>OY730190.1:2619556-3819556 GCA_963422495.1 Polyommatus iphigenia
CAGTATTTAGATCCGGACCAACGCCTACAACTCTACAAGGCGCAGGTTCAGCCTCATATGGAATACCTACTGTTCTCATCGTTGGACAGGGGCGCCAAAATACCAACTGCTCTGCATCGTATCCAACGAAGGACTGCTCGAATTGTTGACTGCCATAGTGTTTCAAACAGCTTGGACCCTGAGGAAGTGCTCTAAGGAATTGTTCGGAATCATACCACCTGCAATTTTTCGCCATCGTCCCACGCGAAAAATATACCATCCTCATCACCTTGATAAGTGGCAGTCTTCCACCGTGCGTTTCTCGCGTAACTTTCTACCGCGCACTATAAAACTCTGGAACGAACTGTCACCTGCCGTATTTCCGGACCTATACGACCTGCAAACCTTCAAGAAGAGAGCGTATTCCCTCTTAAAAGGCCGGCAACGCAACTGCAGCTCTGCTGATGTTGCGAGTGTCCATGGGCGACGGGAGTTGCTTTCCACCAGGTAACCCGTTTGCTCGTTTGCCCCCTTATTTTATATAAAATAAATAAAAAGGAGAGTCAAATTCAATGTAAAAATTAAGCCTGGCTGTGGGCTTCGCTGCAAAAAGAATTGAGATCTAAATGACTGCCAAGTTCTATACAAAATCGAAATATGATGTATTTGTAGAAATAAAATAACATTATAAGCAAGTATTAAACTCTATTTCTTTGCTTTACATATTGGATACCTATAATAACAGTTCATATTATTAAAAATATGTAAGATCTTAACAAGTTTAGCTTAAATCCGAAAATATCGAAAATACCGGATTACCGGTATTGGTCTGGAGCCAATACCGAAAATACCGGTTTTGCTTAAATGATCCGGTATTGCGACCCCTAGTAAAATCACAAATAAATTTAAAAAAATCCTACGCATTAATTCATGAAGCCCCAAGCGGCCACATCCGGCCGCGATAACAATGAAAAAGCTATTGTGTCTCGTTTTGCCACGACTGATGGGTTAAAAAGACAAGGTATACAAATATGTTTTTCATTTTTACTTTTACAGACAACTTAATAGTAATTTTACTTAATTATGATAAAAGGTTACCTTTTTCCCTTCTCTATTTTTAGCATATTCAATTATTTCCAAAACACGTTTTCGTGTGACATCTGATGGCTTTGTTAAGGTGTAAATAAGTTTCATTACATTTCCAGTCTGAAAAATATGTCAGATATTAAAATAGCAGCAGTAGCAAAGTATGAAGTACAAAGCAGGTGATAAATCAAACAATATAAATGACTGTTTTAGAACTTCAGTTTGTTTATATTGTAATTTACCATGTTTTTTAATGAATACACGATCCACTGAATGGTAGTAACAAATTAGGGTGAAGCCAAAAGAGCGTAATTTGTGAGTTGCAGAATTTCGGTTCGGCAGAATTATTCTGCTGCATTCAGTTTCATACAAAAGTCCTGTTTGATTCACACGAGCATAATTTTGTGAGTCATGATTTGTATGAAAAGATATTTACGCGGCAGAAATTCTACGACTCACAACTCACAAATAACTCTCGTTTGGCTTCACCCTTATGAAATATTTTAACATCTTTTATTAGTCAATCAAATGTAATATTCATTTCCTTACCAATAATTCATAAGTCAACATTAAATAAAATAGCTCATATCCAGAATCCAATCTGTTTATATCAATAGCATCACAGTCCATGGCAGCTAAAAAGCAACAATGAGATATTCAAAACTTGGAATAATCAATTTAATAAGAAACTTTTTTTAAAGAATAAATCATACTGTTAACTATATTTTGCATAAAAACATGTTTAAAACAATGAACAAAATGTGTTATTTGAATAATTAAATTGTTCCTACACAAATTAAAATTATACAATAAAGAACATACCAGTAAGCCAGTCCAGTAGAAAGCCCAATCGAGAAACATAGTCTGGTTTTCTATAGTTTGCAAGAATCCATCTAAAGGAATAATCTATTGTCACTTGAGATATTTTTTGTTGTGGTACCAAACAAGTTCCTAAATTTACCCATTTCGTAATAGCTAAAAAAATAATTACCATTATTACTAACATTCAAATTCAAATTTAAAACAAAGAATATTTTATTACAAAGTTATGTCGGGAAAGGTTTACAAACCTACCCCAATTTTTTTGCTTCAATAATAATTATAAGTTGAGGGAGCGCCACTATTTCTGGGTGGTTCACAAAAAAATAACCATGATGGCTAAGGCGAGAGCTTCGCTGCACTACGCCATCTAACCTAACCCAATCAAGTCAGTATTGGGCCAACATTCAGTTTAAAGATCTTTATTATTATCAATAAGACAATTTATCTCACTTACATGAGAAGCAATATTATAACCTTAGCACTATACTTATTAAGAAAGCTTACAATTCATAAAAAATACAGTTTTCTTAGGTTAAATAGTACCTATAATTAAAAACATTTCTATTAATTACCTAAGAATTATAATGTACTGTTCATATACAATACTTTCGGATTGATAAATTATCGTTCCCCACTCACCACAACCTTACGATGCCTTGAAAACATTAATGTTAGTAAGTAAGTAACATGTAAACACCAGCCTGCCTAGCATACACCAACGAGATATCTCACTCTCGAGATAATTAAAAACTACTCGTCTCATAATGTAATAATCTCGACATTATCTCGACTAAACTCTATAAAAATGTGTTATTTCGATGATAGATTTACGCGAGAAAAAATGTTTGTCATGCTAGGGTCAATAGAGATGAAGAGACAAACTATCTCGAGAAAACATGTAGAGTGAGATATCTCGTTGGCGTATGCTAGGCAGGCAGAAAACATAAGACCTTATCTTAAGATTAAGAAAATTTCAAATGCGAATTTCTCCTAAGCAGAGGGGTTTTCCGGGGGTGGAAGTGATACGGGGAGGTTTATCTCACCCAAAACATCCTTCCTCAACCCATGTGACCACCAAAGAAATATTGGCGTAGGTTTGAGCCGTTATGTCCTCGCCCCAAGATACCGCGTTGTACATTAGAAACATTTTGATATAAAAAAACACACAAATACTTACGTATATTTAAATTAAGCCATATTTTGAACAATGTGTGAAATTCTTCATAACTTATATCTCGACTGTCCACAAGATAACCGAGCTCGTCAATTTTACTTTGAAATAAATCTTTATCAAACCCTTTCTTCAGTGACTCCAAGTAATCAATTATTTCTCCAACGTCCGTCATTTTGGGTTTATATCAAAACCAGCATTGATAAACAGTCTTAAATATTACTTTAGCTTCATAAAATTTATTTTTATTGGATATTCTTGAAAACAAACAAGCCTCAAAATTTGAAACAAAAGTTCGTTGAAACGTCAAACGAAGGTTTCTTTTTTTTTTTTCTTCTTTTTTGGCAACTTGACACAAAGGATGTGTATGTTGTGCCACAGACAAGGTAAAAAGGTAAGGAATATGGCGGGAAAACCATATTCCTCCTATTATAATTTTCATCATCGTTTTCATGTATCGTCAGGTCTTAAGTCTAGTCAAAGTCTAAGTAAAAGTCAATACAGTCAAGGAGTCAAGTCGGTCGATTCAATAAAGTGGTAGACGCTTTACTGAAACTTTCGATGGAGTTTTGGAGGGAACACAAAATAGCATGTTTCTGGATATTACATCACTTTCCTACACTTGTGCATGAACACGAATATCTAATGGTTAACATTCTACCAATATTACACACTAAAAACCTAGTTAACACAATTTTAGGAAAATAATATAAAAACACAACAGCATCCTTTTACATTCCCGGCAAAACTCCACGAAGGTTTCATTGACTTTGACAGTTGTGAACTAAATGACACTTGGATGGAGTTTTGGCGGGCATGTGAAAGAGTGCTGTTGCGTTTTTGTATTATTTTCCTAAAATTGTGTTAGCTGGGTTTTTAATGTGTAATATTGGTAGAATATTAACCATTAGATATTCGTGTTCATGCACAAGTGTAGGAAAGTGATGTAATATCCAGAAACGTGCTATTTTGTGTTCCCTCCAAAACTCCATCGAAAGTTTCAGTAAAGCGTCTACCACTTTACTGCATCGACCGACTTGACTCCTGTGACTGTATTGACTTTTACTTAGACTTTGACTAGACTTTAGACCTGACGATACATGAAAACGATGATGAAAATTATAATAGGAGGAATATGGTTTTCCCGCCATATTCCTTACCTTTTTACCTTGTCTGTGGCACAACATACACATCCTTTGTGTCAAGCTTGGTGTCAAGTTGCCAAAAAAGAAGAAAAAGAAAGAAAGACACTTGGATGACACATTTTTTCTTTTTTGGGATACAAATACACAGATTAAGGATATATATATATAGCTGTAACCTTAGCCCGTCATCGCGTGGCCATTTTGTGCTTATTTTCATACAAGTAGTGAGCGTTTATTTTCTTGAATATTTCTATTTGTCGATCATTTCGAAGCACATTATTATACAGAAAAGAAAGTCATTTAGTTCATGATATCGATAAACTATAGTTCAAGTAATGAGAATCCGTAAACACACGTAAAAAGCTATGCAATTTTTGTAGACAAATTATTAATTGATGTGACATTGTTAGCACTAATGTCTTATATAGCACGAATAAGGGATTATTAAACTTATAAATTATCTTTTTAGCTTACAAAAATATCGATTGAAAAGCCCAAAAAACGTTGTTCAAAACTTACGTATTTAATGTTAAATCCACGTGTTTGAGGCATTCTTTGGCCATTCTTATGGTTTATTATTTGGCGGAACCACAAAACTCAACAATATCTAACATAAATTAATGTTCACTAAAAACCTTTAATACTTTTATTACATGAAATATGCAGACCGACTCCTTTGTTATGTCCGAGTAAGTAGGACATCCGACATAGCATTACACGCTTTTGACGCTTATACACTGATATAAGGCTCTCTCCTAGTGTATATTATCTCAATGTACAAATATTAAAGACTGTGGAGTGTGGCATATTATGCAGATATAGGCTATGTTCCGATATGTACTGCGACCACTGCAGAGTGTGACGTCAAGCCCACTTTTTTTGCGAGATTTGTGCTTACCTACTTTTAGGAGTTTAATACGTAGAGAAATAATAAAAATAATAGTTATTGTTTTGGACTAAAAATGGGCCGTAAAAAGCAAAACATTGTATACAGGGTGTAATAAGACCACTTCCGATAACTTTGGGGTATGATTATACTACATTTTCTGATTACGAAAATGTATTTTTACCCGACTGCCGGGAGGGTAATGTGTTTAGCGCGTATCTTGTATGTTTGTAATATTCTTCCTTACCTTGTATCTTCAGAACCGCTGAACGGATTTTCACATTTGAGGTATCGTTAGATTTGTCTTAATTCATGAAGCCCCAAGCGGCCACATCCGGCCGCGATAACAATGAAAAAGCTATTGTGTCTCGTTTTGCCACGACTGACGGGTGACCCAAGTGTTCTTAGATAGGTGACATTAAAAAAAACAAAATGGCAGATGTTTGACGCCATATTGTGAGGTAAAAAAAATAAAAATTCTACCAAGCATATCGAGTGGGTTATCAAAATAAAGGATTTTAAACACTGATTCTAAATATGTATGTAACTTGCAGTTTTAATATTAAATAGAACAATAAATCTACACTAATATTATAAAGAGGAAAGATTTGATTTTTTGTTTGTTTGGCTCCGAAACTACTGGACCGATTTGAAAAATTTTTTTATCATTGGAATTCTACATTATTGTTGCTGAACATAGGCTGAATTTTATTTTGGAAAAAAATAGGGTACCGTAAGATATTTGGGTTCTTCGGACGCAAGGTGTAAAAAATCAACCAGAAAAGTTACTTATTTTACGTACGCTGCCTAAACTATAAAAGAAAGAACCATAAAATTCTCAGTAATTGTAGAACTTACAAATGTCTACAAAAAAGTCCGCGACACACTATACCTATCTATGTCGAGTGAGGCACAATAACCATTTTTTTATTTAAAAATCTTGGAATTTTTTTGGACTACATTTAAACGCGTTTATTTTACTCATTTTTTTAATCCTTATCAAAATAAATTATTCCATTACTAAGTACAGTTTATGTAGATAATATTTGGTCTTTGAATGAATAAAATTGGACATTTGGTTTTGAAATGATGGCGAAATTAAAATATTACGATAGTTGGCTGCGTCGTCGATGGTGTCGGAGTCTGTGAATTGACCTGGGAATCATTTTGCTGACCGAGTCTTTCCTGGGTATGCTTTTTACAGAGCTCACCGACATCCACGCAGGCGGAGCCGCGGCCGACCGCTAGTAATAAAATAAGAAAAAACCAAAATCCGCCTGCATGGATAAATCCAATATTAATTAAAAATTAACTGACATTACTGAAACAAGATGAAAATTCGTAAATTTAATACGTTCTTTGATAACGTTGCCTTTGGTAAAATAAGTACTTAATTTAATCAGTCAGTTCAATATGCAGTTTGCACAAAATTAAACTAGAGTCTAGACGTGTCTGGTGACCAGTAGGTGTATATTGTAAGAAAATATACGTCTAATGAGAATGACATGGTCAGTAGTTCAGTACTCAGTATCTTTGTTCAAATATTACTAATTTATGGTTTGTATAGTAAATTATTGTATTGCCAGCACGTGCGCCGTGCGCTGGCTGCCGGGCGGACTCTGTTGTTTTGCAGACGACGGGGCGGGGTGGGCTTTTTGTCCACGAAGGAATAAAGATCGCGTCTGCCCGTGGATGTCGCATACCTGATACCAGAAAATAACGTTATATTTACCGTTATTATTGAAGTGAAAACTTCTTTAGCGGCGTTGAGCACTTTTGTGCGATGGGTAAAAACTGTGAAACTCGCGTCAGATTCTCGTGCTGATCGAAAAACCGTAATACGGTTGGAGAGTAGTGATGTAACATCGAAATGGATTATTCGAACAATCGATTGTTTTTTTTCGATTGTCGATATTTTTTAATCGATTGTAAGGGTTTCGATTAATTAAATAAAACGATTTTTTTAAAATAGATTTTCATAAAAAATGAGTTAAAAATTTAATCGATTGTAAGGGTTTCGATTAGGTAATTAAAAAATCGATTTTTAAAAAATCGATTTTCATAAAAAAATGGGTTAAGAATTTAATCGATTGTAAGGGTTTCGATTAATTAAAAAAAAAAACGATTTTTTAAAAATCGATTTTCATAAAAAATGGGTTAAAAAAATCATCTACAACGTTAATAATCAAGTTTTCACTTCTGCTGGCACTCTCGGAGTGCAACCCGTCTTTTTTTATATTTTTTATACATAATTTTTTTGTTATACATTACGAAAAAATATCGTTATAATAATAACGGTAAATATAACGTTATGTTACTAGATATCGTTAAAAAAATGCCGTTTTCTGGCTACCATTATGAAAATAACGGTACGTAACGATATTTTTTCTGCTATTCGATAACGTTATGATTTATGAAGCCCTGATCCGTATGGGTATCAAGACGGCATTTTTTTTTGAGTTTCCAGCATTGTTCTCATAGAAAAAGTTATTCATTTTGACGGGCTCATTTGATGGTTTCAACTTGAGACCATCAAATGAGCCCGTCAAAATGAACAACCTGTCATAAACCTGTTTATGACAGGTTGTTCATTTTGACGGGCTCATATTTTGATGGTTTCAAGGACAACGGTGTTTACACAAACATTTTGTATAAACAAAAAGTACTGAATTTTATTGTTATGAAGACAATAAAGCATATTATATATTTTACAAACTATAAATATTTTATTTTGCATAATAAAAATAAAAACATTCATAAATTTTTAAAGCATAGACAAGAACTCAAGCCATTGGCATCCCTATTCCCTAGTCAATTGTCAAAATGAACGAATTGTCGTTTGAAGTAAACAGTGTGTATTTGATTGTGGAGTATTTTATTAAAATATGGCTAAAAATAAATAATTAAATAGTGTTATTGTAGCCTAAAATACTACAAATTGAAAATGTGGCCCATCCTTCTCAACATGACGCGAGACGAATGTCGTCAAACGCTGCGAAGACTCGGTATAAATTTAGTTTTTTAAGTGGCATTCGTTTTCCCTCCTATGGTTTACATCCAAGAAGCTTATGTGATTTACAATGGTTATTTGCGATTTTAGTATTCATTTCTAGTCGTCATTTGTAACCTATACTTTTGATTATAGAACTTGAAGCCTACTCGAATATGATGAGTGTGTTTAGGGCTCAAGGAGCATTGGAAGACAACAGAAAAAAGTTACTCGAGGAACTACGCGCCGTGTTACATATAAGCCGTGATCGACACACTGCTGAAGCGCGTCGCGTGTCTAACGATGAGCTTTTGGCTACAATAGCTGATCAGTAAGTTCATAAATACCTTTGAATTATTACAATTTCAATTTTGATACTAAAATGCTTTATATAAATCACATAGAGTATCAAAGTACTAGCTTGGTTAATTTTATTCATCTTACAATGGACTTGTATATTGTAATTGGATGAGGACTTGAAATTGTAAATTAGTGCAAACATTATAGAGCAATGCTTTTTTTAGTTTTGTTAAGAGTAGGTGCAATCAACTTACTATGTTTTTTATCACATTTATTTTGTAAATACTTACCCTAAAAATGCTTGAGCTTAAATTCATAATTTTGACATTGCTTAACACAATATAACCAAAAAAGGAATTACACTCTTGTCACCTATTGCATTTAATTTTATTGTTTTTAATTTATTATGTTGTGTAAAAAATGCGGATAATTTACTTTAAATTATTATAGAATCTAATGGCATTCAAAGTATGCATTTATATACTTTTAAAGAATTGATTAACTTCAGCTTTCCATCGAGAATAATAAGCATTAAATATCGCTCAACTACAAAGCTATGATGGAACAGGTTTTCATTATATTGAAATATCTTTCTTTATCCTTTTGAGGTTATAAAATATTTGAGTTACAGTGTATTAGTAAAGTATTTGTAATTTGTACTTACATGTTAAATATTTAATTCTTCGATTGCGGATTCTTGGAAATCTATTGTTATTCTATTGTTGCTGCGATCAGCGGTGCTCTTATTGGACTTGATAGGTTAATATTTATTAATCAATATAAAATTATGCACATATGCCTTTTGTATTCATTATCATAAAAAAACTAAGGATTTTTGTTTTGGCTTAAATTTTTTACTTAACCCTTAACTACCTACCACGTATTTCAGTAACAGAGACCGCTCATGAACAATCACCTTAAATTCGGGTTCTATGGTATCAAGAAAGGATTGAAATGAGTAAAATACTTGTTTATGCTTTAGACTTTTATTTCAGACCTTCAAATAACATAAACTATAATAAAATCTTGAGATATATTATAATCTCTGAAGATTAGTAGTTTTAACAAAAAAATATACTCTTCTTAAATTAAGAGATCTGATAGATAGAGGAACTTAAAAAATCAACTTCTTTTGACTTTTTTCTATAAACTAAGGAGTACAACTATAAAATTAAATCAAAAAACGAAACATTAATCTTCAAATTCAACAAAATTGCAACCCCCCAATATTCATAATTTTTCGCGGCAGTCATAGCATATATTTTTTCGCACACTCCAAACAAATTGGCACTTTGCACATAATACATAAGTAAACAGTCTTGCGTTTCTTTTTTGGATCATATGTGAAACATGTTTTGCGAACTTTAAGTTTTTCCACATCATATACTGTGCAGTCTTCAACCTGAACAGCATACTCGATCGAATCGGGTTCCACGTCACTATGATCTTCGTCTGGCATAACCTCGTCGTCTGACATCTCCTGTTGCAACCATCTTTCTATATTTTCATCGGTTTTATCCATTTTTCAATAAAACAAACAAAATCGTGTGGGTGAAAAAAAATCACACAACCACCTACAAGCGGTCACAGAGACCGCTGACGAAATATTTTTACTTACCCTGGCCAAACGCGCGCACTTTCACACTCGCCGAGCGCTAGCGCGGTACTTATGTGCATGTAGAAAAGGTATATAGACGCGCACTGTCGTACGACGCATACAGATCGAAATATTTGAATTTAAAAATACGTTGCGGTCTCAGAGACCGCTGGTAGGTGGTTAAGGGTTAAGTATAAAAATGTAGTGTTTTTAATTAATCTTATCAAACATATTTTTTAGGTTAGCAGGGCCAAACACAGGATTAGGATGGATAAGTGAAGGTCGGAGATTAGTACCCCTTCTACCTCGGGGTATCGCTCAGACTATGTATACTGAGGTAGCCGATAAAGCTGCTGAATCTAGTGCAAGTGAAAATATTGACATTAAAAAGAAAGTTGAAATGGAAAAATTCATTTCTAAACTGAGTGAGGATGAAAATGAGACATCTGAAAATTTTAGTGATAATCAACAAAATGAGTCCATGGACGAAACACTTTATCCACTTGTTGCAACAGAGGATCAGAGTAGTAAAGTAAGTTTTGCGTCTGTAGAACTTAAATTTCATCACTCTGAATAACTGGGTTAATTTTTCCAAGTTATTTTTTCATTTTTTATTAATCCTTCGATCAGGGATTCCAAGAATTGCTATTGTATTCTATTGTTGCGATCACCGGTGCTCGTACGAGGCTTGATTGGTTAAGCGACACACTAAACTACAAGGAATAGCTGAAAGTAAAAACTTACAAGCTTGGTTTTGATAGCAACCAAAACTGCATTATATGTTAAATTTGTAAATAGATTCAGAAATTTAATTAACTGATTTAGAAAAAAAATTAAAGTGTTAATATTCTAAAAATTTATGACATAATTATTATGGAATATTTAGGTTATGGCTTATTGCAAGGCTATTGAAAATCTTATCAGTTATTACAGGTAGAACCTAATAAGGTAAATGGATATTCACAAGGTGAAACAAAAAATTACTGCCTCACAAAGTTTCAGATTTTGCTTACCTGAATAAAAATTCACCCCTATGTATTACAATGCTCAGGGGGGTATTAGATTATCATTTATATTGGATCCTAGATCATTGAGTCATTTATATTGGATAATGTAATATAGATAAATGATTCATTTCTTCCTTGATCATAGGTTTTTGACGTTTGCTGAGAGATTGGATCCAATACGGTCATAGAAATTGGTGTTGCCAGTTATTTAATATAAAAAAAGAGTTTTTAATTTCTTGTTTGTTAATATGTTTCAAATAATGTAATGTAATTCCTTTTCTAATTATATACTTGAATAATCTTGCTGAAATAACATAAAACAAGCCATATTAAAAATGACGATGTCTTTTGACAAATCGAATTCTCTGAGATCTAGTAACACTGATGTCAATACCTGTCAGCGTTAGCGCTCCCCATTGGCTATTGAAACCACATATGACGTAAAATAGGATCAATGATATATGATAATGTAATATGCAGATATGATCAAATGATCATTTTTATTGGATCCTATATATGATCCTATAAATGATCCAATATAAATGATAATGTAACACCCCCCTAAATCACCATATTGTTTAAGGTATGGGAAACAGAACTTATATGTAGAAAAAGGAAAATACCAGAAAGTAACTCCATTTCTGAAGACTCCACCACACCAGTGAAAAATGTGAGGAATATACCTGCAAATTCAAACCAAAAACATTTGAACTTGTCACAGGTGTACTCCAGATTTTCTCAATCAACAGGTAACAAATATAATTTTGACAAAAATATATTATATCTTTGTGATTTAAACATAATATTCATTTATTTTGTATTATAATATTATTGCAGGTAAATCATCTGGTCATTCCAAGCATTCTTACAACCAAGTAAGTAAAGTGTCTACAACTAAATCACAGACCCATCGTTCTGGTCATCATAAACCACGTGCATACAAGCAGAGAAACCCTTCACATGCTAAAATGCAAAGAAAATCACTAGAGACAATACCCAGATCTCCTCAGAGTCAACAGTTGAACCCCGGCCAATTGCAGCCCGAGTACTCCAAGTCCCCCAGTACTTTCCAGAGTACTTTCTCACAAACTGTTCTCGGTAAAATAAAATCTGAATACATAGACGAAACTAAGTCTAAAGTAATACCAACCACTAACGTAGTATCTGACTTAACAAAAACGCCCCAACACTCAACAGCACATACTGAATCCTTAGAAAATTCCCACGAAGATGATTCGACGTCTTATTCCCCTACACAAGACACAGCACCATCGAAGCAAAACATAGGTGGAAAACATTGTCAGCTCCTTGTCAAGAAACGTAACGAAATACCAGACGAGAAGAAAATACAAATACAAGATTTCAATATTATTCAAAAGCCTACCGAAGGGATAAAGGTGATATCCAATCGTCAAGTGATGGTCGCCCCGAGTTCTGCACAGAGAGTTAACACTGCGGCAAAACTTGTCACCACTAAAGTTGTCAGCTCAGTTTCTAGACCGCGATCGTCGAATACCCCTCTAATATCCAGAGATAAAATGATAGTTGTGTCGAAACCTTCCGGCGACAATAGGTTTGCTGGCGCAAAAATGGTAGTTACGTCATCGCCGATGACTACACCCTCTAAAGATCTCTCACTGAACAGCTCCATAACGAATAAAACGTCGGATGCGTTAACTCCGAAAGGTATTCCTGCTACTGATTTAAAAGTTTCCGCAAAAACTTTCGTCGTCAACCCGAAATCGGGTCAAAAGATGGTCGTCGTTCCCGCCAAGGGTAGTAAAGAAGGGCAAATTCCTCTATTCCACTTTAAGGGCATGCCGACTACCATGAAATTAGTATCGATGACCTCCCCCCAGCCAGCCGCCGTTTCGAAATCTAACACTGCGCCTAAACCTACAGTCGTTAGCACTTTACCTTCTAATACAAAAAACATTAACGTGGAGCCCATAAAGACAGCAAATTTAGCCGATATCGTACCTGTGAAAGGGTTGACTCCCGCTACCACACCTAAAATCACGAATCCCATCGTACGACCGGTGACAAAAGGAAACGTTATCGTTATTACAAAGGGGTCCACGATCGGTAAAGCTGTGTCGTTCACTAAAAACGGTAATGATATGTCAAAAATTATAATGGGAAAAAATGTAAACCAATTATTACAGGCTAACAAGCCTGACAAAGCGGAGCAGGGCAAAACGGGCAACGTAATCGTTTTAGAACTGAATAATGAACAGACGGGTCGCACCACGACCATGTCCGAAATACTGGACAGGCGTAGCACAAATGTTCCAAAAACGGATCAAAATAGAATATCTACCGACCTGCAAATCACTCAGGATACTCCAGTGCTCTTTGAAACTCAAATAAACGATGACGCTTGTAACGCGACCAGCTTAGATTCGGCGCAGATCATAGGAGACATAAGGGCTATCGAAGGTGGGAACATATCCTTAATCGACAAAGACGATGTAAATAAATCTAATTTTAATAAAGAAAACATAGGTATTAAAGATGATTCTAGTATTGCCGATTGGGACATGGAATTAGCGGCAGCTGTACCGACCAAAAGTAAAGATCCTATCGAGAAACTGAACTCCTTGAATCTAGACCTCGGCATGTCCAGCGACAGCGAGAGCGAGTTCATTATGGACGGACATAAAATTAAAACTAAACACTCGCATTCGCCTCAGGACAGAATACAAAGTGCGACGCCGACTGGTAAGTTACGCTATATACGCTAGTTTTGTGCCTATGTTTATTGGAAACAAAAATTAATTTTTGTTATATTCTTTTAGGCGTCGACAGCGAACGATATAGCTCTAGTTCGTTGTCGCTGGCGACCAGGACGCTGCTCAGCCAGCTACAGGACGACGGGTCGTCCAGCAACGACTCGTCCTTCGCTCTGAAAACGAAATCCTCCGAGAAATTTAAGGGTACGGAATTAAGAATCGATAAAACCGAATCGGAGGCGCTCTCGAAAGCTAAAGCCAAACTGTCGGAGAAAGTAGCAGAGGCGAAATCTCAACAGAAGCGAATCGACGTCTACAGCACGGCCATAACGACCTCCGACATCAACTTGGATTCATTTTCGTATTTGGAGGAGGGTCTGATGGCAGGGGACGACGAATTCGCCAGCGACGGCAAACGTGACATCCGACAGACGTCCGACGCGTTGGACGATCAGTTGAGTCGATTACTCGGGGAGGATTCCGCTAACTCTGCAGACTCGCATATTGTAAGTGAAAGCTTGTCCTTGAGTAAATCTTGAGCAATAACTTAGTTAAATTCTTACGTATAATGGACAAAGTCGGACATATAATGTGAAGTGTTGACATGACAATGAAAGTGCAAGCAAAGTTATTATCATTGTATTTTGAATACATATTTCTATTGCGCATTTGATCATACTAAATAAAAAGTGAAGCCGCACACTACATGCCCAAGTGTCAGTATGACATAGTAACGTAAGTGTGATACTGTATGTAGTGGCGTATGGCGAGGCGTTGTTTGATAGACCTCAATCTATGGTCCGCGAGACTCGTCTATACTCTCTTGTATGGTCTGAGAATCACTGACCTCCATTATACAAGTACGCTGGACCTATGACACCCTTTGAAATGACAGCTATTTTTTGTGCCTATTTGAAGCGGAATCAGCGCCCCAATGCGGGGAAAGAGAACTAAATCTGACGTAAACATGACGTTTAAAAGTCGCCATATTGGCGCTGATAGCAGTAGTGGGAGTACTTGGAACTAATACTAGTTTCTACCACCGTAGTGATTATATTCTCTTTGGTTTCTACAAAAAATAGCGATTGAGCGGCCATTTGCAAGTTACATCAGATTTAGTTCTCTTCTTCCGCATTGGGGGCGCTGATTCCGCTTCAAATAGGCACAAAAAAACAACTGAGTATGTTATGGTCCAGCATACTTGTATAATGGAGGTCAGTGTCTGAGAATACAGCTAACTAAGTTGTCATTTTTATAAAGAGGCTAAAATGTATCTGAGTAATAATTTTTTTTTGTACTCTTTGGTTTTAACTATTGTTGCCTCTAAACCACTGATCTCCATTATACAAGTAATAGAGGTCAGTGCTTTAAACACATAATATGACAATAAAATAATTCAACACAATTCTACCAATTAAAAATCATTGTGGGGCATAACACCATGATAATAATGTGTCCAATAAATTTTAAATTTGTTTAATTAAATAAAATATTAAGGAACATTGCATGTTTAAAAGCCTGTCAAACTTGTAATTATAGGTCTACCAGAATCTGATGGCAAAAAGTGAGAAAAGAAATTGACTCTATCAATACCGGGGTAATTGGAATAAAACATTTTGATCCTTTTTTTGGCTGATTCTGTGTGTGAAACATGCAAATATAAAAATTTATCCAATTATCAAGAATATTTTTCGAAAATCTGCCATCAAAATTTGCCATCAGATCCTGGTAGAGTGTAGACCTATAGTTATCTGCACTATAAGGACCTTAGGAGAAGCCTCAATAATGAAGTTGCAACTGCAGTTACATGAAAGATAACAATCTAACCATAGGCAGTGAGCAACGCAGCAATGCTGGAGGCATGCCACTTAGCACTTTTAAAAACACACAAAAATGATTTATCACCTCTGGAACATAAAATATTTATAATCAGACTATACTCTAAAGTCTAAAGTGAATGAATGTATTTTTTCCTGCTTTTCTTATGACTTTTGGTACATACAGAGTCCAGTGTTCTAAGGTGATTTTGTCTGTAGTATTTTCCGAAGCTTTTGATTCGCTAACTTGTTTGCGTTAGCCAATCTAAAGTATTATTAGAAAAAATACAAGAAATCTACCTGTGAGAAGGGTTTATTACAAAAGTGACTAGCCTATCGAGTATGAAAAATACCAATGGGAATTTAAGATTTTAGTATGTAAGAAACATACCTACTGCGATAGCAAACCTGATTTTTTGTACGGTAGTTTTTAATGTTTTTACGATACACTATTTGTTACGTTATAGTTTCGGTGCACCCTATGCGAAATTGGTGCAAAGACTACCCAAAAAAAAAAAAATAACTCGACAAAGTATGGCGCAGGTATTTTTGTATATGTTGGCAGTCACACTTTATTTAATTATGTCAATTTTACTGGTATTATAGTTGGACTGAAAAGGTGGGTAGGAACCTATCAAATTTTAAAGTGTAGGACGTATTAGGTATTTAGTTTTTATTGGTAATTGTAATATTTTCAGAGTTGTTTTTGTATTTAATACAAAATTTACAATTTAGAATATAATTTATATTAATATTATGTATATACTATACATAAGGACAGAATGTGTGTGTGAGACAATGAAAATGTAAACAAATTGAATTTGTTTTAGTTTAGCTGATTTATCTACAATACATTAATGTAGTAAATACGGTAAACTGCAAAAAATAATCATAACACACTATCTACTAGTTGGGTCCTATGAGATAAGTCATAAGACCAATCACAAAAAAAATTAAAGCAATCAACCAATTAAAATGTATTATTTTCGAAGACAGTTAGACACTTGTCTAGTGGAGTCCCTAGACTCCTTTGTTTAAGCCTTATGATAATATGTAAATGAGCATATTGCATTATTTCTTAAAGTTTAAAATTATTATAAATAACATTATTCTTACTGTTGTTAAAAACTACAAAAATTTGACATTTTCATATTAAAATAATAAGTTGTGCAAGTACTTTATCACAAGTATACCTAGCATGGCAGCTTGGCTAAAACACTTTGTGGTGGACGTAACAACATACTATGTAGATAGTCCATTCCTGTGAAGTTTACAGTGATAGCACAATGAACGTCTGCAGTCTGCAGTCACAATAGACATAACTACCAGTAGTTCGAATGCAAAGAAATGGACAGGTTTCAATATCTGTCAAATTCGTCGGGTTTCACTAGGATTATGAACGGAATGTGCCTCGCGCTGGCTGATATTTTTTTTTTAAATATTTAAAATAAAGAATTCAAAATAGTATTCTGACAATTTTAATCGCATGTGCCAAAACACAAACAACAATACGACCAAAGAGGAACACGTCCGGCGAATATGTCATAGTTTTAAATTCGTAGGTAACAAGTCAACAACCCTAGCGACGATTTTCGTCATAATACGTCAAATTTAAAAATTTCAACATCAGTTCTAAGTCGGCATACTCTATAATTCTGTCTACTCTGCTGCAGTCCAGTGCAGTGCAGTGGCTTACACATAGATTTCAAATTTGGAATATGCCACGTCAATGTCCAACTTACCACAATAGAATAAATTATTACTGCAATGTTTTCACGCTAAAGGCAGTACCAGCACAGACAATAAGTGCCTGTGCGCACGAAGTCCATACGCGCGTTTCAATTTCTATTGCATCCAGATATCGCGTTTTACTCTACAAACATGGAGTCGAAGTTATCATGCTCCAATCAAATACGTCCATTCGCAAGGGACTCGCGCGTAGTTCTGGACGCTGCAATGGCACCCAAGTATCTAGACTCGCGCGTTTTACGGGCGATTCGAGAGTCCCGCTCATTGCAAGCGTTTTACGCGCGAGTTAGAAAACGCGCGTAGACATCTGGACGCGATATATACAGTAGCTCTAGCATCTCGGATACGCGCGAAAAACGCCTCATCTGGACAGGATCTAAACAAAAAGTTTTGTTCAACGTTTGACACTTAGAGTATTAATAACAGTAGTACTACTGTTATTATTACTCAAAGGTTTGACAACGTTTCTGTAAATATTCTGATATGACGTGTGCAACATGTTTTTAGTCGGATTATTTACTGTATGTGCTGGACGCTGGTAACGGCCTCTGCTTCGACCTTTGCATAATATTCCCTATTAGGAAAACGATATTTGTTTTTTTTGGTCCATTTTACATTGGCTAATTCACTGCAAACTTAACACGAATAGACCAGAGTAAAATGTTGGTAAAACTAGGATTAATATTCGCACAAACACATCTCACCACTGTATAACATTTACTCAGTGGATTTACTCAATACTCATAGATAGTGTTTGTCTGATATGTTGAAGATTTCTTGACTTGACAGACAGCAGCGACAGTGAATATGATATCCGATGTGAGTTTTTTTATTAGTTAGTTAGTTTAGGAACGCAGTACGCACCTTATGATTTTGTGCAGCAGCGAAGCCGGGAGAAAGCTCTAACTTCTATGTATATTTTCCCTATACTCTTATTAACTTCTTAAGATTATAAAAATAGACTTATAGTCATGGTGCATAATAGGTTTAATTTAGTATTTAATTCATGGTTTGTTTAACGGTTAAACACTTATTTTAAAAACATGTTTTTAGGGTTCCATACCCAAAGCGTAAAAACGGGACTCTATAGTATGTCTGGTCTCTGCTATTACTAAGACTTTGTTGTCTGTCCGTCTGTCTCCAGGCTTTATCTCAGTTAAAGACAGTAACCGTTATAGAATCGGATATTCGCAAAATCCCTGTTAAAGATGACTTCTTAAATTTTTACAAATTGTGAACATATTTCTGTTGCCGCTATAACAACAAATACTAAAGACAAAATAAAAATGATATTTAAGGGGGCTCCGTATGGGAGAATAGAGAACAAACGAGATTTATTGGACTTGATATGAATAATGGCAACAGGTAGGCACTTGAAATGTTCACAAAATAAGTACATACCCAAGTTATACTTTAATAATTAAATATTATTTATCATATCGTAATAACAAAAGTAGCCTATATATCTGTTTGCTACGTAGCAGATATTTTAAAATAAAAGAGCGTGTGTGCCGAGCACACGTGTCAGAAGTGAAACTTAGTCAAAATTGTCTCCTTACTCCGTGTCCGTGGACCGTGAATTTTACTCTCAACGCGCCTGAATATCTGCTACGTACGTAAATAAGAAATTGTGCACTTAAATAAATTAACCACTAAAATAGACCTAATATATTTTTTTATTTTATTTCATTTTATTTTCGTTTATTGGGGTCTCCAAACAGTCTTACATATTTTTAAAGTAAGGTATACATTTAAAAGATTTACTAAATGTAATAAAAAACCAACCAACCAACCTTATTTAATAGGTATAATCCAAAAATGATAAACAAATCTTTTTGAAAAATTTCTACAAAAGTTTGTACTGTAAAATATATGGTACTAGCGACCCGCCCCGGCATCGCACGGGTATAAAATATAGTATAGCCACTGAAAAAATGATTCAAATCGCTAGCTCATGATCCTTCACGTGGTCTACTTCTTATCTGTACCAAATAACATCAAAATTGCTCCAGTAGTTCGCGAGATATGCCCTTTCAAATAATTTCCCCCGTTTTTCCACATTCTCCTATTAGCCTTAACGTGATAAAATATAGCCTATAGCCTTCCTCAAAAAATGGGCTATCTTACACTGAAATATAATTTATCAAATCGGACCAGTAGTTCCTGAGATTAGCGCGTTTAAGTTAGCCCTTTCAAATAATTTTCCCAGTTTTTTCCACATTTTCCTCTATTTCTTCGCTCCTATTTAGTCTTAACGTGATAAAATATAGCCTATAGCCTTCCTCGATAAATGAGCTATCTAACACTGAAAGAATCAATTTTAATCGAAAAAATATCAACACAGCTGTGCGAGCTGTTTGATGCCATACTTGATTTGGTGACTACTAGCGCCGCAGCGGGAAAAAAATTAAATATATATTCAATTAACTGACTGATTTCGCTCTCTTCTCTTTTTATGTTACAAATCGCTTACCAGTTGGACATTGAGAGACGATGGTTCAATCAGCATTCGGCCGATTTTCCATTTAATGAATGCGCTAGTCATTCAATCGAATTGCAGATTGAACCAGATGACTGAGACATTATAAAGCTGAAGAGTTTGAGTAGACCACGGGAAAGGACTTATAAAAAAACAGTAAAAATACATGGTTCCAGCTAGATCGATTACGGTCAGTCGTCCATTCGTCCTGTTTCCATTGAAAATTTAAAAGTCGTAGAAACGCAATGGGGCACTTTAATTTATTTGGGCAAGTTTTATAGAAAATTGCAATTGTAGTGTAATTTAACAATTTCTACTGTACATGCCGCACCTTCAAATAGTAATGTAATATTCACTTTATCATACCCTGGGAGTAAAAAAGTGTTGTGATTAATACTGAATTTCTTTATAGAAATAAATCGAGTTATTAGAAAGTTCACGTAGCCCAATGTCTTAAATATAATAAACTATAATAATATATTGCTACACCCATTTAAAACTTTATGAAATTTGCTTACTTATTCCATTAAAGTTGGATGGTACATATTTCGACCTACATACTTATATATCTGAAAGAAATAGTGCCATGATTAGCATAATACATAGTTTAATGAAGTATTCTATTATATTGTTTATATTTTTATTAAATAATTTCTATACAAGAATATATTATAATAGTAGGTATATATTTTGTAATATACAAGTTGAAGGGCCTGTTTCACCTTATCTGGTAGAATATACTCTATTTGTCAGATAAGATGTGGATTGCCTATCCGGCACTTATCAGTAAGTGGTGAAACAACCCCTTTATGTATACTATTTCATAGTACAGTGTGCATATTTTTACCTGAAAAATTGATGTTATAAATTGTAATTATGTAGAAGCTAATTTTATAATTGCAAATCATTCTAAAAAATTCAAAGATTGCCTATAAATTATTATACACACTATTTTGACTTTCAGCGAACAGTCCATTGGTTGAATGCTCCTAGGTTTTGTGATTGGTGTAACTTTAAAGACTTCAATTTATATACCTGCACAATTTTATCTAATGTAAAAATCTGCTAGTAAAAGACCAACAAAAGTAGCTCAAACATTCTTGCTCGTACAAAACATTTTGGGCGGAGCCCAGTTGGCCCTCGTGCAGGTAAATAAATCCTCTGTATATACTTAAATATTATTTGGTCTCTGTTGTATTGTTGCGCGCGGATGAACGAATGTTTGTGAATTTTAATTTGTCAGTTGCTGTACATATGCGCCTAGAATTAGTTACGTTTTGAAATCACTTCTGTTAAATAAGATTTCCGTGTTTTCAGCGAGTTTATTTTACCTTCTTATTAACAATAAACAGTTTTTAAATATTTGTCTTTTCATTCGGGGAGGATCGGATTGAAAAACTTTCGATTTTGAAAAAGATAAATGTATTTTAAAAACAAGAACAACATTACAATATAAGTTAATCTCGTAACTAACTTTCACAAGTTTAACTTGCTACAAGTAAATGCCTTGAAAAGTATAAAGTATTAGAAAATAAATAAAATAATAAAACAGAAGAAATACTGTAGCTATAAAATGAATGTCGTAGAAGATAGCGGCTTAAAATCTAAGGCAGTTGGATATGTCGTTTAGCAGGTCACCTTGTGCATGGCCTCGGCGATGTAGTTGACGTTCTTGGAGGAGATGCCGGCGACGGAGATGCGCCCGTCCTTCGTCAGGTAAATGTGGAACTCCTTCGTCAGCCTCTCCACCTGAAAGATTTCGGTATCATTGTTGAACATTTAGAGTCCGAGTAAAAACTCTAGTTTTGATTATTGACACCTGCGCAGATTCCCCGAGTTATTTCAAGTTTGTGCGTGGCAAACCACAAACATGAAATCGTTCGGCGAATCTGTGCTTGTGTACACTGTACAATATCTAGCTAAAAAGTATGTTAGTACAATATTATAGCTGCCAATAACTACCCTATTGATCATGACTCTTTCGATCTAACATTAGCTGACCTATGCTAGCGTACGGCGGTACGGCCCCACGCACTCCTCACTGTACCAAAGAGACCATAAGATCCAGTTATTATGTTACGCGCGGTCTATGTAAGTGCTCAAAGGTTTGCCCTTTAGAAGCAAGAGGTAAAAAATGTGGCGGGAACATAGTTCCATAAACAAATTAGTTGCTTCAAGTCGAAGTACAAAATTTATTTTAGATAAAATCTTAAATATGTATACTACCTGATCGGGCTTAAGTCCAGTGAAGCAGAACATGCCGATCTGGTCGGTGATGTGTTGCCAGGGGTGCTTGTTGCCAGCCCCCTCTATGCCGGCGCGCAGCTGCGTGCGCATAGAGATGATGCGGTCAGCCATAGACTTCACGTCCACCAACCTGGAGCGATCAATGATTGGTTGAACATCCAATGGAAACAAGATAGATAGGTTGAACCGGAATGACATGCGAAGTGTCACTATAAAAATACTAACCAGAGACTTACGTTAGTTCTCGGTTCTCCAAATACATAGTAATTATTTGCAAATTTATGTTTTACAAAAACTCAAGTAACATACAAATCGTACTTATTGAAATCATTCTTTATTGAAACAAACTGAAAATTCGTTACGATTTACTCTAGAAGTTGCTCACAACTTCGTTACGCCGACATACATTTTTCCGTGTTACAAACTGTCCTTCGTCCTTATAAATATATAAAGTATTTCTATAGCAAGTTGCATCTAAGCGGAAAGTGATGACAGACAGACTTTCGTATTTATATTATTAGCATAGATTGGCATGGCATTGTTTAGCATGACTCACCACTGATGCTTCAGTTCGGGGTTGAGCAGGATCTCCTGCACGAGTCGCGCGCCGTACAGCGGGGGGTTGGAGTACATGGTGCGCACCATGATCTTCACCTGCGACATCACTTTGGCGGCGTGCTCCGCGTCGCCGCACAGGAACGTCAGCGCACCGGCGCGCTCGCCGTACAGACCTGAGGGAGATTATAAGTCAGCATTATTATTCATAGAGGTCGGTATTATATTGGCTATACTGTACTCTGCGAAACATGGCGGTAGCGCCTAGTGGTCATTGACTCCCTGTCAAAAACTTGCATTTTCTATGTAAAACGCGCTAAAACCGCGATTGATAATGAAGTGTCAGATGTTGTCAATCGCGGTTTATATTCGGAACGTGCACGTCAGTAGTGACATATTTCAAACGAAGTTTCAGGGGCGTGTCAAAAAATAAACAACACGAGTTTGTTTATTTTGTAAATATTATAGCAAATAAAATATATTTAGAACAATAATTAATGGTATTTGGGTTATATTTAGTTAAAAACTACTTGTGGAAAATGAATATAATCATAAAAAACTGGTTTTTAGAGTGTAAAACACTCAATAAGTTTCAAGGCCCAATATATGCTAAAAGGAAATAAATTGGTGTTAGCAGGACATGTAAGGGATGTAGAAGAGCTAAGAACTAATGGCAATGTTATGTAATACGAGCCAATATAATTCGCCGAACATCGGTGACTTTAGCACCCTATAAAACAAGTTTAAACGTAAGTACTGAACCAACCAAAAAACGTAACTCAACATTTGGATAAAGCAAGTCTAAACATTTTTATTCATTCTTACAGATAGATAATAATGCTTGGGATTGTTGCTGGAGTGAAATGCAACTGCGTTTATAACCAGAGCGGCAAGTGCAAACATATTGATATTGCTACTTTATTTTATATTTAAATGTTTCATTAACAACAAAACTACGTGCAATATACCTACTTTATACCTACTTGAAAAAAATAAAAAGTAATGTTATTAAAAATCTTGTTTTTATTTATTTTTTACAACATTAATACTCTTGAAGAAAATCGGAGTCTATAAATTTTTAATTTACTAAAACACTGCAAACATTCTTCATGTTTCTGAGTCTTTGCATCATTAATACACTTTCAATATGGATTCTTACTCGAGCAATAGGTATCATAAGCCCTTTCGGTTTCCTCTTGAGAGTACTCATTTTGTTTTGCTCAAAATGGGGGCATAATAATTTAAATTTTACACCTTTCATCTAAAACTTGCTTAATTGAAAAACCTTTTCCATTCAAAACTCTATCTCCAGCTTCTAAAAGATCAGTTAAACCAGATGTATTATCTGGTTTATCGTCATTTGTAAGTCACTGTTTCTTCCACCTGATACTATGGATTTGAATGAGATATTCTATGAAACTATCACTGCAAGTTTTGTCGTCGGGTTTTGGAGACCATGGTGATCCATTAACACTAAAACAATAGTTAGGTACTCAATTAATATCTTTATAAAATGCAACTCAAATAAAATTTACTTGACTGATAATGCAATTTTAGGTTATATCGAATCACATACTTTTTCATTTTTACAGCAGCCATCCTTTTATATCTGATCTAATTTCCTAGTGGATTTAGGAAAAACATTAAATTTGTATACTGACTACCTATTTCTGCTGTTATTTTTGCAGTCTACGATACAAAAACAATTAAGACCAATTTCTAAAAATTTCAAAACAAGATTGACAAGTTTGTTTGACTATTAGCTGAGCCCACGCTGAGCCCTTGTGGTTGCATATTTTTGCCGCGGCAAGCGCGGCAATCGCTTTCTGTATCCCCTCCACCCACTGCGCACGCTCCGAATATAGAAAATAACAAGTTTTTTGACAGGGATTCAATAACCGCTACCGCCATGTTTTGCCGAGTACAGTATACACTTTACAACGGCTTATAATTAACTGATCGCCAGTAATAGTAACATTTCACAGACAAAAATAGTAAATGATCACCAAAATTAGTAAATGACCACCAAAATTTGTAAATGATCACCAACATTATACTAGCATTTTAATGTAAAATGATCACCAAAGATTTAACATTTTAAAACCAAAAATAGTAAATGATCAAAATTAGTAAATGATCACCAACATCATACTAGCATTTTTATGTAAAATTATAAACAAGGTATTTTCATTTTGCTATCCTTTTAAAGAAAAATGAACCAAAAAAATCATTGCTAACCGGAGAATAATAATTAATAAAAAGTAGAAACCAAATTTGAACTACATTTTCATTTTAAAATAAGAAACATAAGAATTACATCTGGTTATTTGACTATCGTAAATAAATAATAATAATATAATGATAACGGGACTCAGCACTACTCTCCATACCAAATTTCAGCAAAATCGGTTCAGTGGTTTGGGCGTGAAGAGGTTACAGACAGACAGACAGTAACACTTTCGTATGTATAATATTATGTACTTAGTATGTAAAACTCTTATCATCCATGCTAATATTTTAAATTGGAATACCCGGGTAGGTGTCCGTCTGTTATCTCTTCAGGTCAAAACTGCTGAATATATCTATAATAATATGGAGTTATAATACTTCCTTGTCCTTCGATCGCCAATTCTTGAAAATCTTTTGTTATCACGGCCCACTTGGGCCTTACGGTGATTGATAAGTTAATTAAAATTATGCTTACAATTTTTGTCATTCGTAGTGATTTTGGACAGAAATATCACATTGATTGGCTCGCAAGGATTTGGTGATCATTTACTATTTTTGGTGATCATTTACTATATTTGGCGTTCGATTACAATTTGAAGTGTAGTCGTGACAAAAATAGCTGGTAGTATTGCAATTTTAGACTTTCTTTTTTTGGTGTTAAGTAACTTTTTTTGGTAAACAAGTTTAGGGTATCCGAGCATTTTTTGGTGGTCATTATATTTGTTCCCCTTTACAACTTCGACATCTCTTAAACTTGAGGCAATCAGCACATGTATAGAGACCGTGCAGTAGCTGTAGGTGGGAGCTCTTGTCTTGTTACTATTTTTCGCGTGAAAAGTGTTGCACATGAACGCAGCTGAGATATTCATAAAATCTTTTTTTTTTCCAACATATTGTCTCTCGTCATAAGACGAGATGTTGGCAAACATTTTATGTTTAGATATCTTTGTTAACAAGAAATAACATATTATTATTAGAGTAAGTAAAAACTTGATAAGTAGTAAGTACCATCGAGGAAGTTGATTCCTATGCAATTGACAGACCAACGTTATGTGGTCGAATATGTCAATTCAATGTTAATTATTGTGATCTGTCGGCTGGGTTTGACGTAACGCAACCAAACTACTTAGGTCCCCGATTTGCATAGGAATCAACTTCTCTGATAGTACATAGTTAAATATGGGTTATTGTGGCTTATACCTATTGGTCATCACGAGCAGCATCATTAAGTTTTCCTTTTGTAAATATTGCGTAAAATTTGAAAAGCTATGTATTCATTATGGATTTTTGAGTGGGCCATGGAAACTGGAAACACGGTAGTTAAATTAAAAAAATCAGGGTAGTAACACATCAAAATATTTGTTTCTATAATCGCGTTATCGCAACAAAACAAATGGTTTACGCCATGATGACGAAGATTCGCTATCTACATTCTACACATGAGATTAGAGGTCAAGCATCGCTATGAGCTTATCAAAAATCCAGTTTCTGTTCTACAATTTCTGCGTTATCTAATAAATTCGTATGGAATTACCAGTATTAATTATTATATGCTGCACTGTCACTTCCTGCGGGACCCTTCCGCAGAAACTGATTTCTTCTTTGAAACTTGTTAATCAATCTTATCATGTAATTTGTATCTTAGAAAGTGTAATAATGCTAAGTTAAGCATGCATCTGGTAAATGCCTGTTACCCCTTGTTTTTTTTATTAGATTAAGATCCAATTTTACCAACAACTGTTAAAAGTAATGCTCGAATTAGTATCACGTTACCTCTTTCGTTTTTCATATGAATGATAGAGAAGACATGACATTTTAACAAGCTGGTAACACTATCAGACGTTGGTGAAAATGGGCCTTAATCTTTCAGGCCCCGCGCGAGCACCGGTGATCGCGAGAACAAAAGAATACAATGGGAATTCCTAGAACCTCCGATCGAAGGATTAAATCGTAGCTCAACAAAGTTTAGGTTGACTGCATTATTAACTTATTAAATATGACATTTAAACATAACTAGCAGGGCCTTCATACCCATATTCTTGGCGAAGCTCTGCGCGAGCGTGACCTGGTGGCCGTCCTTGACGAACAGGCGGACGGCGAAGGCGTCGTTGTCGACGTTGCCGGTGGCGAAGCCCTGGTACGCCATGTCGAAGAACGGGTAAAGTTTCTTCTCTTTGATCACCTGGTGGGAGTAAAAAAAGAAAGTAATGCAAAATACCTTTCACATTCAGCAAATTGCAATATGTTTTATTGATGTTATTTGGAATGGATATCTCTCGCGAAAGTTAAGGGAAGTTTCTGTCCCGGAAAGTCTCTGCGTGATTAACGGATTCCGGAGCAACAAAGTTGCGGATAACGTGTAATTGTGCTATTTAATGTATGTAATGTTAAACATAATATTTTACTAACCTGAGAAAGTTTAGCCCAGTCTTCAGGTTTGGGGTCGACTCCAGTAGGGTTGTGCGCGCAAGCGTGGAGCATAATAATTGAGCCCTCTGGAATTTTCTGTAAGAAATGTCAAGGTTTAAAAAAATCTTACCTAATATTAAACAATTTTATAGAGGCATGTATATTTTTATTCAATAAATTTTCATTTATTAATAGAGTTTCTTACGTATGTTCATTAGGGTTCCGTACCCAAAGGGTAAAAATCGGACCCTATTACTGAGACTTCGATGTCTGTCTGTCTGTCCGTCTGTCTCCAGGCTGTAACTCAAGAACGGTAATAGCTAGAGAGTTGAAAGGAGAATACCCAAGGTCGGTACCATTAATTCTCATGCGCTAAGATGAAAAGCTTATAGTAATTATTTTTCGAATTTTTTACGTAATTATACGCCAGGAATCCAATTTTTGAACCCGGAATTTAAATTAAAGAATAAAAGTTACTAAATGACTCCCTCCTCATTCGTTTAGTGATGTAGTGCATTATTAGAAACACATCAAACAATATATTGTAACAATATCGATTCATTCGACTAAAGCAGTTATTGAATTCGTTATTCCAATTTTTATAAATATTACTTGCTTTAATAACAATTTCCGAATGATAATATTATTTATTGATATCATGCATTAGCTTTTCTATATTATGTACGTTAAATTACAGTAAAATTAAGTAAATCCATTACACCTAATCGATTCAGTGCTGCTATTAGACATAAAATCGATTTTTTTCATAGACTTCGATTTCTCGATCGCATCCCTAACCGACGCATTTTTTCTAACATCTGTGATCTGTCATTGTGACATTTGCTAATACGTCTTTTATTGTCTTTGATTTTTCAGAATAATTTCACAAAATATCAATGCAAAATATTTATAAATACTTTAGAACAAGTGTCTACTCCAATGTTTAATTAATTACAATCTTGGATAACTCCTAGTCCGGTAAGCACACCTTAATTTATATTCTGAATATGTAAATTGTAAAGTATATAAGTACTTATATTAAATTCTAAGTAAAAAGGCACCTTCTATGTACTTCATTACACGATTTCACAATTACCATTTACACTTTAGAGTATAGGTGTTATGAATATATTAGAAACACTATTTAATTCATTGTTTTATTACAGCTGACTTCAGATTCTGTACAGAGCAAACAGAACCAGTGATTAGTGAAGGCTCTTTATCAACATATCCTGTAGGACAAGAAAGATTGACATGAGAGAAACATAATAATTAGACTAATTCTGTTGCACTTGGTAATAATTTGTTTATTTTAAGTTATATTTGATATTGCTGGTAGTGCTTTTATTATTGTGTCCTAATAAACATGTTTTCACAAATAATTTAGTAACATTTTTATTTCTTGTCTGTATTATTTGTAAGATTTAACAATACAATGAATATAATTAAATTATATTACATAATTAAATTATATTAACTCAATAACAGTAATGCTTAAGTTTTCTCTCTTTCACTTGTACGCAGATGATCTCCAGATCTACACTCAGTCTTCCTTAGAGAATCTTCCTAGTAAAGTTATCGACTTTAATAGTGACCTGAATACAATCTGTGAGTGGAGTAAGTGTAACGGCCTCACTATCAATCCCAATAAGTCTCAGGTCATTATCATTGGCAGCCAGGGATTAGTCTCAAGGATTGACTGGGTGAACCTCCCTCCGGTGCTTGTGTGTGGTACTCCAGTTCCTTTTAGTAAAAAGGTTAGGAACCTGGGTGTTCTGGATGAACATCTTTCATGGTCAGATCATATCTCTATGATCAGCAGTAAGGTGTACGCAGTATGGCACTCACTAGGAAGGCTTAAGAACGTATTACCCATTAAAACCAAAATTTTGCTAGCCGAATCCTTATTTTTATCTATATTAGATTACGCAGATACATGTTATGTAGACCTTACTGAAGAAAAATTAAATAAGCTAGAGCGTCTCCAAAACATTGCAATTCGCTTTGTCTTTGGTCTGCGTAAATTTGACCACGTATCGGAGTACCGTTCCAGGCTTTCTTGGTTGCCCATACGTCTTCGTCGTAATATGCGTGTTCTATCCTCCTTGTACACTTTGCTGCACGATCCGAGGGCACCGTCTTACCTTAAGGATCGATTTAACTTCCGAACATCGCATTCTAAACAATTGCGCTCTTCGACTAACCTCCTTCTCGTAATCCCAATTTACAAAACAAATTTTTATGGACAGTCCTTTACGGTCAGGTCGATACTTTTATGGAACTCGTTACCAACTAATATAAGGCAAGCTAAAAGCATTTCTAATTTTAAATCGCTAATTAAAAAACATTATTTAGAGTCACTTCCCAAATTTAATAAGACGTAATGTAATGACAATTCTTTTTCTTTCTCCTTCTTTTTATTTTTTATTTTACTCACATGTAGGTATGATAAGAGGATTATAGTATAATAATATTATTATTTGATTATTATAGAGTATTTATTAGTTTATAATATACTTACCTATTTTTCGTGTATTAGAATGTAAATGTTTATGTAATTATTAGGCATGTATTATTAGAATATAAGTTAGTTGTTAAGTTTCAATACTTATAGTTTTTATTGCACAGTATACCCTAAGTTAATTATTATTGTACTCCTATAGATACCAAAGGTCGCTTGGAAGAAATTGCTCAATAGCAATAAAGCCGCCTTTGCGTTCTTAATGTATCTTGATGAATGTACCATATTTTATGTTTGTACATCTTGAACGCAATAAAGTATATTCTATTCTATTCTATATTAAAACTATATCACATATCACTTTTTAGATCTCAAGATTGAAAAGAGTTTGTGCTGCTTGCAGAAGGTCAGCTGAAAGAGAAGTGCGACGTTATGATGAGAAAGACTCCAATCGCCCTGGATTGTCAAGAGGTATTCTGACAGATTCTGGATGAAGTGATATACCTCAGCCTCCTCCTTTTCCTCAATCAAACTATACAAACCCAAAAATGATTTCTTCTGTGTACAAACGAGCTGCAAGTACATCTAATCACTGTATATTTGTTAATTGTTTTGAAACGGATGTTTATTGGTACTTTTATGTATGAGACTGGTTTTAGTGTCATGCGGACCGTTGGTATGGATCGCTCCGATTAGACCGATTTGTATGAAGCTTTAAGGAGGGTTTTAGAGTAATTCGGACGAATCTGTACGGACCCGTCCGCATTACTCCTTAAAGCTTCATACGGAGCGATCCGTACCGACGGTCCGCGTGTCACTAAAACCAGCCTAAAGAATTTTATAATTACTTAATTATAAATTCTATTTTCCACCATGTTGTATGATTTAGAATTAGATAAATTTATTGCAGGAAAAAATACCTATTTAAATGAATGATTTAAATAGGTATTTTTTTATGTAAATAAAAATGAATCTTATTTAAGTGTTTGTGTGATCATGTTCACATTTTGCAGTACTTACATAATATTATGTTCCATGAAAAATGTAAATTACTTACTGAATTATGTGTATTAATTATTCATACACTATATTAGGCTTACTTTACATGTAGTGGAGTTCCCAGAGCGAAAAAATCGTGCAAACCTCCGATTTTTGCAATAATGGATGAAAATTGAAAAGAAAAAAAGGAATGTGTAGCTGATAACATAAATAATAAAGTTTACCTATTGAAAAGTTGTGCTTTTGATTTTAAATTATTCTCTTCCACTTCAAGTAAACTCATAAACTGTAAAATTTTGAAGAAAATTTGAATATTTCTTTCTTTTAAATATAGAGCAAAATATATATTTTTTTTATTTGTATCGTTGCTTATATTCCAAAGAAAGAAAATAAGTTGAAAAATATATAATTTAGATTTAAAACTAATATTTTTGTATGTATATGAGCATACCTCCAAATGTGCTTGTTGTGTGCCTCGCCAGAAAAAATGGCGTTCCTATTTTTCTTTGGTTTTAAATAGGAAGTTTAAAATTATTTTTTAGGCTTAACAAAGCCTTCTTTTTCTTAATGTGTATAACTTTTTAGCTCTTACTTTATTAAATTTTCTGAAAATGTAGCACGAACTTTTCACGGATATTTCGAAGAAAATCTGTATTTTATTTCTTTTGGTTAGGTTTTTACAGAATAACATTGATTTTTTATTTATTTTTTTTCAAAAAAATACAAATTAGGTTAAGAACTGTTATTTTTTGTATTCAGGTAAGCATTTTCTAAACATAGGTTGCAGCATGCGTCTTTAGTATGTACGTGAGATTTGTAGCACCAATTTTTTTTCTGGCTTTAAGTAGGAAATTTAAATATATTTCAAAGACTAGAAAAAGTCTTTCATTTGTCGATGCATTTAATGTTTTAGCTCTCACTTAAATAAATTCTCAACAAATATAGAAAAATATTTTCGGTCTATTTTACACATTTTTGGAGATATTTAAACGTTTTTAAGTACTTAAAAGTTATCATTTCTCTAAAAATTAAATACGCACAACAAGTAAGTTTAACACAATTTTCGTTACAACCCTTAAATCCACCCAAACCCTTTTATCTTGGTTACGACGAGCGTTAATCTCTAAAAACTTTGCAAAAACCTTATAGTTGTATTTAGCTTAGCAAAGCAAACTTTCTTATTTAAAAATTGTGTATTTGGTTAATTTTCTACGTAAACAATCGGATAAGAGTCATTAAATAACAGGAACCAGATTTTTTTTTCTGGGCCGGTTTTATATGGTGAAATATTAATTTTTAAATAATTAATTAAAAAATTAAAAGCACAAAAAATTTTTGGTAAACTTTGCAAGTTATAGTGTAAAAATGTTAAAAAATATCTCTATAAAGATACCTACTCGATCCGTGCGTATACCACAACTCTTTGACATCCCACTATGTAAAAATAATGTATCAAAAAATAACCCTTTGGTTCGAATGTGTACATCTTACAATAATATTTGTTCCGACAACGACATATTTTTTGGTAGCTTACCATCTTTTAAAAATAAATTAATTAAAAAATATAAAAATTGTAAATAAGTAATTTTTAATATTAGATTACTATTTAAGTCCAACTTTATTTAAATCTATATAGCTAATTAGTTAATTGACATATCTACTTCAAATTCTTATTTTATTTGTTACCTACTATGAATTATTGTTAAATTAATTTATTAACTTGTATATTTTTCTTATTGTTACTATTATTTTAATTTATTGACATCATTTACAAATAACTTTATTTTAATATGAATTTTTATTTAATTTAATATAATCCTCTAATCTGACATATTTTTAGGGAATGTATGAGTTTTGCTTTGTTTTATTTATTTTTTTTTTCTCTGTATTGCAATATATTTTTTATTTAGGCTTCTTGCTCACAATGAATTTATCATTATTATTATTCTTTGTTTTTGTAGTTATTGATATTAAATATTTACCTATGTATTAAAAACATGTGTGACCGTGACAATCATAATTCTAATAATTATTGTTGAATAACTTATTTAAATATTTTAGTGTAATTGAGTACTTGACATTTGATATTATTATTATTATTGAATTTATTTTTTTTTGAATGTTGTGTATAGTTTTTATTGGATTGCATGGTAAAATGTTACTTCTTTTCGTATATTTTTGTTAGCTATATTACTTACTTTGCTGTCTGTTACTATACCGAATAAATAAATAAATAAATAAATAAATAAAAGAAAATGACACCTCAAAAACAAAAATCCATTCACTATTACAATTTTCGGAGGTTAAAACCTCTGGAGACTGCACTAATGTAATATTATGTTATTGATTAATTATTATTATTGTTCTTAGAATAATTAAGCCCTTTGTGTTTGCCCTTTTTTCTTTTGTTTATAATACAACTCTGTTCTTTGATGAAGCCGCTGGACGTTTGATGCATAGTTATGTATTTGTTATTGTTATGACAATGTTTGGATAAAATAAAAATACCTACATTGTTTGTTTTATTTTTGACTCCAGTCAACATCATGAGCATTGGGCTTATGCTCACGCACTAGCGGCGGTCGCGGTGGCCATCGAGATAGATACCTTAGTATGAAACCGCCATAGACCACGCGCGCACTTGGCCACCAAGCGGACAGCGGCCACACCATACTTTCGATGGCCGCTAGTGCGCTATTGCCTATGTGTCCATTGTGAAAAGTAATGTGACTAAAATATTACTAACATTTTTGCTCTAAATTGCTTATGAGAATATATTCAATAATAATAAATACCCCCAGATAGTAGATAATATTATAGCGGCGGCTTTTAGTCACATTTTGGTGATGATTTATTACTAATATAAGCGCCTTACTGTTTTTAGAGCAATAACGTTCACTCGTGTATGACCTGTCAATAAAATAGGTGCTTTGAAGATTTTGAGGTTATTTTCGATTTTATCAAATTACTCTAAAACCCCGGTTTTGTTTACAAAGAAATTTTTATAGGAGCTAAAATGATAATCATAGACTTTAAAAAACCAAGTTTCATAATGACGCAACATGAGACAGGGTACCATAGAGTTATGATCTTTCTCCTTTTCACAGATTATGTATTTTTGTTGCCGCTATTACAACAAATACTAAAAACAAAATAAATTAAATATTTAAGGGGGGCTCCCATACAACAAACGTGATTTTTAAAACATTTTTTACTCGGTATCAATGATGACAACAGGTAGGCACTTGAAATTTTCACAAAAGCCTTAATTATATGTGTACTTTAATAATTAATAATAATATTTAAATAAAATATAAATTTAAGGGAGGCTCCCATACAAAAAACACAATTTTTGGTCTATTTTTGCTCTATAAAGGTACAGAACCCTTCGTGCGCGAGTCCGGCTCGCACTTGGCCGATTATTTTTTTGCTCATATTAATCTTTTTTTTAGCGATAGATTGTTGCTAAGTGTTAGAACCATACTGAACACGATAAGACAACAACACTATAATAGTGTTATCGTAATATTTAACTTTACTGCAATTTTTATCAACATTATAAACCTTCATTGAGCATTATCGTCAGCCAGTTATATGTCAATGGAAATACAAGGAGAAACATTACTATAAGAAAAGATAAGAACTTTACGAATAAAAATAATTCATTTTCATCAACAGTTTTATTCCCCTGTTTACCACATAACATTTCGATAATAGATAATAGTTGTATACATCCTTAACGTAACTGTTGTTGTTTATTACATAATGCCGTCCCAGCGACTCCAATCAATTAGATCACGCGTGGAGGTCGTGGTCGCGCTATCGTCTATGTGAATACGAAATAGCACGTAGTTTACACAGACACACACACACACATATTTTATCAATGACATTTTGATGCATCTGTGATTAGCTCAGAGCTAGATTTTAATATTATGTTCTGCCTACGTTATTCAACATGTCAAAGAATATACTACAATACTTGTTTGTACAGTTTCTAAAAGTTTAATTATATGTTTATTTAAAGACTTTCGAAAATTATTAACTACAAAATATCTGGAATAATAGCAATAACAAATTTGAAATGACTATATTTTTAACTTATCTTCATGTGACTTAATCTACAATCTACATAAAATTGCTCATGGTATATGAATAATAATATTATCTTGTATCAACAAAGATATCAAAAAGCTAAGCCAGGGCGAAACTAATACTGTTCAACAATGCTTATATGTATTGATAAAATATAAAATATTGTATTAGGCATCTAAAGTAAAACTAATATTAATAAAGCATACCTTTCCAATGGAATTGCCATCTTGTTTTTGGAAGTAGATTTAAAAATAGCTGCAATACATACCCATTATCGACTCATCAATTTTGTTATAGGTGTACTTTTATATTATGCAAAGAATTTATTAAAAAAGTTTTAAATAACATGAAATAAAAATAAAAATACTTACACAGATGTCCTCCAGGGCGCCTGCTAAGTCAAATCCGTTGGTCTTGGAGTCAAAGTAGCGGTATTTCTTGTGTGGCAGGTTAAGCATATTGCAAATTTGTGGGTGGTTTCCCCAGGTGGGAGCAGGGAACCATACCTCCTTGTTTTTGGCATAATGCTTGGTGATAAACTCAAGACCAAGACGTAAGGCACCAGTACCAGAGAGAGTCTGGAAAACATTCATATTATTTTATTAGTTTTATATTAGATTATGTTACTAATAATAGTCAATAATATGTATTATTAGTGCCTCAAATTTTATTGCCTTAGTTACAATACCCACAGTCTATTGTTTAGAAAAAACAATTTTAATAAATCATTTAATATTTTCTAGAATATTTTATCGTTCATGAAATATAATGCTTCGGCTATTTATCTAGAATTGTTAAATTTCTTGCAGTGAGTATAAAGTTATTTATATCTTTGCACAATCAGATATTTAATGGTTGTTAATTAAAGATGTCATTGTTGGTAACTTTAAAGTAGGCTATCTGACTCGATGATAAAGTTGGCAATTAACTAGCAATGAAAAATTTATTTTGGGACACAAATACATTGTTGCAGTTTGCTTACCTTTTACAATGTAAGCTTAAATTACATACTATATCTATAATACAAAATGTATTGCATGTAGTCATTAACAGATCTATTGTATAATCTATGTATGTATATATAATATATATGTAATAAATAAAATAAAAAAACAATAATTAACTTACTTGCACTGTGCAGTTGGTTTTTTCTTTAATAACTGGACTGTCTTCTCCAAAAGCAAGTTTAGCTACAGCATCTGTGTAAGAAGCTTCACCACTGATAGGGGCATATTCGTGGTTCAGACCTTTTTTGTGAAGAATTTCTTCAGCCTGTTAAAAAATTTTTTTGTTAAAATTACCTTTTTTAATCAGAGGTGGGGCAAGACCTAAATTTGATGTGGGCAAGATATATCTTGCGAGGCCCCCTGAAATATATTTTGCGAGGCCCCCTGATGGATGACACAAAAGGACGGATTTGTTAAAGGAAAGAATTTTTAGTACTGAAATTTTTATTTAGATCTTTTTATTTAGGTATGAATAATTGAGTATTACATTTTATTTATGAACTAGCGACCCGCCCCGGCTTCGCACGGGTATAAAATATATATCTACAGAAAAAATGATTAAAATCGATTCAGCAGTTTTGACTTGTATTCATTATTACTACCCGTGGCCCGCATTAGTCGGTACCGCCGCAAAAGCTACGTCTCACAGGGAATTGGAGCCTTTTGCAGGGTATAGGCAAATCAGCTGTTATGTAGGGATCATTGGTATTCTTGGTATATGCAACGGGTATATGAGCTAATTCACCAGCTGCAGGACCGGTCATAATCTTCGCTACTGCGCACCCCCGCCTTGGTAGCGCCCACTTCGAAACGGGCGTAACACAATTTTTAATTTCGCCATAACTTCTTAACTAAACGTCCAATTTTAATCATTCAAACACCAAATATTATCTACACAAACTGTACTTAGTGATGAAATAATTTATTTTGATAAGGATTATCAGCATGAGTAAAATAAATGCGTTTAAATGTAGTCCAAAAAAAATCAAGATTTTTAAATAAAAAAATGGTTGCTGTGCCTCACTTGCCATAGATAGGTATAGTGTGTCGCGGACATTTTTGTAGATATTTATAAGATCTACATTTACTCAGAACATTGTATGGTTCTATCTTTTATAGTTTAGGCAGCGTACGCAAAATAAGTAACTTTTCTGGTTGATTTTTTTCAACTTGTGTCAGAAAAACCCAAATATCTTACGAAACCCTATATTTTCCAAAATAAAAAGTAGCCTATGTTACTCGTAAATAATGTAGCTTTCGAATGGTGAAAGAATTTTTAAAATCGGTCCAGTAGTTTTTGAGCCTATTCATTACAATTAAACAAACAAACAAACAAAGTTTACCTCTTTATAATATTAGTATAGATAATTGAGTATCAAAACTTGTAAATCCTTAAAAAAAACCTCATGGTTCAAGGAGCATGAGGCCCCTTAGACCGCGAGGCCATGGACGGTCGCCCACGTCACCTACGCCTTACGCTGCCTTTGTTTTTATTATCGGTGAATATTGTAGTACAATACACAATGTTTCTTACCTTTCTTACAGATGGCAATACAAAAGGTTTGCCTTCATCATCTCTGTAGGCACCAACACCGAGGTTGACTTTTTGTGGATGAGAGTCCTTTTTGTATGCTTCAGTAATGCCCAGAATTACATCTGGTGGGCCCATTTGCACATTTCCCCACCAAGTGCTATAAGTTGAAAATTTGTATGTATTTATATCACAAATACTTGATAAAACATGTTGATGAGTTATTTTTTATTTCATACATTAATTATGATACCTACTACTAATTTTATTAAATTAAATTTAGATTTGGAATGGAAATCACTTTTATAAGGATGTCAATTTAAATAAAGTTTTATGTGTAGGTACCTATTTAATTAATAATACAAATAGTGCAAGTTAAAAAAGTTTTTGTGGGGATGCTGTGGGGTGGATAAAAAATATTCATAGTAATTTATATGAAAATTTTGTTTCTCAATTGAAATTTATATAAATATCAATATGTAGCAGGCAGAATGAAAAATATGTTAAGGCAAAACTTATATAACCAAACTAAAAAGCCGGTAATTTACCTATTAGTTCTAACAGCTGCATTGCTGATTATAGACTCGAGATTGTTGTTTTTGATTACTTGAGCAGATAACTTCTTCAGAGCGTGAGCCATGGCACTTTTAAAAATCTTGATCTATTTTTACAATAAGAAGCAGCCCTCTCCACGTTTCTCTCCAGTTCTATTATAAACTGGATCAAGTTGAAAATTATGCAGATTGCAATGGAAATAAATTCTCTTTTGACATTGACGTGAGCTTTGACCTTGTAAAATCCTCTGTAGTGATGTTCCTTTGATCGATCGATACATAAAATAACAAAGAGTCGATATACTTAATCGATAACTAAAATAACTTCTAAAATCTAAATGATTATAAGACTAGTAGTTTTATATGTTAGGTTAATTCTTTTTATTTTCTTCTCTAAAATCTCTTATTTCTTTACCGTATTTATTTATTACATGTTTCCAAAAGTAGAGTATTATGGCATTCTGAATCTGTATGTTTTTCATTTGCGCTTTGTCCAACTCAAATAAAAAATAAACGTCAATTGTCAAATTTTACTTATGTCATCTGTATTATGACGTTTTCTTTTCGTAGTTTTATGGTTTTATCTTGAATTTATTTATTTGCTTAGAAAAATCTGTTGAAATATAATTATGGCTGCTGAAATAAAGCCTGCACCTAGGACACCCAACGACAGGTTTTCTACTACAAAGAAACCGGCATTACTTAGTAAATTGGAAGGATGTACCGACGATGTAAACGCTGCTGTCGTGATTCCTGGGGAGGATGGTGTTATAAGTGTTTGCGACGATAAGTATGTCAATTGAACATTTTCTTTCATATATGTACATAATTTTACCCTCAATTCATCGATTCTCATAGTCCTATTTAATAAATATCGAAAAAAGATCCTATTGTCTCTTGTAACTTCCCTTGTTGTAGAGTCCTGACCATTTTAATTTAAATTCTTATTATTTCTTTATTAGAACAGTGAGAGTATGGCTGAAGAGAGACTCGGGCCAGTATTGGCCCAGTATTTGCCAATATATGCCATCAGGTTGTACATCTATGTTCTATACACCTGAAACTCGCCAACTTTTCATCGGACAAGAAAACGGAACAATATCTGAATTTACACTGGCTGCTGATTGCAACAGAATAAATCCAGTAAGTTACGCTTTAAAGTTTTTGTATATTAATTATATTTTTTATAACAAACATGGAAGTCAAGTAAATATGTAATATCATTATCTTAATCAATTATTTTTAAAATATCTTCATTGCTTTTAGACAAGAGAGTACCTAGCCCATACAGCAAGGATAACTGCTGTAATGTTCTCACTGAGCTGTGAGTGGGTGTTGTCTGTCAGCAGAGACAAATTTTTTGCTTACCATTGTAGTGAAACTGGCCGCAGGATTGGTGGTTACTCATTCGAAGCTTGGTGTACAGCTCTGCAGTATCCTTTTGACAAATTATTATTTCTAGCTACAACAGTAAATAGCACTGTAAGAAATTTTTATCATGAATAATTTATAACACAAAGTGTAAAGAACACTGTGTTATATATTCATGTTAATTTTACCCACTTTAATGTTAATCCCTCGATCACCAATTCCAGGAAATCTTTTGTTGTTGCGGCCCATATCGGCCTTACGGGGCTTGAGGGAATAATTAACAACTCTTAAAAATAATAATTAGTAACTCCTCAACTCCCAAGCGGCCAGGGTGGGCCGTGCCATTTGTACTGCGTTAACATCAGCTTAACTTGTTTATGATAATTACAACATTGTAATTGAATATTTTTCCAAACAACAATTTAATCAGGTTTGACTCGCAGTCCAAATATGCTTTTGTTGGAGATTACAGCGGGCAGATAACAATGCTAAAGCTAGATAATAATGGTGCTACACTAGTCACTACATTGAAGGGACACACAGGGTGAGCAACTCTACATTTTTAATTTTATCCCAAGACGAGCTTTTGCCCGCGGCTTCGCTCACGTTAAGAAGTATTTTTATATGCAAACTTTGATCCCCTATTTTAACCCCTTGGAGGTAGAATTGATCAAAATCCTTTCTTAGCGGATGCCTGCGTCATAACATCTACCTGCATGCCAAATTTCAGCCCGATCCGTCCAGTGGTTTGGGCTGTGCGTTGATAGATCACCATGTCAGTCAGTCACCTTTGAGTTTTATATAAATAGATTTTTTAAATGCAACTAGAATATTAATTCCTTATTTGCAACCAAAATACATATTATTACACTTTTTTTCTTAAATATGTTCATTTATGGTGAATTATAAATTGATCATTATGTCATTGAGTGTTTTTATTTAAAGGTGCATATGAAATTGTTTTGAAAATTACTATTTCTAAACATAACCTGTAAGGTTATAAAGTAATTGACATTAATTCTAGGTCTGTTCGTGTTCTCAATTGGGCACCACTTCCCCAGTTGTTGTTTAGCGGTTCATTTGACCAAACTATTATTGTCTGGGACATTGGAGGTCAAAAGGGCACAGCATACGAACTTCAAGGTCACAGGTAACAGATAAGCATTGACTGTCATTAGCATAAATTATCATACTGTACTAAACAACAATAATTTGTACAATTAGCTACTTTTGAACTCATAAAACTGATTAAAACTGTATACTAAATATTATTTTTGTAGTGTTTTATGTAAAAAGTATACATTTTAATTATGCTTTATTATATAATATTACTCACTAGTGTAATATATACATTTATCAACTTCGTAATTAAAAACATTCAAGGTCCAATGGAAGTTTGATTCAGTTTCAAGTCTGTTTTTACGATCATTTTACACTGCTTTCCCTGTTAGTAAACATATTCCGCCTGGATAAAACATTAAAACTGTATACAGTAATAATGTAATTATGCAATGTTCTATCCTCTCGTTGACCCATCTGAGTATTGTGTTGCAGCCACAAGATTTGGGCAATGTTTTGTCATTTTGCGCACCTGTCTTAAGTGTTGCAGTGACAAGGTGATGAGGCTATGTTATATGAGCATAGTTTAAATACAATGTTTTGTCTGATTGTTCAACCAATGTTTTGCAGTAACAAGCCATAGTTAAATATTTTATCCTCTTAGGATTTAGGGCCTGTTTCACCACTTTCTGATAAGTGCCGAATAGGCTATTCACCACTTATCTTGATAGATAGAGAATGGAGAATCTGTCAAAAAATTTGTGGATAGCCTATCTGACACTTTCAGGAAGTGGTGAAACAGGCCCTTATTGTCTCATGTGTTGCAGTAACAAGGTGACGGGCCTGTGGTACGTGGGTGGCTGCGCGCGGCTGGTATCCGCGGGCGAGGACGGCGCGCTGGGCGTGTGGGAGATGGGCGTGCAGCGGCGCGAGACGCCGGCGTGGCGCGAGGCGGACCTCTGCCAGTTGTGCCGCGCCCCCTTCATATGGAACGTTCGCGCTATGATGGAGAAGAAGCAGCTAGGTGAGCATGATAATGTTTCAATCACTTAAGTACAATTGGTAGAAAGCAGTGCCGTAAATAGGGCGGTGCCACCGGTGCCCAGGCACAGGGCGCAGACTCTGGGGGGGCGCAAGAATGGCCAGACCAGGGAGGCCTGTAGCCCTGTAAGCATTGCTCTGGGTACCTATATAAAATCTAATTAACAAAAAATTAAAACCGACTTCCAAAGTAAAAACAATAATAACATCCTTTTAATATGAACTAAAAAGTATTAAATAATTTTTCCTATATAATAGTGCCTTTTTCCGAATTCGGCTAAACCTCAACTATTTCTGTACTCAATCTTCATTATTTTGAAGTCGGTACCAGATAGCTAAATCTTCAGTTCTCACTTCTCTGACAGACTATTTGAAACTTTTGGAACTGGCACCGACTTCAAAATTATGAAGATTGAGTACAGAAATAGTTGAGGTTTAGCCGAATTCGGAAAAAGGCACTATTAGATAGGAAAAATTACATAATACTTTTTAGTTCATATTAAAAGGATGTTATTATTGTTTTTATTTTGGAAGTCGGTTTTAATTTTTTGTTAAAAATAATAACTCACTCTTTTTAATTACCTAGTTGGTAAACCATCGCGTATATTCTACGTATCTTATTATAATTCGAAAAAAATCGCGTTTATACTTCAGAAACTGTGTTTATTTACGTGTTCCACGTGATTTATATTAATAAAACTAAATATGTACCTAAATTAAAACGGGAGACGCATCACGCAAGTCAACCCGACAATCGACAATCAATGTCGATTGTCGGGTTTTATTTTAGTATTAAATTTTGCCCGCGCGCTCCCCGAACTCTCTCGGAACTCTCGCGTCGCCATCTGGCGAAAAACTAAAGGTAGTTACCGCGGTGGCGGATGGACTTGCCTTCCCGAGGCAATAGTTTGCGGCAACGGAATTATAGGTGGCGCTACAAAGTGCGAAGTATTTTTTTTACTAATTTAATATCTAATATATATCTATGGACGCTTCACACCACGTCAGTCTGGCCCAGTGCTAAGTACCTGAAGGACTTGTGTTACAGCCTACAGGTACCAGACAACGGAAATGTAATATTTAATACTTTTGTTGTTTTTAACTTGAATCATTTATTTTGCTATAACATTATATTTTTATTAAAATCGCTATGAAAAGTACCAATATAATAAGGACATAACGTGATGATATAATTGTGGTGTTGTATCCATGACACTTATAAACAACCATGTGACATTGGTGACCCTGATGTGGTAATGATGATGATGATGATGATGACTATATTATGCAGATGATGATGATGATGAATATAATTTGCATAGTAGCATATGCTTTCAGTTCTTAAAACAGTGTCTAAACCCCCAAACTTGTATCTATAAGGAATCCGGAGTTCTCTTAGTATCTTCGGAACCATAACATACCTTGGTGCAAAATATTGTGTTTTGGTAGCAAATGCTTAGGATACTTCTCATGAAACCAAAATCACCATATGTTTCCATATAAATTTTGAGGAGTTCCCTCGATTACTCATGGATCCCATCATCAGGTCACCACTTTTGTGAACATGGTACCAAATTGGAGTGAAACCTAATACAACAAAACAAAAATTTTGAAAATCGGTTCACAAACGGCGGAGTAATCGTTGAACATACACAAATAAAAAAAATTAAAAAAAATATATCCACAGCTGAACATATAACCTCCTCCTTTTTGGAAGTCGGTTAAAAAAACCGGCCAAGTGCGTGTCGGGCCACGCGCAATATAGCGTTCCGTAGTACCGCTAGTTTTTTTATTATTTTTTTATAGTTAATGTATAAGGCTACTTCGGAGAGCTAAAGCTGCTTAAGAGTCTAATCGGAGAGCTAAGGCTGCTTCGGAGAGCTAAGGCTGCTTAAGAGTCTAATCGGAGAGCTAAAGCTGCTTAAGAGTCTAATCGGAGAGCTAAGGCTGCTTAAGAGTCTGATCGGAGAGCTAAGGCTGCTTAAGAGTCTAATCGGAGAGCTAAGGCTGCTTCGGAGAGCTAAGGCTGCTTAAGAGTCTAATCGGAGAGCTAAAGCTGCTTAAGATTCTAATCGGAGAGCTAAGGCTGCTTAAGAGTAATCGGAGAGCTAAGGCTGCTTAAGAGTCTAATCGGAGAGTTAAGGCTGCTTAAGATTCTAATCGGAGAGCTAAGGCTGCTTAAGAGTCTAATCGGAGAGCTAAAGCTGCTTAAGATTCTAATCGGAGAGCTAAAGCTGCTTAAGAGTCTTATCGGAGAGCTAAGGCTGCTTAAGAGTCTAATCGGAGAGCTAAGGCTGCTAAAGATTCTAAGCTCCGAAGCAGTCTTAGCTCTCCGATTAGAATCTTAAGCAGCCTTAGCTCTCCGATTAGACTCTTAAGCAGCCTTAACTCTCCGATCAGACTCTTAAGCAGCCTTAGCTCTCCGATTAGAATCTTAAGCAGCTCCGATCCGAAGCCATACTTGTCGGGTGCGGCTTACAGCCCGCCACACTATGGAAAATGGTAGAACTAGAGCATATTATCATAAATGGTTTTTAAAAATATCACAATTTGAATGAAATATTTATTGCATTCGATACTCTAATAACCAAATAATCCTAATCAGACATTTTTTTGCACTAAAACAGCATAAGTATTTTTTTTTTTTCATAGGTTGAAGTAAGTTGAAGTAGCGGATGGCTCATTCTAAGAAGAAAAACCATTTGAATTACGTATGAAATCTTAGGCTTTTGAAAAAAATATTATTCACATTCGCTGCCTCCCACAGGTATGGCATCGGATCAGACTCCTATTTATGATCATACAGGGAACTGTTAAAAAAAGTTTCAGGGTGGTACAAATCGTTTGGCGAAAAAAAAAACTTACACCTTTGCAGTGGTATGGCGGCCATTGGGAGCTGTCGGAAAAGTATGGCAAGGTGATTTTCGTGAATCGACGATGATTAGCTATGCAAAAATTAGTCTGGTACAAATGGTTCAAATTTTTTATTAAAATTAACGTATTCGCGTCGGTATGGCGCACAGTGGAAAATTTGGGTCCGTACCGGATCAAAAATCTGTAACTTCAAGGTTTTTCATCGTATTGTATTGAGATTTGGCACATGTATACAGTGATATACAAAGATTTAAAAAATAATCAAATTTTGTATTTTTTTTCAATGTATACATGTTTATTTTAGGTTAAAAAAAAGAAAAGAGAAAAAAAGTAATACGAGTAGTTTTATATTATGTTTATTTTTTATAAATAAGTACTAATATGATTAAAATTAAGAAAACTTAAACAATTACTTATCACACAAGCATAATAAAATACATAAAATTATAAAATCGTATAGTACCTATCTATACCTCACACCAAACTAATTGATCTCAGATTAGACAAATCTTATAATATTATTGGTTTTATATAACTAGGTTTTAGTTACTTATAATGTTGTATCTAATTGTTATTATCCTCGCTATTCCTAACTAAAATCACTTCCGGTGTAAATGTAGGATCACCTTCAGGTACCACCTTCAAAGGACTTAGTGCCTCTTCACCAAGATCCTTCACATTTCTCACATAAGGGTTTCTTAAACTTGAAATGTATGGATCTGAAGTATATAGAAGCGTTTTAAATACGTCTTCATTTGTAGCTATACGGGAACATTTTATGGCATGGTGCAGGCGCATATTTCTGTAGTCTTTATTGCGCGACTCTTGTGCATCTTCCGACAGTTGCCCAATAGGAAGAACAGAAAAATGATTGATCACGTTTTCTCCGTGTATAAGTAATTTGTGCACGGAGGATGACATGTAGTACCAATCATAGTTACTAACATAAATTCGCGCAGTTTCTAAGGCATAAACTCCAAATTTTTCGTGATCGATCATCATTCCAGAAGATAGAGCTTGTAAAATAATATACAAGCGTTTAATCAATGTTTCATCTGTTATGTTCGCCGAGCAAGCGTAATTGTAAAAGAACCTTCGTGCTGTATTTCCATTACTTGAGTTTCCACTTATCTTCCTCGTTCACCAGAAGTTGATGGCTTCAGACTCCGAAAACTGTGTTGAATATCCTGACTCAAGCCAGCTTGTATTATTCCGAATAAATTTGTCCTTTTTCCGTGATGCTTGAGCCCAGCGCTTATTGAAAGAAGGCAGCATATGTCTTTGAATGTCACCAATTACAAAACACAAGATGTTTTCAGAAACTATTAATGTTTGCTGTAGAACTATGGACAACGATTCCAAGGTTCTGCCACGCTCGATATAGGGAATGATGAAATCGCCCTTAGTACAGTTGAAAGTTGACATTTTAATGGAAATAACCAATTTAAATAAGTGTCACTTAATATGAAATACACGCTGAAGTGTGCAATTTGAAGATATTTTCTTCCCCTTATATACTGGTTTTTTAGATATCAAATACGTACTAATATCAATGTTATGTATATTTACTCACGCAGGACGAGTGCAAAATAGATGATAAGCTATTGCTATCAAAATATTGTGATTAATATTGATTTTGTAAACTATGCACCAGTAACCGCAAAATATACCGAATTTTTTACTCCGGCCATGCTCCGACCTCTATATCACATTTTTTTCCATAACTTCCAGGACCGCAAACTTTCGCAGGTGATTTTTTTAATTTTTCATTTATGAATAGTAAGACTATCAAATAACACATAAAGTTGCGCGTGGGGAGACGTGGGTAAAAAACCTTCGACGAAAAAAAAAGAAGTGAAAAATAGGGTATGTCAATTTTTAAGTACTTACTCAAAAATAAAAAGTATATTAAAAAAATAAAAAGCATATTTGCGCGTGGGGAGACGTGGGTAAAAAAACCTTCGACGAAAAAAAAAAGAAGTGAAAAATAGGGTATGTCAATTTTTAAGTACTTACTCAAAAATAAAAAGCATATTAAAAAAAGTTAATAGCTCATTATTAAGAACATAAAATATCCTTTTTAAAAATGTATAAAACCGCATGCATGTGCTAAATACTTTTTTCACAAAAGAATTTGAGCCATCCGCTACTTCAACTTACTTCAACCTATGAAAAAAAAATACTTATGCAGTTTTAGTACAAAAAAATGTCTGATTAGGATTATTTGGTTATTAGAGTATCGAATGCAATAAATATTTCATTCAAATTGTGATATTTTTAAAAACCATTTATGATAATATGCTCTAGTTCTACCATTTTCCATAGTGTGGCGGGCTGTAAGCCGCACCCGACAAGTATGGCATTACGCTTTCGCCTACTTATTTTTTTTTCGACTATCTGAAAATACAAGCATTTTTGTGGAACAAATCGTTCGACACTCGTTATTTATCCGAAACGTTCGATTAACGCCCACGCGTTTGGGCTGCCAGTGCGAGCGCTAATGACCATCATTTTCCTTTTTGCCTTTACGTAATTATACCCCTGTAAAACCGCCATACTGGCACAAATGACCAAGAATTTTGTGTCACTATCTCCAGGCCTATAAGTAAATGACTATGAATGAGTATAGTTCTTGTATCAGACTTATTTTATTGGGAGTGCCTCCGCTGCCGGCACCGCCGGTTGCCGAAATGGCTGCCGGCGCCGTTTTCCGAAGTTTGCCGAAGTCATGCGATGTTTGCCGAATAGGCTGCCCGCGCCTATTCGGCAAATATCGCTTGTCAAATTACAGAATAATGATCAAAACATCAGTCTTGAGCTACTTTAGGACTATGAAAAGTACAAATAATAAGGTCATAATGTAATGCTACGTTTTGATGCTTGCCGAGCCACAGCAAGCCTCCACAAGCCACAAGCCTCCACAAATCTCGCTTTGCATTTGTAAGTCGTTTTCACGCTCGTGAACGCGTCAGTGTATTACGTACATCCAAGCATGGCGGACACCGAACTTGTGTCGGCTATTACGTTTGGTTTGGTTTCCTATTATTTTTAATGCTCTTATAACCAAAAGTATCATCACATAATATAGTATTCTAGTAATTAAAAAGATAAAACCGACTTCAAAATTGTACGTCATTGAGAATTAAAATTCCCTATCTCAAAAACTACTGAACCGATTTTGATGAAACTTGCACTGTTCCCTAAGTTAAACAATACCTAGTATAATAAAAAAAAAAACTCAAATCGGACTTGTAGTTCCGGAGATATGCGAACACAAATATAAAAACATACATACATACATGTACATAAACTTTTGAAATTTGGCACATTTGTTCAGACGCTGATATAGACTAACATATACGGAAATTGGGCAATTCTGGAAATATTACATACATACGGGTCGAATTGATAACCTCCTTTTTTGAAGTCGGTTAAAATAAATTAATAAACAAATGAACTTTATATCTTTATGGTTAACATCCCTGGGGTTCCAGATACACGTTGCGGTTTGGTAATATTCCAAAAACGATAAACTCTCTTCGTTCGACCAGCCACTCATTTTGTGCATGACGTGCGCTCGTCGTGAGATCACAGCGGCTACTAAGCGCGAGCCAACGTGTGAACACGTCGCAAACGTTTGCCGCAAATGCCCTTTGATCTCTGTCCAAAAACCGACACTACTCCCGATCGTCTACAAGCGTCCGCAAGCTCACGCAAGCCAAGCCATTTTACCTGTTTTCACGCTCGGGCCTGTGGGGGCTTGCCGTGGCTCGGCAAGCATCAAAACGTAGCATGTATATTTTAATGGTGGTGATGATGATGTTGATAAATGTGATCTGCATAGTAGCGTAATAATAATAATAATAATTTAATTATAATCATTTATTGCAGGCATTAAACCCATATAAAAATGCGGTATGCGCTATTATACTGCACCCTGATGCTACTCCTTACAGATTTAGAGCAGTTGGCCCAAAGCTGGCACGTATAAAAGCATTTACAGTATGCTCTAAACAGTGTCAACCTTACCTCAACGCTGCAACGTGCAAAACGGCGCGCGAGCATAATAATATGTTACGCCGAACGGCCAACTACTTCTCCATCTAAATAAACCGGCGGGACCCTCTTCGGACTCTTGTCAGCCCTAAACACCATCATCTGCGTCTTAGCAACATTGTATTTGAGACCATGGCTTAGCATAGGTCTCACAAATGCCGAGAAGACGTCTTAATCTAATATAAGTACCTTAAGTATATTTATAACGGGTTTTACACTACTAACAACATCATCTCAGTTACTTTCAAAGGAATTTGAACGAAAAGTTCCTTTAAACTTCGCTGAATACATTTTTTTAGTTGATCGACTATTACTCAATAACTTATGAAGTCTTCTTAGCCGTGATAGTTTTCCTTTTAAATTCAGCAGATTTCCTACTCCTGTGAATTTGTTCACATTTCCAGAAGCAACCGTTTAGCAGACAGAGACAAAAACAGAGAGTCATATAAAAGCAAAGGCATTTTTTTAATTGCAACTTTGAATGCAGCAGTCTAATGTCATCTGCATACAATCGATTTAATAGTTCCTTGTGAAACCTGCAGCTATTAAACCCTATAAAATCATCACTTTAGTTAAAGGTTAGTAGCAAAAACAGCATCTTCCCTCGTGACCAATCAGATGCTCGCATTAAGCGTGATTCGATTGGCAGTCAAAGATAAGTAACAGCAAAAATAGCAACAACCCAACCGAACCAATTACTCGTATTGGTGCAAAAGCAGCAATATCCAATTATTGGTAGCAAGAACAGCATCATCCGAAATTGATTTTACCCCAGGAAAATTAAACATTCGACCTCGGAATAATTGGCATATAGCTGAAAACTGGTAGAGACGTTAAATACACCATTATAAATAAAACCTCAAAAGTTCCCGGCGATCCTCCTTGTGCAAAAAATGTTATTCAAGGTCAAAGGTATGAAAATGAGGTTTTTCCCGTTTTTTTTCCAAACTGTACATTTTATCACAAAAATAGTATAAGAGTGTAGATCAAAGAATTCTCTACAAAAAATATTCAGACACTTTTTTCATACTACTTACCATTCCTTATAAATGGCGGGCTTAAAGTTTGGGAAAATCATATATCTAAGTATCTAAGTATACTTAAAGAATTTGTGTAACTTATACTGCTTTGAATTGAAGAATTCGTCTTTTGTAGAATAGTCTTATTTATCGAGGAAGACTTGAGCTATATAACATCACGTTGCCACCAATAGGAGCAAAGAAACAGAGGAAAATGGGAAAAACGGGGAAAAATATTTGAAACAGCTTATCTCACAAACGGCTGAAGCATTTTTTATGTTATTTGGCACAGACATAAAGTAGACCACGTAGAAGGACATAGGCAATTTTGTTTCTCGGTTTCTGAAGTCTTCCTTGATAAATAAAACTATCCAACAAAAACGAATTCTTCAATTCAAAGCAGTAGTTCCACAAACTCTTTAGCTTTATAATATAAGTATAGATGTAATATGATTTTCCCAAACTTTAGACCCGCCATTTATAAGGAGTGGTAAGTTGTATGAAAAAAGTGTCTGAATATTTTTTTATCTTGTACTATAATGTTTGTGATAAAATGTACAGTTTGGAAAAAAAAAACAGGAAAAACCTCATTTTCACTTTGACCTTGAATAAAATTTTTAGCACAAGGAATCGCCGGGGACTTTTGGCTTTTTATTTATAATGGTGTATCGTTTCCACCAATTTTCAGCTCTATGCGAATTATTCCGAGGTTACGATTTTTTTGCGTCTAATTAGACCGGGCTATTGTATTTTTGAGGATTGTCTTGTTTTTTATTGAAGTTATCTTTTAATTTTCATAATTCTAAGATAATTTCGCAGGTATAGACAAACGTAAACAATGCACATTAATTATTGTAATATTAACCGGCCTAATAAACAAAAAAAAAGGTTACTCATATTTCGAATAAACTGCATGTGGCTGCTTTTGCTTTTATATGACTCCTGGTAGAAGGGGGGGACACTGCAGGACTCTAACGATTATTTCCACTTTAAAACTTAATATTTCACAAACGAATCCCTAAATCGGAAAACGATCTATGAATAATATTTTTTAAAACCTATCCAACGACACCCCACACGATTGGGTGGACGCGAAAAAAAATCATTCCCGCTTGATGTGCAGGGAAGGTACCATAAAAAAATATTTTTTTAAGATTTCATGTACCATTTTGTCGGCATCACTAATATGTGCATTCATGCCAAATTACAACTTTGCAGGTCCTATAGTCTCTGAGCAAAATCGCGGACAGACAGACAGACGGACAGACGGACGGACAGACCGAAACTATAAGAGTTCCTTGTTGACTACGGAACCCTAAAAAACAAGGGCGCAGTTATAGAAGCTCGCACAGGGCGCAAAAAAGGCTATTTACGGGACTGGTAGAAAGCATTCTTAATGCCATCGAAAGATTTGTAAGGCTGGCTAGTGGCTAGTAGGTATTAAGAAGTTTTCGAAGTTCTGTCAAGTTTAAGCCTTCAGGCATCAGCATTACTTAGTACATTATCAGTGCTGCTAATGTTTGCAAGCAGTGGGCAATTCTGGTAGTGCTAATTTACATTGATACAATGTAGGTCGCTGGTATCACAGGATACCTCTACTCACTACTGGATCGGTATTTCATGCCACTGTATAGTGTGTACTGTGTACTACTTAAAGTATAATTCTGCTCTTAATTTTGATACATCTGAATCAATCGCCGTCAGCTGCTTCTTACCGCCGATCTGCGGCTTTACTGCGACTGTTAAGTTTACTCTAACTTTCTTCATTACATTCTGTAAAGTTTACCCCCTCCCCTTTTTTTTTTAAGAAAATCCGGTTGGCAGCGGGCGACAAGAAGCGGCGGCAGACGACGGGTCGTCGCGACACTACTGGTTTCTATGTATTTCTATGAAAAGTGTCGCAAGCTGCGCAGGATATTTCATAGAAATACATAGAAACCGGTAGTGTCGCAACGTCGTCTGCTGCCGTTTCATGTCGCCGGCTTTCAACTTGTATGTACCTTAACCCTTTGCAGGTCTACGTCAGCACCACTGCCGCTGGTGCGGCGCGGCGGTGTGCGGGGCGTGCTCGCCGCACCGTCTGCCGCTGCCGATCATGGGCTTTGAGTTCCCGCAGCGCGTCTGCACCACATGCTACGACACGCTGAGACACGAACCGTGAGTTAAACACCTTGCTTATAAGTTATAGCTGTCCCGGCAAACGTTGTTTTGCCATATAAAGTATTTCTACTTCATCAGTTGATACAAAATCTTACCCCCTCTTTTGTTCCCTAAGAGGGGTGGGAGGAAAAATGTTATACACCAAATGTTAAGTTGAAAAACACAGTAAATAATATGAAGAAAGTTCATTAAAGAAAAAAATTTGATACAAAATCTGACCCCCCTCTTTTGTCCCCTTAGGGGCGTGGGGGGAAATTTTTTTATGCACCAGATGTTAAGTTGGAAGAAGAAAAATATATCTGCGAAAACCGCATTCAAATCGGATCAGTGGTTTTCGTGTGATGCTGGAACAAACATACAGACAGACAGACAGATAGACAGACAGATAGACAGACAAAAAAACTAACCACAGTTTTGGCTTCTATAGCGATGTAGTGACACCCCCCGCTTATTATTTTTTGAATATCTTTAATGTACAGAATTCTCATTTCTACAGTTTTATTATATGTATAGATCAACTTATCACTTACAGAGCACTCAGGAGATTTAATAAATACATGAAATTTAATGACAACTTTAAAAGAAAATTTATAGAGCTTATGTCAAAATCTTCACTAAATTTAAGTTAAGTAATTATTAATAGTCTCTCAGTGCGGTCGTTAGATACGTTTTTCGGAAGTATGTAATATGTTTTAGCGGCCTTTTCAATAAACGAAGATTAACGCTTCGCGCACATTGTGAGACGGTGAATCGGGGCTGACTGAATTGTCATTGATACAAGTTTTATGACCAAGTGCGCGATGAATCTTAAAACTTAAAAAAAAAAGCGACCCGCCCCCGTCATAACTTATGCGGAAGCTTTAAACTTCGTTTTTCGATTATGGTAATGGTTTATGAACTTTTCTAATATCATCGATCGTTTAAGTGAAAGCTTAGTAAAGTATCTCTTAACTATTATTTTAGAATAGGATTTGCATAAATATACTGGCTGTAAAAATATAGTCGGAAGTATTTGTCGCATCTAATGGAAATAGCCTTTGAAGTTTAAAGTCTAATTAGTGTCGTTACATACATGGTGATTGGTGACTGTTACACCAGTCACCAATCACCATTCACCATGTATAAATAATGACTCACTGTAACTGTGCTTCTTGAAACGATTAACTAAATGATCGAATGACACAAGATCCTGTATTACTCCCGAAACTGTTTTCTATCCGGCATACCTTATATAAAGTACTAGAGAATAAATAATTGGTAATACAATAAGTTGTTGACTTATCAATTATTATCTATGTTCAAAATTAAATGTAACTTCCTATATTATTATCCTTGCAAATAAATTAATTGAGTTTGTTCTTATTTATTCCTATAGACCATAATTCGTTAAATTCGTCGTGTAAGGCTTAATGCTACGTCCGCACGTTTGGCGTTTGCTACAAACTCCAAATCGCCACAAATGGACACAAACGTTTGGCTTGATTTCGAAATCCATCCACACGCTTGCGAGTGAGTTAGTTTGTTCTGACGCGGCAATCATGACGGACGTCGAAGTTGCTGTATCGGCTATAAACATTATGGCAGTTATTTTTATCTATACATATAAATAAAATTAGAGTGTCTGTTTGTAATTTTGAAAGAATATATTATATACGCTACATACACCAAAACAACATTTTTAAAAATTTTTGTCTGTATGTCTGTCTGTCTGTTCCGGCTAATCTCTGAAACAGCTGGAGCTATTTTGACGGGACTTTTTTTGGTAGATAGCTTATGTAGTAAGGAGTAACTTAGGCTACTTTTCAACCGACTTCCAAAAAGGAGGATATATTTTACTTTGACGCGGGCGAAGTCGCGGGCAACAGCTAGTTATAAATATAAGATCCATCCCATCGATCATGGCAAAACGAGACAGACACAATAGCTTTTTCATTGTTATCGCGGCCGGATGTGGCCGCTTGGGCTTGATGAATTAATATAATATAATTTAATACGTTTTCATTTGACCACCAGTCATTCATTTTTCGAAAGCACACACAGACATACTACGTACGTATAGCACGTCTGTTCGCTTACAGAGCATCGACAAGAATGAACGCGCACAAACGTGTGGACGGGTGGCAAACGCTTGCGGCAAATTCCCTTTGATTTGTGTTCAAAAACCGACACTGAGTCGGATCGGCTACAAGTCTTTGCAAACCTAAACAAACCAAGCCAAACACTCTATCCACACGTTTGTTTTTGTGACCGTTTGTGACGATTTGTTGAGGTTTGGCAAACGTGCGGACGGGCCTTAACAGTGATGTTGGGTTTGGGTACATCATACATCAATGTAGTCGATTATTTCGATTCTAAAGGATTCTAAGGTTGAATAGCACCAGTAACCCTTATAATTTTGATCTGTTCAAATGAAAGCAGACGTTTCCCGAATTTAAATACCCAAAGGTTTTGAAAGTGTGTACCTAAGCACATTTTTGACCAGTGCGATTTGACAAGATTTGATTGGCAACCCCGACGTCAGATCGTAAGTTCCGGCACACTGGGATTAGTAAAGGAACGTACCCCTTATGTTTCAGGCGGGAGTCGCTGGCGTCGTTTCACGACATGAAGCACGCGGTGGCGTCGCTGTATGTAGACGAGGCGACCGGCCGCATGTGCACCGCCGGCAAGGACAGGGTTATAAAGGTACAACTTTTGTTAATAGGGCAGTTCCATATGTGACTGACTCTACATTTGATACGACTTGCGTTTTATTTTGTCATATATTATGGTTACTATCATGTTGTTAATATCAATTTTAAGATGGCTTTGTAGCAGATTAAACAAGTTAACTTATGTATAAAAATGGTAGTCACTGTTGTTTTCAAATAGCATTTATTTAGTCAAACATAAACGTGACTGACACTACATACAAAAGGAAGTCGTTTCCGAGAGTGTTTGTAAACATCAATAATCTTCCTCTCTGTGTACTATTTAACTCTACTTTGTATTTTTATCGAAAGTGCATGAAATAAACTATTATAAAATGGTTACCTATAACCTGTAAGCTATTTAAAAATATATTTATTAGCAAAAGAAATTGTGACCGACACTACAGCCCAAAACGTGACCGACACTACACTCACTTTGTGCAGGTAAAAGTCGGTAGTTTTACACGAATCCTTAAAATTTATATATCTCAGCACGTACATTACGAACTCTAAAATTATATAAAAGCAAATCAGTAATTAGTTAATTCATTAAAATGCTTTTTTTGAACTTAAACATCACAAAAACGAAAGCACTAATTATTTTTCAAAAAATAACTCAACACAAAATTTTCTCAAAAACTATACACAATAACCCAAGAGCCAGCCATAGGCAGACTTTCGTATTTTTTTAAGCTAAAAATGTTCCTTAATATGAGCCCTATAGAGGCAAGAACGACCAGACACTATGGAGTTTCGGTCGCTATTACTTTAGAAGGTTTCCAGTTCTGCAGGTCTACCTTACCTTCAATAAAGTTTAAAGATAAATAATTTGATCTTATTTTCTTGCGATATCTGTAAGAATCTCATATTCTACTGCCAGATTTTTGTGACAATTGCTTCCCATTTCCAGATATCGCTAAATTTTAGATTTTATTTGACTTTAAGGTGGTCTGGCAGGTTCTTAAAATAATAATTTAGCTTTCTGCTTCTCTCTCTATTTTTTATAGCTATTTTCGCCATCTATCAGCAAAAATAACAAATAAAACGCTACTTTTGAGCGTGATCGACTCTATAATATGACTTACACTACAAAAATGTTTTTTAGAGTTTAGGTGTTATAAATAATCGGCCAAGTGCGAGTTGCACAAAGGGTTCTGTACCATTATATAACAAAAATAGCCAAAATATGTGTTTTTTGTATGGGAGCCCCCCTTAAATTTTTATTTTATTTAAATATTATTATTAATTATTAAATAACATATATAGTTAATGATTTTGCGAATATTTCAAGTGCCTACCTGTTGCCATTATGGATTACGAGTAAAAAAAGCCAAAAAAATCATGTTTGTTGTATGGGAGCCCCCCTTAAATAATAACTTTATTTTGTTTTTGGTATTTGTTGTTATAGCGGCAACAGATTTACACAATCTGTGAAAATTTCAGCTCTCTAGCTATTACAGTTCTTGAGTTACAGCCTGGAGACAGACAGACAGACGGACAGACAGACGGACAGACAGACGGACAGACATCGAAGTCTCAGTAATAGGGTTCCGTTTTTACCCTTTGGGTACGGAACCCTAAAAAGATGACAAATTTTTAATGACGTCATCATTTGAGTAACGACGTCACGTAGGAAAGTTTCTAATTTTATTGATGTAAAAGTAATTTTACTGTAGTTAAAGACAAAAGTAATGCAAAACTCGACACTGTGATCTTACAAGCCTATTATATCTTTATGAAAATGAATTTTCTCGAATCTCAAAAGCTATATCGGTATTTAATTGTTTGAACAATCAGTGTGTGACAAAATATGACAAGAATTTAAAATACATAACGTGAAAACTAAGTCAGAACTTCATCACACAAAACCACACTCAGCCGAGATCACGCCATCATCTCATAAATGGCAGATTTGCTAGAAAAGTAATGCTTAGAAATTGTTGCTTCTATAAAATCTTAATAGTACCATAATGTTGTCACTATAATTAAATATTTTTAATACCAACATCAGGTATTTATTTTCTTAGTTTATGGTAGACTTTTACATGGAATTGCCCAATAGCTATCCACATTTTTTTTTACAAATGACGCGATGAAAAGCGATGCTTGCTGAACAAGATTGCCATTTTTTGTTTCTTACCTTATATATAAAATTCTCGTGTCACAATGTTAGTCAGCGAACTTCTCCGAAACGGCTTTACTGATTTTAACAAATTTTATATGCATATTCAATACGTCTGAGAATCGGCTACTGGGTATTTTATATATTGATAAGTGCATTTGTTTAATAAATAATAGTAAATTATTACAACCTGAGACTGACGGCGACCATTGTGCGACGGGACAGCGATCGACGTTGCCATGGCGACATACTTATTTAGTCACTTCAATAAAATAACATGGGCAAAATACTTTATATTATGGCAAAGCAACGTTTGCCGGGACAGCTAGTAATTTATAAAGTTATGTTGTTTGACATTAAAAATCGCCACAGTCTCTGTAATCCGTTCGTATATTCTATTCTTCTTTAATGGCCCTCCGGCCGTTTATGTGTCGTAGAAAACTCTCTGAAAGTATTGCGTGTCGAAGTTCAAGTCCGTTGATTATGCACGGTATTTATTATTATCTAACTAATTCAATATTTTTTCAGGTCTGGGATATCAGCATGCTCCTAGCGCCCTCTCCGAAGCCGGGGACCAGCGAACAATAACCGTCGGAAAATTGTCCCTATTACGATAACAATAACATCAATGGTTGTAAGCGCTTTCCGTACTGAGGTACGCCGTTTATTGTATGTAATATATAATAACGAAATCGAAAACGTTATGATTTTCGTTTAACATTGTTGTTTCTTAACGTGTAGAGTATAATTTTCAAGTGGGCCAGTTCTGATGTAGCGTCTAAATTGTTGAAGGTCGGCCGACTCATCTCTTTGGACTATTTAGGAAGTGTTTGGAAGAGTTGTTCTAGAGGTTAGTCATAGTCGCTGGTCGTGTAATGTAAATCGTTATATTTCCATATTGGTATTCAGCTATTTAACACAAGACTGAATCTTGATAATACTTATAGAGAGATCAATTTTCTCGACACATTTTGATGGCTAGCAGTATTTTCAAATGTGAATTATGTATTCAATATTGATGTTGTGTGAAAAATATTATTACCTAATACAATTAGCATTTTCTCACGAAAATATAGATGGCGGTAGTTTCGTTTCCTTGACTCTGTAAATGTGATCTTAAATTTTGATCTAGTGTTGTTACTTTTTGAATATGTATACAAATGTAAAGGATTGTAGTTAGCATTTCAGTATATTATTACAATCAATATATTACAACGAAATAAAATCGTTTTTTTAAAGTGATCTAAGGGGCATGAACAATTACTATTTGATTATATTGTATTTGGTGTCCAATGTGTCTATAAAATTATTTGTTAAACTTATGGTTATTAATATTACTAATTATTGGTATTAACATTTTATGTATTTTGAAAAAGACAACTAAATATTATGAGTATTTACAATAAATGATATATAATTACAATAGTTGTTGGAGTGGTGTATAATATTCCATGATTAATTATAAATATTACTTTTTAATTTTTATTTAAACAATATTATTTAAATAACTTACAGCAATACTTGGCTTGTATCTCATCTGCAACAAACAAGGTGACTCCAACCTTGTTTTGTTTCAAAATAATTAAAAAAAAAATGTTTCGGAAACTTTACCTATAGAATTTTGTGTCCAAACAGGTTTGATAAATAGTTACTATTGATACCTTTAAGTGAAATGATATTTATTACATTTAAATGTTCGTGTCGGTTTGAGCCACTAAAATTATGTAACATAAATATAAATATTATGTTGTATCAAGATAGGGTAATGTATGGTCTTCGGTACTGCGATCTTGATCTCTGAGTCACTCCAAATACTAAAATTTAATGCTTGTAAACTTTTAAACGTCAGTCTATTTAATTGTTTAGCGTTTAAATAATTTTATTATTAATTAGATTTTAATATTACGTACTTTGCTTACTATTTTTTGTCCATTTATATTATTTTTATATGAAATTTTATCGAGTCATAGATAGATTACTATTATTTATATGAAACAGCATTAAAATGTATTAATGTTTCGCTTTTCTTATTTTAATTATTATTATTGTAATGTTACTGTAAGCGTACGGTGGTTTGAGGTTTAGGAGTAGGTCGGGGTCGGTGCGGCGCGCGGGGGGCGGCCTGCCGACCCGCCGGCCTGCCGACCCTTTACGCCCTGTCGGGCGGTATGGAGCTCGAATGAGCATGTAATTATGTAATATAAAAATTACACTTTTGTTATATAGTATGTTTGGATTCAAAGATATAAGTATTCAATATAAAACATTACGTTATAAAAATAAATATTTTTTTATTCATGAACTTGCTTTTTGCGTTTTTTCGAGGTACACTGTAAAAATATAGTCACCGTATTCACTAGATATTATGTCTATAAAATCGCTTAAAGTTTATATGCCAATAAAAATATGAATACAAATTAGTCTATTATTATAATAGTACGAGGTAGACCGGGAACTGGAGATAACTTGTAACATAAATAATTACAGGCCAATAAGTTAGCCGGCGGGGGAGGCCGAGGCAATAAATTAGGGGGAGCGTATTTACAGGGCGAGCAACGTCGGCTCGGAAGCGTTCAGCCTTAGCATATTCAGGTACACCGTGTATCTCTCGCGGCTCCGCCGTGTCGCGCGGGAGCGGGCATGTCAGGGGGCGGCGGGCGGGGGGCGGGGGTCGCTCAGCCCGGGCACGAGTACTGGTCGGCCGGCACGCAGATCGCGCCGTTGAACAGCTGCCCGCCCGGGCACGTCAGCGACGTCCGCGACCCGCTCACGCAGAAGTAGTAGCTCCGGCAGGCCGTGCCGCGCTGCGCGAAGAACCCGTCCCGCTCGCAGTACCCCGCGCCCGCCTCGCCCCGCCGCGGCGCGCCGCACTCGTGCTCCGTCGGCTCCACGCACGCGTGCCCGTCGAATATCTTGTCCCCGAGGCACGACAGCGTCGCCAGCCGGTCCCCGCCGGAGCAGTAGAAGTACCTGAAAAGGCGGAGTTTCGATGTTGGCGGTTTTGACGTGAGGCCGAATCTAACCGAGCAAAAAAGGATAAGAATAGGATATAATATTACTGCAATTTTTTTCCGCTAAACGTCAGCACTAGCATAGACAGTAAACAAAAAAGTTCGTTCGACGTTTGACAACATATCTCGAAGATGCAAACGTACCTGTGACAATTGGACTCCAACTCGGCGTGGTAGCCGTTGGGGAGGCCGGAGCAGGAGTAGTCCTCCAGGGGGCAGACGTCCGGGCGCGCGGGCACGCAGCGATCGCCGTCGAACGCGCTGCCGGCCGGGCACGCATACACCGCGCGCGTGCCGCCCGCGCACGCGTAGTAGCCGCGGCAGCCCGCGTCCGACGTGCGGTAGCGCCCGTCCGCCCGCCGGTAGCACGAGTCCTTCTCCAGGCTCGGACACAGGTACTGGTGCGCCGGCGCGCACTGCACGCCGTCGTACACCTCGCCCCGCGGGCACGCCAGCGACGTCCGCTGCCCGCCCACGCAGTGGTAGTACTGCGTGCAGTTCGACTCCAGGTCCTGGTACAGGCCCGTCGGCATCCCCGCGCACGACTCCGCGAACTCCGGCCCCCGGCAGTAGAAGGCGCCCCGGGGCGCGCATCGCTCCCCGTCGAAGACCTGCCCCCGGCCGCACGAACCCCGCGAGACGACTCGCTCCCGCCGGCACTCCATCCAGGAGGAGCAGTCCCGCCAGTCCCTGTGAAGGCCGTCCGGCCTGTTGAAGCACGGGCTCCGCGCCGGAGGCGGGCACGCGGCGCGGTCCGCGGGCTCGCAGCCGCCGTCCGCGAACAGCAGCCCGAGCTCGCACACGCCGCGCCGGACGACCCGCCCCGCCTCGCACACGAAGTACTCCCGGCAGCCCGTCTGGCGATCCGCGTAGGCCCCGTCCGGCTTTCGCTGGCACAGCGAGGAACACACCGCGTCCGAGCAAAAGTCGGCGTCGCCGGCGGGCAGCGCGGCGGCGGTGGCGCGGGGCGGCGGGCAGCCGACCGTGCACACGCCGCCGCAGGTCACCACGGCCTCGATGTCGCCGCCGCGGCAGCGCAGCCGGCGCCGGCACTCGTGCGACGAGTCCGGGTACTCCCCGTCGGGCAGGCCGGTGCAGACGGGCTCGTAGCAGGTCCCCGCTCCGCGTGTGCAGGCCTGCCGCTCGAGGTCGAACCACAGGCCCGGCGGGCAGGCGTGGTCGACGACGGTCCCGTTGTCACAGCGGTAGTACTGCCGGCACGCAGTTCCGGGAGTGGCGTAAGCGAGCGAGTCGCCGGCCGCGCACACGCGCCGCGTGCACGTCTGCCGGCGCCGCGGGACGCACGCCCCAGCCACCTCGCTGAACGCGCGCCCCGCGGGACACGTGTACCTCCTCTTCACCGCTCCCGCGGCGCACCGGACGTACTCCCGGCACTCCGTGTCGTAATCGGCGTAGAGGCCATCCTTTAGGCAGTCGATGTCCTCCCCGTCTGCAACGAGCGAGCGAACGATTAATCTTAACGCGTACAGTTCAAACCGCAATCCTTCGAAGGCCAGAACGGAAGGCTCACAGTTTTCGAATCCAAAAATGCTGTAAAATAGATCGCTGTTTCGTTAAATTATTATCTAAGCAAGATTTAAATGTCAAATATTTTTTAGAAACTAAAATTAATGTCGTGCTTTATTTAAGCCAAACAGACAATTTCGAGTAGATCGTGTTGCACTCACTTGCGATGATCGCGAGGAGCAGGAGCGCGGAGAGGCTGCGGGCATGCGCGCGCGCCCCCATGTCGTCTGCGACTGCGGGGCCGCGCGCCGCCCGCTCGCCGTCCGCTCGCGACTCGTGCGCATGACGTAGCGTTAGGGTTCCTTGACATTCGCACGCCCCCGCAGAAATTCGATCGCTACCTTTGCCGTGGCCCGGATGCAGCCTCCGATATTGCGCGGCTCATTTGCATATTATTGTAGTAAAGAGGATCATCATTTTAAATTGCGGTCACCTACCTATTGTTTTCTTGACTTAAAATTGGTAATAAAGATAGAAGTTGCGACTTTTCTGAGAATTATGAAATTAGAAATATGTATATTCGGCTACGAATAATATTCGGCCTGTTTGCTGCTATCATAAAATTATTGATATAAGTACCTACCTAATTCAGAAGAGGGATTGATATACCTACAAAATGAAGAGCAGGCACAAAATTTGTTGTAATGTGTACCTACTGTACATACATAATATTATAGTAGGTACTTACCTTAATAAGAAGAAAAAGGGATAGGACATTCAAGTTCATAAAAGACGGAAGTATAAAGCATCTAAAAATAACTCAACAAATACCTTAGCAGTGTCTTCACTGCATTCGTCCTTAACAAGGCCTTTCCTTATCTGCGATCTTTAATTACGGCGTCTAACTTCATAGTCTTCATACCCGTGGGAAACACCAGTAAAAAATAATCTAATAGTAATATCGTGTCGTAGCACACGATACCTAGTACTGAGACTAAAAGTCCAAGAATTTGCGATGGCAAACTATAAACTGTATATTTTATTGTTATGTTTAGCTTGCACGGATGTGTCTCTAGTCTCTACGACCTACGTACGAGGGCTGCTATTTATGTATCCGGAATTAAAAAAAGAAACAAACATATATCATTTAATATGGTTTTATTGCTTTTCAAAATATTCGCCGCGATGATCGACACACTTTTGCATACGCTGAAACCAATTTTCATAGCACTTTTTCCATTCTGATTGAGGTATCTCCAAAACGTGCATTTTGAACGCATCAACAGCCTCTTCGCGGCTCGAAAAACGTTGACCACGTAATTTGTTCTTCGCGTATGGAAATAAAAAGAAATCGTTAGGTGCCAAATCAGGGCTGTACGGCGGATGACCAGTCAATTCGATCTTTTGACCCTCCAAAAACTGAGTTGTTTCAGCTGAGGTGTGACAGCTAGCATTGTCGTGATGTAATATGATTCTACGTTGTCGGTTGTCCTTTCTTATTTCTTCAAAGACTTCTGGTAAACAAATGGTCTTATACCATTCAGAATTAACCGTTTTACGATTCTCTAATGGCACTGTAGCCACATGTCCATTAATTCCAAAAAAACAGGCGACCATTTGCTTCAAAGTACTTTTTGCACGAGTAACTTTTGTTGGTTTCGGCTGATCTTGGAACACCCACACCGTTGACTGTTGTTTAGTTTCGGGGTCATATGCATAGATCCAAGATTCATCACCTGTGCAGATATTATAAACGGCTTTTGACGTACCACGGTTGTATTTTTTTATCATTTTTTTTGCACCAATCGACACGAGCCCGTTTTTGATCGATTGTCAAGTTGTGCGGAATCCAACGCGAACATATTTTTTTTACAGCCAAATGTTCGTGTAATATCTTATGTATGCTCGTCATACTTATGCCTAAGGACGCCTCTATCTCGCGATATGTAACATGACGATCACGCATTATTAGTTCCCGCACAGCATCTATATTTTGTGGGGCAACAGCTGTTTTTGGGCGACCTTCTTTATTTTCATCCGTGAGCATAGACCGCCCACGATTAAACTCACTGTACCAGTGATAAACAGTGGTTTTTGATGGTGCTTCATCTCCAAAAGTTGCGGTGAGTTGAATAAAGCACTGTTGTTGATTTAGCCCACGCCGAAAATCGTAGTAAATCATTGCACGAAAATGTTCACGCGTTAAATCCATGGCAAATGAAGACACGCAATTTTCAAAATGACGCCACAATGGAAAAATAATTGACAGTCAAATGAAACAAAATGTATTCTTCAACCAAAGAGTTCTATTTTCAAATGTTGTAATTACTTTTTAAATATTGTTCTTGTAAGTGGCCAGTTCCGGATACATAAATAGCAGCCCTCGTAATACATAGTAAAGCAGACACAATAATATGTTGGCTGTTATTATAAAGATACGTTTGTAATCGATACTCTATTCGAATTTCAAAAGTGGAAAGCTTTACTATTTGTATGAAATAGGCTCCTAAACTGACGACTGAACCGATTTGAAGGAAATTTAGCACAGATAGAGAACAGACCATGAAGAAGGACAATTGGAAAGATTGGAGGAAAGTGTACGGTTGCCCGTGATTTTACCGCGGCACGGGAAACATCTAGATTCTAGAACATCAATAATAAGATAGGTTTGATGCTATACTTTGCTTACGCGAAGCTTACTTTTTCTCCCCGGCTACACAAAATGGCATACATAAATACGCTATAAAATTTTAACTGCAATTTTGAGGTTGTCGTTTTTGCGTACAACCCTATATGATTAATGTAGCCAGGAACGTCTATCATAAAAATATATCGCAGTGTTCATGAACATGAACATAAATATTTACGAACAAATAAAGGCAGGCCATAAGTTCATGTGACCTACAGTATGTATGATAAATCCGGAAATCGGTTAAGTTAATAATAGGCTGAATAACAAGGAGGCTGTGGTATGCGATGTGACTCGCGTAGCCCCGAGCCTCGCGGGGGGCAGGCGCTCCGAACATAATTGATTACCGATGGAGCGATTCTACAATTTAATTACTATGCATAACATTATAGTCTCGTTTTAGTTCCGTATACTAAAATTGATTCTGAAGAATGATTGCGATGAGCACTCGGGGAATTCGTCAAGGTTCTAATGTAAATATTTGTTGTAGAATAAAATACTGCTCTTGATAAAGTACAGCAGGCTCGAAAGACAATAAAAATATTTTAATTGTGTAATTATATGAAATATGTTTATTGTATAATTATACAATTATTATATATATTATATAATTATATGAGATTGGATGATTACTATTGGATGATTGTAAATCACGTTACAGTATCTCCGCGTACAGCTAGTGTTGCGGGTCTGATGTATCATGTAACCGTAGTATTTATTGCCAAAAAATGCCTTCTCTTTGCAAAACGTACCTTCTAATTCCAGCAGTAGAACAAATACTGAAAAATTGCTATTTCTAAGTCGACTACAGTAGTCGAATAGTACGAGCAACTCGTGTCACTTTTCAATAATTTATTAACAGAACATTGCGTTTCCAATATAAGCTATCTAAACATTTATAAAAATAAACGACTTTACATTTAAAACAACTGAAATATTTTTTAAATTTAAAACATAATATAATATTTATTATGTAAGTAATATAATTATTCAAATAATATTTTAACACCCTCGTATTGCGTTGAACTCTTTTCCTTGAACGACGCGTAGCTCAATACCGGCCTTTAACGTGAAAATTATTACAATGTCCAAAAATTATTAATGTTCTTATACCGATTGAAGCTTTTTGGTGTCTCCACTCTCCTGCAGGCTGTAGTATATAAAATTAAGAAATTACGTAAATATTATTATATACTTAGAACGTCTGTAATAAGATTTTTAAGACTTAATATGTCTATTAAGTATTTATTGTACTGTTCGTTTCGTTGTGATCGTTATAATGTTGTTATATCTGAAATAATATAACTTCTGAAGAAAATCTCGAATTGATTGTTATACACTCTTGAACATTTAAGGACAAATTTAAAAAATTGCCATGACTTAATTAGTTAGCGCGGAAAAACCGAGCCTGGGAAACCCCGAGTGTCCAAACTCCAAAGTAAACGTTAACTATATTTGAAAGAATGGCTAGTTATTCTTATAAAAAATGGAAAAACACTGCGAAGAGTGTGACGTTTGTATTTTGTCCTCCGTGACGTAAATTCTCAGGCACTCATGATGACTCGATAGAAATAATGACCAGTAAACCGCAATTACAACTTTTATCGACGCCACGTTACAAAATTTGAGGCCTATTATACAAAGTTTTCATTCAACGGATTTTTTCCTGAGAACTCCATCGGAGTTTTTACTCAAACGATTTGGATTGCTAAGATTTGGTAGGGTCTTACGACTATAATTGCTCCTTTGCTCTACCTTAAGTTTTCTAGAACTAAGTAATATGCTTTTTAAGAGGGTAACTATAACTGTATCTTACTCAATACACGCACAGACTGAAGAAATATCTATGAATAAGATGTCTTTGCAATGTGTATCTTATATATATCATATTGGGATAGATGTTAGAAAGGGATGAAGGAATGCGAGGCAGCCTTGATATTAATATGTCAGTTCTGTCATGTGCACGGTATGATTTGCACATGCAGGCCTGCATCAGCCGCGACCGGATCATGAGCAATCAATGTCTTCGGACAAGGTCATTCAACTCACGAAACGTGTGCCCTGTTACACTTTTTGCACTGAAAACTTTATTATTAGTAGACCCAATGATATTCAACATATTATACAGATCTGTTACGTTCATACTATTTTCCGGCTTAAATCTGTTCCGAATAAGTTCGAACAATTTTCAAATTCAAACTTGCAAATATTGACAAATTTGACAGATAAGTGAAACAAAAGATACGAAATGCCATTTACATAAAAGAGACAGTTCTATTTTCAAACGTCGAACTGCAAAGTTTCTTGTGCGTAGAGAGTAACATAATTATAGCCGTAGAGTGGACACTTGATACAAAAGTATTAGTAGGTAAGAAATGAAAGAACTTATGTAAGAGTTACTTTTACATTTATTGAAAATTTTAACACCAAAATAATTAATAATGAAATATCTATATCTATACATCTTATCTTATCTTATATATAAAATTCTCGTGTCACAATGTTAGTCCACGAACTCCTCCGAAACGGCTTTACTGATTTTACCAAATTTTATATGCATATTCAGTAGGTCTGAGAATCGGCTACTGGGTACTTTATTTATTGATAAGTGCATTTGTGAAGATAAGTGTATTACAACCTGAGACTGACGGCGACCATTGTTTGTGCGACGAGATAGCGATCGACGTTGCCATGGCGACGGAGAAAATTATTTGAATGGGCTAACTTGAACGCGCTAATCTCAGGAACTACTGGTCCGATTTGAAAAATTCTTTCAATGTAAGATAGCCCCTTTATTGAGGAAGGCTATAGGCTATATTTTATCATGCTAAGACTAATAGGAGAATGTGGAAAAAATGAGGGAAATTATTTGAAAGGGCTTATCTCGCGAACTGCTGGAGCAATTTTTATGTTATTTGGCACAGATAAGAAATACACCACGTGAAGGATCATAGGCTATCGATTTTAATCATTTTTTACTTCATAAAATACATATTTTATGTACCTCTATTCCACACTCTGGATGTAAAAAGGTAGTTTTCAAATTATTTGGTCTATTGAGATCACAACCTAAAAAACTCAAAGGAAGGGGGATACTCTACGTGCTTGGGGTACGCACGGCATTTGCCTAGTATTCCAAGTAAGCAATTGTGCGTAGAGGTTCCCTCTTCCTTTGAATTTTTCCAAATCATTTGTAGATATTTGGCCTCTAATCTATTCTATGACTCGGATAGGGACGTTGGGATCGATTACTTATAGCTTTTAATTAATAAAATAAGTTTTATTAGATGTTATAAAAAAAGTTTGACCTTGAATAACAATAACAACTTTGGTGTAATAATAAAAATTATTCCTTAGATTATGTTCTATTCAAATAATGGATTTATTTGCGTTGGCCGGCACTTTTAAAATTAGCCCAATTTGATGCTTATGCTTTAGTTTGTTATTATTTTTAGCAATATTCCGCGAAATAAACCTCCACCTTTAAGTAAATGAGTTGAGAACAATTGCTATCCAATCTTGTAGTTTTACTTGATCACAAGGAAACCTAAAAAAAACAGTACAGTACAGTAATTGCATAAGACATGGCATAGCGTATAAAATAGAATACAAATAAACTGCAATTGTAGGCATTTAAGTCACCATCTAACAGTCATGTGGCGAGTCTGCACTAACTACTCTATGTCTGCAGCAGCGCAACCATCCTTATCGTTCTTGCGTCAAAACCATATCGCTGTCTCTTTCTTCGCCTGAGCTATGGCGCAAATTCGATTTTTTCAGATTGTTCGAAAAAATAATTGAAAATGTAATTAATCGAGGTATTTATTGCATACTTACAAGTGGTAAGAGATTCCATGTATTTTGTTTACTTTGGAGCTATAGTTCGTACATTTTCTAAACACACACGACGGCATTTTCAATTTATTTTGGTACTTGACAAGACGCGGTACGTTCGTGAAGTGCGTTCGATGGTTCGATGCAGACTAAATAAAGGACGGGCCAATTGGCCTGTATTTGAAGCTTCACAACGCGCGCGGTAGTAACATATCTGCTTTGAGTTATAATATAATATATCATTGAATAGACTTAAAATATTTTTTACAGGCGAAGGCGCCCGATAGCAGTCACCTCTGTCAATTTCTGCTACGCCTGTCGCGTCGTTCCGACAATTGCGTCCATAGAGGAAAATAATACACGGGGCAATTGCGTCCGACGACGCAATGTAACACCAATTTAAGAGCGGGCTGTGCAATTTTGCTCTGTTTTCTAATAAGTATAACGATCCCGGAAGACTATTGACTCAAATGAAATTGAGATTTATTTAATCATTGTATATTTATCTCATATTTAGCTAACGGAAAACACGATTCACTTATTTTGACTCGATAGTTTTATTTTTCGAAATTATGAATTTTTTTGGGCATTTCAACTAATATCTGTTACGCTTATTGAGTTACTATCATTAAATAACTTGCACTACTACAATCACACACTTTATAAAATAATAGCTAAAGGAAATATTAGTATTGTATTTAGTTTTTAAGTAATCATCAAAAACAGTTTTGGGACTTACGACCTTTACTTTCGTGCGTTATAATGCGGGAACCGTTATTACGCAATATAGTTCACTATTAGCTGCAGCCTAAAGCACATTGCCACGGAGCACGATTCATGGAATTATTGTATCACGATTGGAGGATAACGTTGTGTGTAGGCGGGGCTAGCGTTTTGACAGTAGGCTCTTAACAATTAATAATATAAAATATGTATAATGCAGACATGTAAAACGTCAGACCGTCGATGCTGCGACAACGGAGCAAGGAGCAATGTAGCCTCGTGCTTACGTAATAATATGCTGTATGTTCATTGTTCAACGACACACTATTAGGTAGGTAAGTACATGTACTTACCTACCTAAATGGGAATAGTAATACCATAAATCAATTTAATTAACCAGATGAAGGTAACCATTTAATTGATAAATTCGTTGCAATTTTATTAACGTATCAAAAAAAAGTAGCTGTGATATTTACCTATCGACCAGTAGGTGAAGGTAGAGTATGTTGGCGTCGACGACTGTTAAACCTTGTACGTGGACGTAATTTGCTAATTGGGCATACTTAAAGTATATATTTAGCTAATATACTTATTACACAATATACAGGTTGGTTCAAAATGTTTCGAAATAAAATTTATTAAAAAGAACTAGAGTAGCCCCCAAACTACTTCCAACTTCTCTCTTTTTAAGCACCTTCCAACTCAGTTAATTATTTTCTCTGGTTAGAAACATATATTACTCATAATATTAACAAATAAGTTCCTCATTCGTTGTACAACGTTATGAGCCGGTTTACCAATTTCATCTTTATATGTAGATTGTAGGTATAATAAGATTTAACCCATCAAACCCCATAAGGACACCGGTGACCGCGACAACAATAGAATAACAATAGATTTCCAAGAATCCGCGATCAAAGGATTAAAAGTGATTAGCAGGCCATGTGTGCCGTGCCTTTCAGGGATCAGGCTTCGTCCAAAATTCACATACTATGATGTAGTTTCCTAATGCTGCTTTAACTGAGTAGGCTGCATCTACAATCCACATAGAGAGTACCAAAGTATGAATAGACCGTAGGTATTATAAAGATCCCTGGGCAAAAATGAAAAAGGCTAGGGGTGAGCAGGGTGCGTGCGCGCTCACGGTGACACCTCATTGGCGGATCATCGGTCATCCCATTGCCCCTTCCAGTTTAGCTGAACGATCTTAAAGATTTGCGCGACATACAGCTGTACCTCCTTCGGCAGTCCGGTGATAATTTAACATAGAGTTAGTATTGTGTTATTATGTATTACGTACAAAATATGGCGGATGTTTCTTTTTTATGCGCATTCCAAAGTCATAAATATTGATAGGAGTTACACGCCTACAGGCATCAGCTGATACTTCATCCGGGTTAACACTACTGACGATTATTTACATTATAATATAAAAGCCATTTATAAGTTACCCGTCCGTACTACAATATAATATTAATCACAACTATATTTTGTAATGAAAATCACGTTGAAGGTGTTATTTTTATTCCTTATCGTATTTTATGATTTGAATATATCACACATACATCAAATTAGAGTTTCCAGTCACGTTATTATTAATAAATTATGCAATCGATATTGCTTGAATTCTTTAACATTTTCAGTGACCTAGATCCCTGAGTAACCCTTGTCTGAAACGTTACCATCGGCTACTCATCATACCCACAGCTTGTAACTGAGTGCAAACCACAAGAGGTACGTAAAATTTTTAAAAATTGGCCAAGTGCGAGTCGGACTCGCGTACGAAGGGTTCCGTAACGTTATAGAGCTAAAATAGGCCAAAAATTGTGTTTTTTGTATGGGAGCCCCCCTTTAATTTTTATTTTATTAAAACATTATTACTAATTATTAAAGTACACATATAATTTAGGCCTTTGTGAAAATTTCAACTGCCTACCTGTTGTCATCATTGATACCGAGCAAAAAATGTTTGAAAAATCACGTTTGTTGTATGGGAGCCCTCCTTAAATATTTAATTTATTTTGTTTTTAGTATTTGTTGTTATAGCGGCAACAGAAATACATAATCTGTGAAAATTTCAACTCTCTAGCTGTTACCGTTCTTGAGTTACAGCCTGGAGACAGACGGACAGACGGACAGACATCGAAGTCTCAGTAATAGGGTCCCGTTTTTACCCTTTGGGTACGGAACCCTAAAAACAATTCAAAGAACTGACATCCGGCCGAAGTGACCTTTAGTATCTATAATGGGCATTTCGAACGCGGATTTGAGAGACGCGACGTGCTGTCTAGATAATTCATTCCGTGTGTATTATTTTTGAAGGTCAGAATTTGATTATATCGAAGAATTTGTATTAAAATCGTTTAAAAGAACGTCCTCAAACATAATAATACCCTTGACAACTTTGTTTAAATTGCTCATCACTCATGTGGTATTTAGACCATTTTACTAGCACAACACATTGAATGTAAATATTTCGTCCGCAGAAATTAGAATATCGCACGAGAATTTTTTTGGAACTCTCCCGGAACCCATGCAATTTGCTATGGGGATATATTTTATAAACCAGATTATTTACCTTACCATACCTGCATATACCATAATTCCACAGTGCGTTTTTCGCGTAACTTTCTGCCGCGCACTGTAAAACTCTGGAACGAACCGTCACCAGCAGTATTTCCGGACCTATACGACCTGCAAACCTTCAAGAAAAGAGCGTATTCCCTCTTAAAAGGCCGGCAACGCACCTGCAGCTCTTCTGATGTTGCGAGTGTCCATGGGCGATGGTAGTTGCTTACCATCAGGTGACCCGTTTGCTCGTTTGCCCCCTTATTTAATTTAAAAAAAAATCGTCGTATGCTTAGCGCCTACTGCCTAGCCGCTAGCGGATTAAGGACGTTAGAGAGGGAGTTACCTACACGATGCACTTTCGCAGTTGTACTTTTACAAAAATATTTGAATGAGAGCCTATATGCTACGAGAATGAGTTTCCACACATTTTAAGGGCAAATTTGATTAAAAATTCTAAAAGAAAACTCATCCATAGATCCTTCGTTAATCCTGCCGGAACAGACAGAACAGTAGTTGTACATGTCGCACTGTTGTGTTGGAAACAAATAGGATTTTGATAATATTCCACATCACTACTAGCAGAATGCTTGAAAGCCGGAACTGCGGACTAATATTATGGATTCATAGCGTTGAAGAGGCTAAGTATTTTCGTTTAACAATCTACAAGCGCAAAATGTGAAGGAAACATTTAGAATGAGCGCATCATTTATACATTTTTTTGTTAAAGTTTGTACTCGTAATCTCATTAAAAATAATCGAGCCCATAATAATATGGTTCTACGGCTTCTTTTCGGTTCTATGGCACTTTTACGAGTTTGTGAGTAGTACATAATTTAGATGGTGTTTCGAGTTAAATGAACGTTAGATAATTTTTCGAGCCTGCAATATTTTAGCAACCTTAGGACTAAGTATACGAAGAAAAATCTAAGTTCGATGTCAATAAACTCAGAAATTTTTGAAGCCGGTACTGGTACCGTGTTATTAAAAATTAAGAAGATTAAGCAACATATTGCCTTTTCGAGTCAATTCTAAAAAAAAAAAAACCGGCCAAGTGCGTGTCCGGCCACGCGCAACATAGGGTTCCGTAGTACCGCTAGTTTTTGATAATTTTTGTATGGTCAACGAATGTACATTTACAACGTGTTTTACACTACTAACAACATCATTTCAGTTACCTACGTTCAAAGGAATTTGAACGAAAAGTCCCTATTTTACCCCAGTAGAGTAAGATTTTTTTTGAAATTAATTATAGTCAGAAATTTTTTTGCACCAGTGTTTAGAGGAGGTCACAAATAGCTTAAATTCGAAAACTCGACTAGCCACGACGTGTGCTTTAGCCGCCATATTGGTTTGAAGGTCCAAACTTTTTTTAGCTATATGTCCTTTATTTTTTATTTTTTTAAGAAAATGATAAGGATCAAATTAGTCGAAAATTTGATTTTCTACAACTTTAGTCCTTATAATTTTTATTGTAAAATCAATATTTAAAGATATAACTGCAAAAAACAAGTCAAAGTATAATTTCGACCTGTTCGACCTGTATCGCGATTATTGTTAAATACAGAAAAAAAAACAGAAATAAACTTGTAGCTCTTTACATTAACCACAATTAAAATTAAGACTTCGCTGTCTGTACGTCTGTCTGTCTCCAGGCTTCAAGAACGGTGATAGGTAGAGACTGGAAATTTTCAGATATTATTTATTATTTTTTTCTCTATAACAACAAATAAGTACTAAAAAACATATTATATTTAATATTTGATGGGGCTAACATATAACAAATAGGATTTTAGTGGCCTTTTTTGCTCTTTATCAAAAATAGCAGTACTAAGACAATTAAAATATGCATAAAATATTTCATTGTATTTATACTTTAATAATTAATAATAAAATTAAAATAAAATAAATATTTAGGGGAGGCTCCCATACAAAAAGCACAAATTTTTGTCTATCTTTGCCTTATAATGGTACGGAACCCTCATGAGCGAGTCCGACTCGCACTTGGCCATTTTTTAAATAATTATTCAGGTGTGGGTTGTGCCGTAATTGTTAAAGTGTCTAATTCATGATCAGAAATATTCAGTTTTATCCAGTCGCTTGGGTCCCGGTACATTTACCATAGGTGTAGGAGCTTAAATATTGATTTCTAAAAAAAAATCATAAGGTAGGAAATTTAATGATCTATCACCTACAACTTTGTTTCTACAATTATTTTCGCTAAATTCGATAATAATTGACATACAAGCGAAATTATACATTGACTTGTTTTTTACATTTATCTCCGTAAATATTGATTTTACAATGAAAATTATAAGAACTCAAAATGTAGAAAATTAAATTTACAACAAATTTAGTTCTTATAATTTTCGTAAAAAAATATAAAATAAAGGAGATATGTCTAAACAAAGATTTGATCTTCAAACCAATATGGCGGCTAACGTACACGTCGTGGCTGGTCGAGTTTTCGAATTTAAGCTATTTGTGACCTCCTCTAAACACTGGTGCAAAAAAATTTCTGACTATAATTACTTAATTTCAGATTCCCATACAAGGCTGAACTAACCATACTGGGCTCCGAATATTTTTTTTAGTTGATCGACTATATTACTCAATAACTTATAAAGTCTTCTTAGCCGTCATAATTTTCCTTTTAAATTTAGCATATTTTCGCCGTGAATGTTTTCACATTTCCAGAAGCAACCGTAGATTGATGGTAGATTTTTTCCGCTTTGAAATTTCATATAATCACAAATGGATCGCTAAAACGGAAAATGATCTATGAATACTCGTAATATTAAAAAAACCTATCCAACAACACGGTGGTGTGGACGCGAAATAAATTTGTTTAGTTTGATGTGTAGGGAAGGGTGTACCATAAAAAGATTTTTTTTAAAGATTTTTTTAAAGATTTTTTTTATATATTATACCATTTTGTCGGCATCATTAATATGTGCATTCATGCCGAATTACAGCTTTGTAGGTCCTATAGTCTCTGAGCAAAACCGCGGACAGACAGACGGACAGACAGACGGGCGGACGGACAGACGGACGGACAGACCGAAACTATAAGAGTTCCTTGTTGAAAATGGAACCCTAAAAAAGCGCTATTAATAGAGATAAATAAATTAATATTTAATACTTTTCAGTTCGTGTTCAGGAATAGGCAGAGAGGAATAGAATATTGTTTTTGCATTGGAAGTCGGCTTAAATTATATATAGCTTAAATATTTTTTGTTATTTAAAATGACGAAACAATGTATACCTAACCTGCGTATTATGTAAATGATGCAATAGTTTTGTCATACAATAAAATTAAATGACATCTCGCAAAATGTACGAAATTATTAATAAATAGCGATCGACACTCACGTAATATCTGTCTGTTTCTCCTTTTACAGGAGTCAAGATACTTAAACGTAATGCTTATTAATTAATTATCTCAGGCGTTTACCATTTCATTTAAATGGGCCATTTAAACATCACAAATCAGAGGCATAATTATTGCAAAATGACGCACGTTTTTTCAAATTGGGAAACAATATTATGTCTCTTCGGGTTATATTTCAAGTCTTTGACTACTGTTTTCGGGTATCTACTTGTTTTGCTCTTAATTCAAATTTCCGAATATTATTATATTTCGGGTAGATTATTCAATAGTCATTCCAGAATGCTCCTACTTGGTTTCAGGACTAACCGCGAGAAAAATTGGCGTAAGAAACTTGCACAAGCCACGACCACAACACATGGCAATAGAAGAAGATAGATAATTAATATATACTTTAACATAATTATAAAATAATAACTGATTCATAAGTTAATAGTATTTTAATCACCTTTGATTGATTGTGATCTTATTTCAGGCTGGCTGACTGGCTTCATTTGTTTCTAAATTATCTGGTAAGTGCAGTGTTAAAAAATATAAGCATTGAGAGCTCTACATTTTCTTATCGGTGTCATTGTCAATAATTGTAACGATACATTTTGTATTTGTATTTTTTAATATCAAGCTTAAAATGTGGGTAATGATCAGTACATTACTCACATTTTATGTATAATATTTTCCCGTATCGAATGTACGATTAAAAATTAATATTTTTTTAATTTTGTTAGTCTCGCTAATACTCGAAAACGGCAAAACCTATTCGGTTCATTTTAGTCTTAAAATATTCGTGGAAGTCCAGGGAAGGTTTGTATTAAGAAAAAAGGGTTAAAAAGTTCCAAGCCATCCAGTATTTATATACCTAAGAATTTTTAATTACTAATTTCAAGAACCTGGCCAAAAAATTCCATAAATCAAAATTATGAAAAATTGCCATAATATGGTTTTCAAGAAAGAAATATTATTCTACGAAATATTCATGGTTATTATGTGCAAATTGCAATCAATTTATGCCGCCAATGTCAACACAGTCAGTTATTAGATGGCTGTTTATACTGTGTTTACGACATAGAGACGGATGTAGAGTTCGTACAGTCCACGCACGCAAAAGTTATTTTCGTTCATAAATCATAATAATATACTAGGTATGCTATAAAGTATGAATATTATTTATTTAATAATTTAATTATTCCTTTTTAGGCCTCAATATAAAATAGGATGGCCTAAGTCGACAAGACGATACTGGGAAGAAAGAAAAATAATATAAAGAGGACCTTCAAGAAAAGAGCGTATTCCCTCTTAAAAGGCCGGCAACGCACCTGCAGCTCTTCTGATGTTGCGAGTGTCCATGGGCGACGGTAGTTGCTTACCATCAGGTGACCCGTTTGCTCGTTTGCCTCCTTATTTAATTTAAAAAAAAAAGGAAAAAAGTAGAGCTCCATGATTATTTCTTATTAACCAAGCGTAAATTTAAATTTAGTAGATGCACTTGAAAATTTAATAAATATTATTTACCTTAGGAAAGTAACAAACGAATATTACAAATGCTACTAATTATTGCCTATCTAAGCTTACATAATTAATTTATCAACCAACTGTTCATAATTCCGGTACAAGTAGCGACATCTCTGTTTTGAGTGATAAACTAAGACGATACTTGGATAATATGACAGCTCACAGGTTGAAGGCTTTCACGGATGTTAGAATGTCAGATATTCTAACTTGGAATTTACTTCACAAGGCCAACCAACCAAACTAGTACTATCTTCAGATCATACATACGATACACATTGTGTTAAGATCGCTGAACATAACGGCAATATAGAGTTTATCGGTGTTTTGAAAAAATTGTGACATACAGTCATAACAACATATTTCTATAACATAAATATAGATGGCGCTCCAATAAAAGTTACCTAGATTATCATGATTTCTATACCTATTTCATGCCAAACATGACATTAAAATATATTTTTGTCACTTTTTCATGTAAATCGTATTTTTTTTTTCAATAAATATAATTTTAAAGTAAATTTCTGTTATTTGACACTAGTGAATAATGTAAATAGAATAAGTGCGGTGGGTAAAGCAGTCCCCCCGGCTCGGTGAGCCGCCGTGCGACACGCAAGCGCTACAGGTAGGTTAACATTTACGGTCCGTCGCATTTGGTCGTTTTGTGCGCTCTCCGTCGCCGAGTAATAATAATAATCGTCGAAACCACGAAATGTTGGAGGATATCTGAGGGCTTGTGTGTGTGATTAAACCTAGTGCCGATCCTATCGAGTGAGTGTGACATGACGAGAAGGAGAATTGGCGCTTGATCGACTCAGCGGATCTTAACGGTAAATTTCAGATGACATTATTACTCGCCGCTGTTTACTTTGCGGTCAGGTGATCGAGAAACTAATCCCGAGCGACCTCGAGAGGAGGAAGCTAGGAGGAGAGGTTCGAAGCAGAATATCAGAAAATGGTAGAAGTCCACGTAGCATAGCGGTGTTTACATGTGAATTATGACACCGAGCGATGCGCGCGAGGCTGTGCCGCTCTTGAGTCAACACGGTTTCACGAGAAACGTGAGATTTGTCGAGTTAGCGTAATATTCGAGCCGATACAAAATTTACCGTTGCAGTGGAAAGTTCTGTACGTGTGTTAAAATTGTTCACGATCTGAAATTTCACTTCCAGAATCTTATTAGAATTATTTACTTTTAGAAACTACCTGCGCTCGTTCATTTACATACAATAGGAGTCATCAAATGCACAACTCCAAGTCTCTATTTGCCGGTCGTATGAGCGAGTATTGTTGATTGAATAAATTAACAAAGAATTCAAAATCGGCCCGTTAGTTGTAGTTGTGTATGTACGAGGCAAATCTCGGAAAGTGGGACACGATGATACTCATTGTAATCTGTCCCTATTCCATCATAAAATTGTTAATGAATCGTGCAAATGAAACGAAAAAATCAACCTAACACGACTTAATTCCGTAGACTCGTGTTACGTGTATTGTATATTCATTTAATATACTTGGGCGATAAAATAATTCTATTTAAAAGTGTGTATTATATTATTTTTCATGGTAAGGGAATTTAAAAATAAAATTAATATATTTTCACAAATTTTATACGAGTGTGCAATGATGCATGGCTAAAACGCACTATTTCGACAACTTGGCCTTTAAAGCCAATAGGTGATGTCCGGCTCATCGATGTTGAAATCCATCGAGTACATTGCCAATGCAAATTATAAGCAAACTAAAAGGGCAATTAACAACAAATGCCAAATTTGCCAATACAGGATTCACAAAATTAATTGAATGCGTTAGAAATTGACTGCCATCACTCATCAGCAATTTCATAAGTTGAGCGTGATATTATATCCAACTAAAACGTATATTTCCCGTTATTATTTAATAATAATAATAATAATAATAATAAATTGTTACGTGAGAAAATTTAACATACGTAAGAAATAAAAAACTTAGCCGATTCTCGGCAATGCCGGCTGACTTCATTTTATTCATAATATTATCAAAGTCCAAACTTTATTATAATCGTGTTTAGCGATACACAATTTAAAAGATAGATATAGAAATCTTTAGATCTGTGTATTTACTTCATTTTGAAATAGCTTTTATTGCAAAATTCCCGCGTAAAAGAAGGGAAAGTAGAGAACGCAAGGAGCGCCCATACAAAAGAGTTCAACGGGTAGCGCATTTTCGAATAAAATTTTATTATAATTTTTTCAAAAATCTTATTATTTTACGACTTGTCAGTTTATTTTTATCCTTAACTATCCTTTAATTTTTTATAATATAATTTAATTTGTCCCTACCACCCATTCATCAAAGAGTGTTTACAACGAATAACCTTGTCGTAATAAAAAAGTCGAGATAGTTTCAACTTTCTTTATCGAATTTATTAGATACGAGCTTTTGCCCGCGGCTTCACTCGCGTTAAGAAGTATTATTTTACACAAACTTTCATCCCCTATTTGAACCCCTTGGGATGGGAATTTATCAAAATCCTTTCTTAGCGGATGCCTACGTCATAACATCTACCTGCATGCCAAATTTCAGCCCGATCCGTCCAGTGGTTTGGGCTGTGCGTTGATAGATCACCATGTCAGTCAGTCACCTTTGAGTTTTATATAATATATTATAGATGTATTTCAATTTATTGATTGTCTTATATATTATTATTTATTAATAAATTATATATGTATATAATATAAAAATTAAGATTTGGATGCGAGTCTACTTGGGATTGTCTGAACAAGTTTTTCCAGACAGCCAAGTTTCACTCGTCAGAAAGCTGTAGGTACTTTGTTTCACGGTCAACGATGCCTAATAAATAATGTATTCTTATTAAAAATATAAACTTCATTCATGGTCATAGATTTTCGGAAAGTACTGTAGTAGTTTTCTTTTTTCGTTAAATTACTTAAAAAATTCAGAAACCAGGCATATTTCTGAGTTTTATTTAAATACATTTTTTTTGTACTCATTTATGTTTGCGCTTGTTTATTGTACAGAACAATAATTAACAACTGTCAAAATCCTCAGAAAACAGGCATCAAAAGCATTTGAGCATTTGAGCAGACTTTTGGAGTGTATGTAAGCTTTATCATACTTAGATAGTATCTTAATTCTACGGTGTCCTTATTAAGGAAATCTTTCTCAGTCGGTAATATAATATAAATCAATGTCGCTTTTTAATGATAAATACGAATGAAAGTGACTTGAAACTCGTTTAGTCTTATTAAAAGTATATACTATATTATAAGTATATTTATACACGACATTATTAAATACTTCCGTCATTTAGGAATGCACTTTCACAGAAATAAGGTCGAAATACGCGAGGGATCAGACTTCTACAACTTGCAAAATCGTAACCGGCCTGCTTAATAAAATATGTGCATTAAGATATAAATTGTTACGTAATAAAGTATTTAGTATTTACACGTAGGGCCTGTCACATTTCATAAAACAATTTTTGTCCTGGAATCTGAATAAATAATCGCAGACTTGTAATCTGAAGTGACAGAAGAGTCCCAACACTATATTCAATACTTTAAAGTGTTTAGGGTCTTTTAACTACAATTTTTACTGCCTTTTATATAACGTATCCAGTATAATTAATACTGGATATATTGTTTTTTTTATGAAATAAGGGGGCAAACGAGCAAACGGGTCGCCTGATGGAAAGCAACTACCGTCGCCCATGGACACTAGCAACATCAGAAGAGCTGCAGGTGCGTTTTAAGAGGGAATACGCTCTTTTCTTAAAGGTTTGCAGGTCGTATAGGTCCGGAAATACTGCTGGTGACAGTTTGTTCCAGAGTTTTACAGTGCGCGGCAGAAAGTTACGCGAGAAACGCACGGTGGAAGACTGTCACTCATCAAGGTGATGATGTGAGGATGGTATATTTTTAAATCAATTGTTAAAGACTGAGTAAAAAATGTATTTTCTTTAAAGTTATTTATTTGAGGTGTGGGGAGCAGGCTGGTGCAAATAAGTAACACGACCGTCTTGGTTGAACTTATGAATTATGATTTATTCTGTCTAACTTCTAGCAAGATATAAGTATAAATGTATAATACGAATATATATTACAGATACTATACCACTACATATTTAAAATCAACAACAAGAAATTGATGTTTGACAATGGAAATATAAGAAGCGCACGTAATACGGTATTGATGCAAGTCCTAAGGCTTCGTACGACGGCGACCTGTCTGCTCAAGAAGGAAACAATATTACATATTTGGAAACGTTCATGCTGCATTTAAGAGAGTCAAATGTGCCATTGGTGATTGGACTCTGTGTTAGGCTGATAACACAAATTGGATTATTGAAAATTTGCTATCGCATATTAACGCTAGTTTAAAATAATGTTTGAAACCGTAGTAACATCAAAAACCTTACTTTATTATGCGGTACAAATTATTACAACGCTTTGGGTAAAATGTGACGACTGCTATGGACCCTAGATTAAACGTTCAATGAATTGGGTTAAATTAACTGTGTTCAATAATAAATTATGTATAGTTAATCAGGGAAAGTTCGAACACAGGTAAAGTCCCCATAATTCTTGACTTACTTATAACTAATTAAGTCAGTGTTTTTTTTTTTTGCTTGGCGCTACGGTGCATATACGCCATACTGCACTGCAACCGCAAACTGTAGTATAGGCCAACAAAAATATTTTATTTAGCGTAAACTTGAATTATCCGGACTTACCCTGTATCCGAACTTACCCTGATTAACCTTGTTCATCTGTTGTCTGGCGAATACAACTAGGTGACTAGGTAGGTTTTAGCATCTAGAAATGACTTAGAGATGAAATCCGTCATGTACGTACATATAGTTATTTATACCAACTTTTGCATAGGTTAAGTTTAATCCTTCGATCGCGGATTCTTGGAAATCTATTGTTTACGCGGTCGAATTCGACCGCTTGGGAGTTGATAGGTTAAAAAGGTTACGTCAAAAAGATGACGATATAAATACCATTAATTTCATCCAAATTAGATCTTAAAATCCCATCATATAAAATGAGTAGATGACGCCCGCAACTTTATTGCGCCAAAATTCGTTTATCGCGCTGGAACCGTACATTTTATCGGGATAAAATCCTATTTCCTATACTTTCCCGGGAATCGAAGAATCTCCATACTAAATTTCAGCCAAATCGTTTCAGCGGTTTGAGCGTGAAGAGGTAACAGACAGACAGACACACTTTCCTATTTATAATATTAGTATGGAATAATATTAAAACTCGAACGTGTTTCTTCAAGTGATGTATAGGTATGAGAGAAAATGAAAGTGAACTAATAGTTTTAAATAGTAACACTAACCAACCATAATTTTATGAGAGAAAGTGCGTTTCTAATTAGCGAGTTAACCCTATTTAATTGTGTATCCGAATAATTTCGACACAATTTACAAAATGTTTGCTGTGTTTCGTTTTCCACCACATTTTTCCTCTATTTTATTAATTTATTTGCATAAAATCATACTAATATAGTGCTGGTATATAGACTTACATTTACATGTCATACAAAATATCTAAATTTTACATTTTGTTTTGTGGTTTGAACTGTAGAATTTGTTAAAAAATTTATGCCGTGTACTGTATATACATATTTTTAATTTTATGTCTTTTCTACCTGTTGAAATTAAGAAATGCCTTTATTCATAGTGTGCATAAATGATTATTTATTATTTTTGATTTGTTTCCTCGTCCACCATAACATTATAAATGTGAAAGTGTATATTTTTGTATTTCTTTCGGTTTCATCTTCACGCTTAAACTGCTTAAACGATTTTAATGCTATTCTTCATGGAGATACTTTGAATTCCGGGAATGGTAACAAGATGGGCTTTACACCCAAAAATATATAATATTGCTCCTGCATGAGAATCAAATTTCGGCGCTAATGAAGTTAGCAACATCTATACTGTACTCGGCGAAACATGGTGGTAGCGGTCATTGACTCCTTGTCAAAAACTTGTAATTTTTTATACAAAGCCGCGATTGACAACATCTGACACTTCATTGTCAATCGCGGTTTATATAGAAAATGACAAGTTTTGCCGAATTACCTACTAGCACGTGATATTTTCCTACAGCCACCATAATCATGTTAACTGCAACTCGTATTAGTCGCAACTCCCTCGTTTGTATTATGTATACAATGGGAGACACTTTTGCGTCGTCGTCGCGTCTCGACTTACACTTTCTCAGGCGTATTCTGTTTTTTTAACCTCAGTGATATCTTGATCAAGGTCGTCTACGTAGTCGCCACGTAATATTGTGTTATGTCGTAAAATACATTATCTAGCATCTAGATTCTAGTAGCTTCAGCGTTGACTCATCCGACTTGTTTATCTAGCGAATACACAGATAACATTTAAAGTCTTGCATAGTTTGGAGATTTTGAATGAGAGTATTTAAATGCGCGATGGGTTTAGCTCGAATAGCTACTATTGGGGTTTGGACTGTTTAACTACAAATTAAAATTAGGTTAACCTTTGATCAGGTTAGGAGTTTAAGACCGAACCTTACTATCCAAATTCTGTCTACAACTTGAATTTGAAAGTTTTTTCGAAAATTCTGTACTTGTTTCTGTACTTTTGTACTTCTTTATTATTGCTTCCTAAGTTTTTTTTAATAATTTTAAATGAAATGACATTATAATCAGTATCAGCAAGGCATCAAAATATGTTGTAGTGCCTGCTATAACGGGCTACCTACCGTAATTTAAAACAGGATCGCGTGGACCGGCGACTTTCTTGCATGTTACGTGACATTTCTGTTACATGTCACACGACTATATTGCATCCGCTTATATAACTTAATATTGAATACCTTCATTACGAGAACTATGATATGGATAGGTTAAACCTATAATTAAATTAAACTTTATGTATGCATCAGTATAATAGATGTTTCAAGATTACTATAGAGGCCCATCTCCCCTCCTACATTGTATTTCTAGCAAGTTTTATAATATGTAATAATGATATCATTGACGGCATGTTATTTTATTATAGATATTAGTCATTTGACTTTTTGTTCGTGGAAAAATTCGACCTTCCTGAGATACGAGTATCGCAATAGTCAATACATAAAAATAAAATATACTTACATGATTCGTTATTCACTAAAAAACAGATATACAAAGCATGTCATGGGGCGACCCTTAAATAATGAGGGAGCAACTTATTTTAACCAAAAATTTTTTTCCCTGTAGCTTATTTCTTTCTCTCATAATGTTTCTCTCATAATTTATCTTTGCTTAAACGGTTTGTTGAAATTGTTTCTGAAAAAATTCAAATAAAAAAACTCGTATTTCCCACAAAAATATAGCACCTCCACGATGCAGGTATGTAGGCGTTAATCACAAGATCGATTGCACAATATGACGATTGGAATGACGAAAGATATTTCCGCGATCTGCAATCGCGGATTGCAGATCGCAGTCCGCACTTGCAACACACGTGTGTGCCATACTTTGACATTACCTGCGTCGATATTTTCCGTGCCACTATACGATTTCCAAGAAACTTTTAATTGCAATAATAATAATAAGTACAGTGGCGCGGCAAGACCAAAATTGTATGTGGGCGAGATACATTTTGCGAGGCCCCCTAGGCCTAAATGGATTATTTTTAGACAATCATTTTTTTATAAATAAAATTTGAGTCTCAAAACGCGTAAATTCCCAAAAAAAATCCTCGGGGTCAAAGAGGCGCGAGGCCCCTTGGACCGCGAGGCCGTGGGCGGTCGCCCACATCGCCCACGCCTTGCGCCGCCTCTGAATAAGTATGTCCTAATTTAGAAAGGATTTTAATAACGTAAACATTTAACATACTTGAATGTTTATCCTATTGTATACTGCTACTGTGTTTGTGGGTTTAGTAAACAATCTTTATTGCTTTCTCGAAAATTACTTTATGGCTTTCCTGGTAACAGATTATATAATTTTCCAATAATATTTAGTACACTTTATAAGGTAATACATAATTAAATTATAGCTTCCCCATCGATACTTGTCGAAGTTGTAACTAATCTTTACTATAACACTACCTATACCGATTTGGATTTTGCTATGGAGATCCTCTGAGTCACGAAAAATAACGTAAATACGTACACTAATATAATATTGAACGTCTTTATTCCGGCAAATAGCAGATGCTATTCTCGTGCGATAAACAAATGGTGGCGTAATGATTAAAGGCGTTCCTTATGGAGATAATGTAATTTACCGTATTTAGGGGCTTATAAACTCATAAATTAAAAATCTACAAAGTTATAATAAAAATACAGCAATAATCTTCAGTATATCAACATTCCTTTCCCCGTTTTAAATTTTCTATTTTTGTTTATTATACTCATGATATCAGCTTCCAAAGTAAAACCAATTAATTAAAATTCAAGTATACATTCAGCATCTCCTTAGGATTTACAAAATACTTTTATTTGAAACTCACGCCAATAGATCGACAATATCATAAACTACATATTCCCCGTTTTAAATTTTTTTAGGACAATTTTGAACTAAGATAAGTAAAAAAAATAGGGTTTTGGTGCGATCTCGGCAACGCTGCAAATGTATGGCCAAGGTCGTTTGCTCGGGGGACGGCCTTAAGTTGCGGGCAACAGTTTAATACTTATCGTATGATACACGGATAGTCATGGAAACAAATCGATAAGTCAATAAAGGTGTGTTTGCATTCGCAGCCAGTGAACCGCGGAGACAGGTGGACGCGTTTCCGACGAGGGCCCTTCGGAATGCCGTGGGGCTTATTTACATTCTGTACAACCAAACGGTATGCTACTTGTTTGTTGAAGCTATGGTTTTTGTCACAGCAGTTGTTACAGGATAGTGAATCACAATATAGGCACGTTTACGTAGTAACTATTTAGTAATCTATTATCTATTTATGGTTTTAGTTATAGATAATATAGTCATATTATCTATAACTACTTACTCTTACGTAGGTATACCTTTTAAATAGAAAATGTATGTGTGTACGTATTACATAGAATATGAATGTCCATTGCCTCGGTAATTCGTTAAGTAGTAGGTATCACCGATTTATTTTCAGGTTTTGTATAGCAATATCATGCATAATATATCATATGTATAGCATGGTAATAAACTCCTCAATCCTTATTTAGATATGACTAAATTGCTATCGTAAAGGCTGCCGACTGCCGGGAGGGTTATGTTTTTAGCGCGTATCTTGTATGTTTGTAATATTCTTTATGTTTACAAAAGTTAGAGTTAATAAAAATCCCAAACATTTATTTGATTGTCTAAAGAAGGTACTTAATTTGAACAATAGGCATATTTTAGCGTTTCTTATCTTTATCTTACAACGGCGATGTTTGCCTTGACATAGTAATTGGTTCTTTACCCGCATCACTGATGTGATAAAAGATTCATATTTCTCTATTCCTGAAAAAAAGTATACGTCGGTTGTCTATTTTTAATTACTACCTACACCGATTACTAGGGTTAATCTTATTGCCGTCGCCGGTTAAATAAGAAAAATCCGGGGAAATCCGGGCGGATGGCAGTCCTACGGCCATTACAAAGTGTAGACCTTACTTGAATGTCATGATACAGTATAGCCAATAGCCATACCACACAAATAATATATTATCCAATTAACAACACGTATTAAGTTACATATGGCTGGAAGTTTAATTGAAAGTCAGTCTTTTGATCATCGACCTTCTAATTATATGCTTTTTTCATAAATTAAAACACTATCCTTGTTGTAAATTACATTACCTCATAAATAGGTAAAGTAAATAGAAATTAAATGCATCTAAAATCTAAATTCATGCAAAGCCTATCCTAAATGGTAGGGCTTTAATGTAAGAAGGACTCTGATTAAAGATAGAGTTTTACTTTACTTTGACATAGTATAAATGAAAGACCAATCACAGCCAGTCGGACGTGTAATGTCTAAACACACTATATGCCGAAATTCCGTCGCGTTATATTGTATGCGTTTGACATTGCTGACGTAATTCGGCATAGCATGTTTAGACACTTAGAATTATGAGAATTCAATTTTCTGTTAGATGAGATGTCAAAACTCAAGAACATTGAAACTATTGTATGATTTAAATAGATGAATCGACCTTCGGAGTTCATACAACTTAACTGTTTCTATACCTATTGGAATTGTTATAAAAGGTACGTTTCTACCTTCTGAGGTACTTAATCGGAGATGAACGGCCCGACATAAAGGACTTCCGCTACAATTTGTTCCGCAGCCCGCGCGCCTGCACAACGCTCCGCAAACATCACGTTCGCCCCCTGAGCGCGCACGTACCGATCATTATGACTTTAATTTAATACCGTGAGACGTGAAATATTCAGATGCTTTGGATTTATTAAGACCAAGCGCGAGAGGTGCCGCCGTAATGGTAATGGCGTCCGCGTCGGTTGTACGTTGTACAGCTCCCACTTAAATATAATTACTATAAATTCTGGCTTTGTAGTATTTGTTTTATAACGACTGCACACAGTATGATTTGTAAAAGGGTAATTAAGTAGCTAAAAACCGAGATTTTTGAGGGCTCGCGTCGTTTTTCTGCGTGGTAATAATCTGTAAGGCAGTTTTCTATATTTTAATAGTAGCCAAACCTTTTGGGCCCACGCTACCACATGTGCAATGTGTGCAATGCATACGGGCGCCACCCTCTAGGGGCGCCAAATCGCCATCTTTAGGGGCGCCAAAACCAAGGAACCAAAAAATTTGCCTAAAGGGGCGCCAAAATCGTTTTTTTGCACACAGGCGCCAGTAGCCCTTACGGGGGCCCTGCATACCTTGACTGATCGGTGATAACACATCTACAATCTACATATAAATAAAAATTACTATATTAAAGCACAAATCAATAGGCGTGATAGTTTTTCCGTAAAGTGTACTTTTCCTCTTCATTACCGTCTTCAACGACATTAATTGTCTCGAAGTCATTCATGATTTCTGGGTCAATAAGGTTCTATCATCATCATCACTATCGGTCTGATGACTGCAGATATGGTACAGAATTGAGACAAGCTTACACTAGCCGCAAGCTGAGGAACACTGTAACCCCGCTTTCCTGCATCCTCATCTTGAGTCACAGCCACTTTTGCAGTTACAGACTATTGTATTGAGTAAATCATCTGGAGCAGGTGGTAAAATAGTCGTGACAGGTTCCAGGAATCCTTTTTTGATCAAGACTACCAGTTGACCTCAAATAATTCTCTGACCGCACGCTCTACGCTCTCTATCACGAAAAAAAAGATTTATGTGACTTTGGACCCCTGATTTTAAAACATGCGAGTTGCGACTATCCAATCATATACTATGTGAATTTTGAAAACTGTTTTAGGATACCAAAATACAAGTTTTTACGTGGTAATATACTGGGTATCTCGATTTTCCGAGATTTGCTCCTAATTTAGCCTAAAATGACTGGAGCACCAGTAGAGATCATTACCGTCCACGCTTGACACTGACGAAATATATATTATTTTCCTTGAGAGTCATCCTTTATCCTTATGTCGTCTGCATAAATATCTTGCGAGAGGTAAAATATCTCTAAACGGCATTAGTCGTTCAGTTTGTTCGTGATTATTTCCCAGAAAGTTGACAATCGCCACTTAACACCTGCACACGACCAGTCAGCGCCATGAAGGCAAAATATTATGTCAACTCTTTTACGTTTTTTGTGTGCCTTTGTGAACGCTCTGACTTCAAATCAAACAACGAACCACATTCTCATTTCAAAAATGTTGACTACAACTCGACATATTAATATTACTGTGCAATATTATGTAGAGTTGCAGTAAACTTTAGTTTATTTCCATGTTTATATTTAAAATTTATTATTTTAATTAAAAAGTACTAAATATTATTATGTTTATTTATTCCAGGTCGACCGGTGACCACATGTCGGCGCCATCATGGTGATCGTTACCAGAGTAAGTAACTATTTAAGATAACTTTACTTTAAGTATCAATTTTATTTAGCTACTGCAGTCTTTTGAGGATCTCATATTACCTAAAGATAATTTTATGAATCATAGGATTTCAGTTCTAGGATTTAATTTACAATATTCTAATTCTATCAGACTTACAAAATGCCTCTTCATTCACATCTTGCATATTATTTTTGTCACTCAAAAATAGACGTTTTACAGTTTTGAAAAGGTTGATTAAAGGTAAATATACATTGCAAATATTATCGCCTCAGTGTTTACAAGATCAAAGTTCAATGATTCTTGGCGGACTTACCTTGAATAACATTAACCCACTGAGGTTAAGCTTCAACCGTTTACGTTAGGTACGATTAGGTACATAGGTACTGTAATAATATGTAGAACTATTGAAATTTTATAAAAAAGTTAAGTAAGTATTTTGTTTTACCTCTCTATTTTTAGTAGACGTCATAAAATTATTGAGACACAAAAAATGCGAACGAGCAATTTTGCGGCCGTTTTTACATGCCAAAATAATTTATATAGTATGTATAGAATTGCTTTATTAATCCTTCGATCGGAGGTTCTAGGAATTCCCATTGTATTCTTTTGTTCTCGCGATCACCGGTGCTCGCGCGGGGCCTGAAAGATTAAAGGACGTGTAATGTGTATGGCCATTAACCATCCCCTTCATTTATCGCGCTGGAACAGTAATTTTACCGGTATAAAAAGTAAAAACTATGACATGTCCTTTTCCGAGACTCGGTATAGCTCCATAGTCCATACCTCATCAACATCGTTTTAGCAGTTTAAGAGTGATGCGATTAACAGCCAAACAGACAGAAATACACAAGCAGACACACTTTCGCAGAGAACGGGTGCCATTGAAATTCTCATACATACCTACGTAATGCTAAAATCATTTTCTCATATGAAAATATTTAACATGTTTGAGTTATTTTTCAGCTTAAAATAGCAATTACCTAGGTTCCTGCACCAAAATTTACTACAAAATATTTAAACACTAAAAAATCTTTTTAGTGTTTAAATATTTTGTAGTAAATTTACTACCTACTAAATATTTAAACACAAAAAATATTTTAAATAGTAAATTAATTGTAAAATATTTTAAATAGTAAATTTTTATGCAGGAACCTAGGTAATTACTATTTCAAGCTGAAAAATAACTCAAACATGTTAAATATTTTCGTATGAGAAAATGATTTTGGTATTAGGTTTGTATGAGAATTTCGATGGCACCCGGCCCCTTAATGCCTGAGATGACTATAATTGAAGATAAAGTGGAAGAAGCGGTTAACAGTTAAAATAAAACCGGCCACGCACAAGGGTTCCGCAGCAGCAATAAGGTTTATTTTTATGAAATTAAAAGGTTTATGATTTATTAATTTTATATTTCAGTTGATTTAATGAAAATTAATTTAAGGTTTACGATTTATGACGTTTAAAAAAAAACTACTAGCTAGATCTCGTTCAAACCAATTATTTTCGTTGGTAGTTTTTATAGTAATGTACCTATATTTTTTTAGACTTATCATTTTTTAGAAGTTAGAGGGGGGGAGGGGCACATATTTTACCACTTTGGAAGAGTCTCTCTCGCAAACTATTCAGGCTAGAAAAAAATTATATTAAATACTTCATATAGACACGCATAGGTTAGATGAAATTTTTTTTTTGTTTCAGTTGTACCTATTTTTAATAATTTTTGCATTTTTGTATCAAAATCTTAGTGCGGTTTACAGACTACATCTACTTACCAAGTTTCAATAGTAGGTATAGCTCTTATGGTTTCGGAGAAAAGTAGCTGTGACATACGGTCGGACAGACAGACAGACATACATACATACAGACAGACATGACGAATCTATAAGGGTTCCGTTTTTTGTCATTTGGCTACGGAACCCTAAAAACTGCCGTTTTTTTTGCATAAATTGAACCATTAGGGTCAGGAAAATTATTTGAAATAAAATAATATGGATTTAATGTATAACCACAGAATATATATTAGTAGTACCAAGTATAACCAGATATTAATAGTCAGATGATGGAGGTAATTTATAAGGTTCGTTTAAACTTTAAATTATTATAAGGGAAAAAATGAGTTGTTGTCCTCATGTTATAAAATGTTATCTGGTTCTTCCACTCATGTCTTTAATTATCGGTTGTATAATGTCCACCGACATATTAATTAGGTAATTAATGAAATAATGAGCAACACGTGGAAGACAACACAATCGCATGGAGAATAAAATACAAATAGCGGAGCAAGTTCCGATCAGTGCGTTTGGCAAGAACATTCCGCCAGATACAGAATCTAGAACTTGGCGGGTCATTCACCTCACACTAGCCCGTACTGACTCATTTCAAGTTATTTAAAAACTATAAAATAAAAAACTATAAAAACTATAAATTACAGGAAAGAGACGAACGTCACTTGTCGGATTCTACTCGTAGTTAGCAATAATTATGATAAATTGTAAAAGTACAGTAGAGTGTAGACTGAAGAAGCAGAACTTTACATGATTATAATTAAGCAGGTAATTTGTTATTAATCATAGTCTAATTAGCACAATCCTTTAGTTACCATTCGGAAGCCGTCTAATTAATAATTACCTGCCTATTAAGTACTGACTGCTATGCAACGCCTCAATTCTAGTAATTCTTGTAAATTATCTTTGCCTTCTTTTGCATTGATATCTTCGCCCATTTTGTTGACAATGGCTCCAAGTTTTCAATGCCAATAGCGGCTGAGTAAAAAACCCGGCCTGGGAAACTGCATACTAAACCGAGAGTGACAGTGAGAACTGCGAACGGGCTGTCTGTATTCGCGTGGGAGATTCGTCGATGATTTTATTTTAATACAAACCTGTTTCAAAACAAATGAATATGCAACATCGGCTATTCGAGGCTGTTCACGTTTATTTTTGGTGACGTTAGCTTTGTCATGGTTTTAAGTATTTAAAGCAATTATTCGACCTCAGTAGCTCCCTAAAGCTATGAGTAGGATATTGGTATTGGGTAGTTTAGATAGGTCACAGGCATACAGAATGGAACGTCTGCACGGACGTTATTCTTTAAAATATATTTTTTATGAGATAAATATAAGTTCTACAGTGCCTGCTTCTCTTTTCCGATAGTGACAAATGCCACTAGCAGAACCTCAATGCCTTTAAACACTTTTGCAAAACAAAAGGATCGTCCGCGTCAACATCACGCTATTCTGTCATCAAAATGCAACTTCCTTATATCTCTAAAGAATTAAAAAATCATCAAAGTGATAGTCGGATGTTGTTTTAAGAGAAATGTTTTAGTTATACACCTGTAGCCTGTCGTTACAGTCCATGTTAACATACGTGGACGCGTTGCGTGTGCGCCGCCCATTATATTTTAGGTTACTACCATTTACGGCTGATATCTATGCCAGCATCAATTTATAGAAAGAAATATGGATCGGATCTGTATTTTTTATACTCTATATAAATGATCGTTAATGATACGTGGATGAAAGTGAGATTTATATGAGATCGCTGAAGATTGCCATGGAATTAAGTTATCGTTTCATTAGTTTAATGTTAAATTATATCGCAGATATATTTATTATTAAACACTTGAGTTCAGATCAAATTCGCTCAATCATTGATTGGCCTCACAGTAGCTCGGTCACTGATAACGTTATCACAGCATACACTACAGTAACTTAATTAAGTAACGAGCCGAAATCACTTGATTATGAGTAAATCAAAGTGTTTTGAATAAGTGAACCAAGAAATAATGCCAAAATGGATCTGGATAATATAGTATTTGAGGTACGTAATTTATTTCATATTTGTAACGTAGTTTTCTACAGTGTACTAGTTTCGATAGAGTAGGTAATAATGGACATTTTAAACAAAACACAAAATAAGATAAATGATAATTTAATTATACGATTGACCAACGGTAAATATGTCACATAAAATATCCAAAAACACTGTAAAAGCAGAACGAAGAGAGAAGTAAAAACATAATAAATTTGCATACCTAGAGAATAAGCAAAATCACAAATAGACTAGTAAACTAACTTGTAAACAAAATTATATCCCACGTTGGTATCAGTTATAATAGGCGCAAAAAACATACAAAACCGTACAATAGTTATTACGTAGACTGCTATTATTAGTGACTTTCACGTAGGCAAGATGACTATCTTGTGCGACGATCGCATCGTCAATTAACTCGAACAAATAAGGACGTACACTTTCTATTAAATTCGTCGGTGCCTCGCCAGTTCCGGTGTCCAGTAGTACAGTTTGAGTATGCACAGCTGTTTGTTTCTATGTAGTCGTTAGGAGACAAAGTGTTGTGGAATACTCAGAAATGAAATTGTGCAAAAAGTGATAACTGATAAGCATCTTCATAATGTTTTCCGCGAACATTCTTGTGCTAGAGCACAAGAATGTTCGCGGAAACAAACAAACAAACAAAACTAAATTAGAATTTGTTTGTTTGTGGAATGATGACGGTTTTGGTGAGCCTATATGAAGGCTTGTAGTAAATACGTTAACGGATGGAACACAAACAAGTATGAGGGATACGATTTTAGCTATTAAGGTACTGTGAATTTATGTAAACGGAGAGTCAAAGTTTGGGTCCATTCAGCTTTATTCGACAATTCTCTGTAATCCCTTTCTGTCATGTCAACCTTAATATTAAAAACTATTTAGTAAACCTGTAAAATAGCGCCAGTAGCAATCAAAAGCCTTAAAGAACCCAAAAGCTTAAAATTGCTATAGACATTGTTTCAAGAATTTTCGCTAGTAGGTAGCATTTCTGTCGCAACTCGCAAGATACAAAATATCCTGCCGTTCATTTGTCTCAAACTTATATGTATAAACATCATATCCCAAACATAACTCCCATTCGTCTACAAACACACACTCACCTCACATTCGTGTAATTCCAGGGTGATTACATATGGATCGAGCCGGTTTCCGGTCGCGAGTTCGACGTGGCCATAGGAGCGCGCGTGCTCGCCGCCGAGGGCCGGCGGATCCGGGTGCGGGACGATGACGGCCAGGAGCAATGGCTGCCGCCGGAGCGCCGCATTAAGGCCATGCACGCCACCTCCGTGCACGGCGTCGAGGACATGATCTCGCTGGGGGACCTGCACGAGGCCGGCATCCTGAGGAACCTGCTCATCCGCTACAACGATAACCTCATTTATGTAAGTGCTACTTATTTGAGGTGGATCTTTTAACTTTCCATTAGATGCGTCAAGGAAGTAGTGTTTCAAAGCTTCAGGATCTAATATTTCAATGGATAATAATTAGCAAAACTACATAATATAAGCATCTTCATATCACAAAAAAAACTAAATTATTATTGGCACTTTTGATGTTACTGCAATAAGCATTACGCAATTTAACAAAACAAACAGATCTAGTTGAAACTGAAGTGACATGACTAGATACAATATTATGTAGGTCAGTAGGCAAAATGTGGTAAGTCAATGACCTGTTATAATGAACCATATAATGTATGCACGAACCGCATTCAGCGTAATATTTCGTGACGTAATGTTTATTTTGGATTTACATATTCCCGTATTTTTAAATTTACTCAACCCAGAAACATTGTACAGTGAATATTTTACAACTATGACACTACAATTTACTACTAATATTTTAATATCAATTTCAAGTAATAAGTAATCTAACCTACAGAAATACAAATAACAAACTTAATGTAGTAGTAGTAGGTATGTTTACCAAAAATGAAAGCACAGTACAAGCAATCAGGTACTAACTTATTCAATACCCAACCCACACGAGCTTCACAATTGACTTGTATTTTCATTTTGAGTCCAAACTGATGCATTGTAGCATGCAGAATCAGGCACGCCTGCTGAATTGCAATTTTGTTGACCCAATTTAACGACTTGAATGCAAAAACGCTTGGTGTTATAAAAAGTGACAAATGTAACTCAATGATATGAACTAACAAACTACAATAAATAAAAATTGATATAATATTGAATGTTGTGTCTTATTTTCCAGACGTATACGGGTTCTATATTGGTAGCAGTCAATCCATACCAAATACTACCAATATACACAGCAGACCAAATTAAGTTATACAAGGAGAGGAAAATTGGTGAACTTCCACCGCACATCTTCGCCATTGGAGACAATGCGTACGCGCACATGCGGCGGTACGGCCAGGACCAGTGCATCGTCATCAGCGGGGAGTCGGGAGCCGGCAAGACTGAATCTACTAAACTCATTTTACAATACCTAGCAGCTATAAGTGGGAAGCATTCGTGGATTGAACAACAGGTACTTTGCTAAACATTTCTAGAATAAACAGAAACTACATATTAAAATAAATTATTATGCATCTGTCTTTACATTTTTTCAGATCTTAGAAGCAAATCCAATTTTAGAAGCATTTGGTAACGCGAAAACTGTTAGAAACGATAACTCATCGCGTTTTGGAAAATACATAGATATACATTTTAGTAATAACGGGGTGATCGAAGGTGCTAAAATAGAACAATATTTACTGGAGAAATCAAGAATAGTTCACCAAAGTACGGACGAGAGAAACTATCACGTATTTTATTGTCTGCTGGCCGGACTGTCGAAGGAAGAAAAGAAGAAATTAGATTTAGGAGAACCATCAGAATATCGTTATTTATCTGGAGTGAGTACTTTTCATCATAATAAACCTAATACCATACAATCAACGGAGCCCCGTTGATTCTAAGCACATTGTTGCATTGACCAAAGTCTGAATATTTATTTAACGTTTCAGGGAAACAGCTTTACGTGTGAAGGAAGAGACGATGCTGCAGAATTTGCAGATATTAGATCTGCTATGAAAGTACTGCTATTTACGGAACCAGAAATTTGGGAAATCTTAAAGCTATTAGCGGCGGTACTTCACTGCGGGAATATCAAATATGAGGCGACTATTGTTGATAATCTCGATGCAACGGAAATCATAGAACAGGCTAATGTTAAAAGGGTAGCTCACTTATTAGGTGTTCCGACGCAGTCTCTCATTAATGCATTAACAAGGAAAACATTATTCGCCCATGGAGAAACTGTAGTATCGACTCTGAGCCGTGAACAGTCAGTGGATATTCGAGATGCTTTTGTGAAAGGAATTTATGGCCGGCTTTTTGTAACAATAGTCAAGAAAATCAATGCTGCAATTTACAGACCGAAATCAACGATGAGAACTGCCATCGGAGTACTCGATATATTTGGCTTTGAAAATTTCGACCACAACAGCTTCGAACAATTTTGTATTAACTTTGCAAATGAGAATTTGCAGCAATTCTTTGTGAGGCACATATTTAAATTGGAGCAAGAAGAATACAATCACGAGGGCATTAATTGGCAACATATTGAGTTTGTGGACAACCAAGATGCTTTAGATTTGATAGCTCTGAAACAACTTAATATAATGGCACTTATTGATGAAGAATCTAAGTTTCCTAAGGGCACGGATCAAACCATGTTGGCTAAACTGCACAAAACTCATGGATTACACAGAAATTACTTAAAACCAAAGTCAGACATTAACACTAGTTTTGGGCTCAATCATTTTGCCGGAATAGTATTTTATGATACTCGAGGTTTTCTTGAGAAAAATCGTGACACGTTTAGTGCTGACCTACTCCAAATCATTCACATGTCCACAAACAAATTTTTACAGCACATTTTCCAGGAAGATATAATTATGGGTTCAGAAACAAGAAAAAGAACCCCTACTTTGTCGACGCAATTTAAAAAATCATTAGATTTATTGATGAGAACGTTGGGTACTTGTCAACCATTTTTCATCCGATGTATCAAACCCAACGAATTTAAAAAGCCCATGATGTTCGATAGAGGGTTGTGCTGTAGACAACTAAGATACTCAGGTATGATGGAGACTATACGAATTAGACGAGCTGGATATCCTATTAGACATAGCTTTAAAGAATTTGTAGAGAGATATAGGTTTTTGATATCGGGAGTACCTCCAGCGCACAAAACTGACTGTATGGCCGCAACGAAGAGAATTTGCGCCACCGTCCTAGGTAAATCAGATTATCAGCTAGGTCACACCAAAGTGTTCTTAAAAGACGCGCACGATCTATTTCTGGAACAGGAGAGAGATCGAGTCCTCACTCGAAAGATACTCATACTTCAGAGATCTATTCGGGGATGGGTATACAGACGAAGATTCTTAAAGATGAGAGCAGCCGCAGTGCTGATTCAACGTCACTGGCGAGGGAAGCTGCAGAGGATTAGATACAACAAGATGAAGGTGGGATACGCGCGGCTACAGGCACTGATTCGTGCTCGAGTTCTAGCGCATAGATTTCGACATCTTCGTGGGCATATTGTTGCACTACAGGTAGGTTGATGAAAACTTGTCCTGTAATTTGTGTTTTTGCGGTTGATGAAAATTCTAGAAGTAATTTATAATTAAATGTGCTAAAGTACAGTTTTTGTCGAATTTTTGATAACACATAATAAAAAATCATAAAAAAATTTCAGGCAGCAGCTCGTGGCTACTTGGTCCGAAGATCCTATGGCCACAAGATGTGGGCAATCGTTAAGATTCAAAGTCATGTAAGGCGGTTAATAGCGATGCGTCGCTACAGGAGATTGAAGCAGGAGGCGAAAGCTCACAACGAAGCTCTTCGACTACGTAGGCAAGAGGAGCAGCGACTACAACATCAAGGAAACACACGCGCTAAAGAAATCGCAGAACAAAACTACAGAGTAAGTAATTTTAAACACTATCAATGAAAATATGATTATTATCAACGAAAATATGAATTAAATTTATTCTAGAATTTATGAAAAAGTGTCTCATTAGAAAGTTTTAATATTTTTAACATTGATAAATATTGTTAGATGTAAGATAAGATAAAGATCGGCAGCTGGCTACTGGCTAGCTGCAGGAAATTCCGCGCATGGTCGTTGCGCCGCGAGCAGAACCCACCTTGAACTTATGCAAAAAAAAAAAACAAAATATCAGGTTCTACAAGGCTCTTGAAATAGTCCAAAACACGCATATTTTACTTGACCATGTCAGCCTATGAACAAAAGTTGGCCATTGGCATTGCATAATATTACAAGTATCACTATTTCACCTGTTCGCGACACTTTTATATAAATCAATCTGTTTTGCTTAATTACTTTTTCTAATTAGATTTAAAATCCACGCTTTGTAGTCACAATAATTATGTAATCTTGATTTAGATGTTACATTTTACAATATCGTCATCATTATCATTGTTAGCCGCTAATGTCCTAAGCTTAATGTTTGAAATACGAAGATAGTTTTCGTTCACTAGTTGACGTTCCGTATAAAACATTGTTACCAAAAAAACAGCAATGACTGCTTACAGAAGTACAAAATACTATTGTCAGAATTAAATCTTCTTCATATTTCATACCACTCTGGAGTCTGGCATTTACTACAAGAAACCAACGGGTCCTTTAAATGCATTTTCCTAAATTTTATTGTTGTAATCGAATCTAGCTTGTACATAATATTTAAAAATATCATAGCTGGGTGTAGTAGTTGACGTAACAGCAGGTCTTAATCGACCGTGTAGGTTGTTATACAATTACCTACGACCTGGATGCGGTTGGGTTACAGCTGAGTTGAAGTCAGTATATCAATTTAATTAAAACTAAACACGCGTGTTTTGTGCGCATAATGTGGCTTAATCCAATCGACTACAATTTTGTAGATATAATGAAAAACGATACAATGGATTTTAAATGGAAAACATGTTCTTGGGCAAGTTATTTTAATATTGAATGATGACAAACATAATTAGGTGTATTAAAAAAACTATTAGTATAACATTTAGATGTTAAAACCATTGTTATAATTATATCCTCCTTTAAAATCAAATAAAAAAAATATGCACAACTCTAAGCAATAATACATTTTAAAGTATGAATGTATGTTGTTGTGTGTAAAGTTACCAGCTGAAGTTGGTTTTGGCGTATCGATTAGTGATAATATTATGAAAAATCGAAATTAAGTATGAGCTTGCTATCTCTAATTAATATACGTTGTCGGTCAATCTATTTTCGGTTTTGTCAGTAATCGGACGTCTGCGTTTATAGTGCAAAAAATAACTAGATAAAGCTCTATTTCCTTTCAGGAACGTATGTACGAACTCGAACGACGCGAAGCAGAACTAGCCTTAGAAGAAAAACGACAACTGGAAGCCAAAAGGACTTTACTACAGGAGGCGGCTCGAAAGCAAGACGAGCCGGTTGATGATAGCAAATTAGTGGAAGCTATGTTTGATTTCCTACCGGACTCGAGCAGTGAAGCACCCGCGCCTAAAGATACGTCTGTGTTTAGTGATTTACCCCAGCTAAGAGCCGATCAACAAGAGGTAAGAGTTTTATTAGTTAATGGTGAGTTCACTGAACATTCAGTTGGGATCCTCTTCATTGAGCATGAGCTTACGTAATTTTTTTTTTGAAATGGACTAGAAAAGAGCTGAACTGCTTGATGATAAGCGTTACACTTGCAACACCAAAGGGTTGTCCTTAAATTTTTAACCCGAAAATGTTTCTTTAATTGCAGATGGTGACGCCTATGCAAACCACATCAGAGGACGAGGAGGATTTGTCGGAGTTTAAATTCCAGAAGTTTGCAGCCACATACTTCCAAGGAAATGTCACACATCAGTATTCTAAGAAACCTCTTAAACATCCGCTACTGCCGCTGCATACACAAGGAGACCAGCTGGTAAATATAATTCATTCTTTACAAGATGCAACTCTTAACAAATAAATTGTATCTATAAGTCCTACTTCTTATGAATATCCTGATTACTTGGGTGTATTTTATTAGTACTACTCGACCAAGCCAAGCCAACTAGACGACTGTCAAATCATGCTCTCTCGCACTTATGCATTGCTAGCGACGTGCGTAAGTGCGAGAGAGCAAGCTTTGACATTCGTCTAGTTGGCTTGGTCGAGTAGTATCTATTAGTGTTATTTTCATAACACCAACAAAAATTATCAATATACTTTTTTATTCCTTAAATTTACTGTTAAGTACTACAAATTACATAACTCATTGTTAACAACTTTATTTTGACTAAAAACACTTTGTTTTTATCAAAGAATAATGCACAATTATAAATTCATTAACTAGGATTACAGTATTGATTTAGTGATAGTTAGATAATACTAATGGACTTTTTCAATTTTCGTTATCTTATAGGCGGCGCAGGCGTTATGGATAACGATACTTCGGTTCACCGGAGATCTTCCAGAACCGAGATATCATACGATGGAGAGAGATAACACGTCCGTTATGTCCAAAGTGACGGCTACGCTCGGTAGAAATTTCATCAGATCGAAAGAGTTTCAAGAAGCGCAAATGATGGGCGTAGACCCTGATGCTTATCTGAACAAACAGAAACCAAGGTCGATTAGACACAAATTAGTCTCGCTAACGTTAAAACGAAAGAACAAACTCGGCGAAGATGTACGACGAAAGCTACAGGTAAATAAAATTAGGTTGGAATTATATTTTGTAAATAAAAAAAATTGAATAAAGCATTTTTAAAATTTAACTCAAAATTTGTTTTGTAGGACGAAGAATACACAGCGGACAGTTATCAATCTTGGCTAGAATCGCGACCAACATCCAATCTCGAAAAACTGCATTTTATCATAGGCCACGGAATACTCAGGGCTGAGCTGAGAGATGAAATTTACTGCCAAATATGCAAACAGTTGACGAATAATTCTTCAAAATCGTCACACGCTCGAGGTTGGATATTGCTCTCCTTGTGTGTTGGATGCTTTGCTCCAAGTGAAAAGTTTGTTAATTACCTCAGAGCCTTTATCAGAGAAGGCCCGCCCGGTTATGCACCCTACTGTGAAGATCGTCTCAAAAGAACTTTTAACAATGGAACAAGAAATCAACCTCCATCGTGGCTGGAGCTCCAAGCTACGAAATCTAAGAAACCGATCATGCTGCCGATAACGTTTATGGATGGAAACACAAAAACACTTCTAGCAGATTCTGCGACTACTGCGCGAGAACTCTGTAATCAGCTGTCAGATAAAATCGGACTACGTGATCAATTTGGATTTTCGTTATACATTGCTTTATTCGACAAAGTTAGTTCACTCGGCAGCGGTGGAGACCACGTCATGGACGCTATATCACAATGTGAACAATATGCAAAGGAACAAGGTGCACAAGAAAGAAATGCACCCTGGAGATTGTTCTTCAGAAAAGAGATATTTGCTCCATGGCATGATCCCACAGAGGACCAAGTTGCTACTAATCTGATTTACCAACAAGTAGTTCGAGGAGTCAAATTTGGAGAATACAGATGTGATAAAGAAGAAGACCTAGCAATGATTGCTGCTCAACAATATTACATAGAATATGCTCACGACATGAATACTGAACGTTTGTATACTTTACTCCCGAATTATATACCCGACTATTGCCTGACTGGAGTAGAAAAAGCGGTGGACAGATGGGGTTCCCTTGTAGTGCAGGCATACAAAAAGAGTTACTATGTAAAAGAAAAAATCGCGGCTTACAAAGTGAAAGAAGATGTTGTGAGTTACGCTAAGTTTAAGTGGCCGCTGTTGTTTTCAAGATTTTATGAAGCTTATCGAAATTCTGGTCCCAATTTACCTAAGAATGATGTCATAATAGCAGTAAATTGGACCGGGGTATATGTTGTCGATGACCAAGAACAAGTGTTGTTAGAATTATCATTCCCAGAAATAACAACAGTGTCGAGTCAGAAGACGAATAAGGTATTCACGCAAACGTTTAGCTTGTCGACAGTGCGCGGCGAAGAATTTACATTCCAAAGTCCAAACGCTGAAGACATTCGAGACCTCGTTGTCTACTTTCTAGAAGGTTTGAAAAAGAGATCAAAATTTGTCATCGCATTACAAGACTACAAAGCTCCCGGCGAGGGATCAAGCTTCCTGACATTCTTAAAAGGAGATTTAATTATACTAGAAGAAGATAGCACCGGGGAATCAGTTTTAAATAACGGCTGGTGTATCGGCCGATGTGAACGATCTATGGAGCGCGGTGATTTTCCCGCAGAAACTGTTTATGTTCTACCAGCGCTATCGAAACCTCCACCTGACATATTAGCGTTGTTCTGTCAGGAGGGGGCGCAACACGGACGTCGTGCACCCACTAGTACGTTTAACGGCACAGAAAACAGGGATAAGCCGCATAATTTATTGGAGTACGCCTTAGACCACTTTAGGCTACCGCCTAAAAGAACGACATCTAAGGGGCTTACACTGTCCTCTGCTAAAAGAGGTGGAGCCGAAGAATTGTGGAGACATTCTAGGGAACCCATCAAACAGCCTTTGCTCAAAAAGTTGCAAGCGAAGGAGGAGCTCGCCGAGGAAGCATGTTTCGCTTTCACTGCTATTCTTAAGTATATGGGCGATCTTCCGTCGAAACGACCCCGGATAGGAAATGAGTACACCGATCACATTTTCGATGGGCCCCTAAAACATGAAATATTACGGGATGAAATTTACTGCCAAATAATGAAGCAGCTAACGGATAATAGAAACAGAATGTCGGAGGAAAGGGGCTGGGAGCTCATGTGGCTGGCGACCGGTCTCTTCGCCTGTAGTCAAGGTCTTCTTAGAGAATTAACCCTATTCCTTAGAACTAGAAGGTATCCAATCGCACAAGACTCGCTACAAAGGTTACAGAAGACGTTAAGGAATGGGCAAAGAAAGTACCCGCCGCACCAGGTCGAGGTGGAAGCCATCCAGCACAAAACAACGCAGATCTTCCACAAAGTGTATTTCCCCGACGACACGGACGAAGCTTTCGAGGTCGACTCGTCGACTCGGGCGAAAGACTTTTGCCAAAACATTGCTCAGAGACTGAATCTCAGATCTAGTGAAGGTTTTAGTTTATTCGTTAAGATTGCTGATAAAGTGATCTCGGTACCGGAGGGTGACTTCTTCTTCGACTTCGTAAGACACTTGACGGATTGGATCAAGAAAGCGCGGCCGACGCGCGATGGCATTACCCCACAGTTCACATATCAGGTAAGGCAACTAAGCTTTTTTGATATCTTAACACTTTCGAGGACAGAACGACATTATAATGTTATTATACTTAGACGTATACGTCTTAGTTCGAAATTTTGATACGGCACAACGTACGATGACGTCCAAATAACATTTGGATTTTACAGCAGAACGTTCATTTCCGATTAACGTTCAAGTTAAAATCCCATTGAATGTATCTTGTGTCACAACATGTAAAATTCCCGAAGCTCTACTGTCACGTAGAGTAGGTTTTAAACTATTTCAAATAAGTGCCGATGACAGTTGGCGGTGACGTTACTCGCATACGCACAACGTGTTCATACGTCCCGCGCGCCTCCCGCGCTCCTACATTCGGTGCGGCTGCGTCACTGCGGAGGTGCGCTCGCATCAGGGTAACATTTCGTGACGCATTGTAATATTTTCCGCGACAAAAAATCTTAAGTATTTAGTTTATTTTATTTATATGTTATTATTTCGCTAGACAAAATATTATTTAACTATAAATTAATAATTTTATACTGACAAAATGGATTATTTTATGTGTTTTAGATAAATAAGCGCAAAATAAGACTATGAGCATTTTCGATGATTCCGACAATGATGATGATGGAGAATTTGGTTCGGATAAATCCGTTGAGAGTGATCATTCGCTCACTGTGAACTCACCATCACCTCAAGCTCCTGCCTCATCACGTTTTCAAGAAGAGGGTTAGGAGGAGTGTTACATGTTCGACGTTATGACACGTTGTGTCCGTACACGTCTAGTTAATTTTACTTTTAATGACGGAACGTATTGATACGATGACGTGATAAAACGGTTGTGTCATGATGTGTATAAAACAATATGTTTTCATGGGGCGCCTACGTACTCATACGTCGTATAATTTGTATGGGCATTTACTGTATCATTTTGGTATACAGTCTCAAGTGAGAGCGTCCCCGAAAGTGATAATATGTATCTCATTAAATCTAGCCTTTTTGTGATTATTGGTAAACATTTGATAAGCGCTCTTACTTGTATTGAAAATCCATATAATTTCAGGTATTCTTCATGAAAAAGCTATGGACAAACACGGTGCCCGGTAAAGACCGGGCTGCGGACGTGATATTCCACTTCCATCAAGAGCTGCCCAAGTTACTCAGAGGGTACCACCGCTGCGGCAGAGAGGAGGCCGCCCGCCTCGCCGCACTCGCATACCGAGCACGCTTCGGAGACAATAAGCAAGAATTACAGGCCATACCGTAAGTATACCTCGTTAGTTTATCAGTTGTAGGACTAGGATAAACAAAAAAACTCCCTGTTTTTTAGATAGGCTTTGCATCGGATGTTGTGAATGGATTTTAATCTATTGAATCAAACAAGTAAAACTGTATTTTTACTGATTGAGAATTAAAACTCTCTATCTCCAAAACTACTGAACCGATTTTGATGAAACTTGCACTATTCCCTAAGACCTAAGTTGAACAATACCTAGTACAACAAAAAAGAATTACTGAAATCGGAATGGTAGTACCAGAGATATGCGAACACAAACAAAAAAACATACATAAATATTAAATACATACATACATAATATATTGTTCAGACGCTGATATTATAGACTAACTGCACTAAAAAAAATAATTGGGCAGTTCTGGAAATATTACATAAATACGCGTCGAATTGATAACCTCCTTTTTTTGAAGTCGGTTAAAAATAGATCATATTTTGCTATATACTTCTAAATTCTAATATATAAAATTCTCGTGTCACAGTGTTTGTGCGCAAACTCCTCCAAAACGGCTCAACCGATTTTAATGATGTTTTGTATGCACATTCGTTAAGCCTGAGAATAGGTTTTTATCTACTTAATTTATATGGCAAAACAACGTTTGCCGGGCAGCTAGTAACTTTTTAAGTTCAGATCGTCTACCAAACGTTCAGATAGTCCGCAGATGGGGGACCTACTTAGTTTGGTCGCGTTACGTCAAACCCAGCCGAAAGATCACAATTAACCATTGACTTATTAGTACGAGATACGACTGCAGAACTGTGCAGGTATCGAGTACATGCTTAAAACCACATTTTTACGAATATTTATGATAAGGAGATCATATTTCTACTGGGGTTTCAGTCATCAGATAAAATGTAATCATCAGGTATTGAAAGCAAACATCGTTCATTTCACGGCAATGAGTATAGAGATTTAGAAAAATCCGGTGTGCCGTTGGGCACCCGGCCGCAACTCTATTGTAACCTGGTGTGAACAGGTAGGTACCATTCCGATACATTTTTGCATCCATAACGTATATTGGTCTTTTATATATCAAATGGAAGCTTATTTTCCTCTTATTATTATAATATAGGTGTGCCTAGGTAATTAAATCTGGCCGCAAATAAGGGGTGCCGGCTGTCAAAGATGGCAAACTATCGAAGGTTGAGGGAAAGGGAGCTAGCGCGTAACATTACGGGTCTAACGAGGATAGTGATAGTACATCGTGTTAGTGTACTTATACATCGGTTCAAACAATCGTAATAATCGGCCAAGTGCGAGTCGGACTCGCGCACGAAGGGTTCCGTACTATTATAGAGCAAAATTAGGCCAAAATTTGTGTTTTTTGTATGGGAGCCGCCCTTATATTTTAATTTTACTTTAATTTTATTACTTATTAATTTTAGTAATTAATTTCATTTTTCATTTCATTTCATTTTTTCCGCTTACATTGCAAACGCAGGCTGAACCCTACGAGATCAAAATAATGTACTAAGGCCCAATTCCACCAATGTCTGTTAATGTTAACAGCTTGTTAAAATGTCATGTCTCTTTTTTCATTCATACGAAAAACGAAAGAGGTAACGTGATACTAATTCGAGCATTAACTTTGACAGTCTTTGGTGAAATTGGGCCTAAGTATTGTACACTATGAAAAGGTCTACAGAAAACTCTGCGACGGTATATGTCTATCTCTTATGGATGTCCCACAATAACATTTTTTTGTCATTTACTTTTAACTTGGCTAAATGGCTTGGCTAAATGGCTAATTTTCGAAGCAATTTTAACCAGTACGGCAATAATCCTTATTAAATTAAATACTTTAAATATATTATTGATTTAATATACTTAGATCTATATGGCCCTTTACAGCATACGATTTAAATGAATATTTTCGAAGATATTAGAGATTCTAAAATTGCGGGACGTAGCTTTTGTGGCGGTACCGAGTACCGACCAATGCGGGCCACGGGAAGCAATGAATTTACTAATATTATGTAATTAAAAACGACTGAATCGATTTTAATCATTTCTTCATAGGCTATAATATATTATATACCCGTGCGAAGCCGGGGCGGGTCGCTAGTACATAATATTATGAATATTTAATCTTTATGTAACAAACAAACACTTGAATAAACTTTTAAATTCTTGTAGAGTATCAATTTATTTGGTCGTTTTAGGGTTCCGTATCCAAAGGGCAGAAACGGGACCCTATTACTTATAACTTATAAGACTTCGTTGTCTGTCCGTCTATCCGTCTGTCTGTATGTCTCCAGGCTGTAACTAAAGAATGGTAATTAGCTAGAGTTGAAATTTTCACAGATTAATGATAATGTAATACAGTGGCGAAGCCTCCATAGAACACGATTCCTACCGGCTTACCTTGGCCAATTTTAATATATACATTTTTTATTATTAATAATTATAGCTTACCCCGCTTCCTACAATTTCATAAAAATAATTCGCCATGTATTTAAAATCACGCAAACGCACACATACCCGTTTTTACGATCGCACTCAGAACGCGTACGTACTGCTCCATAGTGTGCGGTGGCCGGGGAACTCGCTCAAAACATCGGGAATCCAAACATTTGAAATGTATGAAATTCACGCACACATACACATTACTACTACATGCAAACGACTCGTCGATATTGTCGAACAACAAGCCGATCCCACATAGCCTACCTAGTCTTTATTTGTCATGTGTTAAGGTTTAGTTTCGCATGTTTCGCTTTAAAAGATTTCGTCCAATCACAACAGAGCTAATTGCAGCGGCCGACCGGCGCGTGCTGTCATTTCAATTCACTTAAACAATTATATTACGCGCTTATTTGCACTCATTTTGTACTGTTATTATTGTAATATGCAAAATTTTATTTATTAAGTTAGTGGGCTAGCTTGATTGTAATATTATATAGTTTGAAAGAATCGAAAGTAGTGAAATTTTACTTGCCAAGTGTTGTGTTGTGTTTTTGTTTGTTACATCGTAAAGGTTGGTTTGTTTTACTTACTTTGTAATTTGTCGTGACACGGTTAGGTGAGAAATGATATAAATAATAATTCTTAGGTAATTTTTCGGATTGTAGAATAGGAATATTAAATAACGACGACAGACGACAAATAACAAAATTAAACATTTAGGTACGTATTTCTGCTGATATTTCTTTGCTACTAGCTTTTGCCCGCGATTTCGTCTGCGTGGACTTCAGACAGGTAGCCTATGTTCCTTTCCATGTTTGACATGGGATGCATGCAAAATTTCATCTAAATCCAGTTTTTGCATGATTGAGTAACAAACATCTACACTGGCAAGTCAGGATTCACTTATTTTTGGTGTGTGAGTGTGAGTGACGTGTGCTTAAAACGGCTTTTTTTAAAGCCACTTTTATCATACTCGACATGCACTGTTCATATAATACCAGTGATGTCATGTATGGTGAAGGTGGTGAATACTAACAACACTAACACTGCATGCAACGCACACAATGCAAGCAAAGCACCCTAGTAGTTATGGAAAAGGTAAACTAACACACTTAATACAGGTATGTAATTTATTGCACGTTTTTTTTACAAGAATTGAAATTTTGCTTATTCACGAGTTAGCCGTTTTTTGGTCCGGCTTTACCTTTATTTTTTTTCACCCCACGCCACTGATGTAATATATAATAATATGTTGCCGCTATAACAACAAATACTAAAACAAAATAAAATTTATACTCAAATTTATATTAAGTACTTAACTATAATATTCAATAACTATAACATTCTGACAATAAAGACATTTGAATTTTAATTTGAATACAATAAACGTGAGTTTGTGGCCTTTTTCGCTCTATGTCGATAATGGCAACAGATGGGCACCTTAAAATTTCACGAAATGTTCAATTAAATGTGCAATTTAATTACTAATAATAAAATTAAAGTAAAATTAAAATATAAGGGTGGCTCCCATACAAAAAACACAAATTTTGGCCTAATTTTGCTCTATAATAGTACGGAACCCTTCGTGCGCGAGTCCGACTCGCACTTGGCCGATTATTACGATTGTTTGAACCGATGTATAAGTACACTAACATGATGTACTATCACTATCCTCGTTAGACCCGTAATGTTACGCGCTAGCTCCCTTTCCCTCAACCTTTGATAGTTTGCCATCTTTGACAGCCGGCACCCCTTATTTGCGGCCAGATTTAATTACCTAGGCACACCTATATTATAATAATAAGAGAAAAATAAGCTTCCATTTGATATATAAAAGACCAATATACGTTATGGATGCAAAAATGAATCGGAATGGTACCTATCTGTTCACACCAGGTTACAATAGAGTTGCGGCCGGGTGCCCAACGGCACACCGGATTTTTCTAAATCTCTATACTCATTGCCGTGAAATGAACGATGTTTGCTTTCAATACCTGATGATTACATTTTATCCCGCAAACTCAATTTTTAAATATTTTTTTTTAAATATTTGCGGCCACATTTGGACTGAAACCCCAGTAGAAATATGTTCTCCTTATCATAAATATTCGTAAAAATGTGGTTTTAAGCGTGTACTCGATACCTGCACAATTCTGCAGTGGGATCTTAGACTATATCAATTAACATTGAATTGACACGATCCGACCAAATGACGTTGGTCTGTCATTTGTATAGGAATCAATTTCCTCGATGGTACATTGTACGTATTTTCGACTATTATTTATATTAAAACATTGTTCCAGGCAAATGCTCCGAGAACTGATCCCCGCTGATCTTATAAAACTACAAAGTTCGGCGGACTGGAAGCGGGCAATCGTGGCCTCCTTCAACCAGGACGCGGGCATGACGCCCGAGGACGCCAAGATCACCTTCCTCAAAGTCATATACCGGTGGCCGACGTTCGGCTCCGCGTTCTTCGAAGTCAAGCAGACCACGGAGCCCAACTACCCGGAGTTGCTGCTGATCGCCATCAACAAACATGGCGTCAGTCTGATACATCCTCAATCAAAGGTAAGATATTTTAACTGCAACAATAACTACATTTTATTTACTATCGCTAAGAAAGGTCCTGAGGCGTAACGAACTAAAATTATATGAATATGAACTTGTAAACTTTTATTTCTGGATACAAACAAAATTTCAGTAAAGAGACAAAGAAAGATAATATGGACGAAAAAAGCCTATAACAGAGACCAGACTATAATATATTTTATTACTCTATAGTCTATGCCTAGGTATAATAATATTCTATCGCTTCTCAATATATTTTTTTCTCGTACACAACTTGCTATTGTGTCCGTATCGCGTACATAATATTTCCCTCGAATTATATTTTAATCTAACATCAATACATCTCGAAATACGCAGCACGATAGTTAAATGCTATAATTAGGTACCTAACTCGAAAGATTTAATACCTAAAGTTACCAGAAGCCATTTTGTGGGCTGGTGGAACATATAATTAAAGTGTTACGCTTTGGTAACTCCTATGACTCATGTAATAAGATGGCGTAGTCATCTTATTAAACTGTAGGTTGCTAAAATAGTTAAAGCCAAATATTTATGCTTATTTCGGTAAACGTTTTTTGACCAGTCGGTATTCCCTACATGAACGAATAGGTATGAAATATTATGATCCCGATTAGGTCATCTAACATTTTACAAGAAATTCTTGTGTTTACAACATTCCACAATTTTTAAGGTAAATAGCATAGATTCAATGAGCTTAGATCTTGTATTTTTAAGAGTTAAAAAATAGGTTTCTTTATAATGGACAACCCGTTATATTGACTTCATAAATTGCTTGCTTTCCAAATTATTGTGTTTACTTCTGTACTATCTGTGTAATATACTTCTGTGTAACTGTTTTCTAAGTCACTTACAAAAAAACATAATAATTAAGAATTTTAAAACGAATGTTTGTCAGTCTTACCTTTAAACAGCTAAACAGATTGGATAAAATTTGGCACAAATATACGGGGGAAGACTGTTTTGTAGCGACAAAAATTAAAGAATTTCTACGCGAACGAAGTAGTGGACAACATCTAGCTATTGTAATAAGAGGTCATTGAGTATTCGACAATTCATATGCTCGGGCCTTCCTTAATATTCACTAACGTTTATATTCCAGGACATCCTGGTGACGCACCCGTTCACGCGGATCTCGAACTGGTCTTCCGGCAACACGTACTTCCACATGACCATCGGCAACCTCGTCCGCGGCTCCAAGCTGCTGTGCGAGACCTCGCTCGGCTACAAGATGGACGACCTGCTCACCTCATACATATCCCTCATGCTCACCAACATGAACAAGCAGAGGTCCATGCGAGTCAAGTAAAACACACTATAAATATAACAGTAGAGTAAATTGACTTGAAATTATATTTGCTCAACACACACAAGACGTGATTGAAATGCGACTTCCGCCGCCCCAAATTCTGCCAATGTGTGTGGATGAAACGGTCTTGTATGAAGCTCTACTGTATTTTTATATATTGTGTCCATAATTAAGAGTTGTGGTTAAAAGATCAACTGTACAGACAAGTGATTTTCAGAAGTATGCATTGTGTGAAGTTGTAAATCTATATTTTTGTATAGGATCATGTTAAGAAACTAATTTGATAGTTCGTTTTGTAGGAGCATAAAGGCTGATTTACATTGATACAGTAGATCGATACCATCACTGGATTCAACCGCTGGATCAGCATTAGAATGATAACAATATTATGTACTATCAGAGAAGTTGATTCCTAGGCAGATTGTAGACTTAAGTAATTTGGTCGCGTAAGCCGTAATGTCAAACCCAGCCAACAGAACGACAAACATTGGATTGACACAACCTTACAATTGACGTATCACATAGATCCACCATCTACATAGGTATAATTCAATTTCTACGATGGTACAATCCAGTCCAAAATATTTCTGATCCAGTAAAGCTGGATACTGAATCAGTGTGAATCAGCACTTAATGTAAGTTATATTTATTGTTAATTGCATATTGGATATACTTGGAAACAAAATGATTACAAGACTAATATGTAAAATTCCGTCCATTTTAGTGTCCTCATATGCTTAATAGTAATTATAATAATTAAAACTAAGTTTACATGAAGCGACGCACAAAATATATTCTTTAAATTAGTTTTTGGAAATAAGGACTAATGGGTAACTATTAGGGAGAAGACAAACGAGCGTAATTTGTGAGTTGTGAGTCGCAGAATTTTTGCTGCATTCGGTTTCATACAAAAGTCCTGTTTGATTCACACGAGCGTAATTTTGTGAGTCATGATTTGTATGAAAAGATATTTACGCGACCGAAATTCTGCGACTCACAACTCACAAATTACGCTCGTTTGGCTTCACCCTTAATCGCTTTACCGTCGTTTGAAACTTATAATTTTATATTATGATTTTTTCTGTAAATCCTTAATTGACAAAAGAAGTATTTATAACTGTGAAAATGAATTAGTACAATTTATCTATGGGAACTTTATATTATATATTTATGTCTGTTTTATAATTTTGCAAAATTTCATTATTATTTATTGAACATATACATAAATAGCAACTAATCACTTTGGTACTAAACATTACCTACCCAGAATACAATTTTAACTTTTTCGAGCTTTTATTGTAAAGGTTTTCGATTATTACAATCGAAAACACCTTTTCCACAAACGACATAATATAGTTTTATTATTAAACTACGTAACTAAACAGTCCACAGTCATTTTATAGCTAGGTTATTGTAATCACCGCTTGTAAAGTTACACAAAGATACAAAACTATTTTATAGAATAAAATTTTGTAGAATAACGCTTTTGATTGGATAATAATAATTTATCTTGGTATAGAGGAATTTAAAAAGGGGTTTCTCAGGCGATATGCGCCGTGCTACAGCGCTAAGTTATAATATCACTCGTCAAAACAACTTTCTATACCTACTATATCGTTAATGTAGAACATTTTAATACTATTTATATAAGCATAACGTAATGTATCTTAGTATGTATAAAATAAATCAATGTTATGCCATGATTTTTGGATAAAATATTTAATTGGTTGTTTATTTTGCTTAATAAAACTAAAAACGCATTTTTGCGTGGTTTTAAACGATGTGGATTTTTATTTTTACACCAACGCGCGTAGTTTCTGGAGTTCCCCAAACATGAGTCATATACTTAACTGATTTTATGTTTAAAAGAGGCAAATATGTAATAGCCTCTACATTAAATGTAGATAAGTAGTTAAAGATAATATATTTTAATAAACTTGTATTGTGTCATTACTTGTTTAAACCAAAAGTATTAAAATTCTTTATGCTGACCAAGCAGTGAGCACAGTGGGCGTCTTTCTAACCTTAACCGTATCTAAGTGCAGTTAATTAACGGGTACAGCTACAATTTTACCTAAAATTCGTTGCTCGGCGAACAATTAAGGTAAAAGCTATTACAAAAACTGTTAATAAGAACAAACAAAAAGTATATATCCGCAATATAGTTGGACGTGGGAGAGTCCCACGGCAGCGCTCTATTCTGAGCAATAATGATGCCCCTATTGTCAGACTAGCGGGAAGTCATTTATTTAACATCAAGAATATGAGTGTTTAAAGCAATTTCATGTCTGATTTTTCATCTAAAAGTGTAATTTCGGCTGATCGTCGCTCATTATTCGCAGCACAATAGAAATGTCACAAACTTTACATTACTAGCAGACAGCAGTACGAACTACGAAGCACTCGTTTGCTGGACGATAGCTTTGTCCACACTGGGCCTTTTTTTGTTCATCAAGAGCATGCGTTATAGCGCAGTCAACAGCGAACGTGATGCTGCATCCACACATGCCGCCGGCTTATACCGGCGGCACGGTTGGCGGCACGGCCGCCGGCTAACCACACATGCCGCCGGCTTCGGTGGCAAGGCAGGCTGAAAACCGGCGGCAAACCCGGCGGTATAAGCCGGCGGCATGTGTGGATGCACCATGAGGCACGCCCGTGACGCGCGTTGAAATCGTAGCGCTCGCTATGACACTTTTCTTTCAACACGGGTGGATTTTGACGCATTCAATTATTGAATATGCCAAACGAAAGTTGAATAAAAAGAAGATGACGAAAATTGAAGATGAAATTGCATAATGTGGACATAGCTGATCGGAATTAGACATTGTCACCTTGTTGATGCTTGATTACTATATTTTGTAAAATTAAAATAGTTAATTTTAAATGGACGTTGTTAAGCATATTTTGAATTATTTTGTTATCGTAGTATCATCTCACAAAAAATAGTAATTGAGTTAAGAATGCAGTCATGTTCTTTAGATCATTTAGAACAAAATTGCATTCATAACTCAACAAAAAATGTGGGTTAATATACAAATGCTTAACAGAAATCAAATATCCGTTGGATCTCTAACGCCACAGCAATCACATCAAATTCCACAAAGTTTTGGTGTTACCCTTGCCAGATGGGGCTCAATGGCCGCTTCCAAAACTTTGGAAAACCGCTTATGAAAGAGATCTACACCAAGCCGCAGACTTTTTGATATTGATTTAAATATTGATACTTCGATCGGGGATTCTTGGAAATGCTATTGTATTCTATTGTTGTCGCGGTCACCGGTGTCCTTATGGGGCTTGACGGGTTAATAGTAACTACGTGATAACACAATTACTAGGTTAAAGCACAAATCAATAGGCGTGATAGTTTTTCCGTAAAGTGTACCACAAAAGTGCTCAGGTTGTGGGATATACTACCCTGATTATTTAATGGTTTACACTTAATCCATGTAAATATGGCGACAGAATCCGAAGCTTTTCTACTAAATCGCAACACCGTGTTTAGAAAGTAGCGTGCTATATTGGGTCGAGCCGAAAGCCGAGGCCGAACTATAGTCATTTCAGACGTTACATTACATGTCGCAACGACATCAAACTTTGATAGCACGATTCAAGATTGAGCTTTTATTTTTACAAAACTAAGTGATAATAATACTTAAGGTCCCCTAGAGTTCGCTGTGAAAGTAGCAGCGCTGAAAGAGTAACTTTTTTTACTTTTGGAAAAATCTCGCATGCTCTGAATACAAATGACAAAAAAATTGCTCTTTCAGCGCTGCTACTTTCACAATGAACTCACAATAAAGGGCACATACAGTCATATACACCCTGAAGTATTATCACTTTGGTTACACCTTGTGTTACATCCTCCAAGAAAACCTGCGGTCGAAATCTCCCATGCGTCTTTTGCCACGTTACTGCCAGTTGCCGATACAGTATCCGGGGGGGCTTATGAGCTGCTTGGCCGGCGCGAGCTACTAGGCCTGCTCGGTCAGACCATCCATACTAATATTAAATGCGAAAGTGTGTCTGTCTGTATGTTACCTCTTCACGCTCAAACCGCTGAACGGGTTTTGCCGAAATCTGGTATGAAGGTCTTTGAGTCCCGGGAAAAGCTGTAGGGTACGTCTTTTTATCCCGGGTAAATTTGCGGTTCCTGCGCTATAAACGAATTTTGATGCAACGGAGTTGCAGGCATTATCTAGTAAGCTTCTAGGCCTGTTCCGTCATGCCATCATATTTTCGTGCCGACTTTCGAAACTTCGAGCGTTTCAGGATTGTGCGCTGTTTTGTTCCAAATTATACAATGGCCCAGTACGTAATATGTAATATCTCATGTCTGTTAGTCTGTTTTTCAGCATATACAAAGTAGCGGGCCACATTAGTAGGTATTATACAATGTGTCCCCGGTCCCGACACCGGTGTCCGATCCTTTAATGTCATAGACCACAAGTTTAGCTATCAAATGAGACCTTTTTTATCTTCATAGGATATTTACATGAGAAGTACTGGTACGATTAGTGTGAAAGCCCGAGAAAAACTAAAATGGCTGCCATTTTACAGCCGTGAGAGGGAGAAAAAATTTGAGAGCCAATATTTTGTCGATAAAATATGCCATGGATCATGACATTAAGGGATCGGACACCGGTGTCGGGACACATTGTATAAAATTATACGATTTTCACATACCTATTGCCATTCAAAATAATATATTTAGTTACATTAACAAAGCTATTATATTTAAATAAGTATAATACATTACATTTTCCCACGCATTTTATTTTTGATACACAAATAACTACATATTTACATGGCTGCATATAAAATAAATCTTGTCTTAATAACCTATTGTTCATTTTATTATATTATAAAAGACGGAATAACTTTAAACAAAAAATATTTTAGCTTCGTATGCCTTTAAAAATATTATATAAATTAGACCTAAATTACTATAGGAGAAGGTGGTAATGTGGCCCCCCCACTTTGTTTATCAAGCATTATTTAAAAAAATATAGGAGTCAGAAACCTGAAAAATACATTATGGGACTTCTTATATTCATTTGTTTAAACATGTCTTATTAGGGAATAAATAAAACTCGTGCAGGATAATTGAAAGTTTTAATTATTCTTAATCAATCACATTTGGTATTTTGAGATCAAGTGATGGTAATGTGGCCCCCCGGGGATATCACATTAAGGCCGTCCCCCGAGCAAACGACCTTGGCCATACATTTGCCGCGTTGCCGAGATCGCACCAAAACCCTATTTTTTTACTTAACTTAGTTCAAAACTGTCCAAAAAAAAGTTTAAAACGGGGAATATGTAGTTTATGATATTGTCGATCTATTGGCGTGTGTTTCAAATAAAAGTAATTTGTAAATCCTAAGGAGATGCTGAATTTATGCTTGAATTTTAATAAATTGGCTTTACTTTGGAAGCTGATATCATGAGTATAATAAACGAAAATAGAAAATTTAAAACGGGGAAAGGAATGTTGATATATTGAAGATTATTGCTGTATTTTTATTATAACTTTGTAGCTTTCAAATTATGAGTTTATAAGGCTTGAAATACGGTAAATTACGGAATCTCCGTAAGGAACGCCCTTAAATGTATTGCACACAGCACAAGTGAAACTTAACGGCAAAAATCACAAATGTAATAGTCACCTTTGGAGCCTCCACAGGCTACATAGCCCATTAGTCAAAAATTTGATACTGTACCCATGGCTCTCCAGCTCTGTCATTGGAACAATATGACGACCAATGTGAGGGGGCCAAATTACAATCATTGCTAATATTTAAACAAACATACCAAAAATATTTATTAAATGTATAATTTTATATTTACCTTTTAAATTCCGTAGGAGAACAGTTTGATGTATCCGATGCTTGAACACAAAAGCCAAATATTTCTGTTTCTTAACAACTATCGAAATAAAATCACACACACACTTAAAAGTTTCGCAGGTCGCAAGTTTAACTTGATCGAATGACAGCCTCTGTTGGATTTGTACCGTGCTAAATTAGTAGCATGCCGCGAGTATTCCGTTCCACCAAAATTATACTGGATAGCGTTGTTAAAACATTAAATATTGAGGGGGGCCAATATATGTGCAGGGGCCACATTACCACCTTTTCCCTGTATGTTTTTGTATGAGATCGTAGAAATACCTTTACGATAAAGAGATTTTTAAACGGAGTTTTAAAAAAAGTTTCTTACAAACTCTTTGTGATTTACCGTTCAGACACCTCTACGCCGTAGGCGCGTGCTACGGCCTATGGCGTAGCAGGGCCACCCTTATTAGGGTGGCCTATTGGATTAAATTTTTTGTCATTCTTATTAATGCTTTATCTTTTTAACATATTTTATTAAAGCCAATCTAAAATCAAGTAAATTATATTTTCAGAACACCATTGTAAAGGATTATAAAGCAATTATCTATAACAATATGCGAGTGAAGGAAGCGGACTTAGATAATTGCACGATAACAATCATGACATAAAAATTACTTCCACATCCGTGAAGAAGACGTGAAAACCGAGCTGCGATGTTTTTACAACATTTGTTTCTTCATCTCTATAAATATAAGTGTCTCTTATTACGAAGAAACAAAAATTTATAAAAACGCCAAAATGCTCATATATCTACAAAATATGCTATAAATTTTCAAATATGTAAAAGGTATTTCTTCAAAAATATAATAATTAGGGGTTGTACGTAGCACTGCTACGGTACTACGAATTACGAAATTCGTAGCTCCAAAACTGCGAAGTTGTAAAATATGCTTCTTCGTGATTTTCTAAGTTGTTTTATATTCTTACACCCGCCGCAAACGGCAACATTGAAACATTATGGTCACAGTAAAGTGACCATAATACAGAACTACATCATATTTTTGAATGAAGTGCAAAAAGAAATTAAAATTATACTAGGCAACTAGACCGCCCGAATCGGGGTACGTTCACACAAGCATTTGTACATTTACATCTTTTCTGCGATCGAACTTTACGTTTACGAGTTTCAACTTTACGTTTGTGCCGGGTGTTACGGATGCAATTTTACCCGCAAGAACTAGTGTTCCCACGGCCAGAGATGACACGGTAGAGCGGTGGAGAATGAGATCGGAACTGCTCAGTTCCCACACTCTGCATATCTTGCCGCCATATATCAAGAGCGAGTGTAAAAACCATAGACAATGACTCAATTGTGCAGCCACGGCTTTCTCACACTTCCATTCCGATTTAATCGTTATATTTAATTAGTGCAGGTAAATGACCACCTCTGGATTAGAACTGTTTTTATCGCGGAGCTTTTGTGGACAAGGAAAGAGATTACGAGTTACGACGCTAAAGACTTTTTATTAGATATAGCTTTCCTCCTTGAAAATGAGATTTTCGACGTTCCCACGCCAAACTTACAATTATAAAATTGCCTACAAAAATAAGTAAGTATAAAATATCCAGAGGCTCCAAAATAATGTCTAAAAAAGAAAATTTTAAAAGGGTTCTCTTGTTGCAATGTTTTACTGTTCCTCATTAGGATTTCCCTTTGGGCTTTTCAAAATAAAACCCAGATCCGCTTTGTTGTAATGGACATTTTTTGCTTTTTATTGCTAAAGAAAGACCGTAAATGATAAATCGTCGGCAAGTCTGCGTCATCGTTCTTCGAACGTCATCGATTATGAGGAGTAATTGGTCGGAGTCACGAAATGCATAATTTAATATTATAGATGTTAGGTTAGGTTCAATGAGCCTTAATTGGTTTCACCGCGTGGGGTCAAACCATCTTTTGATTTAGTTATGTGTAAAGTATAACCCGAGGGCTAACTATAACATCTCTGTCACGATCATGAATTTTTTAAATGGTAACCTACGACTCACTCCTCATGAGTAGATTTTTGTCGTTACTAGTTTGTTCACAACGCTCATAGATTGAGTAAATATTTCTGTTTTTGGTGATATGTTAAACTATGACAGGTGTTAGTTACAACTTACACAATTCAACACTTATGATCCTGTTTTCCGGATTCGCTTACTTATACTACAGCTTATCAATCACTTGTCTACTTATAGTAGAATGGAAGAAGTTGGCCCAGGAAGGACTAACTCTACCTACAGCATGATTAAGTATTTCAAACGAGCTGTAACCTAAACTTACAATAATGATGATGAAAAGTTGCCTCAGTTTTTCTTTACATTAGCTTTCTGAATCTCGTCACATTTAGCTTGCAACGATTATACGCTTTGTGCTTTTTACGGATTTTTACTACGACTATCATGCCCTGTGTTTTCAAAATTCACCCGAAGATATCTTTATATAATCTATCTATACTAATATACTAATCTATACTAATATTTTATATTATGTGAAAGTGTGTCTGTCTGTTACCTCTTCACGTCCAAGCCGCTGAACCGATTTTGCTGAAATTTTGTATGGAGATACTTGAAGTCCTGAAAAAGGAAATAGGCTACTTTTTATTTCGGAAAAATATACGTTTCCCACGCGATAAACGAATTTTGGCGTCATCTAGTTGTTTATTATGTAGATAAACTATAGCTGTTATTATTATATTTTTACGGACAGTACTGGTTTACAGATAATGCTAATACTTATTATGTAGTGTAGTAATAGGTACCTGAACAACTGCTTCTATACATATTATAAAACAAAGTCGTTTTTTTCCGTCATGTCCCTTTGTTCCCTTTAATCTTTAAAACTACGCAACGGATTTTGATGATTCTTTCAGTGTTAGATAGCCCATTTATCACGGAAGGCTATAGGCTATATTTTATCATGCTAAGACTAATAGGAGCGAAGAAATAGAGGAAAATGTGGCAAAAACGGGGAAAATTATTTGAAAGGGCTAACTTGAACGCGCAAATTTCAGGAACTACAGGTCCGATTTGAAAAATTATTTCAGTGTTAGATAGCCCATTTATTGAGGAAGGCTATAGGCTATATTTTATCACGCTAAGACTAATAGGAGAATGTGGAAAAAATGGGGAAAATTATTTGAAAGGGCTTATCTCGCGAACTACTGGAGCAATTTTTAATGTTATTTGGCACAGATAAGAAGTAGACCACCTGAAGGATCATAGGCTATCGATTTTAATCATTTTTTCAGTGGCTATATATTTTATACCCGCGCGACGCCGGGGCGGGTCGCTAGTAATAGATAAAATAATAGAGTAGAGTTAGTGCCCTGCCCTTCTTCTTAAAACTTAAGAATAAGTTCTACTCGATGTAAAAGGGATATACATAATCTACTTATGATAAGAAATGAAATAATCTGAATACTTAAATAACAAGCTTAAAAATTCTCAGGGAACAAGTAACACTTAATTATTAGTTCCGCCGTCTGTCTCATAAAAATATTAACGTGAGAACCGTCATATATTTTTGTTTTAATTACGCATAATGTAGAAAAATACATTGCTTAGTAGGTTTTACCTTTGGCCTGGTGACATATTTTTATAGCCATACTAAAAATCGTGAATAGGTATACTTATTTTTGAACTGTCTAGCTGCTAGCACAAAGATTTTTCTTATTTGAAAATATTTTTCTACAAGTGGTTCAAACCGAATTAAAAAATACAATAAATGTTATTACAATATTTTTGATTGCTAACAAAATTTCATGTTTCTCTTATCTTATCTCGTGGGAAAATTCGTATACAAACGGAATACAGTTGTTTACAAGATAAAACCCGCCTATTCGCTACATGAGGTACGTAATACGTTAGTAGTTAGTACCTACCTCTATATTTTAGTTAATAGTTAATGGTTTAGAATTTAGATGTATTATTATGAGCCAAACTGCGAATAGACAATAATTATTGTAATATTATTAAAACTTATTAAACTTAATGACGGTTCTAGCTTTAATAATAAACTAGATGATGCCCGCAACTCCGTTGCGCCAAAAATCGTTTATCGCGCGGGAACCGTACATCTTTCCGTGATAAAAAGTATCCTATGTCCTTTTCCGGGACTCAAAGTATCTCCATATCAAATTTCAGCAATCAGTTCAGCGGTTCGGGCGTGAAGAGGTAACAGACAGACAGACACACTTTCGCATATTTTATAATATTAGTGTGGATTCTGGGTATTCATACATAAACATAGGGGTAGGTTTATAGTTCTCGCTAAAATCAGTACGAAGGTCTTTTTCTTATCGAATCTGCTGAAACGTGGAAAGTCTAGCTTTAGAGAAAAATTATTATAAATTAGATCAAGTATGTAGCTCCTAGGTAAGTAGACAATATCTATTAACGTGTACGGTCTTGAGAGTTGAGGCCTTTTTCATAATGTTATTCTGATTAAAGTATGTGAATATTGTATGACATTTGCTATTATTTAATCATTACTTCCTAAAGCTATTAAATACGTAATTATTGGAGCAGGATGTGGTAAAACCAGTTGCTATTTATTCCTACGTTGCGTGTTAATTGTTTCTGCTTGACTTTCCAATGAACATCTTCGCGAGTCGTCATTATCATCACGTCACCGGTCGCGTGTGAGGAGACTATTTGAGCCTACAGCGATATCAATTATCTCCGCTACTAGGATTTTATACAGTAGCTTCTTGATATCTTTTACTCAATTTGTCGGTAGGTTATATTCTCAATAGCTTTTTGATTAGATTTTCCCATTCAATAACGATTTTGAATGCATAAGCGTTCATTAGAAGTCAGAGTTCGGACGGTACTACGACTAGGTCGCCTCTATCCATACTTCCATACTAATATCATCCTTACTAATATTATAAATGCGAAAGTGTGTCTGTCTGCCTGTTTGTCTGTCTGTTAACTCTTCACGCCTAAACCGCTGAACCGATTTTGCTGAAATTCGGTATGGGGGATACTCCTAGTTCCGGGAAAGGACATAGGATACTTTTTATCCCGGACAAGACGTTCCGCGCGACTTCGCCCTACGCGGGCGAAGTCGCGCGGAACGTCTTGTCCTTATTTGTGTTGAATTAGATATTTCACAGACAAATTAGTCCCCAAATAATCGGCCAAGTGCGAGTCGGACTCGCGCACGAAGGGTTCCGTACCGTTATAGAGCAAAAATTGGCCAAAAATTGTGTTTTTTGTATGGGAGCCCTAAATTTTTATTTTCTTTAAATATTATTATGAATTATTAAATAACACATACATGTAAGGCCTTTGTGAAAATTTCAACCAGCCTACCTGTTGCCATTATTGATATCGAGCAAAAAAGACTAAAAAAATCATGTTTGTTGTATGGGAGCCCCCCTTAAATATTAATATTATTTTGTTTTTAGTATTTTTTGTTATAGCGGCAACAGATATACACAATCTGTGAAAATTTCAGAAGTCTAGCTATAGCGGTTCTTGAGATACAGCCTGGCGACAGACAGACAGACAGACAGAATTAATAAAGGATTTTCGGATTTGAGTTTTTTTTTCGGTTTTTTGCATTTTCTGAGAAGATTTACTATAGCGTTTTTTATTAGCGTTTTTTCATCATCGGAAAGTAGAGATTTCAACGAATAGAGAGCATTACAATTTTTTTAAAAGCTGATATTTTGACGGTCGAATTTTCGATTGAAAATTAGGGTATTTTTTCGATTTAAATTCAATATAAGGTGAAAAAATAAATATTTCTAATCAAATAAATGACAACGTATTTGGGACTTGAAAATGTAAGTTATCACTAAATTTCGTGAAAAAAAATTATTTTTTGTAAAAGATATAAAAAACCAAAAACATGTTTTTTTGAAATTTTCACATAAATTTTGAGGTTATGGAAAAAAAGTGTAAATACAAAAGTTTTAGATGTTTTTCTTACCTACAACTTTGCCATTTGACTTTTTTTCATAAGAATATTAGTTTTGCCAGAAATCGAGATAAACCGTTTTTCCCCCTTAAAACCTCCCCCCCACACTTTTCCCTAACTCAGATCGCCCGTAAATTATTTTTCCCTTAATTTTTATAATATGCTCCTACTTTTGTAATGGGTTTCATTCTACTGTGATTTTTTTTCACTTTTCATTATTTTTGAAGGTATTGGTCCTGGTCTATTTATCATTTCTCGAATAATTTATTCATTAGTTCGGACTCTTATAACAGAGGGATTGCAGAACGGACCGATCTTTTTTACTGTAGTGCGTCTTTAGTGAACTCCTTTATAAATAGGTAGACTAGATACCTATACATTGGACACAATGGGGATTGTCCATTTTTTTTAATTTTGCTCATTACAAAAACATTTCGAGGAATAAGGTCAGTGATCGTTTTTCTGTATATAAACGAAAAAAATACCCATTAGTTACTTGTATTTTTGAACAAATATGTTTAACCTTAGTTTGACCTTCAATGGCGTTAAATTAGCAATAAATTCGACCAACATTACGTTTCGAACTTTTGGTAAGCTTCTCGTATCAGCTTTCACATAATGAAAACTTGCATTTGACGAACCAGCCATTATAAATAAGATTGAAAGGAAAAAAAACATACTGCAGAGGTCAATTGGCCGCCGATGATGACGTCAGAGCGAAACTTTAAAAATTTACTGACAAAAAACTAGCCAATGAATTTCAAAATTATTTAATTCATATTCTTAAAATACCCTATTTTAACGAAAAAAAATATAAAAAGTACATGTGATTTTTTTTGGACAATGCCCATTAGTGCAATGATTTAAATACCTACAATATTGTTTAATTTTATATTTCCAGTGAGGCTGTATCTATATGTGAGTGGTTGACCAAAAAGGGACCTGAAGGTAAATAATTTGATTTTGAGTAAAATGCGTTTGAAGTTTCGTGTTTCGACTCGTGCGCGGTTCACACAAAAATTCATAAAAAAAACTACAGCTGGGTGGCTGAGCAGCTACTTATTATGGCGATTGATTAGCTTGTAGAAGCTACAAGAATCGCTTGAACTCGTTCTTTCGGTTGTAAAGTCATCATGCAAAGAACGAGAACAAGACGTCTGGTTAGGGCCCATTATCTCTTTGTTACGCAGTGATTCTTTTTCTTGTAATTTCATTTTCTTCATATTTTTTACAGTCGCATTTAAATCTACACGGCCTATCATCATTTTTCTTGCAGTTCTTTAATCAAGTAAATAATATACTTCTTTTTTTGGGTAGCGACGCTTTTCGCCAGATATGTAAAATTTCCGTAGCCAGTCTTTGGGATACATCATGAACTGTCGGCTCTTTTGTTGTTTTGTCAAGCTTTGATTCATATTAATGTGATATTAATTAATAAATAAGTAATTTTTATAACAGAATTATGATTTGGTAGTTGAGATACTGGTAACTTCTCCGATAAACCAAAAACGGGACAACATGTCTCTTTTCGTGTTTTGACGACATATTATGACTAATAAAGAGAAATACTAGGTATAAATTATATCGCAAATAGTATTTTATCAACAATCAGTGAAAAGGAAATTAAAAATATTACTTACAGGAGTTTATTTTCTTGTGGGTAGTGCTTAACATCACTGTTTCTCACAAGCAGAATTACATTAATAGCGCGCATTTTATGGCGTTCAAACAACGATTGAAAAGTGCAATGAAATCACCTCTCGTGCCTCAATCTCCCCATCTATCTACGCAATATTCCAGCTTAAACAGTTACGAACGTAACGGAACACTTAGAATATAATTCAGCGTTCATTTGGCAATATTAGAAGTTGGTGGTTTTTGACAAAGTTTTTCGAATTTCTTTAAAGTTCATGTCGTTGGGGGCACCTCTAAATTTATTATGATTTAAATAAAATTTTGTACGTATGTTTGTGAACAGTAACAGCAACTTTTTACAGGTATGCCGAAACGAATATCAAAAAAAAATTTTTTCGCTCCACCCTAATGCCTACGTTTTACTATTACAGTGTTAGGAAAGTAGCTTGACAAACTAGGACAGACCAAGGCTAAAAGTACATAAATTTTCGTGTTCATTAGTGCCAATAAATAAATCTGGCAAATAATCTTGTAACAATGACCAAAATAAAGTTGATCGCTAGTCGGGAGCGGGCTGTCCGGTTGCGATATTTTGGCAAGTAGCGGCGTGCGTGTCGCGGGCGCCCGATGATGCCATCGCCGCGGAGGAAATTCTGGTTAGACCAAAAGAAAGCTAAAAGACCACGGATTAAAAAATAAAAAAATAAAAGGAGGTAAGTAAATAATTTGATTTTGAGTAAATCGCGTTTGAAGTTTCGTATAGAAACAAGTTACGACTCGTGCGCGGTTCATAAAAAAAATCATAAAAAAAACTACGGCACCTTAAAATATTCTGGTTAGACCAAAACAAAGCTAAAAGACCACGGATTAAAAAAAATAAAAAAACCGTTTCCAATCCTTCAGGTCCCTTTTTGGTCAACCACTCACATATTGTTCTATTAGGCCGGATGGGCAAAAATGCGACAAACAATCACGTGTCATTTCAAATTTGACAGAAAGAGATAGTCTTATTTAAAGTACTGTGGAGCGAGAGAGAGTAGTACATTTAAAGCCCGGGTTAGTTGACTCTGAGATAAATTCTTCTGGTGCAATATACAGTATGAGTTAAAAATTAAAAACGTTAACACTGAGTTAGTAAGCCCCGGGTTATTTATTTAACTCAAAGTTTTGGCACAAGTGGGCCTTAGCGTGATAAAATATAGCCTTCCTCAATAACTGCCGGGCTAGCACGGCCACCAGTAGAAATGCGAAAGTATAGACAAACTGTGGACATAAACATAGGGTTCCGTTCCGGTCTTTACCGCGGCTAATCGCGACCGACAAAAATTCAATTAAAATGACACTTTATTGAATTGACTATAGTATATATGTCATAAAGTAGGATATTATTAGAATTTTTAGGACTATAGTCTGTCATAAAGTGGCATTTTTAATTGAATTTTTCGGAACGAAAAAAGATCGCCACCTTAAGTTTATCTCCACAGTTAGTCTATACTTTCGCATTTCTACTGGTGGCCGTGCTAGCCCGGCAGGGCTATCTAAAACTGAAAGAATTTTTCAAATCGGACCAGTAATTCCTGAGATTAGCGCGTTCAAATAAGCCCTTTCAAATAATTTCCCCCGTTTTTTCCACATTTTCCTCTATTTCTTCGCTCCTCTTAGCGTGATAAAATATAGCCTATAGCCTTCCTCGATAAATGGGCTATCTAATTCTGAAAGAATTTTTAAAATAGGACCAGTAGTTCCTGAGATTAGCGCATTTAAACAAACAAACTCTTCCGCTTTATAATATTATAAGTATAGACTAGCTGTCCCGGCAAACGTTGTTTTGCCATTTAAAGTATTTCTACTTCATCAGTTGATACAAAATCCTACCCCCTCTTTTGTCCCCTAAGAGAGGCGGGGGGGAGGGGAATTTTATACACCAGATGTTAACTTGGAAAACACTGTTAATAATATGAAGTCCATTAAAGAAAAAAGTTTGATATAAAATCTGACCCCCTCTTAGGTCCCCTTAGAAGGGTGGGGTTTATACACCAGATGTTAAGTTGGAAGAAGACAAATATATCTGCGAAAACCGCATTCAAATCGGATCAGTAATTTTCGTGTGATAGTGAAACAAACATACAGACAGACAGACAGACAAAAAACTAACCACATTTTGGGCTTCTATAGCGATGTAGTGACATCCCCTGCTTATTATTCTTTGAATATCTTTAATGTACAGAATTTTCATTTCTACAGTTTTATAATATAATGTATAGATAAACGTAGTTGCGGGATATCATCTAGTAAAGATATACATTATACATTTAGGGTTTAACTCATTCTAGACATTTTTGTCACCATTGTTTTTTTAGGGTTCCGTACCCAAAGGGTAAAACGGGACCCTATTCATGAGACTTCGATGTCTGTCTGTCCGTCTGTCTGTCTCCAGGCTGTATCTCAAGAACTGCTACAGCTAGAGTTCTGAAATTTTCACAAATTGTGTATTTCCGGTGCCGCTATAACAACAAATACTAAAATAAAAATAAAATTAATATTTAAGGGGGGCTCCCATACAACAAACGTGATTTTTAGGGTTCCGTACCCAAAGGGTAAAAACGGGACCCTATTACTGAGACTTCGATGTCTGTCCGTCTGTCTCCAGGCTGTATAATAAATAAAAATAAAATTAATATTTAAGGGGGGCTCCCATACAACAAACGTGATTTTTAGAGTTCCGTACCCAAAGGGTAAAAACGGGACCCTATTACTGAGACTTCGATGTCTGTCCGTCTGTCCGTCTGTCTCCAGGCTGTAACTCAAGAACGGTAATAGCTAGTTAAAATTTTCACAGATTACCTATGTATTTCTGTTGCCGCTATAACAACAAATACTAAAAACAAAATAAATTAAATATTTAATATCCCATACAACAAACGTGATTTTTCAATCATTTTTTTCTCGATATCAATGATGACAACAGGTAGGCACTTGAAATACACACGAAATACTCAGCTGTATTTATACTTTAATAATTAATAATAAAATTTAAATACAATAAATAATTAAGGGGGGCTCCCATACAAAAAACACATTTTTTTACTATTTTTGCTCTATAATGGTACAGAACCCTTCGTGCGCGAGTCCAACTCGCACTTGGCCGATTTTTTACTTTCTTGTTAGTTGTTACTTATTGAATTTTACAAAATCTCTTGTTTGTCTAAGCATTATTGGATCTAAAAGAAAAGCTACATACATACCAATTTCTTATTTTAGAGGTATACTTACGTCCTGATGCGTGTTAGACAATGTGGCAGCCAAATGTGTTGTCGTTGTGCACCAAGTCTTTTTTTACCAACTCATTTCCAACTTCAAATCTTACGATTTACAGATAATTTAGAGTAACTACGAAAATATGTCAACTTTATTCAGGTAGCTTACTCTGAGAGATAACATGAATTTGTAGATCACATACCTACTTACCAAGGTCCAAGCCACTGGGCTTGGGTGGAAAAAAACATAATATGTTTTTTTCTGATGTAAAAATCGATGTAAGTAGATATTATCTACTTACATCGATTTTTAGAAAAATTATGTCGAGTACCAAAGAGTTACTAAAATCCCTACCATTATCCATGAAAAATACTGAAAATAAACCTCAACCATCTTCAGATTGAACCTGTACGTTTCGCATTAAATCTGAGAGAACAATAGCGTGTGACGATAAGAGTGATACAGAGTACAGAGTACAGAGGTCAACCCCGGCGAAGCGGAACGGCCGGTAGGGGAGGACTCGTTATGACCATGTGAAGAATTTTTTGAAGACGTTCCCACAGCACTGATTCCTCGATCGGCTTTGATTCATAATCAGCTAATTACGCTCGGCCCTCGTTAAACATCATGTGGGAATACATTTTTAATGCGCTAATTAAAAGCGTATTATATTCAAATACATTTTATTACTTTAAAGTTTGCGCTCGTTGCCTTAATAATATTTTATGAAACTTTTGCAGTTGCATATAAAATGTATTCAACATTTCTTGCATTTGTTAATTTTCGTCATTTGGAGGAACTTAATCAATAATATACTTATCAGGGCGAGCGAAGCGAGTCCTAGTATATTCCACAACCTGTACATTTTGTGGTACACTTTACGGAAAAACTATCACGCCTATTGATTTGTGCTTAGATTTGTGTTATGATCAGTCAGTCAAGGTTTTTTATAGTATGTAGATGTGTTATCATCAGTTAGTCAAGGTGTGACGACGCGAGCCCTCACAAAGCTCGGCTTTACTAGTTAATTAATTTATTTTTACTCGAAAATTGTAAAGATTAAAATAAGAGCATCCTTAAAATGTATACTGAGAAACGCTATCCACCACTCTCCAAGGCTGATAATGACATAAGCCTCACAGCTCATGTCTTACCAGAATAAACGGAGTATACATGTCGCAGGCGGATTGTATGATCCGCCGTTTTACATTACGGCTAGCTGTTTTAAAAAACAGGGCCGTTTATTATTATTTTTTTTTAAATTAAATAAGTTGGCAAACGAGCAAACGGGTCACCTGATGGTAAGCAACTACCTATGGTAAGTTTTGTAATGCGGCGATTTATTGATTAGCCGGATTGAATGCGGCTGAATGAAAAACCGCCGGAATGTATTCGGCGCCACACGTTATTCAAAACGGCTAGCCATAATGTAATACAGCGAAAGGTAAGTCGCCTCTTTGACAGTTTTTAGTTCCGATTCTTAATACTCTTGGCGCTGCTTGTGACATAACAACAATAATGGCGTTGGATACCGAAAGTGTGTTGCTAAAATTCGAAGTTTTGAGTGAATTAAACAAAGAAAACGGTAAATTTCAGAACAACTTTCAGGTGCAATTAAAGAATTTCTATTATTCTCAATGTAAAACAGTAAAGAAAGTACCGGTACGAGGAAAGTACGATGGGGCTAAACGTAGGCCGCCTTATTGAAGAACGTATCGCAATGACAATTCGGCTAATCGTTAAACCGCCGCATTACAAAACGGCCGTTTTTTAAAACAGTTAGCCGTAATGTAAAACGGCGGATTATACAATCCGCCTGCGACATACATATTACATAGCGTAGGCCCTACGCTATGTAATATACATACGCCGTAGGGTGTTTTGCACATTTTCCTAAATAAAGTATGTAGTTCTTTGGGATAAATAAGTTTAGGAGGTGACAAATAATATGATCGTTTGTTTAAATGTAATTTTATTAAAATATCAATGTTTAGAATGACTGCTTTATAATATCACATGTTATCGATTCACAATTCTGTTGCGTCTACAATGAACAATTTATTCTGAACATTTTATTACATTAGCATGTAGAGCTGTAGACAGGACAACGTAAAATATAAAAATGCTACTATAAAAGTAATTTCCATATAAAAAAAAACTTTCAAATTGGCTCATTTGACAATCATAATATAGATAGATACTTATATGATATCATAGTTCTCTGAAAATTAAATATAACGACATGAGTGCGGTGCGCTAAATTCCACTTTAACAAAAAGTCGTCAATTCAATTTTCAAAGTTACAAATTCCAAATACTTTACAATTTCTCTTACAAAAATATTTATAATTTTTTGTACTTCTCATTACACTCTCGGCGTGGAATGTTCGAAATCACACACTATAAAACCGATTTTCCTTAGGTAGGTAATAAATACAAAATGATACTTATCTCTCCGAAATTTCACTTAGTTTCTAATTCTACTTCGTTTACTTATAGTCTCTGTTACTTTACATACGTACAAGTAGTTACAAAAATTACTGATCAAATCTGCAAGGATTTGGCAATTTTAATTATTTAAATTAAAGAATTCCTTTACTATATTGAAAAACTCTACTAACGCGTACAGATTGTACTTTTAAATCAATTTTCAATACGAGCGTAAGGAGGAGCACTCCTCAATGTTGGGGCACAGCTAGTTAATTCGTATATTACATTCAAAAGACCGACATGACGTTACACATTTTGAGACCCTGATCGATTGGACAGCCATAATAATAGGTCGGCTGCGTCAATACCAAGCTCAGATTTTACATTTTATGTTTTGCTGATCAGCTTGGACTTTTAGTTTTTTTAACCGTGCCGTTATAAGCGTGCAGTGTTCATATTTTTTAAATTAATCATATTATAATAGTTCCTATTTAACAAAAATATTTTGTTAGTAGCTAAACTTCGATGTAGAAAAATTGGGGAGGTATATTGTAAAGAAAACTTACAACTTGCAAAGCGCAATAATGTCCTTATTCGTGGAACTAGACGGAAATCCTTTCATCGATGACTTACGTACCTATAGGTTTACGATAAACCGTATTTAATACAAACATTGTAATCTCAAGTGAGGGCGCATTCACACGCAACTAAATTACATAGAAACACTCGTCATGGATTTATAGCTATTTGGCCCCGAGGAAACGACACCCGCCTTCGCACGATCGAGCTGTACCTCTCTCTAGTTACTTTCGGAAATTGTATTAGTTTGGTTTTGGCTTAGCAGTAGATCTAAATCGAATTTAAGCCTGGGTTACAAAACTTATTCTGTCTCTATGGATAAAAAGAGCAACGTGACATTTAAGCCACAAAAGTGTGGTCGACGTAAATATTAGTGACTTGGTCATGTTTTGGATCTTTCTAGCTGCTACTTCGTCTACTGTGATGAAACTATTAAAGTAGAAGTAGTAGACATTACAGCCCACAATCAGGTACAGCTCGTCGGTGGGCGGACTCTACAGAGAGATCTTTTCACCTGCTAATTTAAAGCGAAGCAGTGAAATATCGCCGACATAAACCTAATTTTAATAATAATTCGCATTCTTATAGATTTACAGTAAATTAAAATTATCCTAAATAAAATATTTAGAGCGAAGCCATAAAATGTTATTATCGAAACGAAAAGTTTCCAACAGAATATTGTAGAGTCAGATTTATAATCCCAACTAGAAAGTCGACAAAGAACGAGTGCTACCGTAACCTTAATAAATTAAAATTTTGGTGTTGTAATCTCGATATTTAAAATAGTTTACTTCTACAGATATTTAGGCACACTGTCTAAAGTATTTACACTTATTTTGTTCGGCGAATTGATTCAAATGCATGTGTCACTTCTATTTTTTGTCGTTCCATGTTCCTTTCTCGCGTACACAGGCAAATACACAGAAAGTGTTTTATTTAATACCCAGCTATAGAATTTTATTTCAACCAACGTGTCATCATTTCACAAAACACAAATTTCTAGAAGCTCATTGGATTTAACTATGTCACAGTAATAGATGTATTAATAAAGTTATATATAGCCGAACATAGAACCTCCTCTTTTGAACATCGGTTAAAAAGTAGATCATCAATATGAATAATTTGTTGTCTTCCGTTCTGACGCGGTAGGCGCGGGTCCCCGTTTTCGACCTTTGTGAACGGATTAAACATCGTGAGGAAGTCGTCGCGTCCTGTGATGATCTCAACGAGTTTCTGATCTATTTATTGCATAAATTAATATTTTATCGACTTTGAAAAGCCAAATATTGCGACATTTTCCCATATTGCCGCTGCCGCGTTCGTTATTAATTTTCATATCTGGTATTAAAATGAAACTGTTGCATATTTTATAACTCTTACAAAGTATCTAAGAGACAGTTTTTCTGTTCAAATTTTTACTATATTTTAATTTTCTCCATCCTTACTATATAACTCAAGCGATACAAAATATTTTCATTCCCTTTTCGACCATTTTAGAGCGTGTGACTGTAAAGATAACATTTGTTTGGTTGGTTAATTGCGGTTTACGGTTGATAACTGTAAACCACAATTTATAAAAATAGTAGGAGATAACAGTTCATACAAGCGTGTCGACGATCATGCGGCTTCTAGTTATATAGTGTATGAGGACATTTAGGGCCCATGCGCACGTTCGACAGAAATGTACCCGGCCACCATAATATTATAGTAGTCTTCCGATTATAGACTCTAGAGCACGCATTATAATGTCTCCTTTGCGATGAAGCCTGCCTGTGCACGAAAACTGTCACGTTTTGTGGAAATGTAGCCTATTTGGGTTTTGTATCAGAATGCAAACGATGACCAAAACATTTCTGTCTAAACACTTCTGTCTGTATCTTCCAGAGGCAGCAAGGAACATGTAAGACGTTTAGGCACTATCCAAACTACATTAGTCACTTACCAATAAACTCGTGTTTATCTTTGGATTCGCACACACTAACACAATCACTGCAGGCCGTCGTCGGGCCTGCAGTCCATGGGCTATTGCAGGGTGTTGTCCGGCAGGCGGTGGGCGTCGTGGTGCCAGGCCGTCTGCTCCGGCCTCATCACGTCGTCCACGGGCGGGCACAGCGGCCTCGGCCCCGGCTCCGGCGTATACGTGAACGTGAGGCCCGTCGCGTATATGATCCCGTCGTTCCGTACCAACGATACGGGCACCTACAAACAATATGATGCTATAACTTGGAAATTTAAGATGCCGCGTAAAACTCAAGATCGCTCGTCGAAACTGGTAGGGGGATAATGAGCAATGTGATTTTTTTAGTTTTCGATAGAGCGGTAAGCGTGGTTTATAGCGGCGGATGCGCGAGCACGGGAACACGTCAGTGCTGAGGCGGCACAGTGTGATAAAAACCTCGATTTTGTTTCACCGCGTTTTTCTTTCAAAATACTATAGTTGATAGCTATATAAACATTAGAGTAAAACTCCGAGATCGATATTCTTTGTAGTTATTTTTTACCCGACTGCCAGGAGGGTTGTGTTTAGCGCGTATCTTAGCGCGTATCGCCAGGAGGGTTATGTATGTAATATTCTTTATTACCTCGTATCTTCAGAACAGCTAAACGGATTTTCACATTTGAGGTATCGTTAGATTTGTCTTAATAGCCCGAGTGTTCTTAGATAGGTGACATTAAGAAAAAACCAAAATGGCGGATGTTTGACGCCATATCGTGAGGAAAACAAAAATAAAAATTTACCAAGCATATCGAGTGGGGTATCAAAATAAAGGATTTTAAACACTGATTCTAAATAAGTATATAACTTGCAGTCTTAATATTAAATCGAACGATAAATCTACACTAATAGTACAAAGAGGAAAGATTTGATTTTTTGTTTGTTGGGCTCGGAAACTACTGGACCGATTTGAAAAATTCTTTTACCATTGGAATTCTACATTATTTTTTCTGAACATAGGTTGAATTTTATTTTGGAAAAAATAAGGTTCCGTAAGATATTTGGGTTCTTCGGACGCAAGGTGTAAAAAATCAACCAGAAAAGTTACTTATTTTACGTACGCTGCCTAAACTATAAAAGATAGAACCATAAAATTCTAAGTAATTGTAGAACTAACAAATATCTACAAAAAAGTTCGCGACACACTATACCTATCTATGTCGAGTGAGGCACAATAACCATTTTTTTATTTAAAAATCTTGAAATTTGTTTGGACTACATTTAAACGCGTTTATTTTACTCATTCTTTTAATCCTTATCAAAATAAATTATTCCATTACTAAGCATAGTTTATGTAGATAATATTTGGTCTTTGAATGAATAAAATTGGACATTTGGTTTTGAAATTATGGCGAAATTAAAATATTATGATAGTTGGAGTCACAAGGCGGGTGCGCGTGCGGGAGGAAGACAATCTGTGCAGGGTGCAGCCTGCGTATAATGACTGCGTCGTCGATGTTAGTGTCGGAGTCTGTGAATTGATCTGGGAATCATTTTGCTGACCGAGTCTTTCCTGGGTATGCTTTTTGCAGAGCTCACCGACATCCACGTGGGCGGAGCCGCGGCCGACCGCTAGTAATAAAATAAGAAAAAACCAAAATCCGCCTGCATGGATAAATCCAATATTAATTAAAAATTAACTGACATTACTGAAACAAGATGAAAATTCAATGACAAAGTATTAAAAAAAAATGATTTGGTACTTAAAACTAGAAACATACATTGAAACAGTACCAAACCTATGTACAGACCTATTATAACGTATTGTAGGTACACATTTTTAAGTGTACCTACGATATATGGTTATATCAGCACGGTAGTTTTTCAATTTTTTATTAGATTGATTGTCGAAATGGTTAGATGACTACAACTAAAAAGTGGCAAATAAAATAAATTAATTAAAAATCAAAAAACCCGACTGCAAAAAATGTTAACTAAAAAGAACGAAACAAGACCTAATTCTGCCGGAGGCATCGAATCCATGTTTTAATTGATACGACTTTTGCTAACTAGTTTCATGCCAGGATAAATAGAAGGTTACATAGAAAAATGTAGAAGAAGAAAGTGGATAATAAAATGCAGTCGGAGGCATAATATTTTATGATTTATGAATTAATGTTAAACTTGGTGCGACATGCCTCCGACTGCATTTTATTATCCACTTTCTTCTTCTACATTTTTCTATGTAACCTTCTATTTATCCTGGCATGAAACTCGTAAGCAAAAGTCGTATCAATTAAAACATGGATTCGATGCCTCCGGCAGAATAAGGGCTTGTTTCGTTCTTTTTAGTTAACATTTTTTGCAGTCGGGTTTTTTGATTTTTAGTTAATTTATATTTTAAAGAGTGTCAAAGTTGGCGTTTTTCCGGGTCAAAAATTTGCATAAAATTTAATTAAAAAAAAACTAATCAAGTAACATTAATTTTGTTTATACCAATTGAACAAGCACTTAATACTTTACTTTTTCTCCAAATTTGGTTAACCTACTGTGATCAAGTAGGGAGATATTTATTTATTTAATAATTTTAGTTTTTAATTTTTATTTCGCGATTAGATCGAATTAGAAACAGTTTTAGGCATAAAACGATAGTGTGAGTAATCCTTTATCAATGTTATTAAAAATCACACTCTAATAACCTCTGTGTCAGAAGTTATATCCAATTCAATTTTTTTTAATTAAAATTCGGATTTTTTATACCTAGGGTTGTCACTAAAGTTGATATTTTATTTTCCCCGACTACATCAGAAGGTGATTACTGATTAGATACTGTTTGAGCATATAAAATCATTAATTTACGTTATATTTTTTCACTTTTTAGATTTTTTATTATTAGACCTACCTGAACGTGATCTTGATATTTTCTGTATAGGATATCAATTGCGAATTTGCGTATCAACCGGATAAATCAAACAAGAGACCTTTAGTGACAACCCTAGGTACAGAAAATCCGAATTTTTATTTAAAAAAAATTGAATTGGATATAACTTCTGACACAGAGGTTATTAGAGTGTGATTTTTAATAACATTGATAAAGGATTACTCACACTATCGTTTCATGCTTAAAACTTTTTCTAATTCGATCTAATCGCGAAATTAAAAATGAAAAACTAAAATTATTAAATAAATAAATATCTCCCTACTTGATCACAGTAGGTTAACCAAATTTGGAGAAAAAGTAAAGTATTAAGTGCTTGTTCAATTTGTATAAACAAAATTAATGTTTGTTGATTAGTTTTTTTTTAATTAAATTTTATGCAAATTTTTGACCCGGAAAAACGCCAACTTTGACACTCTTTAAAAAAATAACTACAAAGAATATCGATCTCGGAGTTTTACTCTAATGTTTATATAGCTATCAACTATAGTATTTTGAAAGAAAAACGCGGTGAAACAAAATCGAGGTTTTTATCACACTGTGGTATCACACGTTGTTGGTAGATTCCGATCGACAGTTGCATGTTATTGGTAAATATACTGTACGCCTATGGCACAGATTAGTTATATGTATGGCCTGTGCTCGGGGCAAAGTGTAAAATGACCATTCAATAAAATAAAATAGTCCAAAATTTTATCCGATGGGCTGTTAAACGCGCCCACATTAAAACTGGCGCAATAAATTAGGGTCATCCGTAACTTGCGTCACGCGAATTCGTGCGCGGGACCCCTCCGTAGCGTGACGCTTCCCCGATCCCTCTTTGTTTATTTTTCTACTCGAGAGTAACTATTATTATTGTAATACGCATCTGTTAATACAGCATCGCGAGTTAACACACTATTTGGAGCATTTTCCGCATAATAATTATGGGCTTGTCATATCTTTACTAGTAAAATCAACAGCAGGCTGTATTACTCAAATTCAACAATTTTATACTCTATTTTATAATTATATATATATAATATATATATATATATATATATATATATATATATATATATATATAATATATATATATATATATATATATATATATATATATATATATATATATATATATATATATATATATATATATATATATATATATATATATATATATATATATATATATATATATATATATATATTTTATAATTATATATAACTCAAAAAATTATTTATTCAGAATAATTTTTTGCAAATATTCGCTGAAAGTCTACATGATGCCTACCACCGGTTCGGGAACTAAGCCGGCGAGAAGAACCGGCGTAAGAAACTCGCACGGGGCCCACTTTTTACCAAAAAAGTAGGAAAAATTTGTCTTTTGAAAATAAAATTTACAATTTTGTAACATATCGCGTAATACAAAATTAATACACCTTCGTTCCTCGTTCGTTCAAGTCCGTTTCATATTAAGCAGCTAAACATTATTGTCGTATACGTCAAATAAACGCTTTTTTTCAATATTTAACGCTGATAAATTAATAAATTAGGATGAAAAGCTATAATTTTTTAATTTAATTTAATGTGAGCAATAAAGTATATATCTATTTATCTGAAAGTACCATACCTGAGTGGGCTGTCGCACCCACAGCCACTGTCCGCGGAACTGCGAGATGTCGGGGACGACGCACAGCATGGACTCGGCGCACCGGTACATGGTCTCCGCCTCCACATCGCCGAACCACACCTGCAGCGACGGCGTGAAGTTGTCCCCCGCCAGCTCCAGCATCGCCACGTCGCCGCCCCCGTTCAGGTTCAGCGAGTGGACCAGGGGCACGGGTGTCACTGGCGATCTATAACAATGATTATACAGGGTGCAATTAAACCTTCCTGCCAAATTTTGATATATTGATCCTTGTTAAAAATAAAAATACACGTATTTTTTCTTTTATAGTCACTCAGTACTAAAATGTTGAGAAATAGCTTCCGAAAGTTATCCTAAAAAACACTACAATTAATGGACACGATGCGTCGGCCGCGCGTGATGTGCCCCCGCACGCGCGCCTCATCCCGCGTCACCCCCTCTCATTCCCCCGCGCCGCGAGTGACCATTCTGCAACGATTTTAAATGGGATAAAATATGTCATTGAAAAAAAATAACACCCAATATTTTTTTTTTGGTTAAATGGACTCTCCTAATAATACCTAAGCCCTGGAAAAAATTTGGCAGGAAGGTTTAATTGCATCCTGTATACTTCAGCAAGTACAGCAACTCAAAATTACCTACCAGTGGCGGCCCTAGGGGTAGGCGAATAGAGCAATCGCCAGGGGCCTCGCGCTTGCAAAGTGTTTTTGGAAGACAAAGGGCCTCGCAAAGACCTTCCGCCCACTTACGAGGACGTAATGTGTAAGGCCACGATTGTTACCATCCGCCTGTCCACTCTGTCTACAAAGATCACTCGCCTTTTTTGGCCACGTAGTCCGCCGGGAGCCTAATAATCTCGAGAGTCTTATACAAGCTGGGCAATTAGAGGGGAAAAGAGGCAGAGTGGCTACACGATGGACAGACGCGATTGTCAAGGCTGCAGACTGCACATTCCAGGCTCTTCATCAGGCCAAAAACAGAGACAAGTGGAGAGCCCTATCCCGGAAAGCAAATATTGGTGGTCACGTTTCTCTGTCATGAGGATACGACTAGGAAGATAACAATGAGTCGTACTATATTCGTGAGGATGATATTAATATGATAATCATTTTCAGAAAATTGATATATTCAATGCTGCCACAATCAAAGAAATATTATAACTTTGTTTTCTTGTAATGTATATTTTTGTTTCAAACACTATTGTATAAAATTGTATGAAATTTCCATAAGAAACTTGAACATCGTGTTATGTATAATTATTATTGATTGTCAACTGTTACATAAATAGGGATTGCAATCCCGCACCTTTTTCAATCCCGCGGGATTGATTTGCGGGATTGGCCAATCCCGCGGGATCCCGCATAGTTGAATTTATGGTATGGAATATAATAAATTGAAACTACAGGTTTATGTCTTATTAATAATCACTCTAGTCTTATTAGATCTTAAAATTAAAATGTTTTTAATGCATCAGCAATCTTGAAGTCAGGGACCTCTCAACATTATGGCTCCGCATTGATTGCGACGACTATCCTCGCGTCTATTCGTGCCTATTAGGTTTCTACTCTTTCTGACTCTTTCAACACATGCAAGCTGCTTCAGATTTAGTGCAGCAGCAGATCCCATCCGCAGAGATCATAATACTGGGCGACTTTAACGCCCACCACGCCGACTGGCTCAATTCCAGTAAAACTGATCATGCGGGAAGATCTGTCTGCGACTTTGCCCTTGCGAACGACCTAACACAACTGGTTGCTACGCCTTCGCGAATCCCAGATGTAGACGGTCAGAATCTTTCCCTGTTGGACCTTCTGCTGACTTCGAATCCTGATGGCTACCAAACATCCATGACCGCACCACTTGGTTCATCAGATGATTGCCTTATTACGAGTTATGTGCCACTTACGACGGTATTGTGACAGCATGCTGTTAAATACCGTCGTGTGTGGCACTACAAGTTAGCGGACTGGGATGGGATGCGGTCGTTTTTTGCGTCCTATCCTTGGGGGCACTTGTGCTTCTCGCCGGATGATCCCGACAACATTACAACTCCGTTGCCCATGTGGTGATGCAAGGGATGAAGCTTTTCATTCCGTCCTCTGTAGTGCCAACTTGCGGATTTCGTCCCTGGTTTGGTTCATCCTCCAAAAAAGATTCTCGCCGGAAGCGGAAGGCTTACCAATCCTGGGCCAATGCAGTGTCTGCTCGGGATTTAAATACCAGCACATATAAAATTAAGTACTCAAGAAAGAGATCACTCGGGCAAAGTAACAGCACGTCAATAGAATTGGTGAGAGATTCGAGCGCCTCCCTTCGAGAATCCGTGCATTCTAGTCTCTGGCCAAAGCTATTGAAGGGAATTTCTGCAAGCCAACCCTACCATCCCTACACGTCGAAAATGGATCGTTGGCCCATGACGCAAAAGACAAAGCCGATCTTCTGGGTAAGTTCTTCGCCTCAAACTTGACCCAAGATGACGGGGACAGAAACCGCCGACCATACCGCCATGCACGAGCATCATGTCGGATATTTGGTTTCATCAGCGCTCAGTGCAAATAGCCCTCCGTTCCCTTGATATCCAAAAGTCGAGTGGGCCTGACGGAATCCCTCCTAATGTATTAAAAAAGTGTGCTCCAGAGTTGGCTCTGATCTTAGCGAGTCTTTTTCGGCTTTCCTGTTCTTCTTGCGTTGTACTGGCTTCCTGGAAGACAGCCTTGGTGTACCCTATCCCCAAAACAAGGTGTCCGCTCAAATCCTTCCAATTACAGACCAATTGCTATAACCGATTTATAATATAATGGAATCAATTATCAAGCCAGCTCCTTCGATACTTGGACGGCCAGGGACAAACAGTACGGGTTTCGTAAGTGTCGCGTGGCTAGTGATCTCTTGGCGTACCTAACTCATCGTTGGGCTCAGGCGATTGTGTCGAAAGGAGAGACATTGGCTGTTGATTTGGACATTGTGAAGGCTTTTGATCGGATTTGGCACAAAGTGCTATCAAAGCTTCCATCATATGGGCTCCCCGAGAAATTATGCAAATGGGTCATGCGGGATCCGCGGATCCGCGTTTTGTAGGTGCGGGATCTAGCAGATTAATAATTGGCGCGGGATCCCGCGGGATTGCGGGATCCCGCTTTGCGGTATTGCAATCCCTATGCATAAACTTCTTGTATCACAAATTGATCCATGTTACTGTAATATTTATTTGTGAAAACTTCATTGGCTCATATGTGCTACTTTACTACTTATAGTTGTTATGTGTTAAAGTGCTGTTTGTTTTTCAATAAATAAAAAAAAAAAAAAAATAATATTGATACTACGATGCCGCGGACAGACACACAGCCAGACACGTCAAACCTATAACGCCTCTCTATTTGATAGAGGGCTGGTGTCGAAACACGAATTAGTGGTATGACAGGTGAATCATTGGGCGCTATCACGCTTTATTTGATTGTTATATAGTACTAAACTTTGCTGCAACCACGTAATGTTCTCAAATTACTGTCTCATCATTTAATATGAATTCAAAGTGTCTATTAGAATGTCCCCTCTCCAAACATTTAAGTGCCATGAAGGGCTACGTAATCGGCCCCTCAGTTATAATCTATTTTACTGTTTCATGCTACGAAAAAACATAGTTAGCACTATCATTCTTTCAATCTTGTATGTGAGATTGCGGCGTTTCTTTTCTTGAAAGAGTCAAAAGGGTTTTAGACTTAAGAGGTAAGGCCAACATGAAATTATGGTACACCTTGCTTACCCGTCACAAGATACGTAACCGCTGTGCGGGTCTTTTAGCGACTGTAATTACGAGGGAATATCATTAACTTAAATATTTAAATAACTGGATCAAACAAATACACTTTATCACATAATATTATGTGCTCATTTAGAAATGACAACGAGAGATATTAATAATTTTACCACTAATAAACGTAGTTTACGTTAGAGACTGCTTTCCGAAGTTTTCAGAGAATGGAACTCATTTTGGAAATCCCTGGTTTAGAGCATGGGGTGGCCAAACTCTTCGTGTAATATATCGGTTTCATCGCGTTTTGCTCGATAGTTTTACTCCAAATCGAGTAATAATTACTGTGTGGACCACAAAACTCACAGCTCGAAGGCTCGCATCGAGCCGGCCCGATGGAATTAAAATATAAATATCGATTTAGGGCCAACCCACACGTACCACAACCACAACCATACCACAACCACACCACGTGGTCGGGCGTATATTTCGTATTGTAAATGAACTGAACCATTCACACGTACCACATTTTGTAGTCGTTGTCGACCACTTGCCAGATACCGACCACATCGCAACCATGGCCGACCACATCGCAACCACAACGTTGTGTGATGCGTCGATGCAACGACAGTGCTCGCACACCGCCTGCGTTCTTCCCCCTCCGTTTCATTGACTTTCGTACGTAACCACATCGCAACCACTGGCGAAAACGTAACCCCGTCGGCATTTTGTCGGCACTACAACGCAACTACAAAAAGCTGCAGCGACACCATTCACACGTAACCACTGCTCGACGACATTTTGTCGTTGCGATGTCGTGTGGTTGTGGTACGTGTGGGTTGGCCCTTAGAGTAAAACTATCGAGCAATGCTGAATGTGTGGACGAAAGCCCGAGCCGCGGGTTTTGCTCGACGTTATTGCTCGATCGAGCAAAACCGTATGTGAGTAGGTACTTACCATTAACGATTAGCTTTTTCCGCGGCTTCGCCCGCGTATTCCTGCCATACAAACTTTGATCACGTATTGATCCCTCTTTCGGGTGAAAATTTGAATAATCTTTCCTTAGTACAAAAACATAATTGTTGAAGATTGAACTTTTAAAAAATATATCCTATCAAACATTTCATAGAAACTGTAGCAAAAATAATATTCTTACAAACAGTAACAAAAATAATATTCAGTTACTGGGAATTCTCAATAATAACGACGCGTAATTGGACTTGTAATAATTTTCTTAATTCGTGTTTTTTTTTTGTCGCGCCTGCTGCTCTACAGTCTATTATACTATAGCCACTAATAGGAAGTGATGACATCCCAATCGACGGCCAGCGGCATTGTCCATCTTTGTAAACGCATAGGCAATATTAGTAACTAATAAGTTGCCCAAAATAAAAAAAATGGCCAAGTGCGAGTCGGACTCGCGCACGAAGGGTTCCGTACCGTTCCGTAGAAAAAAAATAGCCCCAAAATTGTGATTTTTGTATGGAAGCCCCCCTTAAATATTTATTTTATTATTATTTTATTACCAATTATTAAAGTACAAATATAATTAAGAATTTAATGAAAATTTCAAGTGCGTAGCTATAGCCATTATTGAATTATCAAGAAAAAAATAGCAAAAAAATCATGTTTGTTGTATGGGAGCCCCCGTCAAATATTTATTTTATTTTGTTTTTTGTATTTGTTGTTATAGCGGCGACAGACATACGCATTCTGTGAGTATTTCAGAAGTCTAGCTATAGTTGTTTTTGAGACACAGCCTGGAGACAGACAGACGGACAGACAGACATCGAAGTCTTAGTAATAGGGTCCTAAAACTGGGAAAAATTGAAATTACATTGAACATTGACCTCAAGTTGTAGCTAAATAGGTGGATCATTTTAAGTCTGAAGCTGTTCCAGGATACACAGATAAAGTTTTGTGTTGAATAATCAACACAAAACTTTATCTGCTAAATATAAATTTAGCTTAATATAAATATAAATTTAGCTTAAATATGGAATCTTTTGAAAAAAGTTTAACATTTTCTTAGGCATAATGTTGTTAGTAAAAATCAAAGCTCTATTGTAAAAGCTAAAAATAGTTTTTAAAATAAAATAAATTTTACCTCACAGGCCCCATTCCTTCATAAAATTGGTATTCAGCTTTGTCGGTGGAAATGATCGTCCAACAGGCTCCATCATTGATCATCTCCTTATTTGGCTCTTTTGGACAAGGAGTAGCTTGAAACTGGATAATCCTCTCCTGAGACAGACAGAGGTACATCCTCTCTGTGTCCTTCATGTAAAATGCGCATTTATGAAGCTGAGAAACTGGATCGTCTGCTTCTAGAAGCGCCATTTGCTTATCCACCTACACAAAAATTTTATGTCTTTAAAAACAGTGTTTTTTTGATTCTATATTTTTTTGCATACTTTGTTAAATTTAAAAAAAATTGTACCCACTACCTCTTATGATAAAATTCAAGACTTTACTGGCATGGTCAGCTGTTGTTTAGCAAAATTTAATTGAAACTAATAAATATGAAATAATACAATGAATTAAGTTCCAATCACAAAATGACAACTGCTCTGGTTCAGTTAAAAGTTACAGGTTATTTTCTAGTGCAAAAAATAGTTCAAAAAAACATCTACATAAATGAACCAACCATGTTTTTCAAGGTTTTAGGGAATTGTTGTATTTCATACTTTGTATAGAACTTCTAGTAAAACAAAAATTATTGACAAATACTATTTGAAATTTGACTTTACTGTGCTGTAATGAGTTGTTTGAACTTGTGTTAAGACGATAAAAAGTATACTTTATCCTACCTTTCTTATTATTAACCGGGGAAGAGCCATCCCAGTGACAGAGCACACCAATTTCACTGTTGATCCATAGTGGACATATCCATCCCTCACTGCAAATTCCTCTGATTCACTCTCATTGTCATCCAACAGATGTATAGTAAAAGCACCCCACTGTGTTGAAGACGCATGAAAATTTCCATTTTCAACGTGAAGGTACCTCGTTGAAACTGTTTGAGACCTTAGCCTGTTGAACAAGGCTACTTTTGTTCCACTAGCAATACATAAGTCAGCATTTTTCAATGACTGCTTCTTTTTAGAAGGTTTAGAGATTACTTTTATTCTTTTACTATTGAATATGCCTATATCGTGTCCGTTTCCATAAAACATTTTGACTGACAGCATAAAATGCTTTCGTTTGTCAGAATCAGATATGTACAAAGTTTTTGCTGCACAGTACTGCTTACCATTGTTTAGGTCCAACTGTTGCATATCCTGATCTGAATTACCGATACCTATAAATGCACAAAGCTGTGATGCTTGCTCCGTTTCTCCCTCTCTCAACATTCTTTCTCTCCTGAGTCTCCAACCGTCGCCAAATAAATAAATACACGGCGGTGGGCAAAAGAACCGTTTTTCATTGCCGTAAGATTTTTGAGCGACTTTAGCATGCAATATGACCACGACCATGTCGGACCTATCTCGTAGGTATCGCTCCATAGCTTCGCGCGTAAGTCTGCGCTCCTCCGGGCGGTAGGCGCCGGCGCCGGGACCCGCGGCGGCGGCGTAGCGCGGGTACAGAGCGCCATGCTGCGGGGGTGGCGAGGGTGGACCGCCGCCGATGCCGCCCGCACCCGCGCCGTACTGGTGAGGCATGCTCGCCAGGGCTCACTCTCACCTCGCTTCACTCTTCATCACGTATATTATCCTCAATCCTGAGGTTGACATTCTAAAATATTCATTATCCTATCTCCCTCCGGCGATCATTTTGTGAGCGAACATAACAACTCCAGTAAACAAAACTCTCGTAACTTCTGTAGTCCGACGTTTCAGCACTTGCCTTTCTTCGGTCACGAGTAAAATCGATCGATACACTTTTGTATTATTCACTTCACCATAAATAAATAATTACGATGGGAACCGTAACACATTCATTCAACAACACCTGTTCGAGGGCAGAATTTTCAAACGTGTATTCTTCGAGAAATTAAAATACTGTCATTGTCAGATTAAAAATTAAAAATAACTTTTGGCTTTATACACGCTAAAAATGCTACTTTATTTAAAGTTTTTCTACTTTTATTTTTTGTGTTTATTCGAATACGACAACGCTAAAAACCTCAAAAACAAACTGTCAATTTCAGCCATAGACACGATCGAGTGATGTGCAAGCTTGTGCGGTTGTCGAATGTCGATACTCGATAGCAATCGCGCGAATATTATCGAGCTCGAGACATGCGAGAGAGCTCGGTTGGCGTGTCGAATGCCGACTGTTTACCGAATGAACTCAACTGACGTTTAACATACAGTCTGTCATAGGATGTGGGGTTACGCATGGGGCGTGAGAAAATACAGTGTGGGAAAGAGTGGGCGTCACAACATAGTAAAACATTTGATACTGTAATGTAGTGAACCGAACACTCACGAGAGTCGAGAAACGTTTTTACAAATGGGCCAGTAGCAAGCAATAGGCATCAATCGTATTGTTGTGTGCGTGACGACTGATGAATATGTTGGAACTCGGAGAGCGAAATGGTTGCAATGTGTGAGGAAGAGACCAACGATTGACCGGTGACCTCGTGGGAAACGACCTTTTCTGTATACATTAAATAATCTAGTAAGATAATAAAAACAAAAAATTATATACATTTTCATCAGCAATGGGAGTTACTGGACTGTGGCGTTTGATCGAGCCTGCCGGAAAACCGGTACCCATAGAAACTTTGGAAAATAAAGTTTTAGCTGTGGGTAGGTATAGGTTGTTTCTTTTAAATATTCATTAATTTAAAAGTTGTACTTAAAATTTGGAAATTAGATATTTTTTTAACCCATCAGTCGTGGCAAAACGAGACACAATTAATTCATGAAGCCCCAAGCGGCCACATCCGGCCGCGATAACAATGAAAAAGCTATTGTGTCTCGTTTTGCCACGACTGATGGGTTAATACGGATATAAAATTGTATGAGTATGAAGCACTGAGCACAATACTTACTTATCTATTAATTGTTCTAGATATTTCAATATGGTTGCATCAGATGGTGAAAGGATATCAGGATGCCAAGGGAGCTCCTGTACCAAACGCGCATCTGATAGGATTATTTCAGCGTCTTTGCAAATTATTATATTTTAGAATAAAACCAGTATTTGTGTTTGATGGTGGTTTCCCGGATTTAAAAAAAGATACTATAGTATGTATTACTTTCTTTATACTGTTTATACTTGATATTGGCAACCAATGATATTCTATGTTAGTAACGTAACAACTTACAAGCATAATATTTTAATCCAACATAACTTTTATAATCTTGTAGGGAAAGAGACAAGCTAACAAGGCCAAATACAACTCTGAATCTGAAAGAATTAAAAGAGAACTGACCATTATATTAGGAAAGAAAACTGCAATTGGTTCATTATTAGGAAATAAAATTCCTACTAAAAAAACCAACCCTATTGAAACTAGTGATGACATATTTAAACTACCGGCACTTCCAGAAAAGGATCAAGAGTCTGAATCTGAGTAAGTTTTAGTTACTTCAGACTACATCACAATTTTCGTTTTAATATAGCCATCAACCACACACCTATGGTTACATAGTCACTGGATGATTTATAAGAATGTATCCAGATTCAAGTAATATTAATGAATTATGTTTTGTAATACAAATATTGTTTTTAGTTACAAGTTACAATCAAAAAGTATTTCCAAGTTACAATCAATAAGTCCAAGATGTTAAAATTGAACTTGAAAAGAAATTGTTTGCAAAATTCTTCTTACTGTAATAATAATTATACTAGTTCTTTTTTTTAAGTATTCAATTTTAATTATGTTATTATGTAATAAAATAATAACTAACATCTATTATGTCATCTCTAAATATTGTTTATTACTGCTTCTTGTTAATTTTTTAGGTCAGAAGACGAAAAGAGTTCAAGCTCATCAAGCATTGATTTGCACACTGTTGATTTGGAATCTGAGAAATTTAAAAATTTACCTGCAAAGGAAAAATACGATTTGTTGGTAGAATTAAAGGAAACTAGGAAAATGAACTCTTGGGGAAAACTCCATACTTTGCCAAAAAAGAGTGACAATTTTTCAGACTTTCAGGTAATTAATATTATTTTTAATAGCGGCTATGTCTTAAGATACAAATGACTGTGCAGTAATTATATTATTAGTGTCTTTGTAGATGCAAAGATTACTAAAAAGAAGAAAATTACAAGAATGTCTTGAAGAAACTGAAAAAGAAATAGGAGAAGGAAGTATGTCACTTAATGAGTTGGAATCATTACTAAATGAAGAAGGTATTGATACAAAAATCGAAAGTTTACCTAGTCGTAGAATAGCTTCTAACAATAACACTCGGTTTTTACTAATTAGTAATGTAAAGGAAGCTTTAGCTGAAGCAAAGAAAAAAGAAGAACATAAAAGTCTTGCTCCACCATCAGAATTTTCAAGTGAGAAGGTAAACGATAACACAAACGAATCAACAGTGAAAAATGACGAATTGGAGGACGATTTACAGAAAGCTATTAAAATGTCGTTAGAATGTGTTGACGATCAGGATGCATCTGCAAATACTTCAAAAACTGATGAATCTTGGACTTCAAATTTTACAGAGTCTGATTATTCAGACAGTGAAGATGAAGATGGCTTTGTTCAATCGGATCTGTCGTCTGCAAAAGCGTATATTATGCAATACACTGATTTGACCGATAAAGCGATAGATGAAATAGTAACATCAAAACAAAAAGGAAAGAAGAAAAGTACAGGACTTAACGTCGATAAGATAATTGAAGAACTAAATAATGAAAAGTCGATAATTGCAGAACGAATAGATTTAACTTCTAGTGAGGATGATAGTGAGAAACATATTGCTATTCCTAAGGAGAATGTCATAACAGATTTGAAAACTGATATACAAATAAAAGATGATCAAAGTAAAGATACGGAAGCATCTGTTATATGTGTTGAAGAAGATAAAGTTGAGGTTATAACACTTGATACAAGTACGGAAGACTTTTTAGAAGACAAAAGTATATTTAATGTAAACAATAATAAGGCTTTATCTGAACTATCAGCAATAAAACAAAAGTCGTACGATATTAATAAAGTATTTGAAAGAAATCAATGCAACACAAGTGAAAATTCTGGAATAGCTTATCAGGAAAAAGAAACTATTTCAGAAAATCTTTCTGAATCAAGTGAAGACGAATTTGAGGAAGTATCTGATGATGAGAAATTTAAAGTTCCAGTAGTGCAACTTACTCTTAATGTAAATGAGAAGATGGAGGATGATATATTTGCAGATATATTCGATAAAAACAGTGCTGGTAAATCGGACCAAGGAAACGCGGTAGATAACAATATGCCCTCAAATGTTGAGATTCCTAAGATAGATGAAGGTTCACCGGCCAAAAATGTTCTAGAAAAAAATATTATTTTAAACCCACTGGAAACTTCGAGAATATCTGATGAGATTGAAGCATTCAAAGATGCACAAATAGCTTTGGGTAAAAATATCGAATCATCAAACGATTTTAAAAACATCCCAAACTCAACAACACTAGATGATAAAGGTCGAAAGGAAAACTTGGTTTGTGAAACATTTAAACCAGCGAATCAAAATAGATCGGCATCTGAAACCATTCCTGTAACAGTCCCAGACAGAAATCCTTTGGAGACTTCTGCAGATAAATCAGCTAAGGAATCAAAAGTAGTTTCTGTTAAAGAAGCATCAAGTGGTATTTTTCAGGATAAATTGAATTCAATTGCAATAGATATTCAAGAACAGGAAGATAACCTAGTTCAAGAAAAATCAAGACTAGATAGAGTAGGGAGAAACATAACGGAACAAATCACAAAAGAGGCGCAAGAACTGCTTCAAATTTTTGGCATACCATACATTATCGCGCCTATGGAGGCAGAAGCACAGTGCGCTTTCCTTGAGAGTGTGAAGTTAACGGACGGCACAATTACTGATGATAGTGATATTTGGTTGTTTGGAGGACAAACAGTATACAAAAACTTTTTCAATCAAAAGAAACATGTGCTTCAATATCTCAGCGAAAGAATAGAAAAGTCGTTTAGTATGTATTATATTTTTTTAAGCATTTTACGTTTGCATTATTTCTTTAATGATAATATAATGTAATGGAAACCTTTTTTTTTTAGATTTAACGAGAGAGCAACTAATACTGTTAGCTTTACTTGTCGGTAGTGACTACACAACAGGTATCAGTGGCGTAGGACCAGTTACAGCTTTAGAAATATTAGCTTCTTTTCCGTTTAACAAAAAAAAGATGTTAAATGAACACTCGAAACAAGCACAGTATCAAGAAATGATAACAGGCCTTCTGGATTTCAAGAAATGGGTAAGAGCCGGCAGACGCACTGATAACATAAGTTTGAAGAAAAAACTGAAAAATGTCAAATTAACAGACGATTTTCCTAGTGTACGGGTAAGTGATGATAATGATTAATATGATTAATAATTCCATACATTAATACAAACTACGGTCCTAATCAGCTAAAGTGTTATCTGTTTTTTTAATAGGTAGTTCAAGCTTATTTGGAACCAAATGTTGAAAAAAGTGAGGAGAATTTTACATGGGGCAATATAGACGTTACAGTATTGCGTGATTACACAAAAGCGAAATTTGGGTGGTCCCAAAATAAACTAGATGAGATTATTAAACCAGTATTGAAAAGAATTCAAGACCGTAAGAATCAAAAGTCAGTTCAAGATTATTTTAAGAGGAAAACTGATTTTCAATCCTTGGAAGATCAAATGAGTAAACGAGTAAAAGCTGCGGTTCAAAGAATCGCCCCGCACACTTCGTCACCCAACATTGAACAAACGACAAATAAAAAAAATGTACAGCCTACTAAAATACGGAAAAGAAAACTACCTGCATCGAAAACTACTTGTGATGCCGCTGAAAATACTAACATTGAAGATATAGTTCCTTCCACATCGAAACGGCCAAAAGACGTAGACAACATTAATACAATAACAGAAGTTGTAAAAACTGAAGAACTGCATGATAAGAGTGCAAAGTTCTCCATAAATATAACTAAATCACAAAGAGTTCGGGAAATTATACCTCAGAGAGAGAAGGATAAACAAAGCATGTTGCAAAACAAATTAAAAGCTATAGAAATGTTTAGAAAAACTAAAATAGATCGTAAAACAAAAACAAGTAAGCGTAAATTACCAAAACCTAAAGAAGATGCTGAGCTTTCTGAAAGCAGTGACAGCAATTGATTTAAAAATACGATGGATTTATTCTAAGATAGTTAAACGAGAAGGTATTATTTTTAAAATAGTCATTTTATTGTTTACTCATACAGTTCACATAAAGATCTTAATAAAAAGCATGAATACTTAAGGTGTAAGCTGATATATAACAACCGTTAGAAAAAATGAAATAACATAAACTTTAAGATTTGTATTAAAATACACAATATATGGCCTAAAATAAATAATCTTTTAAAAAAACTTTTAAGAACTTTTAAGAAATCTTTTAAACAAACCATATTATACAAAGATAAGTAATACTAGATTCACTTAAGAACACACACATAATTTTATAAAAACATGTTTCCCTATCTTTAATATTGAATAATAGGAAAATGTAATGGAATAATGCCCCAAATTGTATAGCTTTTCTTTAAACAATGACTGAAACACAATCATACTAAAGGTCCCTAGTAATAAGAACATCCCATAAACATTTTTAATCATTCTGAACAGCCCTCGAATAGTTCGAACTTCAAACCATTCTGCCAATCAATATTAGTAATTCAAAGTGTTAAAATTAAGTACCATTCTTTCATGATTTGAAAATCAGATTACTACTGTGATCTGAACTATGGTTTAGCATGTTGTGCATTGTTAAGTGTCTATTATAACAACAAGAGCAAGTCCACCATGTGATATTTACAATACAATAATAAACCTATGTAGTATTATACTAAACTTATAAAAGTACACACTTAATGAAGTTATTATGACTATCGATTTTATAATTACAAACCATTTTACACATAATATTTTCTCATACTTACCAATTCTTTCTCAGTCCAATATAAAACCTGCGTAGTGTACAAGTTCTGTACAGTGGATATGATTATTGCAATAGCTCGCAAAAAAGAAATATTATCTATTAACTGGGCTTGACTATGGCTTGAACTAAAATATGTTTGTATCATACCAGTACAACTATGAAACGACAAAGAAAGAGGTCTAAACAAATCTTTTTAAAAATATTAATTTAAATAACATGATATTAAATTAAAAAAAATATAACACAATGGCAGATCACAATTGTTACCATCGTGTTTGAATAGTCTCTTACTACACAACTTAATCTACTTTAACGACACTATAAATTTTTCGTACGAACCAGAAGCAGGCCATGAAGCCAATCGTACCGGTCAATAAGAAAAACAGGAATACCATTATAAACGTGTAACCGAAGTAGAGGAAGGTCGAGGCGGCGTCGTCGATGTTCAGTTTAGTGACGAAGTAGTGGCAGCAATAGATGAAGAGGTAGCCCGCCGTCGAGCCGGAGCTGAGGAAAGCTCGCCACCACCAGTGGTAGTCCTCCGCACACAGATGGAAGTAGCAAAGCAGGATCGTCGTCTCCGAGCACGTGATGACGAGAATTACGAATACCAGGAATAGAAATCCAAACATGTAGTACATCTGAAAGAAGAAATTTACATTGTTTTAATCATTAAAATTACGAAAACTTTAATCGTCAGTAATAAATGATCTCAGTAATTATGCGATGTATTAAAACTCACCTGACTAGACCATAGTGAATTCAGAATAAAGAACAGCTGAATGAAGATGCATCCAAAGGGCAAGACTCCGCCCATGACGATTCCGGGAATCGGCTGCGTGTAGAGAGACTGCTCGGGAATTTGGCGGGGGATTTGGTTTGTTCGCACGGGGTGATCGAGGATCTGTAATAAAGCAATTGTAATGTAAGTAAAAAGTCGCGGGACAACATAATTTATTTTGTACTTAAAAGTTTGAATAAATTTTTTTTGAAATATTTTTTTTATTTTACTAAATACAAGGTTAGACTAAAAGAAAACCTCACGGAACACGCTAACTAATTGCGGAATGTTTACTAAATTCAATCTTTATCGTAATTAGGATTTTCCAAGCGCAACTTTAGGGTTTTATCGAAATTAATCGTGAAATAAATAAAGTGAGTAGGTACGTATAAAATAAATAATTACCCTCTTTCTAAATCCAAAGTAAGCTCCGATAAACGTGAGTGGGACCGAAACTCCGAACCATAGAGCCAACAGAGCAACCAATGTTGAGAAAGGAATTGCTGCCGAGGATCCCTTGCCCCACAGCACTAAGTTCATTATGAAGAACAACGAAAAGACAACACTGTAAAACAATAAAACAATTTTAATCAATGATGATTGATGATACACCGTACACGCGTTTAAAATCAAAAACAGAACAAAATACTAGTATTTAATTACGATATGCGTTTAAACAGGATAAAACGTTGGTATCTCTTTCTTGCAGATATACATGCCCCGCGTTCCATTTAGCGTTAAAGACGATCAAAAATTTTTAGCGTTTTGATCGTTTTTAACGCTAAATGGAACGCGGGGAAAATATAATATTTTGTTCTTCGTTACGAAATCCGCCTTCTTTGTCAAAACAGTTACGTGAGAAAGAGACAGACTGTTTCTTGTCTGTTCATTTGATACACATACCCGGATATAAAGGCCGGTAACGAAGCTGAATAAAGGCTGTTATTATTATTATATTAAAACGAAGCTGCAGCTCTTATGTTGCGAGTGTCCATTGGCGACGGTAGTTGCTTTCCATCAGGTGACCCGTATACTCGTTTGTCCCCTTATTTTATAAAAACATACCCAGGGCAGACCATGGAGGTGAGTAGTATGTTGCTCTTCCAGCGTCGTCCGCCGAAGCTCTTGTAGATGCGGGCGCTGACGTACCCCGCGGCGGCGCCTAGTAGCACCCACACTACCAGCGCGCACGTCATCAGCGCGCCGCGGTTCGCCGGCGACAGGAAACCGAGGCAGGCGAACGCTAACGTCACGAGAGTCATACCGAACACCTGGAAAAGTTTAAATCTGCATTTATTCTCTTTAATAATATTTTGGACACGAAAGCGACTTATGCGACTTTTAACCGAACTCTAGACAATGGTCCATTTTTTAAGGTTGTTCCACACCAATGCTGCAAAGAATGTATTTTGTGTCGCTGGACATTGAATACTTATTTATAAAATAGTTTACACGACAACTTAAACAAGATTAATCACCTGTGCTCCAGACCCAAGGAAAACAGCCAGCAACATCCCGCGGCGCGGTGGACGGAACACGTCGCCATGCACCAGCTTCCAACCAAATTCCTCCTGGATGAAAAAAATAGTTTAGGAATTGATTGCCACAACACCCACAACTGTGTTTTACTGATACATTCGCTCTGACAATAACAAAATATAATATGAGGCTATGAATTTTCAATAATTTTCAATTTCGGTTTGGCCCGATTGGGCCACTCCAGATGGCGACTTGATGGTCTTAGCTCTTATGTAAATAAAGGGATGGAGATTGCTCACCAGTTCACCACTAAGTGCATATTTTGGTTAGTTCAATTCCATATTACAAAAAGGATATCAATATAGGTTATATTGTCATATTTGATTAATTACTGTAGGTAACATTTATAACCAGAATGTAACATCATTTATAAATTAGTACAGATAAGTTTAATGATAGCTTATCATTATTTCCGAATGGTCTATACATGCCAAACACCATTTAGTAGGTACTAGGTCCTAATCTACAGAAATTACAGAAAACATACCTGTGCATCCTCGCCACATTCTATTTGATTGTATCTAGCAATGTCTTTGTGTAGGGTCCTGAGCAAAATCATGGCCACCATACCACTGAGGAAGAGGACTATGACAAGAGAGTTCAAAATAGAAAACCACTGAATATTTGTTTGTGGCATTGATTCCAGAATGTAGTCCCAACGTGAGGACCACTTGATTGTATTATTCTTTTTAAAGGTTACACTGTATGTGTATGTGATACTGAATATTTCATCTCCGGACAGAGTGTTGGGTATTTCCAGTTGGTTGTTCCTAGCACTACAATCGAGGTTATCCTTGTTCTGGTGGTGAATACTTGCTGGTTTGATCTATAAAAAAAAACACTTATATTATAAATAATATTATTGGTTTTTTTGTGATAAGCTTTGAACCAACTTTTTTTATTTTTAGTTAAAAGCAAAATATACACAATAATAATTGGTTTACATACCTTTGCAGATATAATACGGCCTCCATTGTCCCCAAATCCTACACCCCATTCTTCTTCCCTGCCGCTGTGATAAGTGATCTCAATGTCCACGTGATTAAAAAGAAAGTAGGTGCCAACTTGATTAGGTGATGTGTTCACAATTGGTGCACAAGTATCCTGTAAAATAATTTTGCATTGTTTAATAACAAAAATTATGTGATAAAATATTGTCAAATAATATGAGACAATATTGTGATGTTTTTTTAGATTTCCAAACTTTTGGTTCGAATAAACAGAATAACAACACAAAACCAAATATTTACCAAGTCTCTTCTAACTTGACATCCCATTGGGAAACCGGTACTGCAATAGGTTTTTCCCCCCTCATTGACCAGGTAGCACCATGTGACAGGCATATTGTCCAAAATCCAGTGGTGTTGGTAGTATAGAGCCATTCCCATCTTTAGCAGATTGAGTTTCTTAATAGCTTCAGGGTCAGAGCCCTTGTAATCCTTAGTACACACAGCCCTACACTTGACATCTTCCAGGAAGTTTAGTTTGTAGGGACTCGGTCTAATTCTTTCGCCAAAAACTACTTGGCCAAGATTCTCGACTGGCGACTGAGTTTCATCAGACAGACAGAAATCAAAATGATGATATTCAAATGGAATAACCGATTCTTCCGTATTGAGTCTATTCACATACAATGGAATTTCATTCTGAAATAAATTTTTGTTTATTCATAAATACTAATACAGGTTATAATACTAAGTACAGTTATTATCCATACTTCAATACTAATATTATAAATGCGAAAGTGTGTCTGTCTGTCTGTTGCTTCTTCATGTGGAACCACTAAACCGATTTTGCTGTTTAGTATGGTGATATTTTAAGTCCGGGGAAAGGACATATACCCCAGTAGAGTTAGATTTTTTTTTTAAATTAATTATAGTCAGAATTTTTTTTGCACCAGTGTTTAGAGGAGGTCACAAATAGCTTAAGGGCGTTCCTTACGGAGATAGCGTAATTTACCGTATTTCAAGCCCTATAAACTCATAATTTGAAAGCTATAAAGTTATAATAAAAATACAGCAATAATCTTCAGTATATCGACATTCCTTTCCCCGTTTTAAATTTTCTATATTTGTTTATTATACTCATGATATCAGCTTCCAAAGTAAAACCAATTTATTAAAATTCAAGCATACATTCAGCATCTCCTTAGGATTTACAAATTACTTTTATTTGAAACACGCCAATAGATCAACAATATCATAAACTACATATTCCCCGTTTTAAATTTTTTTTAGATCAATTTTGAACTCAGATAAGTAAAAAAATAGGTTTTGGTGCGCTCTCGGCAACGCGGCAAATGTATGGCCAAGGTCGTTTGCTCGGGGAACGGCCTTAAATTCGAAAACTCGACCAACCACGACGTGTGCGTTAGCCGCCATATTGGTTTCAAGGTCCAATCTTTTTTTAGCTATAACTCCTTTATTTTTTATTTTTTTAAGAAAATTATAAGAATCAAATTTGTCGAAAATTTGATTTTCTTAAACTTTAGTCCTTATAATTTTTATTGTAAAATCAATATTTACGGAAATAATTGCAAGAAACTGCAAAATAAAAATGTAGAAAATTAAATTTACAACAAATTTAGTTCTAATCGTTTTCGTAAAAAAATTAAAAATAAGGGAGATCGCACACGTCACACTTTTTGTGTGATCGAGTCTGCGGCGCACAAAAGGCGCACAAATGCCGTTCGCGGATTTTTCACAGACTTAACGCACACGACGCACATCTTCGATCATTCTGTCCGCTGAACTGCAGGGACGTAGACGCTATGGAAATCGTGCAAAGATCGCGAAGTATTATTTTGTACTTGAAGTACAGAAAAAGAAGAAAAAATAGAAATTTTTGGGTACATCCTATAATTTCGGACAGATTATTGAAGGGACAGTTCCATATTAAACATTCAATTCTGCATTATTCTGCCTTAGAGGTCAGAGGCGGTGCAAGGCGTGGGCGGTGTGGGCGACCGCCCACGGCCTCGCGGTCCTAGGGGCCCCGCGCCCCTTCGACCACTAGGTTTTTTTAAAGGTTTTACGAGTTGTACGTGATACTCAAATATTCATAAATAAAAAGTTTTATAAATAAAACTTTAAGTACTTATCAAAAAATTATTTCTCTCAATAAATACGTTCTATAGCGTCATCCATCAGGGCGGCCTCGCATAATATATTTTAGGGGGCCTCGCAAGATATATCTTGCCCACATAAAATTTAGGTCTTGCCCCGCCACTGTAAGAGGTATCATAAATTACTGGTCTGTTTTGTATTTCATGAGTTAACATCGTTACATCGATATCTGGCGCCATGTTAATTAAATAGATCGCGTACGTTACGTCACTACAAATGCAGATTGTAGACTAAAAGTATGCACCGTCTGCGTTAGCGCGTGTTGAAGCAAACGTTCTTTTTTTTTCGCACACTTTTTGTGCGGCGCGGCGCGATGCGGTCTGCCAGAATTATACGAATTTTTTGTGCGTCGGACTTATTGCGCGTCATGTGCGTTACTGCATATAATTGCATAGGTTCTATTTCCACAGAATAAAAAGTGCGTCACGGATAGTCTGTCGTCTGCGATCTCCCAAGGGGGGTATTACATTATCATTTATATTGGATCATTTATAGGATCATATATTATAGGATCCAATCAAAAATGATTATTTGTAATTTTGGCACAAATGAGTTATGGGAGTCATCTAGTAGCAATTAATATATCACAGAATCTTAAATATTATAGAAGTTGCTTATAATGTGTACATATGTAAAAAAATTACCATGAATATTCGTAATTGCAAAGGTCACTCTAAATTATCATGACATACATTTAAAAAATTTACATTTTAAAAATAGGTCACTTCATTAAAATATGAATTATACAAGAGTTTGTCTAAATCTTTTGCAAGCAAACTGGGTTTGCACTTATTTAGTTTTAAAACTATTATGTAAACAAAATAATTAGTGTCCGACCGAAGCTTCAGCTTCGGCTTCGGCCGCCTTCGGCCAAAAAAACCACCTTCGGCGAAACCTTCGGCTTCGGCCTAAAACCCGGCCGAAGCCGAAGCTTTGCCGAAGGTCCGAGCAACCGTCGAAATTGAACGAACTGTAAACTGTTACGAAAGACTGAGTGAGCCGTGAGAGAGCGACGGACCTGTCGTGTATGCAGAGGCCGCTGGGAGTCACTGTCAAATACAATAAACAAACACTAACTTCTTATTAAATCATTTAATTATTTACTAAGAAGTTAGTGTTTGTTTATTTTATTTATTAGTATTGTTTCGGTCTAGTAGAGTAAAACAAAGAGTAAAGTCTGATTGATTGGTCTAATTATTGTTATTTGTGAAATAATAAAGAAATTATTATTTTTTTACAATAGTTCAGTCAATAAAGTAGTTGTAGAATGCGTGAGTGGGAACCTAAGAGATTTCTGCTGGAACTTATTCAGGGTGCTTAGGGATAAAACATACTAAAAGTCCTCAAGTCTAGGAAATGAGCCGGAGTGAGGGGACAGTGCCAAAAGTCTCAATTTTTGGTTTTTGGCTAATAACTAAAAAACGATGCGTCGCATTGTAGCAAAAAACATTCTACGATGAAAAAAACTTATTAAATTCTCTATAATTTTGATTCTATACACTTTTTCCGAATTCTCATCCGTTTTCGAACTACACATTTGAGTCATTCCTTAAACTTAATTAATTATAGTCCACAAATTATTAAGTAATAAATAAATCACGAAATCACAAACTTTTATTACCATCTCTAAATCAACTTCTCTATTATGAGACAGTCAATATAGAGGTAAACATTCAATATTGAAGTTTTGAAATACTTAATTTTAATATTAATTGTAGCTTGTAGACAATATTGATAACTGTATTTTAAAAAGATAAAACCAACTACAAAATTATACGTAATTGAGAATTAACCCATCAGTCGTGGCAAAACGAGACACAATAGCTTTTTCATTGTTATCGCGGCCGGATGTGGCCGCTTGGGGCTTCATGAATTAAACTCCGTATCTCCAAAACTACTAAACCGATTTTGTTGAAACTTGCACTATTCCCTAAGTTGAACAGTACCTAGTACAACAAAAAAATAATTACTGTAATCGGAATGGTAGTTCCAGAGATATGCGAACACAAACATAAAAACAAACATACATACTCGTACATATTATAGTCATATATACACTTGTAATTTGGCACATTTGTTCAGACGCTGATACAGATTACAGACTAACATATTATATACGAAAATTGAGCAGTTCTGGAAATATTACATACATATACGCGTCGAATTGATAACCTCTTTTTTTTAAGTCAGTTAAAAATTAATTACTGAGAGTCGAGAGATTAACCCATCAGTCATGGCAAAACAAGACACAATAGCTTTTTCATTGTTAATGCGGCTGTATGTGGCCGCTTGGGGCTTGATGAATTAAGATTATAAGCCTTCGGCTTCGGCCGAAGGTTGTGGCGATTGCCGATTAATCGGCTTCGGCCTAAAATAGACCTTCGGTCGGACACTAAAAATAATATAAAACATTATGTATTAAGTTTCATAAAGACTACTTGTATTTTTACATTATCAGATTGCCTAGTTACTTCTTATTAGAATTAACTCAACATTAACTTAGCATATGTCTTCTAAATGAAAAATCTTATCACAATTTAAATTTAATATATTTTGTAACAAGTGCATAGGTAGAGCTTGTCTAACTTAAAATGACGCGCCCCTCCCTCGTATTTTCAGTACAAAATTGTGTCATTTGTATCAACTATGTGGTGGGGCGCGTCATTTCAAATTAGACAAGCTCTAATGTGTTATAGAAGCATTGACTTTTAGTGATTGTAGTGTTATCAATTTTCCAGAACGAATTTTAAGTTTGAGCGATTTATAATGACTACTAGGTAAAACTCATGTTGTTTTTGATACATAGAACAAATTTTTAAGGTGATAGTTTCGAATTTATAAAACGTGGAAAATGTAATTCGAATCATTAGGATACCTAATGATGTTGGTTTTGATAAGAAACATGGTAACGAATTATCCAAAAGTATGTTATTATTATGAAGTTACTTACTTTACAAGATTTTCCATTGTCATCACCGGCTCTGCAGTAGTTTACGGGAGCTAAGCCGGGCAAATAAAACGCCGCAATAGATGACAAAAGCAACAAATTGCAAACCACATACGGCAATAGAGCCATATTTACGTTAGGATGGTGACTTCTTGCGTAAACTGTTTATTCAAACGTTTTAGAGCTACTATTATGACAACATGTTCCACATAGTCGTATGAGATATAAAACACGATGTAAATTAGGATAACCGATGAAAATCCGCAGAATTTACACAAAACCCGTAATTTTTCAATCACATTCAAATGACAATTTGGAAATTTCGTACGTCACGTCACCATAATATTTTGATAGATAAAAAAATGGGAGTTTTGGCGGGCATGTGAAAGAGTGCTGTTGTGTTTTTGTATTATTTTCCTAAAATTGTGTTAGCTGGGTTTTTAATGTGTAATATTGGTAGAATATTAACCATTAGATATTCGTGTTCATGCACAAGTGTAGGAAAGTGATGTAATATCCAGAAACGTGCTATTTTGTGTTCCCTCCAAAACTCCATCGAAAGTTTCAGTAAAGCGTCTACCACTTTACTGAATCGACCGACTTGACTCCTGTGACTGTATTGACTTTTACTTAGACTTTAACTAGACTTTAGACCTGACGATACATGAAAACGATGATGAAAATTATAATAGGAGGAATATGGTTTTCCCGCCATATTCCTTACCTTTTTACCTTGTCTGTGGCACAACATACACATCCTTTGTGTCAAGTTGCCAAAAAAGAAGAAAAAGAAAGAAAGAAAGATAAAAAAATTGTTCCTCTTCTTTTTTACTTCGGTTACGGAATATATTTGCCACGTGTTTATTTAGCATTGATATTTTTTCTCTTTTTAAAATTTTTTTGGGGCCTTGGTTTTGACGCCCCTAAAAAAGGATGGCGATTTGGCGCCCCTAAAGGGTGGCGCCCATGTGCATTGCACACACTGCACATATGGTAGCGGGTGCCCTGTGTATCGACTATCGTCCAACTATCGTCCAATGGTATCGTCTCATTATCTCATAGTACGAAACTTCATACGAATTACGATAGACCAGCGATAGACGCATCACGCCGCCGGCTTATGCAGGATAGTGAATGGTGTTGCAGGCCTGCACGGCGGCCTACAACACCGAGCAGGACGCGACCTGAGTCTTGCACAGTTGCTACGCAAGTAGCAACTTTTTTTTTTCTTTTGGGTTTTGGTGACTGACGAAAAATGAGCATCGAGTAGAGGGAATAATATCTTCAACATAACCTATACTTCGGACCAGCGCCGGATTTATAGTTTTTACTAGATCACGCCCGCAACTCTGTTGTGACAAAATTCGTCTATCGCGATGGAACCGTACATTTTTTCGGGATAAAAGAATCCTGGGACTCAAAGTATGTCCATAGACTCCTATGTTTCCAACCAAATTTCAGCAAAATCGGTTCAGCGGCTTAAGCGTGAAGAGGTAACAGTCAGACAGACACACTTTCGCATTTATAATATGTGTAGGTAAATATCAAAATCCGGCAAGTCACACCCATACTCGAAACCGAACTATGAATGGCGCTAAATTTGAAATTTAAATCTCTTTATGATACTTTTTTCCAAATCACGGTAAGTCCCCAAAAACTGTATAAAAACAACGTTTAAAATAATCGATGATTTATTTCAAACCCCGATACGTCCATTGACAAATCAAAATCAAACTCAAGCACGTCCACTGCGACTAATCACAACTAAGAATGGCGTCCAAGATGGCTGCCAGCTTGAAGAATTTTCGAGAGAAATACACCTCGCCATCGTCGATTTTATTGAATTTTGTGAGAAAAATGGAAGAACGCAGTATAAAAATTAGTGTGGTGAATCTTGAAAGAGCAAAGAAGAAGTCTGTGTCAAAAGTTAAAAAGAAAAATGCCGAGAATAAAGTTAAGAGGCAAAACAAATTCTTACATAGTAGTGTGTTTATTTCAGTGGTGAACATGAAAACCTAGGGTTGTACAAAAGTTAAGCGTTAAACAATGTTTAAATTAATATTACAGATTTTATTCAATAAAAAAATGTGTATGTATATTTTAGCGAGCTGGAATGTGGAATTCTGCCGTGAAAAATAGAGCTGTAGCAAACCGCAAAATTTTAATCAAATATTATAGAAAGCAATATAGAGCTAATTGGAGATAGGGAAGAAGACCTAATACTTAAATCATTCCGAAGATTATTGCTGTGGACGAGGTCTTAGATTTTTATGTGTGATTCGTTTACCTCGTACTTTATTAAACTACATTGTATGATGTGTTTTATGGCTTTGTGAAATATTACGATGAAGCAATCCTAATTAGTACGGGATTGTCAAAATAAGATTTTTCAAAACTAGATAAGTCCAGTACCTATTTTTCGAAATCCGGCAAGTCCACAGCGATATTTTTCAAACTCCGATTTTCGACAGTATACATCAAACACCGATATGTCCAAACTTTAACATGGTTTTAAAGCGTAATCTCTTATTAAAACTATGTTTTTATAATTTCCTTTATACACTAGGTACCTATATAAATCCCCATTTGCTGAAAATTCCAAGAAATAACTTTATTTATACCCAAAAACATATTTCTTTCATTTGCCAAGTTTCGCTTATGGTGGACATGCCGGGATTTGATATTTGCCTACACATATTAAGTAGTATGGATATGGATGAGTGTAGGCCACTTTATGAAATCTGCCGCCCTCCTAGGACGGTGCCGCCCCCTCAGGACGCTGCCGCCCCCGTATCACGCTGCCGACCGCCTAGGCCCTAGGACACTGCCGCCCCTAGGCCGCGGCCTATATTATGGCCTATTTATAAATCCAGGGTTGCTTCGGACTACCTCACGTCCTCATGAGACTCAGAGGCCTCAGGCCATGGCAAAAGGTGATTTGTGTGTGTCTCACAGGCCACAGCTCACTCGAGCACAGAAGTTTTAACTTTCCTAAGGGCCTCCAAGAAAATTGTATATTTTTGTCAGAAGTTTCACCAATATCAAATATTGGTGAAACAAATAGCTGCTGAGATTAGTTTTTTTGTGTTACTTCCTTGTTTTATCCTTTCTCCACGGGCCAGGTTCTCAGGGCCCCCGTAAGGGCTACTGGCGCCTGTGTGCAAAAAAAGGATTTTGGCGCCCCTTTGGGTAAATTTTTTGGGTCCTTGGTTTGGCGCCCCTAAAGATGACGATTTGGCGCCCCTAGAGGATGGCACCCGTGTGCATTGCACACATTGCACATATGGTAGCGCTAGCGGGGGCCCTGCAGTGCTAACGCATAGATTAAGTGCCTGTTTGGGATACAGGAGTTTTATATTAGAGCTGTAAAAGTAACGAAAAAAGCGTACCCGTATGTATTCGTTACTTTAACTGTTCGTACTCGTTACTATTATATCGTTACTCGTTACTCGATAGTTTTGAATTTTGAGACCTCATACATAACAACCAAGTTTTGTTGATTATTGGGTTCCGTACCCAAAGGTTAAAAACGGGACCCTATTACTGAGACGTCGATGTCTGTCCGTCTACATCTGTCTGTCTCCAGGCTGTATCTCAAGAACCGCTATAGTTAAACTTCTGAAAATTTCACAGATTGTGTGTTTCTGGTGCCGCTATAACAACAAATACTAAAAACAAAATAAAGTTAATATTATTTAGGTGGGGCTCCCATACAACAAACGTGTTCTTTTTTGGCCTTTTTGCTCGTAATCCATAATGGCAACATGTAGTGTAGACACTTGAAATTTTCACAAAATCCTGAGATATATATATATATATATATATATATATATATATATATATATATATATATATATATATATATATATATATATATATATATGTGCGTCTACACTACATGTTGCCATTATGGATTACGAGCAAAAAGGCCAATATATATATATATATATATATATATATATATATATATATATATATATATATATATATATATATATATATATATATATTAGAACAAAATAAATAATTAACACTATTTTTCCCTACTTTCACTCTATCACAGTACGGAACCCTTCGTGCGCGAGTCCGACTCGCGCTTGGCAGATTTTTTGTATATTTGATAGGTTAATAGTTATTTAATTTAAGAGTAGCATTGTCCTACAAAAAGAACAATCCATATTTTAGGACCATCAAAACGAAATTTTAAATCCTTTCTATCTCTGTTAGCTACCACTTTCAAAAATTTTCGCGAGGAAATTGTTGTTCTTCTTATCAAAATGAAACTCAAGAAAAATTTGCTTGATAATAATAATGAAATAATAATTTTAAAAAATTGTAGCCCGGACTATAAAATCTTTTTTCTAAAAAATTAAATTAACCTATCAACCCCCTTAACCCTAGATTACTAACCTTCGTCGATTCGACGACGCGGTTTTAAAAAAATCGTTCTATCTTTTGCGCGTGCGATCGCACTTCTTCCATACTTCAGCTAATCTCTATCGACCCGTTGCCCTCGCGACGGACGGTAGTATTTTGTACGTGGGGGGGGGGGCTGTAAGCGCCATACCAGCAACCACGTTTCGTCGAAACGACGAGGGTTAGTATTAACGCGACAGTTTGAGTTATAAGGTTTGTACATTTTTGCGCATTTTTCCTCTTTTGCGGATTTATTTTATTGATATTGTTTATTAATATTATAACTACAATACTTTGGATGCTATTACAAGATGAAAGCGCTAATCAAAATTCAACAGGGGGTGAGAAAGAAGACCATATCGAAATTGATCCAGCTTACATAACGGATGGTCGTATAAAATGTTTTCAAAGTAGTAATACTTCGATTTTCACGATAGAAACTGGACAAAATAGTACAGCTCATATACCTCTTGCACAAAAAGAAGGAAAACATGTGGCATATGTCCTAAAAGTACTTGCAACAAGTGCAAAACTTGTTGTGCGGAGAGCACAAATTTGACATATGCCACAAACATATAAATAACTAAATTTTTAAATTTATTTTCATTTTATTAGTGTTTCGCATCCATTATTTTATTAATTTTAAAGTTTTTTATCCACAATATCGTCGTAAATAGTAGTAGTAAAGATTTAAATTGTTGACTTGTCATGCAAACTATGATCTCAATTATAAGGCTTTTTAGGTAAAAAATATGCCAAATCACTTTATTGGAGTAATATAAATAATTTAAATACAATATTTACATTAAATAAAAAACAAAACTGTAAACATGTCATTTCACTAACACCTTTTAATCGCCTTTCTAAAATGTCGTAGTCGAAACGACGAAGGTTAGTAACAAGCGTCGGAAAATAAGGTTAGTGTTCTAGGGTTAAGGACACCGGCGACCGCGACAACAATAGAATAACAATAGGTTTCCAAGAATCCGCGATCGAAGGATTATACCTAGAAATTAGAATACTGCAAGCGTATCAGCTGGTATACGATATTATGCTTGTCGCGACATTTTATTAAAAAAAAAACATTAAATAAAAAAATACAGCTCGACAAGGCTTTAAATTACTTTAAATGAACGTGGCGACTGGTGTAAAAAGGAACTAACGCTGCCATCATACAAAAACGTCATTTTTGACAGTTCTCCTTTACCAGCAGCGCTCCCGGCCATGTTCATAATATTGCATTTATATGGCAACTACGAAAAATGCGAGTAACGAAACGAAAACGGTTTGCTACAGCTCTATTTTATATTGAAACCAGCCTTATGACCTTAAATAAAGAAATTAGAACGTGCCCATGGAGTCAGAAAAGGCCGATAAAAGTTAATGGGTTAAGCCTAAGGGATATATTTTGATGGTAAGGTAAGTTACCAAACTCGATGTAAACTAGTTTTATTTACAAGTAGGCAAAACGACTTAAATACAATTCTATTTAAAGTAAAATACAATGGCAGAAATCTTATAAAATTAAGGACATTATAGGCTGTTCTCATCAACCAAAAATCCAGTATCATTTTCGAGGGTGAGTCCGCGGGCAAACGCCGAGATGAGTCCCAGAGCTGCTGCGGGCTTGTCCGCCGGCACCATGTGGCCGGCTCCTCGCACCATCACCTCCGTCAAGTTACCGCCCACTTTGTAGTACCTATTCACATAAAAATAAAGCAATGATAAAACAGAAACGTATTTAGTTTACTTTGCACTTTAGTACCTACACTTTGCTGTGCGCAATGCACAATACATAATAAAGAAGATTTTCTGAGGAATCATAATTATTATGTTCTATCTTAAGCAGACGACTTATTTAAGTCTCGTAATAAAGTCTAAAATTTAGACTTTTAATTTTTATATTTAATATAATGACTGGGTACAAATTCATAGTAAAAAAATCGTCTGTCTGTAAAGTCGGTTTACTGACGATATTTGAACGTGACAACGCCATAGCCTTAACCCCTCAGTTCCGGGAAAAATCCTATGAATAAGAAAACATATGGAAGTGACATAACGACAAAAAAGTGTGGCCGGCGCCATATTGCCTGGAACTAAACATGGCGGTCTATAGTGATGGGACACTCGGTTGATATTTGTCGAGGATATCGATAAACTAAGATGTTTTAAGTGTAATTAACATCAAACACTATAGTACAGCGATGCTTTAAATAAACTGATGTACGTCTTATCACTTTTAATTTGGGTTATAAAAGTTTGATGTTTACATAATGAGTAAAATTATTATTATTAGAATGAAAACAAAGTGACTATTGAAATGACATTGATTTTGTTATGATTATGTATTGTCAAACAGATAACGAGGCGGATTAAGGTTAAAATCTTTAAAATATTATATGAGCAGATTCTTCACCTTATATTTTTTAAGTTCGATAAAAAAGTACACCACTAAACGTCAACCAATCAACATAAAATCAACCGGAACATAAAATGGCGGACCGGCCACAGTATTTTGATTTGGTATAGACCATTATGCCGAGTCCACTCTATAAAAGTCAATGGAAAAATCTATGCAAAAAAGTTGGCAGGTCAATGTGCAAAAAAAATAGCGCCCGGCCTACCCTCTTTGTAAAATTAATGTAATATCCTTACATACAATCCATATTTTATGTTTGTGTGAACTACATTATAATATATGTTAAATTTTCTATCTATCAAGCCATCATAATATAGTATTTAGTCCGATGTGATATTAGTTTCTCAATTATAAACTTTCGAAACTATAATTAGTGACTTGTTCAGAAGAAATAAACGAATACTTTATTCTTCATATATTAAGTCATACCTTGACACGTAGGAAATAGAGCACAATTTTGAATAGCCGAAATAATACTAATAGCTCACAGATTGTTTATTTATTTTTCATTCAGAGTGTGGTCAATGTATCAAAGGTCATAACTAACCAAACTTCTTCATACAAAAGTATTCTCTAAGTCATCGAAATACGTAATATAATCGAAACAAAGAGCGCGGCCCAGGTGGGCCTTACGGTTGTTGAGAGACTTGAGAGTGTAAATGGAACGCCTCAGAGCTGTCAGCGAGGTAACGCCGCATGAACTGTCATGTTTTTCGGGCGCGCACCCCATATCGAATTATAAGACGTTATCACGTCAAAAAGTTAGTACAATACCCGGCAATAAATATTGCACATCGACCTTTGGAAAGAGACATTCGGCTAATGTCGGTTTCATAGAGCGTTATCTTTGTAGCACACACCTATTTGACATTATGTCAGTCGTTGTTCAAATTCAATAGAGTGCAGTCGCGTACAGTTCAAAATATATATCTAGAGTTGTTAACACCCCTAAATTTGCTACAGCTGTAATTTTCCAAAAGAATTTTAAATACGTAAACATAATTTGAACACCCTTTTTTATTTTATTTTACCCGAACCTAAAGCCATAACTTATAGAAAATTTGGTGTATTTTATACAAAGAATAATAAAATTTTCAAAAGAAGCAAACCATAATTGTTTTAACAGCTCCTAATATATACCGGACTTTTTGTATTTCGTGCGTAAGAGATAACGCTCTACAAAACCGAAATTAGCCGACTGTCACTTTCCAAAGGTCGATGTGCAATATTTATTGCCGGGTACTGTAAAATAGTTAAGCATAACATACCCGACTAAGTTACCGTCGTGGTACCACGGTTTCCGCTTGGCTGAGCGGAAGTCGGCCGCGCCGGAGAACGTGAGGGAGTTGTACGTGTTGACTGACGGGTGGTACGCCACTATGATGTCCAGATGACCGCTGAAAATTAATTAGTACGTCATAGTCTTGGCCAGGGCTGGATATATATATTTTTATAGCATATGCCAATTATTTCATTTTGCCGCCCCTATGTACGAAGTCTGCCACCATCCTAGGACGCTGCCCCCCGAGGACGCCATAGGTTTGGACGCTGCCTTCCATAGGCAATGGCCTATACTGCCTATACATAAATCCAGAGTCCTGGCTTGTCTTGGCTCTTGTGTTATGTTATTTTACAGGAGTTGCAATGTGTGGTGTTTGAAAAAATTGCTTAGGGCCAACCCACACGTACCACAACCACACGACAACCGCAACCACACGACAACCACACGACGTGGTCGGGCGTATATTTCGTATTGTAAATGAACTGGACCATTCACACGTACCACATTTTGCAGTCGTTGTCGACCACTTGTCAGATAACTTGTCAAAGGCAACCACGGCCGACCACATCGCAACCACAACGTTGCGTCAATGCAACGACAGAACGCGCACACCGCCCGCGCTCTTCCCCCCCTCCGTTTCATTGACTTTCATTGACTTTCGTACATCGCAACCACATCGCAACCACTGGCGACAACGCAACCACGTCGGCATTTTGTCGGTACCACAATGCAACTAGGCAACTACAAAAAGCTGCAGCGACACCATTCACACGTAACCACTGCTCGACGACATTTTGTCGTTGCGATGTCGTGTGGTTGTGGTACGTGTGGGTTGCCCCTAAGTGTTATTAATTGGGCGTTTTCACACTGCGACGATAACGACACGACACGATACCACAGAATAGATAAGGGCCACCGCACATATTATACAATTTCAAGTTGGCCGACTATCGTACAAACTAAATTGCGTAGTGTCATAATTTAATTGGACAACTTCATCGTGTGCGCTGCCAGCCGCAGACTTTTAGGGTCTACACTTGCAGGCTTGCAGGCTTGCAGTTTTATTGCAGTCGTATTGCAGTCGTGTCAACTGCATTCAAACTGCAATCCAACTGCAATTTGCAGTTGGATTGCAATTGAAATGCAGTCCGTCGGTGTAGACCCTTAGATTTAGTTTAGTAACGGTGTGTTGCTAGCCTAGCGACGTGCGTGTTAAAATGCGTAAAAAGCACGCTTTTATTGTGGCACTAATAAAAAGAAGGCGTAAAGTAAGGAGAATATTTTGGGTGCATGCAATACTAAGTGACAGATTAGTATTAGGAAAACATCATTGATCATACCTTTCATTTTAAACTTCGATATTATCCAGATAAATTTTAATGAAAAACTCCAGATAAAAAGGTGATAATAATCCATATGTCCATACTAATATTTTTTTTATTATTATGTGATTCGGGGCCGTCACGATGAAGTTCTCCAATTGAATTGTGACACTACGCAATTTAGTTTGTACGATAGTCGGCCAACTTGAAATTGTATAATATGTGTGGTGGCCCTCTATTCTGTGGTATTGTGTCGTGTCGTTATCGTGCAGTGTGCAAACGCCCATTATTGGCATGTATTTAAATTAATCTGTATATTCTCTTTTTTCGATCAAAATATTTGAAAGTTTGGAAATTAAATGGAAATTAAGTATACTATTTAAAGGTATTTGCAAAACTGTTTTACTGAACGAATAACTATTATTAAAATAGTATATCTAACAATTCCTTAGTTCAACAAACTTACTACACCTTTTTAAAGGAAAACCATCACCTAATTTACTTTTAGGAACATCATTTATTCTTAATAAATCCCAATTTAATCTGTCATGTTCATATAATTAAGAACACATAAAAATCATCAAGTGCTAACTTAACATGAACTAAACTTTAGCACACTGAATGTTATCTCAGTTTAGAAACAATAATAATAAATAATCGGCCAACGGTCGCCAGCTGCTGCCGCAGAATAGTCACAGTTCAAACCTAGCCTACTTTTGGACTTTCTGGATTGTGTTTGTTTTTGTTTTGCCGCCCCCCTTTTTTTTTGAGCCCCCCTTTTATTTGCTGACGCTCGCCGGCTGCTGCCGCAGCACGCTCGCTGAGCTCGCTCGGCTCCCTCTGTGTTGTGGCTAAGTTCTAACCTAACCTAACCAACTTTTGGACTTTCTGGATTGTTTGTTTTTGTTTTGGCGGGGGGCTACGCCCCCCGATCCCCCCGGCCCCCCTTTTGTTTGATGACGGTCGCCGGCTGCTGCCCGCAGCACGCTCGCTGCGCTCGCTCGGCTCCCTCTGTGTTGTGATCTAAGTTCTAACCTAACCTAACCAACTTTTGGACTTTCTGGATTGTGTTTGTTTTTGTTTTGGTGGAGGGTTTTTCTGACTCAAAACATCCTTCCTCAACCCATGTGAGCACCAAAAAATTTGGGGTAGGTTTCTAAACCTTAGAACGTATTGGGCCAACATTGCTATTAATTATCTAAGAATCATCAATAAATTATTAACCCATACAATTACTATACAGTAGTGAATTTTGATATTTTTTCTTAATTTTTATCAAGAAACCTTGAATTATATAGTTTTGGAATGATAAAATCTTTAACTATATCTGATACAATTCCAAAAATCTTTGTCGCTAAAGAGCGAGTGCAAAGGAGTGAGCGCGGCGTTAGAGGTGCAGGCCCAAACATGTTTTTCAGTAAAACAGAGAAACAAAAAGAAAAAAAGTTAAGTTCAAAATATTTTAGTTGCACGATTTGTCAATTTGTAAACTTTTTTTGATAATATAAATTCATTTTATTGTGGTGCCCCTTTAGATATCGTTTTTAGAAATTCCGTTGTAAGATTGTCCAATTTAGAGTGCAAGTTAGCATTTTTGATAAACAATTTGAATTTTCGTTTTACAAATCATTTATCAGATGTACGAAACATATTTTTGGTGTGAATTCGGTTATAAAGGTCGTCTCGTTTTGTATGATGTTTAAGTTTTTTTTGTAGGACATGTTCAGTTAATCAATTGTTTTTTTTGATCAGCATTAGATTTTCTGTTAAGCATTCAGTTAATTAGTGGAGTTACCTAGTGTGCTGAAAAATTATTCTGATGTGCATTTAAATATATCCCTTAATTATTAAGTAAATAATGGGATAGTCCATTAGATAACATTTCATTTATCATTTACTCGCTTAATGCTTAAAGATGGCGGAAGTACAAAAACGGTTCAACTGCAAGGATACAAACATAAGGGATAAAGAATATTGTTATAGACTTAACTGACCTATATAACATAACTTTGTAGTTATCTATAAGCTCCTCGAGCATGTATTTTCCACTGCCCATGAAGTCCGGTACGAGTTTCCGGTATACAACTCCAATAGACGTGAAGTTAGTTATCCCCACGTGCAGAGCGCGACGAACTTCACTCCGCTGTATGAAGTTTAGATAAGCGCCATCTATCGATATTTCGTCTTGAAGGTAGTTGTACAGATTGCTTAATTTCGATTCCGACAGAAACAGATTAAGGAGATAGTTGTAGTACTGGAAAAAAGGGTTTAATATTAATAAATAGTAAAAAATGTTATACTACTCAGTCTGGCGTAAATTCATTTTTAAAATGTATAAACAAATTAGAAACTGACAGAAACAATCAGGTAAAATTTTAAATGCGTCTGTCTGTCTTTTTGTCTTCCTCTCTCTTTCGAATGCACGTATTTGATAAAGTTATTATATTAGCCTCTCTTTACTTACAGCATACGCTTTGAGCATTTCTCCATCATTAATGAACTGCACTACAGCTGATTCCAAGTGATTCATGACGTTGGCCACCCTGTCGTCCACTAGGCCGGTCTCCCGAACAAAGTAGCTGTATTTTTGAAGAGTCAGGGGATCGATGAAACCGTTGCCGATTGCTAAACCCTTAAAAAAAATAGTGACGTTTAGCGTTTTTTTTATCACATACAGTGTTCCTAGTTGTATTGGCTTCATATTTATATTATTTGTCAGCGATTGGCTGGCGAATTTAACTATACCTATGTCTACGACATAAATTATAGTTAGGAGTGAATTAACAATAAACATTTAGCGATCATCACTTTGTGTCTCGCTATTGAAACATACCTGTAGATTAATAGGTTTTTCAGCATTTTTGTTCCAGTGTATCTGCGCGCCCAGGGACGGTATGTGTTTTCCGGCGTACGACTCGCCGGCTATCGTCAGGGGCGCCGCGCGGAGCTCCGGAAATAGAGTTAGGAACTGTTGTACAGCATCGTAGAGATTCTCACCGATCTGGAATTAAAATTTTGAATGTAGTAAGGTCGTAGGCCCCAACTAGCAAATTTCTCTCAACCTACGAACGTTATAAGAGTACTGCACTTATATATTACTTATAATAGTTTTGGCATATGCTGTTTGCACTATTAATAGTTTTGAAAAATGCATTTTATGCTCAAGTCAGTTTATTCTTACAATTACACTTATAAGCCTTTGTGAGTATGGAAATTCTAACCCTTATTAGTAAACATACTGAAGTACAGTTACTCCTATAATAAGCTCTTGTAGTAGCTTATAAGATGACAGTTATACATGTCTAAAAAGAGTTACTAGACTTAAGAGTACTTACTGTAGTTATTTGTGCTTGTAAGCAGACAACATCTTTTGGCCTTTATAAGTTCCATCAGCTGTATTGGTAAGAGCATTATGCGAGAGTATTATTAGTACAATTTATCTTTAATCGTCTCCACCAAAACTCTTATAAGGTTATTTAATCTTCAATTGTGCTTGCTAGATCCACTTTTCAAATCAGGAGTTCTCATCTGACAAGTGGATCTAGCAAGCACAATATCGTTCGAAGTGATGAGGGTTCTGTACAAAATTATAATTTAAGTGACAATTGTGAAAAAACTATAAACAATACTGATATTTACTTATACACTTATATTTTATTACTTACTAGCGACCCGCCCCGGCGTCGCACGGGTATTAAATATATAGCCACTGAACAAATTATTAAAATCGATAGCCTATGATCTTTTACATGGTCTACTTCTTATCTGTGCAAAATAACATAAAAATAGCTTCAGTAATTCGCAAGATAAGCCCTTTCATATAATTTCCCCTGTTTTTTCAACATTCTCCTATTAGTCTTAGCGTGATAAAATATAGCCTATAGTCTTTCTCAATAAATGGGCTATCTAACACTGAAATAAATTTTCAAATCGGACCAGAACTTCTGAGATTAGCGCGTTCAAGTTAGCCCTTTCAAATAATTTTCCCCTTTTTTCCCACGTTTTCCTCTATTTTTTCGCTCCTATTAGTTTTAGCGCGATAAAATATAGCTTATAGCCTTCCTATATAAATGGGCTATCTAACACTAAAATAATCATCAAAATCCGTTGCGTAGTTTTAAAGATTAAAGGGAACAAAGGGACATCAGCGAAAAAAAGCGACTTTGTTTTATAATAGGTACATATATTTTATTACTTGATTTGCATATTTTAATTACAATACAGAGACATGGGTTGTTTGGTAGATATTTACTGCAGAACCCTAATCAATCGCTTATTCGCAACATAGCGGGAGACAGTTTTGTAAGACACTTGAGTAAGTCCCTATAGAACTAGTTTTTCTGATAATATACTTAACATAACACTCTTCAAAATGATAGTAGAAACAATATGGCTGATAATGCAATTGATTCTGAATAATTGAATAAATATTTATTGTAAATATTTTGAACTAGCGAGGCGCATTAAAAATTTGGGCTATACCCTAATATACTTTACAATAAATTCCCGTTCCCCTACGAACACACTTAATGTAAAGCAACTATCGACATTACAAAAGAAACCAAAAATATTATTAATTAATAATACATATAACCTTTGAAATGTATCTTAATTTTAATCTCGTTCCACTTGACAAGTGCAAAATATTCTCATTTAGTTTTATCACTCGCTTGCCTAAGTTTGTTATAGTCCGATTCAGTTTTATAACACACTAGTTTTTGGTTATACAAGGTCATTACAAGTGTAAATCGGATTGACCAAGTATTCTATTAGCATGGTATAAGAGCAAATAGTCTAATAAAAAGGGCCCTTTTGCAGTCTTGGAGATAGGATTTAGTGTATTATAAGTGTAAAAAATTAATTGTCTTGAGATAATTATAACAGCACTTTTTGCTAGTTGGGGCGTATTTATATAGGACGGGGGGATTCATAAGGGTTGGAATCCCTGAATTATTGGGTTTCAAAGGCTCGGCCTCACCGCTAATTGCATCTCAGGGACCATGGTTTTCCTTAGAAAATGTATAAGATACGCCAATGTGTGCGATGTGCCCAACGGATTTCCGAATGTCACATGTACTTACTTATAACTCTGAGTTCCAGTATCAGCCAGCTTTTAAAAGCTAAAATTGAATTTTATTTATTACACAAATGATATGACATTAAGTACATCGCAGTTAGCAGTACAGCTGTAAATTGGAACTCTTGCACTGAAAAAGTGTACCTTACCTATTGCCTAGTAAATAAAATTATCGATCACAAAATGCAGTTCCATTTTCCGTCTTCATGTGACCTGACCTTAAGGTCGAAAGACCGGTATTAGCGAACATATTAAAGTCCTGTTTCAGGATATCATAACGGGCAATACTGTTAGCATTAACGAAGCAATAAATGTACCGTTGTCTGGTTGGTCGCGAACCCGCGGTCGTCGTCGGTGAAGCTGAAACCAGTTCCGACCGGGTTGTCGATAAACAGCAGCGAGTGGTTCTTGCCCCACGAATACTTCATTTCTAAAACAAGAACATAAGAATTACGTATACACATATTCCATCGTGACGACCTCTGTGGCTCAGTTTGTGGGCTGTTGGTAGCTCAAGCCGGAGGTCGCGGGTTCGAATCCCGCCGATGGAACAAAAGTTCCTGGGCCATGGTTGTGTATTAAATACGTGTATCATTTAATAAAAATCTTAAATATATGTATAGTATAAAAGTATTAAATATATTTCCGTTGTCTGGTACCCGTAACACAAGTCCTTCAGGTACTTACCACGGGCCAGACTGACGTGGTGTGAAGCGTCCATAGATATTATTATTATTATCATCATCAATATGCCGAAATGAAAGCAAAGATCTTAGTACCTATTTATCTATTCAGATCATATTCAGAAGCTTTATTGATTGGTCGTTGAAGCTAGCTTATCAAAACCGCTAGTTAGAAACTCTAATGTCAAAAACCTCAGAGACACATTCTAAAGAAGAGGAAAAAACTCTAATTTTTTAAAACACTGAGGGCCTGTTTCACCACTTTCTGATAAAGTGCCGAATAAGCTATTCACAACTTTTTTGACAGATTCTCCATACTTCATGTTTATGATGGTGATGCTATGATGGATAGCCTATTCGGCACTTATCAGAAAGTGGTGAGACAGGCCCTAAATCTACTAAAACAAACTTTGTGTAAAACATCAATCTACTACCTAGCAAAGAATTCGGTTCTTTGGGGAGTAGCTTGCTCTTATAATTTCATCATATTTGATACTGCTGCTGAGTAACTTAGCCGAGTACGTAATCGTTTAGAAAATGACGGACTTAAGTAAGCCGGTATTCTGCTATACGTTAACAAAAGACAACATAAACGTTAGCCTTGATAGTAGCGTTAGCGATTTTATTATTTCAAATCATACCTTCCAAATTGTTATCGTCGGTGACCGTGTAGGGTCCTATCTCGGTGAAAAGCCCATACAGGGAGGAGGCACCAGGACCGCCTTGAAGCCAGATCAGCCAAGGAGTTTCCTCCACCGGCTTATCAGCCACAGGGAAATACCAAAACCAAAGGTTGGAATTGTATTCTTTGTTCACCTGAAATAAAGTTGATCGTTTTGAAAGTACCTAACGTCAAGACACTCAAGACTCGTGACAATGAAAAACAAAATCACGATGGGACAAATCTGTCTAGCTCTAAAACCTAACTGGTACCTGAAGGCAGTTCCCCAACAAATGGAGCTAAAAATAAGCAGCCTACTTATTTAGGATATAAATTAAAATTGAGTGTGTTTAAAGTGGGGTACATTTTGAAGCTTAAACATAGAAATCGTTATAAAGTTGCGTTGTTGTACAGTATCGTTATATATAGTTTATTTTCATAATTATAGTTAGAAAAGAAGCGTGAATCGTGCGCCTTTCGCTGAGATGTGGAACGGAGTGTGCATGTTCGAAAGTACTCTGATGCAATGCGATAGTTCCCATGTTTGTCATGAGAGATTACACCATCAATCCCGACACTTAGATCCTAAGTAAATCTAATAATTTAGACATTGTAAGAGAAGGAATGGTGGCAGCAGGCAGTGGCATATTAAACGTTATAAGAGCCGTATGTATCAGCGACCTTACATTAAAAACAAATTTATTTTAAAACTATCCTAGTAGTTTTACGTGTTAAGAGGAAACGCGGGTACAGGAGAATTTAAAAAATAGGTATTTGAAGAAACTATTGCCATCGCGCTTCGCCCTGCGCCGCGCGCCGGCCTGTGTGTGTGAGTATTCTATGTGTGCGTGCGCCGCTACCGCCCGGCCCGCGCGCGCGCCCTCACCCCGTTGGGCCCCTCGTTCCCGCGCAGAGCCTCGACGCAGTCTGCTTGGAAGTTGGAGCTATAATAATAATATTATTATTAGGTATTGTGAATATAATTTACGTTAGCATTGTGCTGTGCGGGGCCTCAGTATAGATATTGCTATAATGTGGCGGGGCTAAATTGGTCGCTTAGTAGAATCATAATGTGATTCATTTTATTAAAATCGCAAAATGCAATTCTGCTTGCAATTCACAATTCATGTCTAGTAATTTAACTTACTAAATTGACATTTAAAATTGTCAGTTTGACAGTTTCGACAATTCATTTGCTGAATTTATTGAGAGGAATTGCTAAATGTTTCCGATCTTCGTAGACAAAATAATATTATAGGGAGTGCCTCCGCTGCCGGCGCCAGTTGCCGAAATGACTGCCGGCGCCGGTTGCTGAAATGGCTGCCGGCGCCGTTTTCCGAACTCCGAAGTTTGCCGAAGTCACGCGATGTTTGCCGAATAGGCTGCCAGCGCCTATTCGGCAAACATCGCTTGTCAAATGACAGATTAATGATCAAAAACATCAGTCTTGAGCTAAAGGACTATGAAAAGTACAAAATTAAATAATAAGGTCATAAATAGTTATATTGTAAGGATGCATATTTGAATCCTTCGATCGGGGATTCTTGGAAATGCTATTGTATTCTATTGTTGTCGCAATCACCGGTGCTCGTATGGGGCTTGAATCTTGATGGGTTAATGGTGGTGATGATGATGCTGATAAAATATGTGATCTGCATAGTAGCATAATACAATATCTTTGCTTTTTTAAACAACTCTGACACTCTCTAACATGTAGGTATAAGGAATCTGAAGTTCTGTTCAGTACCTTCGGAAGTATACCTACCACGGGGTTTATAACTGTAGCTGTGGTGCAAAATCTTACTTTTTGGTAGCTGAAAAAAGGTAGCTAAGGTAAAGCTAAGCTAAGAAAATGCATCACAAAAAACTAAAATATCCACAGCCGAACAAATAGGTACCTAACCTTCACCTTTGGAAGTCGGTAAAGTCGATCGGCACTGGAACCTAGCGCTTTACGCATTATCACCGGCTCCCATTTTGAGTGCCAGCGCCGGCAGCCGTTGTTTTATATCCCCGCTGCCGGCAGTATACTACCGCCGGCTCCCATTACTGATATTTTTGGGAGCCGGCGCCGGCAGCGGAGGCACTCCCAATATTATAATTTATAACCATGTAGTTTTTTTGATAAAAGATCATACGGCTAAGTTAATAAGGTCGTAGATTCATTGTCAATGCTATTTTACTTTTATGTGCATTTTTTGAACTATTTTTATTGCCCATTGTTTAGCGTGGGAAAATTGATAATTCCACGGTCCACCCTCAAAAATGAATCGAAATCGCCAAGTGCTAGACAAATTGTGTATCATTTTATAAAATGTTTATAAATCCGAGCTCGCAAAACAATTATAGGTCGTAAAAGTTGCTCGAAAAACCTACATAAAAACGATTTCTGTTGTCGATGAATCTACGACCTTATTTACTTTGAAACAGGAGCTATTATCCAAGAAACTATAGAACTTCTTGTCTTTATCTATTTCTTCTATATCGACAAACCCGTGCTAAGCTGAAGCTGATGGAAAGCAACTACCGTCGCTCATGGACACTCGCAACAACGGAAGAGCTGAAGGTGCGTTACCGGCCTTTTAAAAGAGAATAGGGTAGGGGAGGGTAGGGAAGGGAATAAGGTAAGTATTGAATTGGACTTTCAGTAAACTCGCTCACTCGGCGAAACTGTTGTTGGTTGTTTCACGCCGGTTTTCTGTGAGCGCGTGGTACTTCTCCGGTTGAGCAGGCCCATTACTATGACAGTTTTTTAGGGAAAAATATTATTGTTTTTGAGTGATGATAACTGTATTTTAAAAAGATAAAACCGACTTGAACCGATTTTGATGAAACTTGCACTATTCCCTAAGTTGAACAATACCTAGTACAACAAAAAAAGAATAACTGAAATCGGAATAGTACTTTCAGAGATATGCGAACACAAACATAAAAACATACATATACTACAGTATGTATGTATGTATAACACTTACATGTCATACATATACATACATACATACATACTCTTTTGAAAGGCACATTTGTTCAGACGCTGATATACAGGGTGTAACAAAAGATTTTTTTCACTTTTGTATGGGGAAACTCGTGACGCTGGGGCGCTTGCCCATACAAAAGTGAAAAAAAAAATTGGACGCAGAAAAAAGTTAGTTTTATGTGGTTTTATACGTAAAATCTATACATCTATACATAATATAATTATGTAAATAAAATTGGAGTGTCTGTACTGTAATATTGAAAGAACCGTTTGTTACTTCATGCATATGAATATATTATGTCCATACCTACGCTACATACACCAAAACAACATTTTTTACAATTTTTGTCTGTATGTCTGTCTGTCTGTTTGTTCCGGCTAATCTCTGAAACGGCTGGAGCTATTTTGACGGAACTTTTTTTGATAGATAGCTGATGTAGTAAGGAGTAACTTAAAGGCTACTTTTAACCGACTTCCAAAAAGAATGACATAATATTATACTTTGACGCGGGCGAAGTCGCGGGCAACAGCTAGTTCATAATATAATAGGTACTGTTATATTATACTGCATAGTCCGATTACTTATATAAAATGTACATTCTCTTACCAGATTCATACAGTACTTTACGCTATAATATCATAAATCGACAGGCAAACCCGCGTCATATCGTAGTATGCAGCGATGTATATGTATGTGTACAAAACACTGTAGCGACTGACAACACCCCCCTCACTTCCTGCCTTCCCCCGCAGATTGTGATAGAGACAGATGCAGCTCAGGCCCATTTTTCGACAAAATTTTAGCGTAAATCGAGGTCCCGTATTCCTCAGTTTCCTCCTTCAAAATTAAGCCTATCTAATAATTTTTTCATGAAATATCTACAGGAAGAGTGCCTCTATGCCTGTACGTTTTTATTTTTTTTAAAGATCTTTCAAATTTGTTTTATGATCGGTCAATTGGCGGGGTACGCGGCATTACCCAACTAGCAAATTAGTCCTTTAACAAAAAGCCTAAATGACATTTAGTCGTATAGAAATCGTATAGTTGTAATTAAAGTTTCCAACATCGTGTAACAATACATTAAACGAACAATATGTCGTATAAGAGTTTAGTCATTTAATTCATGAAGCCCCAAGCGGCCACATCCGGCCGCGATAACAATGAAAAAGCTATTGTGTCTCGTTTTGTCACGACTGATGGGTTAATTTAGTCCTGTAATCGTTAACACGACCAAATTATATGACTATCCTATAAATATCGCAGTTGTGACCTTTAAAATACATATTTGATGTTGTATAAAATTAATTTATATAACAATCATAATCTGGTTGTAATGAAGACCATAACACTACTTTTTATCAGTAATAAGATTTCTACATGGCTATCATGTAATGTCTATTTATTTAACTGTTATAAAATACATCTTTATATCTACGTTTCTTACATGATTTACGTCTCTCTTTATACGACTATTATAAAATATTTATGAGCCTAATATTCATATTTTGAGAACTTATACAACTAACTTAGGTTATGATTTTAAAATACTTTTAAAACCCACTGTTATACAACATTTTAGTTATTTTATGATATTTTCATGTTTCTCTTTTACAACTTCGGCCAAGAAATAATCGGCCAAGTGCGATTCAGACTCACGCACGACTGGTTCTATACCGTTATAGAGCAAAAGTTGGTCAAAAATTGTTGTTCTTATGGGAGCATCCTTAAATATTTATTTTATTTTAATTTTATTATTAAAGAATTATTAAAGAACGCTTAACATAGCGGTTCTTGAGATACAGCTCCTGAAGACAGGCAGATGGACAGACAGAAAGATAGACAGACATCGAAGTCTTAGTAATTGGGTCCCGTTTTTACCTTTTTGGTACGGAACCCTAAAATATAGAACTATCCAATAACTTCAAATCGTTAATTATGTAGTTACAAAATTTTCGACATCAGAAATTATCACCATATTAAGAATTCGATAAAATGCATGGGTTTCCACTTTGTTACGATACCCTAAAAATGGCGGATGATAAAATAAATAAATGGTAAGATATGCGACTTATAGTCATGAGATATCATATAAAAGTCATCATCATTACCTAAAGTCGTGTAATTGTAAAAGTACAGGTAATCTTTAATTAAATTAAATTCAGAAATATTATTTTGCCATTATTCGAAGGAGGCGTTAAATATTTGTTAAAAAACGTTTATACAATCGTCGAGAAATTTAATTTCCCTTAGAAAAGTAGATATTGTTACCGACTAACACCAAATACATTATAGTCAATAGCATTCATTCAATAATAAATATGGCAGACAGACTTTTACCAACATGATGGCTACTTTCTCTTTTATCTTACTTCAACAGAACTGTAAAATAATTAGTATCCGCAAAAAGGTAATGCTGATGACTACTTCCCAATGTTTATACAACGTCTACTGGATCACAATACGACGAAACGGTTATAAAATTAATCACTTTACGACTGCTATACGAATATTTAGCCACTAAAACGACCATGACACGATCGCTATACAAATAAAAGTTATATATTTTGCGCCTATTTCGCGTCATATAAAGGTCAATACGAATGCTATATAACCAAAAAGGCCTGACCTTAAGTTATAACCAAAACGTTGTCTCGAAAATTATATAACCAAATTTTGCTAGTTGGGTAGTTTTTTGTGATTTTCGAATGCTCATATTTTTTTATTTATTAGTAAATTTAGAAAAAATCGAACGTACAGGCATAGCTTTCACAGATCCCAATAATATATCCTCCCCCCGCGGCCTCCGTACGGTTAACATCGTCTGACGTGCGCTCCGGGATTAAAAATTATTTTCGGTGGTTTTAAATCGGTAAATTCGTGCTGAGTGTGTGTAATTAGCTAGGTAACGGTGTAATCTACGTGTACTGTAAGTTTTTTAACACATTTGCTCGTATTTTATTGGATTTAACTCGGTAAGTAAATTTCTTTGTTCACTTTTATCAGTAGGGAATTGTAGGTAGGTAAAATATTGTGTGTGTCGGTACCGCTCGCGCGGCGCCGGCCTGCCTTGCGATCAGCTGACTGTGATTATTAAGCTAAACTTTTGTTTCATTCTAATTTAAATTAAATAAGTGTAATTGGTACATTCAAATTTTATATTAACTCACAATGTCGAGCCAAAATAATATGCCGCCAGATAAAGATACAAACCCGTTTAATAGAAGCGATAAAACTCCTCGTTCTCCGACATTATCGTCCGGTAAACGTTTGTTGTCGGAATTATCTCCTTCCTCCTTGTCACCTGTGGAGAAGCGTCACCAACCCACTAGGGACGAGCCTCTGCTGTCCCCCGTTACGTCATTATTAGACACAAGCCGCGCATCCGACGATGCTTGCAATTATTACGAGCTCGTCCGCGAAGCTAGCTCGTACTTAGCCAAAATAAACGAGTTCGCAAACGACACCGTGTCTCGCCGTAATAATTTTGCCAACAAGTCCGATATTATGAGTATGACTCAAAAAATAACTACGATCGTCTCACTTCTCGCCATAAAGAACTCCTCCTTGGAAACCAAGGTCGCTAATATGGAACGCGAATTGTTAGCTGCCAAAACTAATCCCGTCGTACAAACAGTTGCCGCCGCGCCTTCTACCTCCTACTCGGACGCGCTTAAACTAAGACTTGCGAAGTCAGTGCCGCCAGTCGAGACCCGAAAACCGCTTCCCTGCGTTATTGCCTATCCGACACAAGAAAAATCGGGGGAATTAAAATCATCGTCGGAGACAAAACAAGCTCTGATGAAAGTCATCAACCCGGCCGACGGTTTTCAATTTCACGGCGTCAAAAAAACAGCTAATTCGGGTGTGATCTTGCGACTAACTAGCGAGTCGCAAGTTAATAAACTTAAATCCGTGGAAGCGCTTAAATCGGCCGGTCTGCGACTCGAGTCGCCTAAAGGACGTAACCCACGTATTCTCATAAAAGATGTACCGCAACATATGACGGATGATAATTTCCTTCTCGCACTTTTTAATCAAAATATTAATGGCGAAATGAATATGTCTCAAGAACAATTTTTGCGTTCAACAAAAATAGTAAGACGTCGTAATTTAAATAAAGATTACAACAACAGGAAATGGATAGGTATCGAATTAGACCCCGCTGTGCGTAAACACCTAATCAATTCAAAAGAAAAACTGTTTATCGATTGGGCGATGTGTCGCTTCGTGGACGACGTTGAGCTGGTCCGCTGCGGCAACTGCCAACAGTTTGGGCACGTCGCTAAATTCTGTCGCGATCCTAATCCTTGCTGCTATCACTGTGCCGAAAAACACAGCTCGTTGTCGTGCCCCAACAAAGATAAAGAAAATTTTAAGCCAGTTTGTGGTAGTTGCCAACGTTATAAAAAATCTTCCGACCACCCCACGGGCTCCCCAGACTGTCCAACATATAAAAGCAAAATGGAGCAACTTATTTTAACTACTAGGTATGGATAGTTTAAATATAGGACAGTTAAACCTCCATAATAACAAGCACGCGACTTTAGAATTAGAAAAGTTAGTTTCTGATCACAATTTAGACTTAGTACTTGTTCAAGAACAATATCAACTCGCGTCGTTTCGATCGAAAATGATACAAATTAATAACTTAGCTCGCGCGGGTATATACACACCTCAGTCTAGATTTTCAGTCACGGCCTTAACTAACCTTTCGACGTCGCATTGTGCGGTAGCCGAGGTATCGTGTCCTCAGTTTAGACTATACGTTGTAAGCTGCTACTTTCAGTACGCGGATACCGTAGGCCCACATTTACATCAACTCCGCCGCGTATTACAATCTCTCGCGGGTGATAAAATTATTATTGGCGCCGACGTCAATGCATCCTCGCCCTTATGGCACGGCCAGCTTAGGTACACTGACCGCGACCGTCGTACCGCTGTAGAAGACTTTATTGCGGAGTTTAACCTCCAAATTCACAACACCCCCGATGCACCACCTACCTATAGTAGCCCAACGGGCGAATCGTCGATTGACGTCACGCTATCCAGCGCGTACGTCCAGATTAGGCATTGGCGCGTCCTACCTGATGCGTCATGTAGTGATCACCGCTTATTGGTGTACGAGTTTTCTCGTGCGGTCCCGAGTGATACCGTAGTCAATTCTAATGACTATAAATACAACGTAAAGAACGGCGATTGGAATTTATTCCGCTCCCTCATTACCGCTCATGCCGGAGACTTCACTCGGCCGGATTTAAGCGTCGATGAGTGCGCGGAAATTATGACAAACACATTTGTTTACTGTGCCGATGTAGCCTTGGGTCGTAGACCTCTTAAAAAAGATCACAACTGTAAATGGTGGAACAGTAACCTTCTTAATCTTCGTCGGGAATTTAGAAGGGCCAGGCGCAAAATCAATAATCTTCGTAAATCTGGCCACGATCGTTCGAATTATAATTACATAATTAGTTTGAATAACCTACGCATTTCAAGGTCACGCTATCGCGCCGCCGTTACGTTAGCGAAAAATAATATGTTGAAGAATGCCGCGAATAGACTGGATAAAGAGGGCCCCTGGTCCTCTTTATACCACGAGCTTAAACCCGGTAGTAGTAATGAGCCAAGCTTTTTCTCAAATATTAAAATTAACAACTCTTACACTTGTAGCTTAGACGAAACGGCGAAGGCATATCTAAACGTTCTCATCCCAGACGACGAGCCCTCCTTGGATGATGAACACCACCGCGACATTAGGAGTAGAATGCTAGACCCCATACATACACCGGCCTCAGATTTACCAACTTCGGAGGAGTTTAGTAAAATAGTAAACCTTTTGCCTATAAAAAAATCTGCGGGCGAGGATAAAATATCGAATATTATGATAAAACAAGCGTGCTTAGCGGCCAGTTCATCGATTCTACATGTTTACAACAGATGTATCGCAGAAGGTATATTTCCAAAAATTTGGCGCACCGGTTGCTTAAAATTAATACCTAAAGCGGGAAACAAACCTCCTGACGACCCAAAATCTTACCGTCCGATAACGTTACTGCCTTGCTTAGGTAAATTACTAGAACGTCTCATCGTACCTCGCCTGCTACCCGGTGGCCCTAAATTTCATAGTCATCAGTTCGGTTTCACCGCCGGGAAATCGACTGTTGACGCGGCTATGGAAGTTAGAAAAATAGTAAATCATTCGGAATCTAAATACGTGGTCGCCATTTCATTAGATATCTCCGGCGCGTTCGATCATGCTTGGTGGCCGATGTTATTATTAAAACTAAAAAATCGAGGTTGCTACTCTAATATTTATGCCATAATACGTTCTTATTTTTTTAACGGTCAAACTAAGCTTCGACTTGGCCATTGTACACACGCCAAAGATTTAACATGCGGCTGCCCTCAGGGCTCTGTTATCTCGCCAAAACTATGGAATTTCGGATTTGATGATTTATTAAGTCTTCCCCTACCACCGCTGTGCGTACTAGTTGGCTACGCCGATGACGGTTTTCTCATCGTTCATGCAAATTCACGTTCCGAAATTGAATCTAAAGCCAATGATAGTCTTAATTTAATATCGAGCTGGGGTAAACGTAATCGCCTGAAATTCGCCGCGCATAAAACTTACCAAATTCTTTTAAAAGGGTCCCTTATATCTTCCCCTAGCATTAAACTTGACAATATTAACGTTAAACGCAAACAGTCACTCTGTTATCTTGGTTTTTACTTGGAAAATAAATTTTCATTTTTAGAACATATAATTCAAACCGGTGAGACAGCGAAGCGCAATTTTTACTCCTTTACCAAAATATCTACGTCGACATGGGGCCTCTCCTTCAAAACCCTAAAATTAATTTACACTGCTACTTACCTAGGCAGCATTTGCTACGGGGCCCCCGTGTGGGCTGACAGAGCAACAATCGGCGCGGCTCGTCGCAAGTTGCTACAAAGCCAACGTCTTGCTCTTATATTCTTATGCAAAGCTTACAGGACCACAAGCACCGAAGCCTTACCTGTGTTAGCCGGAGTTTTACCCGTTGACCTTGAGATTCAGCGTCGTGCGACAATTTACTATCATAAAAAAAACATTGACAACCCGTTCTTTTTAAGCGCTCGCGATAAAATTAAAATAGCAAGACTGTTTGAACCTTTAGAAAACTCTGTGCAAAGCCTAATCTCCGAATGGCAGTCACGATGGGACTGTTCCACCAAAGGGCGACACCTTTATAATTTTTTCCCTAATATTCGTGAACGGCTATCCAAACATTGGATGGATATTGATCACTGCGTTTCTCAATTCCTGACCGGTCATGGAAATTTTAAGGCCAAACTTTACGGATTTAAACTAGTAGCATCACCCATGTGCGAGTGCTCGACCGAAGGCAACATGTTTGAACAAACCGCGCATCATGTTCTCTGGGAGTGCAGTCTCTGGCAGGACGAAAGAACTACTATGCTAAACAACCTATTCTGTACATCTGGAGTAGCATACTACGGTGATCTCGTGGACAGCGCTAGGAACTTCCGTGCCTTCAAGCGTTTTTGCCACAATTATTATTGGCAACAGTCAAACACAATAAACTCCAATATTAACTTAGCTTTAGCTTAGGAGTCACAATTATTAACCTTATTTCCGTGGTGCTCCCCCTTAAGTTCTTTGACTTTCGGTCATTGCAACTTTGTGCTGTCTCCCGCTTTTATGGGGAGGGAAATTGGATTCTTCCTACTCCTCCTATTTTCTTCTGATTAATTTCGTTGCGGGTCCCAAGACAGTATTAGCATGTCCCTCGGGCTCCCTGAGATCATATCAAAGGGTTTTCGTGGTTGGATGCCGCTGTCGATCCTGGCGACACAGGAGATACAGTGGTGGGAATGTGTGGTGGGCCAAAGCCCGTTTAAAGATCCCAATATTGTATAAAAAAATCATTTGTCTAGACGCATTGTCCAGGGAGTAAATTGGGGAATACGTTTGTATGGAAAAATTGTCTTAGCGTATGCTCTTAACGTTGCTCGTAACTTCGTTGAACCCAAAATTCGTTGGAAACCCTATAAGAATTGTTGTTATATGAACCTTAGTGGTGGTGGTGAAAAAAGTAGATATCGTATAATACGTAGGCTAATACTTAAGAGTTGCAGTTGCAGAGAGTTAACTATAATACATACTAAGTACCTAATGTCTAATATCTATTTAAGTCTAACCCACTTACATTATCTTTATTTATTTATTTTATTTATTTAGTGTGAAACAACTGTGAAACAATCCTAAGGACTCATAAACCTACTGGTTATGAAGTAGTGCTCATAATCACGTTTAAAACAATGTTTCTATAAGTAAGTACAACAACAAAGTAAAGCTTACTGTGAGATATTTAAAGAAGCTCTCAAAACTCAATATCGGACGTGAAGAGATCCGCAAACTAAGGACTCAGTTATAATGAAGTATTCCACATGTTTCTTTAAGTATGTATCATCGAAGAAATTGATTCATAAGCAGTTGACGGATCTACGTCATTTGGTCGGATTATGTCAATTCAATATCCATACTATTAAGTCTATTAATACTATAAATTCGAAATTGTAGCTGTCTGTCTGTTACCTCTTCACGCCCAAACAGCTGAACCGATTTTGTTGAAGTTTGGTATGGAGATACTTGGAGTCCCGAGAAGGGACATAGGCTACTTTATATCCCGGAAAATGTACGTTCCCGCGCGATAAACGAATTTTGTCGCAACGGAGTTGCGGGCATAGTTAAGTCAAACCGACAAATCGGGACTAAAATTGCGTAGGCCGCAACCCGCAATCTATAAATCAATTTCTCCGATAGTACCTATCTATTCACAATAACAAAGTAAAGCTTACTGTGAGATATCCCGAGTAGCTCTCGATATCGGACGCGAAGAGATCGGACTTGACTCTCGCGGCCTGCCTCGCTTCGTCGAACTTCTTGGTGGCGATGAGCGGAGTGAGCAGCAGGGGTTCCCCGGCGTCGCCGTCGTCGCCTTCCCGGGTGCGCCCCGCCTGGTACGTCCGCTCCATGAACGTGAGGATCGGCTCCGGGGCTTCCCCCGGCGGCAGGTCGGGCAGCGAGAAGTCCTCCGTGGCCAGGAGGCATTGCCAACATCTGCGTGGAAGAAGGTAATGTGTTATAAACACTATACATATCTGGTATTTTGTACAAAGTGCGAAAACCTTAATAATTGTACAGTGCGAAAAACTTACTAAGTATAGGTAAATATTCCATTGGCTGATGCATTAGACTATACAGTATAGACGAAATAAATTTTAAGAGGATAAGTTAATAGGAGTAAGGTAATGTTATAAGAGTACTCAAGTTTGACTTTTTACTATTTCTATTTTCTAATAATTAAATAATAGAACCTACGAGTACAATTTCCTAAGTTAAATATTGTTACATAATACCTAGTATTTTAACTCAGCTGTTTTCGAGCATAGTTTTTCTGATAATTTACAGAATTAGACTTGATTTATTTTAGGATCAGTAAAGAAAATAAAAAAATTATATACTTATCCCTAGACTTATAAGAAACCAAAAAAACTTACGTTAAAAACAATAATAGCGTAAACATATTGGTAGTAGTAACTAGACAGAGATGTTCTTCCCCCGGGGTATGGAGGTGGAATGGTGTGGTAGTATCGTAGTACCTCGTATATGGGGCTCTTCTCTCTATACTTGCGCCTTGAACTTGGATTTATCTCAATCTTGCATACAGGGTGTTCCACTTTTCAACATTTTTATTTAAAGTTATAGAGGTGGTTGGAGTCGAAACCTTTACAAAACTAAAACAGAGAGCAAGTAAAACATTAACCCTGTAATAAAAAAAAATACAGACAGCTTAGAAATCAGCTACATTTCCCGGGAAGTGCCTTTTGACGTGACCAACGCCTGTTTGTGGCTTGTTAAAATGCCATGCCTACTTTCCTTTTAAATATATATGAAAAATGACGCGAAATCCACCATCAACTATAACATGCCACGTTTGCACAAAGACAAACTGACACATGATCCGCTGTGTAAGTAGATTTATAAAGCCTCATCATAATATCTAATTATTTTAAGCAACTACAAAATATATGTAGAATGTAGATACTTACCTACCAAAAATAACAAAGTCACACACTACTTGATTATGACTACGACGTAAAATTGTAATAAAAATTATAACTGAGACCTATCATAATTATTCATTAATAACAAAACTATAACTCTACTTCCAGTATCAAAAGATAGAATAATACCTAGATAAATTAAATCTTATAAAATGTAAACAATAATAACGCGAACACGCTGTATACGCATCGAACAGGTACGGGGTACCAATGACCTGCTTAGCATAAATCGGCTCCCACGGTCCCCGCATTCGCGATAGATTCTTGCACGCTTCCAAATGTGATTTGCTCTATATTTAGGATGTAAGCAGTAAAACAATCATCGGTGTTACACTTGTTACGTGCGTGTGTTGGTTAATGGATCGCACATATTGCGACGGCCGCAGCGGAGCGGGCCGCATTTTTTATTCAATTTTGTGACCTAATTCGCGATAGGTCGTAGAGAGTCTATGGAAAAAGCGGCCCGCCCCGCTGCGCCGCGTCGTAACGTGCGCGTACTTAATTCCCCTCGCCGCGCCGGTACTCGCCGGCCCGTACGTGAATGTTCCCACCACGTTCCCACGGTGGTCGTTTTTTTCTGACCGTATCAAGTATGCGAGCGACGCGCCTCGGCTAATATCTGATCTTTGATTTGATTGAGGCGGTGCTGGAGGGATTTTAATAATGTTCCCTTGTTACTTAAGTAATCATCATCACCATCATCATCATAAGTCGAGTCATGCTGACTGCTGAGATTTTTAAACATAAAGTATGTTAATAGACTACAGGCCCGTGTCTAAAATGGATGGGTCATAATATGAACCACCTGGTGACGTACATAGGACGATATTAGAGCATAAAATAATAAGATTTAAGTATAGTTTACACAGAGCCAATAATCTTGGCGCCAGTCCTGCAGAAGCCAGTACTGGCCTGGCCCCTTTTGTTTAGACAAAGCCATCGCATTCACGGATTTTTCTTCGGGTGTCCACACGTTTGCATTTAAAAAAATAATGAGTTCACGGCAAAGTCTGTTGAAAAAGAAATGTTTTAAGGAACATCTGCGAACTATTAACAGAAGAGTCGATTGAAATATTAGAAAAAAAAACTGTTGAATGTAAAGTCGGTTTACTGACGATAGTTGAACGTGACAACGTGCCTCTTTGTCGCTCGTTCCGCGCTCTCGCTTGCACTTCAAGCCTTAAATGGAACGCCTCAGAGCGAGGTAACGCCGCACGAGTCATGTTTTTTCGTGCGTGCAGCCGGCTCCATCGAATTATAAGACGTTGTCACGTCAAAACTCATTTCCCCGACTGTACATTTCTGCTAAGCACAATTTTCCCCGACTGTACATTTCTGCTAAAGAACTCATTTCCCCGACTGTACATTTCTGCTTAACAACTCATTTCCCCGACTGTACATTTCTGCTTAGCACAATTTTCCCCGACTGTACATTTCTGCTAAACAACTCATTTCCCCCACTGTACATTTCTGCTTAGCACAATTTTCCCCGACCGTACATTTCTGCTAAACAACTCATCTCCCGACTCTACATTTCTGCTTAGCACAATTTTCCCCGACTGTACATTTCTGCTAAACAACTCATTTCCTCGACTGTACATTTCTGCTAAACAACTCATTTCCCCGACTGTACATTTCTGCTAAACAGCTCATTTCCCCGACTGTACATTTCTGCTAAACAACTCATTTCCCCGACTGTACATTTCTGCTTAGGACAATTTTCCCCGACTGTACATTTCTGCTAAACAACTCATTTCCCCGACTGTACATTTCTGCTTAGCACAATTTTCCCCACTGTACATTTCTGCTAAACAACTCATTTCCCCGACTGTACATTTCTGCTTAGCACAATTTTCCCCGAATGTACATTTCTGCTAAACAACTCATTTCCCCGACTGTACATTTCTGCTTAGCACAATTTTCCCCGAGTGTACGGTGCTCTGTGCGGTGTACTGACGATAGTTGAACGTGACAACGTCAAAGCCTTAAATGAAACGCCTCAGAGCGAGGTGACGCCGCTTATTGCGTCATGTTTTTTCGTGCGCGCAGGCCCCATCGAATTATAAGACGTTCTCACGTCAAAAAAGAAAACAAAACGATTCTTTTTTTTATATATTCATTCCGGCACGAAGTTCTAGTGCCGAAGCGCGCATTTGTTTATTTTTGTATGAATCACAACGCTTATCCCACAAGCATTCGAGCTCCATATTAAGTTGTATAAATTTTAAAGTATCCTCTTCGTTGAATTTTCTCGGCATTTTGTCCTAGAAATTCCAAACACATGCATACCGTACAGACGTCGTTCGCCAGTGACTGGCGAGATGCGTCTACACATGTCCGCAACACTGGCGCGGGGGTCGAGGGGTATGCGGGCGGAGGTCACTAGCTAGAAAAATAGACGGGCGCTCTATTCTCGCCAGTACTGGCAGCCAGCGTTGGCTTGGCTTGAAAAACTGTTTACATGCGGCATATATCAAGCCAATACTGGCTGCCAGTCTTATTGGCAGCCAGTATTGGCTGTGTATAAACTATACTTTAGCACTATGCCGTCACTTGTAAGCTGGTCCAACTGAGTGCTGGTGAGAATTCAAAAAAAAACTCAAGAACGGTTATAGGTAGAGATTTGAAATTTTCAAAGATTATGTATTTCTGTTGCCGCTATAACAAATACTAATAAAAACCGGTGCGTGTCGGGCCACACGCAATATAGGGTTCCGTAGTACCGCTAGTTTTTGACAATTTTTTTATGGTCAATGAACGTACATTTATAGCGTGTTTTACACTACTAACAACATCATCTCAGTTACTTTCAAAGGAATTTGAACTCAAATTTCCTTTATACTTCACCGAATACATTTTTTTAGTTGATCGACTATTACTCAATAACTTATGAAGTCTTCTTAGCCGTGATAGTTTTCCTTTTAAATTCAGCATATTTCCTACTCCCGTGAATTTTTTCACATTTCCAGAACCAACCGTTTAGCTGGTAGAAGGGGGGGACACTGGACTCTAACGATTTTTTCCACTTTAAAACTTAATATTTCACAAACGGATCCCTAAAACGGAAAATGATCTATGAATACTCGCAATATTTTTAAAAAACCTATTCAACGACACCCCACACGATGGGGTGGGCGCGAAAAAAAATATTCATCCCCGCTTGTTGTGTAGGGGAGGTACCATAAAAAAATATTTTTTTTACGATTTCACGTACCATTTTGTTGCCATCATTAATATATTGTGTATTCATGCCAAATTACAGCTTTGTAGGTCCTATAGTCTTTGAGTAAAACCGTGGACAGACAGACAGACAGACGGACAGACGGACGGACAGACCGAAACTATAAGGGTTCCTTGTTGACTACGGAACCCTAAAAACAAAATAAAATAAATATTTAAGGGGGCTCCCATACAACAAACGTGTTTTTTTTTCAATTTTTTGCTCGATATCAATAATGACAACAGGTAGACACCTGAAATGTTCACAAAATACTCAGTTTTATTTTTAATTAAAAAATCAATAGCTTAACATTCTTAAAAAAGAAATAATTAAGGGGGGCTCCCATACAAAAAACACAATTTTCCTCTATAATGGTACGGAACTTTACTTACTCTACATTAAAATGTACGGCATAATTTTTTCCTAATTTATTTATCTTAATACTATTTAAGACGAAGGAAAAATGTAGAAAATTGCTTTATTTTATTAATCTATGAATATTTAAAATTTCAGATTTTGTATTACTGTTTATTTTTTTAGAACAGTTTCTTTTGAACGGCAATACTCTATAACAATTGTATTTTACAGTATCATATTATAAATAAAGTCGCCGTACAGAATCAAATAATTTTACAGCTTAAAAAATCAAGTATACCATGTAATTAAGATTATTATTAAAATGGACAAAAATTTTTTGATGGCATTATTTTTAATAGTACTTTTGAGTGCTAAAATAATGTTTGGAACCGAAGCCGTACTGTTTCAAATCACCCCCCGGACCACGGAAAAAGAGGGGGTTGTAACCCTCAATTTTTTTTCATTGTCGCATTATTTTTGTACGGCGTTGCGGAATAATTGATTCGAAGCTGTATTTAAACGGTATGAAACTTATGCCGTATAGAATCAAATGACCAAATTTACCATGGAAATTGTCAGAAAATAAAATAAAAATACCGACTTAGTGGCGCATCATTTTTGTACGGCACTGCGGGCTTTCTTATTATTTTTCATGTGTCTATCGATGGTAAAAATGCCGTACAGAATCATATGACCAAAATGTACTCACCCTACATGCACTTTTGAATTCTCACCAGCACTCAGTTGGACAGCTTACAAGTGACGGCATAGTGCTAAATCTTATTATTTTATGCTCTAATATCGTCCTATGTACGTCACCATGTGGTTCATATGACCCATCCATTTTCGACATGGGCCTGTAGTCTATAAGTGACTGTCTATGAGTTAGTTTTCTTTTAATGTTTGATTTTTAGTGTAAATGAAAAATATTTTGCTAATTGTATAAAAAAATATTTTAATGTAAGACTTTTGTAAATGAAAAAAATATAAAAAATGAAGATACAATTAATGTAAAAAATACAGGGTGCAATTAAACCTTCCTGGCAATTTTTTTCCAGGGCTTAGGTAACATTAGGAGAGTCCATTTAACTAAAAAAAAATTGGGTGTTATTTTTTTTCAATGACATATTTTATCCCATTTAAAATCGTTGCAGAATGGTCAGTCGCCGCGCGGGGGGATGACCGGGGGTGACACGGGGGGATACGCGCGCGCGGGGGCACATCACGCGCGGGCGACGCGTCGTGTCCATTAATTGTAGTGTTTTTTAGGATAACTTTCGGAAGCTATTTCTCAACATTTTAGTACTGAGTGACTATAAAAGAAAAAATACGTGTATTTTTATTTTTAACAAGGATCAATATATCAAAATTTGGCAGGAAGGTTTAATTGCACCCTGTACATATAATTTAAGTAAGTTATTTTAAAAAGAACAAGATGCTTTAAGGATAAAATATAAAAATCTCACAATATCTGAACAATCCTTTTCCAAAGAATTAACCACTTATATTATATTATGACACATAAAAGTTGTAAGTATAGCATATACTTACAACTTTTATAGTTCTTGCAATCTACGAGTGCGCGTCGCCCTTAGTTGTGTGAGTGACCATATCTATACACGCGTACATGGCTCGCTCGCTACTGACTGCTCCGTCGGGTACGCACACTAACGAAAATGTCTATTCACATTTCCAACTACAAATAAAGGCTACGCGCGCTCGTAGATTGCAAGAGTTATACTACATTACAATATAAGTATATACTATACTTACAACTTTTACTACATTACAATATATTTCATAATATATTTATAATATATTCATAATAATAATTAGTTATTACATTTATAATAAATAACTAATAACAATAGATAATATAAATAAATAATATAGTATTTATCTGTCTAGTGCAGGGGTTCCCAAACTTATTTTGTCTACTGCACACTTTGTGAAGAAATATTTTTAAGCGCCCCCATTGTTTCACCTACTTTCTTATTTTTATTTAAACGTTCTAAAATAATCATTCTATTGATTGATGAAAACCGCATTAAATTCGTGCAGTAGTTTTTGAGATTTCGCGAGATACAGATGCGGCCATTGTTTTATTGTAAGTAACGATAGTAATCTATTTATATAAAAATGAATTTCCAATAATTGGAAAATTTAATGGTGTTAGTTTGTAATTGTGTTAGTAACGACTAACGCTACCTATAACTCGATAACGGCTGAACCGATTCTGCTAATTTTAGTCTTAAAATAATCCTTGAAGTCCTGGGAAGGTTTTCAAGTGACACGAAGTCCACCGGGACAGCTAGTAGTGTCGATATTAGTACATACCTAAAGATTTCATTAAAAATTTTAGCCTTGATTCTCGATTGCATTTTTTGAAACGCTTGTTTATTTAATTTCTGTTACAAACACTACAGAGAGATATCACAGCTTTTAGCACCTTATATTTTGTTCTTACCTAATACCTTATAAGCAAACAACTGACAACATAATTATGTACTTTTTTGTATGTAACGATAATTTGAAAATAGCCCTAATATTACTGTAACATTCGTTCTATTTTTTTTCTTATAACAAAAAAAATGAAAGCCTTTGAATATTTCTATGATACAAACAATGTAAGTACAGGGCTTAGGATACGAAATAATTATTAGAATGATTGTAAGTACTTACAAAGCAAAGTTCTGCATTTAAGACTCTATTCTAAGGCCAGTGTATCTTCACTTAAAGGTAGACTCATGTAATAGTGCTTCTTATATCTAACGACCATCACAATGCTGACAATAATACCTAACAACAAGAATACATTAATAGCACCGCTTGCAATTAAACCAATCACGTAACCTGTGTTAATTTGACCTGATGTATACTCCTCATACTCTGGGACTTTATTTTTAGTTAAGGAAGTCGGTGCTTGTATGGGGACGTCCTCAATAAAGTCCGTCACTAGTTGCAGCAGCTCGGCCGGTTTGTCCACAGGGACGAGGTGTCCGGCCCCCGTTATCGACACCTCGGTCAATCGACCCCCAGACTTGATATATCTGAAATATAAAAACCGTTAGTTGCTTATTTCGCGGAAGAATTCTTTTAAAGGACAAGGGGCATTTTTGTATGGAAGCCGTACCCAAGCTGTAGCACATCCACACATATATCAAATGAAAGGGCTTGAAAAGCTGAACATTTTATTGTATGACGTAAAATCTCTAAACCGTGGGAGAAAAAAGTTAACGAGGGTGGAAGGTAAAAATAAATCACAAAAAAACACCGCTCCGCTTATCAAAAAGAGATAAGAAATCATCGGTGTGGTATAAAAAATAAATAAGTGAACAACTGTTATTGGCCCTATTGCCTATTGTTAGTATAGCCGTGTATAGCTTTCACTGCCTTAATAGTTTACAAAACAATACCTATTAGCTATACAAGTGTTAGTAATATAAGTAGGGCCCGGAAAAATATGTATTAAAAATCCAAAATATGTACATAAAATATGGACTAAAAAATCGAAAATATGGAAAAATATGGAGTATAAAATAGAAATATGGAAAAATATGGAGTATAAAATTACAACAATTAAACATTGTTTTAGTCTTTAAAAGTCTTTAATATAGGAAATAATTACTGTACCTACTGTATTACAAAAAAAACTATCAAAAAGATAGCGACATTATTATTTCAAGAAAATAATCTGCCAAGTGCGAGTCGGACTCGCGCAAGAAGGGTTCCGTACCGGTATAGAGTGAAAGTAGACAAAAAATTGTGGGGAGCCCCCCTTAAATTTTATTTTTAGTGTTTGTTGTTATAGCGGCATATTGTCTGTGAAAATTTCAGAAGTCTAGCTATAGCGGTTCTTGAGTTACACACTGGAGAGTGGAGACAGACAGACAGACGGACAGACTGTTGCTGCGTAGGGTACAAATGAAACCACCACACTGCTGTTGGAACTCGGTTTATTCGAAACTAACTCGGGCTTATATAGGCTCACATTAGGTTTTCGATAGCGCGATGTAGCTATTCTACAAATTTGTATAGTGCCATCTGTTATCACATGCTATAACTAAAATAACAGCTAGGTGTCGAATTAAACACTTCTATAACCAGCCTAGATATGAACCTTTACTGGGTGGGATCTTTATAATGTCATCGTTCTCAATTGACAATATTATTTTCTGTGCTTATGTCACACGTCACACCTCTAAATCGTATTAAACACAGACAGACATCGAAGTCTTAGGGGGGTATTAGATTATCATTTATATTGGATCCTAGATCATTGAGTCATTTATATTGGATAATGTAATATAGATAAATGATTCATTTCTTCCTTGATCATAGATTTTTGACATTTGCTGAGAGATTGGATCCAATACGGTCATAGAAATTGGTGTTGCCAGTTATTTAATATAAAAAAAGAGTTTTTAATTTCTTGTTCGTTAATATGTTTCAAATAATGTAATGTCATTCTTTTTCTAATTATATACTTGAATAATCTTGCTGAAATAACAAAAAACAAGCCATATTAAAAATTACGATGTCTTTTGACAAATCGAATTCTCTGAGATCTAGTAACACTGATGTCAATACCTGTCAGCGTTAGCGCTCCCCATTGGCTATTGAAACCACATATGACGTAAAATAAGATCAATGATAAATGATAATGTAATATGCAGATATGATCAAATGATAATTTTTATTGGATCCTATATATGATCCTCTAAATGATCCAATATAAATGATAATGTAATACCCCCCTTAGTAACAGGGTCCCGTTTTTACCCTTTGGGTACGGAACCCTAAAAATAATAGTTTTATTTAACTTCCATTACATTAGCCTTAATAAATTGGTTGCTATACACAATGACGTGCTTCTTCAAATCTCTGACAACCAATAATACTAAAAAATATATTGTTCTAAATATAGCCTTAATCGGACCCATGCATGCACATGCATTTACGTGACAGTAGGTATTAATTATTATTGTGCAAATCGTCGTAATGATCGTCTTGGGTTCGGTTAATATTGGCTAAATGATCCCTGCACCATGCACGTCACAACTCACAATTCACATCCTTTATTTTACCCGAAGACTTTCATGTTTTTTTTTTGCCATGTCAGCAACAGGATATTCAGCATCTGAAACTTTATTTTCTATTTCTTCAATAATCTTCTTTGGAAACAGAATAAGACGATAAAACGCGAGAGGAACGAAATAGGTACGCAGCCGCATGGTGGCGGGAACGTATTATTTTTTTGTATTTTTGTGAAAATATGGACGATTGTGACATTTTCATGCAAAATATGGACTTATCTTTGTAAAACCCTAAAATATGGAAAAATATGGAAAATAAAACTTGGTTTTTCACACTCTAAACATGATAATTCGTGTAAAAAACACATTCTAGATCGAAAATCACGTAAAATAAAAATATGTATGTCGCCGCGGAGGTTCCTGTCTGATTGGGACTCTTTATTTCATAATCAGAAAAATTATTATAATGTGATTATAATTATAAATTATTCTTAAAATGTGTAATACGTTGTTATTGTAATGATTGATAGGCGTTTTATGATTTATTGTAAACCCGGAAGATGTTTTAACTTCCGGGGTATTTATTAAAATTATTTAATCTAGATTTCATACTTTGCCACTATAGAATTATTCTAATGTGATTAAAACTAGTTTTTCCATGGCAATCAAACTTTTAAATAATTTCTTTAAACATCCTCACTAAAATTGCGACGTATTTTAGTTGTGAATTAATTACTTCCGGTTTTACTTACTTCGTATTAATTTAATCTGAATTTTAGTAAATCACAAAATAAATAAACTAATTATTTTTAACGTTATTTAATAATTTTACAATTGTTTAATGTTTTGTGAACATGATTTTCAAGAGTGACGTAATTATTACTTGTGGTAGGGAAAACAAGTAGGGATGATGTTCATAAGAAGACGTGTTCTGAGCGTGGAGCTCATTCTACTGTGAATTTGCGGTGAATAAACATTGTAAGTACAATCTATGTCAGTTTCAATAAATGAAAATAATTTTATCACTTTGTTTTCTTTTTGATTTTAAGTTTTAATTTCTTTTGCTGTTTTAAGTTTAAATATTTTTAATTATTTGAAATTGTTTTGTTATTTAAAAATGAAATTCATTGCTTTTAGTGACAAATTAATAGCTTTGATGAAGTTAAACATTCAGTACTCATAATAAGTGAATTAATTATTATTATTTTTGTAACGCCCTCTCTGATTTTCGATATCAGAAGTGGGATACTTACGTGTCCTTTCTGTGCTTTTCATTTTATGTTTCAGGTTCACCATACATCCTAGTCACATTGAAGAATTTTGGTATTACGATGGAAGCAGAAAATCGAGCTGAAACGGAACCAAGGGAGCTGCCATGCACTGTGCCTGGACCAGATACTGCAGATGTAAATGCTGATCATGGACCAAATGCCTGTGTTAATACGACCGCTTCACAGCAGCTGCAGTCCGGTAACGTACCTCCTGAGTTCTATTTACATATGATGACAATGATGCAAAATATGAGCGAACGCTTGATGAAACAACGCGAAAAAGTAAAAATTACCGATGTGTTCTTGCCTTCATATGATCCAGATGGTAACGTTGGAGTGCGAGAATGGTGTGACCATATCAATTCGGCTAAAAATAAGGTGGAAGGTGACCAGCTTATTAAAGGGACGAGCTAAAATGTGGGCTGACAATTGGCTCGTTACAACTTCTACATGGGATGAGTTGCGACAAAATATTATTTCTACATTTGAACCCGAAAGTCGTTATTCAAAGGACGTCTTGCGATTTAGGGAGCATGAATATGACCACACTAAAGACATTGCAGAGTTTTTATCACGATCTTGGATTTTGTGGAGACGAGTGACGAAGGATAAACTTAACGATAATGATGCAGTGGAAGCAGTTATTGTAACCATTAGCGATGAACGTCTTCGGATTGAGCTTATGAATGCCAGAGCCACTTCAGTGCCTGAATTAATATCTGTTGCCTCTTCTATTCGTATATCGAAGAGATCTAATCATGCTAACGCAAACCAGCCACTTGCTAAGCGTTTTAAAGACTCTTTAGATAATCGGAATATTTCTATTTGTAATTTCTGTAAGAAGCCCGGGCATTTTTCTCGCGATTGTCGCAGTAAAAATAACTCCACAGTACTTGACAAACAGCCTGTTCCTAATAACCCTAGTTCTTCTGAAAACCAAATACGTCTAAGATCTGTTCTTTTTGTTCAAAGGCCGGTCATACTTTTGATACTTGCTACCGTCGGGAAAAACAAATTACTTCTAATGTAAATTCAGTTGTAAGAAATAAACCAAAATTAAACACGATGCGTATGCGAGTAGGTGATATAGTTATTGATGCGGTGTTCGATAGCGGTGCGGACTGCTCTGTTATGTGCGAATCTATTGCAAACAGGCTACCTGGAAAGAGAGTTCAAGTAGTTAATTATTTACGAGGAATAGGTCCTTTTCCTGTAGTTTCGACTAATAAGCTAACAACTATATGCGTCATTAATGACATTAATGTGGAGATAGATTTTTATATTTTATCTGACTACGAAATGACTTCAGATGTATTAATAGGAGCGAATCTTTTAAACAGCACCGGATTATCTGTAATCGTGACTGAAAATAGTGCGTCTTTGTGCTTTCAGCCTCGTGTCATGCACATACAATCGTCAACCGGACTATTTGATAACATAAATCATGACTTAGTTAATGAACTTGAGATTAATCGACTTCTTACCCTGCTAAATAAGTACTCTTCCATTTTTACGCGCGGCTTTCCTCAATCTCGGGTCAATACAGGTAAATTAGAGATTCGATTGAAAAATCCAAACAAGTTTGTTGAAAGAAGACCGTACAGATTGAGCCCAGTCGAGCGTGAAAAGGTTCAGGAAATAGTTAAGGAATTAATAGATAATGATATAGTCCAAGAAAGTAAGTCCCCATATTCTAGTCCAATTATTTTAGTCAAGAAAAAAAACGGGGACGATCGTATGTGCGTGGATTACAGAGAACTTAACTCGAACACTGTCCGGGATCATTATCCTCTTCCTTTAATAGCCGATCAAATTGACCAGTTGGCTGGAGGTCAGTACTACACATCCTTAGATATGGCCTCTGGCTTTCACCAGATTCCTATCGCTGATGAGTCTATAGAGAAAACTGCTTTTGTGACACGACGGTTTGACGGTTTGTTAAGACTATGTGTGACGGATGTATAAGACTGCCATTTGGCTTGTGTAATGCCCCTGCTGTATACCAAAGATGCATAAATCGTGCTTTAGGTCCTCTTTTAAATCCAGGTAGTGCGGATAAAGTTCATAATGATAGCGTAGCCCAAGTTTATATAGATGATGACATTAGTAAATGTAGAGATTTTTCATCTGGTCTTGTCTATTTAGAGAAAATATTTATAGCATAACGCGAATCGGGTTTCTCCATTAACATTGATAAGTGCTTATTCTTCAAACGGTCAATTGAATATCTTGGTAATGTGATAGAAAATGGTCAGGTTCGTCCTAGTCCCAAAAAAGTTGAGGCCCTACTAAAGGCTCCAGTTCCGACTAATGTCAAACAGATTCGTCAATTTAACGACTTAGCAGGGTATTTTCGTAGGTTCATACCAGATTTTGCACGGACTATGGTACCTCTGTATCAATTAACTAAACAAGGCGCTGAGTGGCAATGGAATCATATTCATGAAGAAGCACGTCAAAAGATAATTCATCATTTAACTTCTGCACCCGTCTTAACAATATTTCAGGAAGGGAAACCTATTGAGCTATTTACAGATGCCAGCAGTCTTGGCTTTGGAGCAATTCTCGTACAGATTATAAACGGTAGGCAGCATGTGATAGCCTATTTTAGTATGCCTTCGACAGACATAGAAAGTAGGTATCACTCCTACGAACTCGAAACGCTGGCCGTAGTCCGAGCAATCAAGCATTTTCGACACTTCCTATATGGACGCCAATTCAAGGTGATTACCGACTGCAATGCGCTTAAAGCTTCCAAGCACAAGAAAGACTTGTTACCTCGCATACATAGATGGTGGTCATATCTTCAAAATTTTGAGTTTGACAAAGAATACAGGAAGGGCGAGCGGATGCAGCATGCAGATTACCTAAGCAGAAATCCAGATCCACTTACTGTAAACGTCCTAACGAGAAATTTAGATTGGATAAACATTGAACAGAGACGCGACCACCAATTGCGACCCATCATAGACAAATTGTATAATGGTGAAGAAGTCCCTGGGTATCACCTCGAAGATAATGTTCTCAAATTTGAGAAGCAGGACACAATTTTAGACTTACAAAAGCTCATCGTTGTACCAAAATCTTTCCAGTGGAGTCTCATCAATACTTTTCATGCAGCTCTGAAGCATCTTGGCTGGGAGAAAACGCTCCATAAAATAAAAGGTACGTACTATTTTGATAAAATGAGCACAACTGTCCGTGATTTTGTTGACAATTGCATCATATGTAGAACTTCAAAACAGACATCTGGAGCAACTCAAGTACAATTGCATCCCATTGCCAAGCCAGTGGTTCCATTTGAAGTAATACACATGGACATCACAGGCAAATTAGGAGGTTCAAATGAGCATGAATATGTTGTAGTCACAATTGATGCCTTTACTAAATATGTACTGCTACGTCACACCAATAATAAAAGTCATTATAGCACTCTGGCAGCCTTGAAACAAGTTGTCCACCTTTTCGGAGCTCCAAGACAAATAATTGTAGACGGTGGTCGTGAATTTCTAGGAGAATTTAAGTTACTGCGATATATTCAATATAGAAATACACTCTATAGCACCGGGGGTTAGCAGAGCTAATGGGCAAGTAGAACGTGTAATGGCTACCCTTAAAAATGGCCTCATTATGATTAAAAATTATGAAACACCAAATTGGCACACAGCCTTGGAAAGCCTTCAACTAGCCCTCAACTGCACTGTTCATAGAACCACGGGTATAGCCCCACTTACACTTTTAACTAGACGTCAAAACTGTGTCCCACCAGAATTACAGACCTTGGTAAACCTAGATGATGCAATCATTAATATTGAAGCCCTGGAACAACATGTGCAACAGAAGATGATGCAAGAAAGCGAGGTTCGATAAAGGGCGAGCTAAAATTCAAAGGTGTCAAAGGGGTGACTTTGTTTTAATAAAAAACAACCCGCGCAATCAAACTGCTCTGGATCTGAAATTTAGTGTTCCATACGAAGTTCACAGGGTACTTGAAAATGATCGCTATCTTGTGAAAAAGGTAGTAGGACATCATGGGCGCATCAGCTTCGACGTACTCCACTACCCGGAGGCACCAATCAGGCAGCCGTGTCGCCCTCCGACGATCAGCAAGCGGGGTCTTCTGGTTCACTCCCAGACGATCAGCAACCTGGTCCTTCTGGTTCGCCTCCAGAGCATCAGCAAGCGGGTCCTGTGTCTCCCCTAGACGATCATCAAGCAAACCCAGACCCCGAGGTCAACGATGAAATCTGAATATTAACGGTGAGCAACTTCTATGTTGATACTTAATAGCCATTTAAATTATCTTAAAACTTCTAAAATATGCTAAGACAAAAGATGCTATTGGCGTGTGGAGCCGACCAATAAGCCATTGATGATATTCCATCCTGAAAGAAGTAAATGTCCCCTGTGTACGACGGCGTACGAGACCGCCCAGAGCACAGCATCGACCTATCTCTGTATCCTTTAGAGCCCCTATTTTAAACAGCATCGATCTTTCCACCCACCTATCCTTTCCCTATTGAAAAAAAAAACATGAAAATAAAATGAACAAATATTATTAAGAACTAATCTTCTGTAGTCACGTGGAGTGAACAGTTGATGTAACAAATAATAATTTAAAAATTATAAAGGCTAGTGTGTATTGTGGAAGTACCTGGTCCTCACATTTTATATTTCTCTATTACAGCTGAAGGCAGAAGCGATGCAGAGAACGCATCGCATGTCAGTATGGCCGTGTCGCCGCGGAGGTTCCTGTCTGATTGGGACTCTTTATTTCATAATCAGAAAAATTATTATAATGTGATTATAATTATAAATTATTCTTAAAATGTGTAATACGTTGTTATTGTAATGATTGATAGGCGTTTTATGATTTATTGTAAACCCGGAAGATGTTTTAACTTCCGGGGTATTTATTAAAATTATATAATCTTGATTTCATACTTTGCCACTATAGAATTATTCTAATGTGATTAAAACTAGTTTTTCCATGGCAATCAAACTTTTAAATAATTTCTTTAAACATCCTCACTAAAATTGCGACGTATTTTAGGCTGCGTTGCACCAGGGGCGTGGTTAAAGTTAAAGTTAAGGTTAAAGTTAAAGTTAAATATGGCGTCCTTTTAGCTTTAACTTTAACCTTAACTTTAACCGGAAAATTTGACAGATGTCGTATGAGCATATGGGGTGTTTGGACGCCATATTTAACTTTAACCAGAGATTTGACATTTTGCACTGTTGTCAAAGTTAAGGTTAAAGTTAAAGTAACAGTTAAAGTTAGTTCGTGCAATCCACTCTTAATTGTGAATTAATTACTTCCGGTTTTACTTACTTCGTATTAATTTAATCTGAAATTTAGTAAATCACAAAATAAATAAACTAATTATTTTTAACATTATTTAATAATTTTACAATTGTTTAATGTTTTGTGAACATGATTTTCAAGAGTGACGTAATTATTACTTGTGGTAGGGAAATCAAGTAGGGATGATGTTCATAAGAAGACGTGTTCTGAGCGTGGAGCTCATTCTACTGTGAATTTGCGGTGAATAAACATTGTAAGTACAATCTATGTCAGTTTCAATAAATGAAAATAATTTTATCACTTTGTTTTCTTTTTGATTTTAAGTTTTAATTTCTTTTTCTGTTTTAAGTTTTAATATTTTTAATTATTTGAAATTGTTTTGTTATTTAAAAATGAAATTCATTGCTTTTAGTGACAAATTAATAGCTTTGATGAAGTTAAACATTCAGTACTCATAATAAGTGAATTAATTATTATTATTATTTTTGTAACGCCCTCTCTGATTTTCGATATGTATTTATATATAAATCCGGGCCCTAAATATAAGAATGATGGCTGTTGTTTTTGCTTTCATAGCGAATTCTTGCTATTTATTAATTCATTTTGTCACTTAATTGCTGTTTTGTTTTCCGGTAAAATAAAATAAAAATAGTAGAGCCAGTGTGTACTTACCCAGTCAATGTATCATTAAAGAACCAGGGTATGCGAGGAGCATTAAGGAAGTCGTCTCTGCCAGCCCAGTGCCACTTTCTGCGTCGAGCCTCGGCGTTCGGTACGCAGGGAGATGTTAGGTCCAGTTGCCCGCTAAAATTGTTTATTGATTTATATTACCAATGCATTCTTGTAACATTTATTTTAGTAGCAGCAGCTGGTTTAATTGAAACTAGTCCTGTGAGGAGTTATTTTGTAGTGCGTAAGTGTGTGCACCACAGAAATAAGATCTAGATAGAAGCGCTATATCGCTCCATTTGTATGAACACGAGCGTGTCACTTTTTTCATACCTACTGTGACGTCACAAGAGCGCTTTAGTGATGGGAATACCCGTACGCGCGGAATCGATTCAAAGGAATCGCCGCGCCCCGCCTCTTTTGCCATTTTAATAGGTATATCGATTTTTTAATCGATTATTATTCGAGGTCATAGACAGAGGAATGATAAATCTTAAGATACGTGCTTGCCAGGACAGCTAGTAATATATTATATTATTCTAAATTAAATCACTAAACAGGAACATAAATACATATTACATAACTAAAATGCGTATGTAGCGTGTAGTACGCTCTCCCACTAAATCATGTCCTATTTGGTATACAACTCCCTTAAAAAAATTACTTAATGAAAAAAAGAAATACCATAAACGCTGGAAGATATATAATAATCCACTAGATTTCGAAACCTTTAAAATATTAAGAAAACGTTCAAAATTGATGGAACTTGAAAATTATAAAAAATATATATCAGACTGTGAAGACACAATTAAATCCAACCCAAATCATCTATGGTCATATATAAAATCTAATATCAATTATGGTGAGTTACCACAAAAAATGCATTATAAAAATAAATATGTCCATAATGGAAGAGATATATGTGATTTGTTTAATGAGTACTTCCATTCAGTTTTCGAACCACCTACTGTAAACCCTCAATCTTTAGACAATCTACAGCCGCCTAGCATGGACGTGCGTACCATAAAGGCAAAAAAGCACTGCTTACCTAATGATAAATACTTGCTATACACATATTTTAATTTAACTTTCGTACGTTTTAGATGACTTTAATTATTATTAATAGTAAAAATATGAATACACATTAACGCCTACTTTTATAAAATAGCACCAATTGATTTGCAAAACTACATAAACATAAGTCGGTAAGTGGTAACTAGGCGCGCCGCGCGAAGGTACGCACCAAAATTATACTACATATCTGTGGTTACAGGCACTCGATGTCTCGCAGACCCCGCCTATATGTGTGAGTTAAGATTTTCGTATTCGTACACTGTTCGCAAACGTGTGTGCGTGTGCGATTTACTTGGCCAGGACCTGCCGCATGGTTTCCGAGCTTAGCCGAGCGCCGGCGCGTTCGGAAGTAATCGGATATGTTCGTTGCCTATAATCCGAGTAAAAATAATAGACGGAAATCTAATTAATCACATATGCACATAATGCATTTTTGTTTAGTACGGTTTATATTTGTTTACATTACAGAAGTGTTTTGTATTTTGGGAGGCCATTTTTTCATGTGATGAGCACTGTAACATATTATTTTTGTTTGCGCCAGTATATTTATAGTTTTCTTAGAAGATTTTTATTATTTTAACATTTAAAAGTTTGTACATTTAACAGTTTATTAGATATTAGTTATTACTGAGTTTCTAATTTCTATATTAAGTACGTTTTTTGATTTCTTAAAAATGTTATTTGACTGTGAGGTTTGTGTTGAAAATGTGTGTTTATTAAAAATTAAAAAAAACAAGTTTTCACAATTGTCATTCAGTGAAAAGATTCTAATTGTGATTTGTGTCGAAAGGTAGGTACGTGTACCTGAGTTACAACAATTAAACCAGCAACAAAAATGAAATGTAAGTAACTCGAAAGTTTCATGTAATTCATATTCATGTACTTATTTATTTTATCATTTTATAATATTATATACTTTATATTAAATGCGAAATTATCTCTGTCTGTCTGTCTCGCTTTCACGCCAAAACTAATGAACCGATTGTAATAAAATTTTGTACACAGTTAGTCTAGAGCCTGAGAAAGGACATAGGCTACATTTTTATAAGACAAAAATATACTATGTATCTAATTTCCATGGAAATATCGATGAAAATGAATTCACATTGCATTTCTAATATATAACAATCTATATTACGCCATACGCCATCTATGGCGTTTTTATTTATTTTAGCTTAGCACACATGTGAACGCAAATGAACTATCATTGTAGTTCCAACACGTGACAACAGATGGCGTTTTTTGTTTCTTCATAACAGAACGTACTCATATATTATAATAATTTAGAAAACATAGTTTTTAATTTATATCCACACTAATATTACAATTTATGCGAAAATATCTCTTTTTGTCCGTCTGTCTGTCTGTTTTGCTTTACGCCAAAACTACTAAACCGATACCGCTGCTTACCCCATGTCAAAAAGCTCTGCACGCCTCTGCCGCCTAGTAATTCTTTATTCGACATTGGAACTATTGAGGTCACTGAAGGACTAGTTAATAAACTTCTAAAATCAGTTGATTCAAAAAAAGGCGCTGGAACAGATGGTATCCATCCGATTCTCGTAAAAAAATGTTCTTCCAGTTTAACAACTCCCTTAACAATTTTATATAAAAAATCTATATCTGAAGGTTGTGTCCCGTTGGCTTGGAAAAAGGCTTGGATAACTCCAATACCCAAGGGATCCATAAGTGACGATATAGAGAAATATAGACCTATCTCAAAAACCTGTGTATTTGTAAAAATTTTAGAAGATATTGTTGCTCAACAGCTTTTTGCTGTTGCCCGTCCATTCATAACTCCGCAACAACATGGTTTCTATAAAGGTCGTGGCGTTGAGAGTAATCTTTTGTCTTTTACAGAAATCATTCGCAATGCATTTGATAAAAATTGTCAAGTCGACGCAGTGTACACTGACTTTGCGAAGGCTTTTGACAAAATTTCCCACTACACCCTATTATTAAAACTTTGGAATCTTGGTGTCCATGGTGATCTGTTTCGTTGGTTAAGTTCTTATGTTCAAAATAGATGTCAAGTTGTAGTATTAAAGGGGTTCACATCTAACTATAGACATATAACATCTGGTGTCTCACAAGGATCACATTTGGCACCCTTACTCTTTATACTATACATAAACGATTTAAGTAATGCTTTAAAAAATAGCAATTCCCTTTTATATGCCGACGATACAAAAATTTTTAGAGTTATAAAAAAATTACATGATTGCGAACTTCTTCAACATGATATAACCAATTTCGAAAATGAATGTTCTAAAAATAACCTCTTTCTTAATTCTGACAAATGCAATATAATTACTTTTAGTCTGAAACGTACTCCAATTTTATTTAATTATAAACTTAATGGAAAATTGTTAAAAAGAACATCAGAAATTCGAGATCTTGGTGTCCTCATGGACTCCAAACTTAAATTTGTTTCACATATTAATAAAATTCTCAATAAAGCCTATAAACAAATGGGATTCATTCTACGTGTTTCTAAGCCATTTAAAAAGGAATTTACCTATAAGATATTGTATTATAGTTATGTTCGCAGTCACCTAGAGTTTGCTAGTACGGTGTGGTCTCCACAATACAAATTTCACTGTGAACGAATTGAAACACTGCAGAAAAAATTTGTTAAGTGTCTTGAATTTAGAATGGGTAACTTTTATAGTAACTATGAATTGTCAATTTCTAAATATAAAATACCTCATCTAGCCAAGCGTCGCATGGTTTCTGATGTTGTATATCTGTATAAAATAATTAATAATATTGTAGACACACCTGAGCTGCTTAAAAATATTGAGTTTCGTGTGCCCCGGAGACAAGAAAGAATTGTAAGAAAAAGAAACCTCTTTAGTATTCCACAATCCAGGACTTGTAATAGTAGTAACTCATTCATAAGACGTTCTTGCAATATGTATAATACCCACTTTGACGATTTGGATCTGTTTAATTGCTCTTTAAGCAAAATGAAACAAAATGTATGTGAAAAAATTGAAAACCTTGTTTTAGATTAATATGATGTGTTGTAACTTTAGTCTCTTAAAACACAATCTATACTTGCTTTCTTTTATGGAACTATAGGTTTATGTTATAAATTATGTACTTAGTCTTAAGATTATTTTGTATTGAAAAACTGTTTGTTCCTAAATAAATAAATAAAAAAAAATAACTAGCTGTCCCGGCAAACGTTGTTTTGCCATTTAAAGTATTTGTACTTCATCAGTTGATACAAAATCTTACCCCTCTTTTGTCCCCTAATAGAGGTGGGGGGAAAAATTTTATACACCAGATGTTAATTTGGAAAAAACAGTTAATAATATGAGGTAAGTTCATTAAAGAAAAAAGTTTGATACAAAATCTGACCCCCTCTTTGGTCCCCTTAGAGGGGTGGGGGGAATTTTTTTTATACACCAGATTTTAAGTTGGAAGAAGACAAATATATCTGCGAAAACCGCATTCAAATCGGATCAGTAGTTTTCGTGTGATAGTGGAACAAACCTACAGACAGACAGACAGTAGACAAAAAACTAACTACAGTTTTGGCTTCTATAGCGATGTAGTGACACCCCCCGCTTATTATTTTTTTAATACCTTTAATGTACAGTTTTTTTATTTCTACAGTTTTATTATATGTATAGAAAATGTATAGAAATATAATTACCGAATCACAAAATATTCCAAAGCGAACATTATCATTCCTCTGTTTCATGTCTGTTTCGAAAATCGATTAATTATAATCGAGAATATGTACAACACTATTTGCTTCATTTGACAGAAAAATGAGAATATTGACTGTACCTCGAAACTAAACGATGAGTGAAAGTATCGATTGTTTTATTTCCATTGCGCGCTCAATAGCGGACAAACAGAACGGGCTCTATAATTTTCTAACAAAAGCGGCAATGTATTATGAATCATGCGGTACACACGCAGTTACGCAGATTTCATGGTAAAAACTACAGCTACACACGATTTACATTAAATAATTGATTTTAAAATAAAGGACACATGATTTAATAATAAAATTACTAACCGATGATAAGAAACGTGTCCACTATTTATACCAACGTTTCTATTCGAATTTCCACAGCCCAATACGGCACAATTAGACATTTTTAGAATTCCGATTGACGTCCGATTCCGATAACGGTGGAGCGCAGACTAAAGAACAGACTTTCGAAAGATTGAAATGTGTGATCGTTTGGGAACGCTATGGCACGCGAAGTACACACACATGGCCTGTCTAACTAGATAGAGATCTGTGGTGTGCACACTGCACAGTAAACAAGTACTCTCTCTCTTCTTTTCGTTACCAGTAGCCCTAGCACGGCGACCAGTAGAAATGCGAAAGTATAGACAAACTGTGGACATAAACTTAAGGTGCCGTTCCGATCTTTACCGCGTGTATGTCATAAAGTAGGATATTATTTGAATTTTTAGGACTATTGTCTGTCATAAAGTGGCATTTTAATTGAATTTTTCGGAACGAAAATTTCGGAACGAAAAAAGATCGGAACGGCACCTTAAGTTTATCTCCACACTTTGTCTATACTTTCGCATTTCCACTGGTCGCCGTGCTAGGGCTACTGGTAAGACGAAAGCGCGACAGGACTGGTGACTGGTAAAAGATGAGCATTTTGAAGTGAACAATGAACATTATCATCAAACAAATCATAAAAATCTATATAGTAAAATAATTTCTTACCAATAAATCAACACTTTACAATGTTCTAGTATCTGCTCAATTCTTGGCGAAATGGATGCCAATGAATCTTTTTTCATATGATGATGAACTATAGGGCTGCTCATGGTGAAAAACCTATTCCCAACATGTATTAGTTGTCTTATATCGGATCTTGTTAAAAATTGGCCAAAATCATCAATATCTTTGTAATTTTTTATTGCGTTGTATGTTGTATATTTATAAGATAAATCTTGTAATATATCAAGCAGTTTATCCCGTAGCTGAAATATATTAAAATATTAATAACATATACACAAGTTTTGAATAATATCTTCTTTAAAACTTTATTTTTAAACTTGGGAGGTAAAGCAAAAATATTTTTTATAAGAAACAAACATAATGCTGAAGGCACAAAACTGGCTCTATTAATATAAATTGGAACTAAAATATTCTTAATTAAAACTTATTAATCGGGACTTAACGCGACTTATTCTAGTAGTAGCATTACTACTAGAATAAGTCGCGTTAAGTCTTAACCTATCAACTCTCAACTGGTCGAATTCGACCGCGTAAACAATAGATTTCCAAGAATCCGCAATCGAAGCATAGATAGGAAGTTTTAATTATAATGCAACGCGAAAGTTTAAAATTTCATCTTAAAATATTCTTGGTATGCAAATTATTTTTGATATTTTTAAATACTTACATCATAAGCTTGAACTGCATCCCCTCTTTGTATTGCCATTTGGAATTGTTCTTGCACAGGTTTGGCAGCACTGGCTCCTTGAGCGTCAATCAAACCCCAGTTGTAGAACACACTGATATAGTCCATGATACTATCTCTGTCCAATGTTGGATTTCCCATGATTAAGCCCTGAAGAAAATATATTCTTTAATTTATTTTATGACTCCAAATTACTCCACTACTCCAAAACTCGGCAATGCTCTAAAATTTAAATCACAGATTAGATTTATATATTTAAATGAACGTGGCGAAAAAAGGAACTAACACTGCTATCATACAACATTTTTGACAGTTCTCCTTCACCAGCAGCGTCCCCACCCACATTCATTAGACTACATATTACTAAGTAATCTAAGACCTATATACCTCTGTTCATACAGAGATATATACTATGTAAAGTGTATACAGGTATTATGGAATGTTATACAATGTGTGGTCCCTGTCTAAAATGTTAGAGGAAAGTGACAGACAAAGACAAAGTCTTAGTGTTACTAAGTAATAAAATGTCTGTAAACATTGTGTGGATCTTTTTATTACTAATGGCTGCCATACATGCTAAAGTCTATCGGACAGGTCTACCTGTATAGGTATGCCTGCACAGTGCACAGGTAGACCGGAATGTGTGTGGGAATAGACCTGTGCAGTTTTATGAACCTGCGTAGGCGAACGGCGCAAACTCGAAGATCAATTCTTTCGAGTGACACCTGCGCAGGCATACCTGCACAGGTGACCTCTCCAGTAGACCGTAGCATGTATGTATAGGGGGTGTAGAATCTAGTTTCATGAACCAAAAATAAGTAACCAAAACTATGAATAAAGTATGTAAAAAACAACAGTGTTGTACTAGGGTGGTCCTTATTTTTCAATATGAAAAAAATCAACGGGGCACCCTCTAATTGTGTTCTCTGTGTTTTAATATGAATACAGTACAATATTTTAATTTGATATTTAAGGGTCGCGCCAGACATTTTAAAATTATAAAAACAAACGATTTTGGGGGATTTTACATAAAGTAATTTATAACTGGGCATGACTTTTGTTTATATGACACACCAACGAGCACTAGTTCGCAATTTGACTCTCCCCGTCCTTTTCTTGCCTGATATTGCCTGCCTGCCTTGCCTGATAGTCAACTCGGTACTGAGAAATGGAGCATGCATACTACTGGAGCAAAAAAATGGAGAAAGATAAGCTTTGGCTGGCGTGTCGTCATCATATATTAAATATAATGTTAGAAGCTATCGTGAGCATTGCAATAGGTCCTTCAAGTGGCCCTGATATTATTTTAATTTTCAAAAGATTTAAAAAATACTGGAGCAAAATTGACCAGACCATTGACCAACTATAAAACAGTAACATCTGACCCTTCTTTGCTGGAATTAGTTTAAAATGTAGCTCAGGATATGATTTCCTTCGCCCAAAATCAACTTAACTGGTATCAGCCTCGAGATGATTACAAAGAGCTACTGAAATTCACTATTATTTATTTAGGAGGAGTTCCTGAGAAAGGAATATCATTTCGAATGCCAGCAGGACTGCACAGGGCTCGTTGGATGGCAAAAGCTATTTAGTGCTTCAAAATATTCTTATTTAAACACCAGCTCAAAATTACAAAAAAAGAAGAAAAAGGAATAAGTGATGTTTGCATTTTTTCAGTCATGATTTACGTTAAATACTGGTATCATGCTTCTATTGCTTCGTTAGCGCCCAGAAATGGCTTGCAGTTGTTAAAAGACCTGATTATGCTCGAGAATATAAATCCAGCCCTATCGAAAGTTGCTTAAAAAAATATGGGACATTTGTGGTACTTGTCAAAGAATTTAGCAAAAAAATATCCCGACTCTAAAAAAACAACCCTTCTTAAGTAATTTTTTCATTGGCTTGTTTATTTTTTTATGTTAAAACTAAACTGTTAAGATAAGATAACGTTTAATTTCTTGTCATTTCCATTACTACGAATAAATGTGGTAATTTATAAAAAAATATCTATTTTTTATTTTCCCCATTTTAAAAGTCCCGGCGCGACCCCTAAATATTAATAATAAATTCTAGAAAAAATATGATATTTCTTTCTAAGCCTATATATCACTTTGCGAGGGTGCCCCAACAAAATTAAAAAAAATAAAAAATTTCTTGCATATAAGGACCACCTGTGTGTACCTCTAAAACTATAAATTTTTCTCCATTGTGCTGTTCATCTAATATTTTCATTGCTAGGCCTGGAACATATCTCCCTGCATATGATTCACCAGCTATATACAATGGAGTCTTGCCAAGTTCAGGATAAAGTTGGACAAGCTGTTTCACTGCTATGTACAGATGCTCGGAATACTAAAAAAAATATTTTATATTATTGGTACTACAAATAAATGTAATTCAAAAAAACTCAAAACCAATTATTCATAAAACTTATTGATTAAAGTTTCTGGTTAACCATGATAACAACAGTTGGACCTTTACTTTTTTGGATTCTAAGTTTGACTCACAACTCACAGTACAAGGAACCAATAACCTTCACTTCGGAGTGGTAACAAGTAAACGCAAATATTTTCTTGTTTAGTAGCTATTTAAGGAGAAGTCAAATCGGGTCACCTAATTTTTATAGACCCCCGTTAATGACTCGTGGACCCCCATTTTTTTTTCCCGCAAGCATGGGGTGCGGGGTCCACCTGGACCACTTTGGGAATCAATGGTCTAGACCTTTGATAACAAAAGCTATGAGCAGTATAAAATTAATATTTAAGGACTTTACAAGTCATTTCTACACTACACTCAATAAACTTGACGTATTACAAAGATTGCATCACAACATACTGTTTCAATGAGTTCTGGATATCCATCATCAGAATCAGTAAAACTAAAACCAGCTCCAACTGGATTATCAATGAATACCATGGAATAATTTTTACACCAAGATGTTTCTCTGACTGAAAAAGAATTACATAATATATTAGTGTATATATATGAGTAAAATAAAATAAAAAAGATGTTTGTTATTATTATAATTGGCTTTGACTTATGCCATATGGCATACATGATGCCACTTATTGGTTCAGAAAGTAATCAAGAAAGAATCTTACAGGTTTAAGAAATTTGAATGGCAGATCAATTATAAAACTATGTAGTAAGTTATTAAAACCAAGACATAAACATTGATAAGGCAAGTAACTTACTTTCAATAGCATTGTTTTTGTATCTAAATGGTCCAACCTCTTTGAATAATCCAAACATGCTGGAAGCACCGGGCCCACCTTGCAACCATATAATCCATGGTGTCTTAAGTACATCTTTACCAGGAGCAGGAATGTACCAAAAGAATAAATTGGAGTTATAAATCTTGTTCACTGTCAAATATCCTGTATAGCTCACCATATGAAAAATGTCTGATTTCACTTTAGAAACATTTCTTATTTCATTTGTTGTATTGTTTTTGATCATTGGTGTTAAATATAATTCAGGTATACTTTCTGAAGCCAGTGTTATTTTCATAAAAATGCTGAAACTAAGTAAATAATTATATTAAGTCAATGTTTAACATAACATTTAAAGGATTGGATTGTAGCAATTAAAAAGAGCAGATAATCTACAAAAAAGGTTACAGGTTACTCACAGGTTATATTATTTTTTATGTACTAATGTATTATGTAATATCAACGATATAATCTTAAATAATATCTGGATAGATTATTACATTATTATTTTACTTACTTTAGCAAAGTAATTAGAATTGAAGCCATATTTACTGTAAAACTTGTGTAAAACTATAATGCCGGTAACGTTGGTAACTATAATGCCGGTTTTATAATGTATTCATTATTCATTGAAGATTAATAATTATATATAACGAAAATAAATCTCATTGTATTTTTACAGAAAGGATTCATAGGACAATTTTAATAAAAAATCATAAAAATAAAACAAAACAAACAAAACGCGAAGGACAACCAACCTCTTTCTCACTAACTGTCAATGTCAACTGTCATTCTTTCTTTTTCTTCTTTTTTGGCAACTTGACACAAAGGATGTGTATGTTGTGCCAGAGACAAGGTAAAAAGGTAAGGAATATGGCGGGAAAACCATATTCCTCCTATTATAATTATTTTCATCATCGTTTTCATGTATCGTCAGGTCTAAAGTATAGTCAAAGTCTAAGTAAAAGTCAATACAGTCACAGGAGCCAAGTCGGTCGATTCAGTAAAGTGGTAGACGCTTTACTGAAACTTTCGATGGAGTTTTGGAGGGAACACAAAATAGCACGTTTCTGGATATTACATCACTTTCCTACACTTGTGCATGAACACGAATATCTAATGGTTAATATTCTACCAATATAACACATTAAAAACCCAGCAAACACAATTTTAGGAAAATAATATAAAAACACAACAGCACTCTTTCACATGCCCGCCAAAACTCAACTGTCATTATCAACCTATTTTTTTTAATGTGTCTTTCTATCTTTCTTTTTCTTCTTTTTTGGCAACTTGACACAAAGGATGTGTATGTTGTGCCACAGACAAGGTAAAAAGGTAAGGAATATGGCGGGAAAACCATATTCCTCCTATTATAATTTTCATCATCGTTTTCATGTATCGTCAGGTCTAAAGTCTAGTCAAAGTCTAAGTAAAAGTCAATACAGTCACAGGAGTCAAGTCGGTCGATTCAGTAAAGTGGTAGACGCTTTACTGGAACTTTCGATGGAGTTTTGGAGGGAACACAAAATAGCACGTTTCTGGATATTACATCACTTTCCTACACTTGTGAATGAACACGAATATCTAACGGTTAATATTCTACCAATATTACACATTTAAAACCCAGCTAACACAATTTTAGGAAAATAATACAAAAACACAACAGCACTCTTTCACATGCCCGCCAAAACTCCCTTTTAATGTGTCGTCAAAACAACAAAATAACCCAAGAACCAGCGACAGGCAACTTTCGTCACTTTATGCCGGCGCCAGACATGCGTAGTGTTTCGTGCTTAAAATAATTAAAACGATACCATTATGCTATATAAGTATAATGGTTATACTCACATACGGTTTTGCTCGATACTTTTACTCCGAATCGAAGGAAATGACATATATTTGACGTCATATTTAATTCCATCGAGCCGGCTCGAAGCGAGCCTTTCGAGCTGTCAGTTTTGCAGTCCACACGGTGGTTATTGCTCGATTTGGAGTAAAACTATTGAGCAATACCGTATGTCAGTACTTAGCATAATGCCCGGGCTGCACCTGCGTAGTGCTTCGTGCTTAAAACAATACTATTGGACGATCTGCGTGTATCGTCCAATGATATCGTCTCATAGCACGAAGCTTCGTACGATAGACGCATGTGCGGCCGCGGCATTAGACGATCTACGTGTATGATGTATCGTCCAATGGTAGGTATCGTCTCATAGCACGAGGCTTCGTACGATAGACGCATGTCTGGCGCCAGCATTATAAAAGCTGAAAGTTTTCCTATCCCTAGATAGATTTATAGAATATAGATAAAAGAGGTGAGAACGACCAGCTATTATGGAGTTTCGGTCGCGGTTACTTTAGGAGGTATTCAGTTCTGAAGGTCTACTTGACCTTCGATTAAGATAATATAATTTTTGGAACGGAGTCCCTTATCGCGCGTTGCACCTTGCGGGGGCTAGACAAAAAAAGTTGTAATGTCATTTTTTATTAGTACCTGCATGGTAGGGGCAGAGGGCGTTGATAGTATTCCTGTGCGTCAACTAGATGGCGTTTTTTGAGAATAAACAGCGACGCGTTGTTAGTATTCCTGGGCGTCAATAGATGGCGTTTTTTTTTGTATAATACCTAATAATATAATGTATTACTGATTTTTTGAACATAAGGGCCGCGACACACCGGAATGGCAGCGGCGAGGCGAGCACTTTCAGTGTCATATGATTTTAAGCTTTATCTTCATTAGGGAGATCGCACACGTCACACTTTTTGTGTGATCGAGTCTGCGGCTTACATACAATCTGCATGGCGCGCGCCATCAGACTCAGCGTTGCCAGATTTTTTTTGTGCCAAGTCGGGACTTTGGAACTTTTTGAGTGAAAAAGCGGAATTCTTCAATCAAAAGCGGGACAAAGTAAAAAAAAGGGATTAAAATGAAAAGATTTTTGAATTTTTATCTTTTTATTTGCGTTAAAATATAGATAGCAAAATTTGCCAAAGAAAATCCACCCCTCTACCTCCCACACTCTTATCTTCATTACGCACCTTTCTTTCTCAGCACGCTGCACACTATGTTCGGGCTTTGCCCGAAAAGCGGGACTGAGCCTGTCCCGCCCGGGACATTTAATTTTGATGAAAAAATCAGGACGTCCCGCCAAAATCGGGACGTCTGGCAACGCTGATCAGACTGTACGGAAGCCGCAGACTCGATCACACAAAAAGTGTGACGTGTGCGATCGCCCTTATTGTAAATTGTAATACATATAGTTTCACTTGAGAAATCGCCGCCGCCAGCGGCCGCGAGCGGCCACGAGCGGCCACGGGCAGCCACGGCGGGCGGCCCGAAATAACTTCGTTCCATTCGGGTGTCTCTTCACACCAGCTATCAAGTTTTTGTCTTATTTTCTACTTTTCCAGTTGTTTCCCACCGCTGCTTCCCACTGATAGGCACCCTTAAACTTCTCTAAAGTATAGTATAATTTACACAGAGCCAGTACTGGCTGCCAATAAGACTGGCAGCCAGTATTGGCTTGGTATATGATATGCCGCGTGTGAACAGTTTTTCAAGCCAGGCCAAACTGTTCACACGCGGCATATGCCAAGCCAATACTGGCTGCCAGTCTTATTGGCAGCCAGTACTGGCTCTGTGTAAATTATGCTTATTTAATGAAGAGTTTGGACAGATAATGTATGCAGTATGGACATTGGACACTGACCTTTATTATACGTAATGGAGGTCAGTGACTATGGAGCTTATGCAAAGACCTCTAAATAAGCTTATGTCAAAATCTTCATTTAAGTCTTTGAGTGCGGCAGGTAGACTTTGAGGCAGTCTGGCAGTACGGGAAGCTTCAAGCTACGGTCAAAAATGTCCGACAATGAGAGACGAGTCTCCTACAGTTTCCCCAAAGAAAATAAGATAAAAACTTAAGCTTCACTCTTTATTGAAGGTCCGGTAGACCTTCAGCAAATTTTGAGAATGGCCGTTCTACGCCATTGCAAAGCAGCTGCAACTATTCTTTATAATATTATGAGTCTATCCATTCGTATCCTGTGACTTGATTGTATCGCGTCGCCGTCCCCAACAGACGCTTGGAGGCAGGGCCCCCGCTACCATATGTGTAATGTGTGCAATGCACACGGGCGCCATCCTCTAGGGGCGCCAAATCGCCATCTTTTAGGGGCACCAAAAACAAGGACCCAAAAAATTTGTCTAAAGGGGCGCCAAAATCCTTTTTTTGCACACAGGCGCCAGTAGCTTTTACGGGGCTTGGAGGTTATCAATTCGACCCATAGGTATCAAGTGAGTATCAGGTAATGTATCTAATATTTTCAGAACTTTCCTGTCCAGTTTTCGCGGATATGTTAGTTTATAATATTAGCGCCTAAACAAATGTGCCTGTACGTATGTATGTAGATATGTATGTTTTTATGTTTGTATTCGCATATCTCCGGAACCACAAGTCCGATTTAAGTAATTCTTTTTTGTTGTTCTAGGTATTGTTAAACTTATAGGGAATGCTGCAAGTTTTATCAAAATCGGTTCAGTAGATTTTGAGATAGGGAATTTCAATTCTCAATTGCGTATAATTTTGAAGTCGATTTTATCTTTTTATAATATCTACATTTTACTGTAGTACCTAATATTATTATTGAGAAACACGCTGATTACTCAACTCAATAATTTCCATAGAAAAACCTCATTTATTTCGAATGGGTATATAAAATACTTACGTTTAAAAATATATTATATTTATTTACAAATATACATTCGTGTGATTCTTTATGTAGTCTTCTATATAGGAGCCTTCGTATGCTCCAAAATGTTTACTTAGAGGCTTATCGTACGTCCACCTGGCGACCATCGTCTGGACAGGCTCGGGAGTGTCGACAGGCGCCATGTGGCCTGCACCACGCACTACCACCTCTGTTAATTGACCGCCGGTTTTGTGGTATCTGAAATAAAATTTGTAGATCACTACAAAATAATAGTTAATAGACAACGATGAACTGTAGTCCACATAAGTTAACATTTCTTAAGAAATAAGAGCGCCTGAATCTAGTGTAGGTAGGTACGTAAGAAAATACGTTGTTCAACCACGAGTTTTAAGGCGTTCATCCTAGTACTTACAAAGGCAAATTTTAAAACTTACAAGGTTTAAGTACTCAATACCGTAAATGCACAGAATATATTGTAATAGTGTAAAAGGAAGAACGAAAACAATGTGGTGAAAAACTTTAGTTTGCGTGATAACAAACTTCTGTTGTGTAGGACAACTCACAAGTGATGTCTGCTGGTTGACATGACTTAATGTGAGCTAAGACTACAACCTACTCACCAATATGATAAGAGCTCTTCCATCTCAGCTGGCTCAATTTTTACTAGGACGTGTAGGGAAAATTAAGGCAGCTGAAAAGGATCTCCTTTCATATTGAGAACTTTGGCATATAATATTGATGGTAAAATTTTCACAAACTTTTTTTACCGTCAATATTCGGACTTCAGAGGGTTCTTACCCGGCAAGTCTCTTGTTGTATATGTAAGGATATCTTCTTGCTTCTAAAAATTCTTTGGTACCATTCCATTTCCAAGTTCGATTTTGATCCAAGATGGAAACGCAGGGAATCATCAGGTCAAGCTGTCCACTAAAAACAAATTGCATTGCTACATTTCATGTGGAAGCAAATAATAATGACTGGTAATAATTAGGTAGGTAGTAATTATAAGAACTTTAACATTTTGAAGCTATACGTAAGGTCAATCAACCCTAAAAATTGATCGGTAATAATAATTATTATTGTTATTATTTTGCGGACTTTTAATTTAGGTAGGTACCTATGTCAAACCCGGCACTGGCTGGTTTACACGTATTAAGTAGGTAGCAACTAAATTTTAACATAATTTGAAGTGCCTGCCCGAAATATGTCAAGTCACAAGTGACAAGCCCCGCCCGCCAACTTAACAGAAAATAGCCAAAATTCTAATTTCCTTGTTTAAAATGTCTGCTTAACTTTGTCTAGAATATTGGAAACGTCAAACTTCACATGACAGACGTCGAGGACCTTGAATAGTGTTGAATGTTGTTACTTTGGTTTGCTACATATATTAATCTGTGGTTGTTACTCAGTGGCGGGGCAAGACCAAAATTTTATGTGGGCAAGATATATCTTGCGAGGCCCCCTGAAATATATTTTGCGAGGCCCCTTGATAGATGACGCAAGAATACAGATTTTTGGAGCGAAAGAATTGTTTGATACTCAAACTTTTATTTATAACACTTTTTTATGAATAATTGAGTATCAAAACTTGTAAATCTTTTAAGAAAAACCTCGTGGTCCAAGGGGCGCGAGGCTCCTTAGACCGCGAGGCCGTGGACGGTCGCCCACACCGCCCACGCCTTGCGCCGCCTCTGTTGTTACTCACCAATACACGAGAACTCTATAATGTTCTAAGAGTTGCTCCACCAATCCTTTGGAGCTGCTTAAGAAATCTGGAGACATTTTAACATTGACCGTTACGTTGACGAAGGAGAATTTAATATCCCCGACATGGATGGCCTTTTTGATATTGGACGAGTCAAAAAAGGGGACAAAGTGACCCATCTCCGCGTCGTCCTTGAGGAAATTGTAGGCGTGCTTTTGATTCGTCATGAACAGCAGAATGACGATCAAGCTGTTCCATTTCTGAAATCACACTAATATTATAAAGTAAAAAGTTTGTGAGGTTTGAATGTTTGTTACTTCTTTACGTCTAAACGGCTGGAACGATTTTAGTAAAATTTGGTACGGATGAATAACACATAGGCTACCTTTTACTTTGGAAAAATATCACAATTTACTATCCCTATAATATAAACCGCTGGTTATAACTTATACTTAACAAAGCGAAAAGTATAAACTAGAAAGAAGACAAAGTGTAGTGGACTTTAAAAATGTTGCTAATTTGATTTAATAGGGCATGTTCTGTGTAGTAAATAAGTAATAAAATACCCATTGATATACCCATATAAATACCAGATATAGCTGAATCCAGATGCCAGAATATTTGAAACATTTGTAACTGGCACCGACTTCAAAATTATGAAGATTGAGTACAGAAATAGTTGAGTTTTAGCCGAATTCGGAAAAAGGCACCATGAGATAGGAAAAATTATTTAATACTTTTTAGTTCATATTATAAGGATGTTATTATTGTTTTTACCTTAGAAGTCGGTTTTAATTTTTTGTTAAAAATAATAATTTCACTCTTTTTAGTTACCTAGTAAAATCATCGCGTACTATACGTAGATTAGGGCCGATTCACACCGGAATGGCAGAGGCGAGGCGAGCAGTTTCAGTGTCATATGATTTTAAACTTTATCTTCATTATTGTAATATATAGTGTCGCTTGAGAAATCGACGCCGTCGCCCGTCCACGGGCGGCCGTAGATTTCTCAAGTGATACTATGTATTACAACAATGTGGATAAAGTTTAAAATCATATGACACTGAAGCTGCTCGCCTCGCCTCCGCCATTCCGGTGAGAATCGGCCCTACACCTTTATATTATTGTACGTATCTTATTACAATTTGTTAACAGTTACACTTACAAAATATAATATCAGCTGCAGATAATTTTAAACAATACATTTTAAAAAAATCGAAGTGGACACGTGCTAGGGCCGCGCCAAACCGGAATTTTAGCAGCGGCGAGGCTTTCAGTGTCATATGATTTTAAACGTTATCTTTATTATTGTAATACATAGTATCGCTTGAGAAGTCTACGGCCGCCCGTGGCCGCGATTTAAGTATGACAGTGCACTAGCATGTTACTTGTATTATCGAAGCAACTTACTTCTCAGAATTAATGTCAAATGTGTGCCTTACGCTCTGGAGGTAAGGTTGAATATTTTGTTATGTTCAATTTTGGTGACATTGGTGACCCTGACGTGGTAATGATGATGATGATGATGAATGTAATTTGTATGGTAGCATATGCTTTCAGTTCTTAAAACAGCGCCTAAACCCCCAAACTTGTATCTATAAGGAATCCGGAGTTCTCTTAGTATCTTCGGAACCATAGTATACCTTGGTGCAAAATGTTGCGTTTTGGTAGCATATACTTAGGATGCTTCTCATAAAACCAAAATCACCATATGTTTCCATATAAATTTTGAGGAGTTCCCTCGATTACTCATGGATTACATCATCAGGTCACCACTTTTGTGAACATGGTACCAAATTGGAGTGAAACCTAATACAACAAATCAAAAATTTCGAAAATCGGTTCACAAACGGCGGAGTAATCGTTGTACATACAAAAAAAATATATCCACAGCCGAACATATAACCTCCTCGTTTTTTGGAAGTCGGTTAAAAAGTAGCAGCGCTGAATGACCAATATTTTTCACTTTTGTATGGGGAAACGGGGGCGCTTGCCCATACAAAAGTGAAAAAAAACTTCAAGGTGTAACAAAACTAAGTAATAATACACAGCCTTTAAAGTATTATTACTTATTTTTGTTACACCTTGTAGTTATAATATTAAGGTCTAATAACTAATTCCTCCTTACTAAGTAATAAAAATATTTACACGTAGTGGAGGCATTGAAGGTTTTCACCTCCGATTTCGTTGAACCTCCATCGATTTTCATGAAAATTGGTAAGCAGGTGGGGGATACACTAAGAAACAAAAGTGACATAGTGTCAACTTGCGCTTTTGCCCTGGGGGTGGATGCCAACCCTTCTCGGAGGGTGATTTTTTTTAAATAAAAACAACACTAGGAATCAATAGACACACAAATTTTAAACAAAATTTGTTATATAAAGTTTTTTGATTAAATCAGTACTTTCGGAGTTATTAAAGATCAAAGATTATGTTTTTGCGTGAGAAAAATACATGTCTTAAAGCGGTTTTTCATAATTAAATAAGAAACCGTTGGTTTTTACGAAAAATGACTCATTACCAAAATTAAAGCCAATAAAAAAACAAACTAATTTCTACTCTGAAATGCCTTCCTTTATTAATTTAAAGTGAGCTATAGGTGATTGTATATAAATTTTCTTTCGGCGAGTACCTAAGTCTAAGCATTCAAACTTAAATAACGGTAAACCGATGCATTTTATGACATGTGCTTCTTTAAGACCTTTTAAAGTGCTTAAAAGTACCTTTCTAATGATAATCTTAAAAAGTTAATAGCTTCAAAATTGGACAAGTTATGATAAAAATAAGATGACCCTTTCAATTTTTTTTGCAAAAATCGAAAAATAAAACATTGACCATTTCTACAATAATTCAAATTTATGGTTATCCCCAAAGACGTTTCTTTATTTTAGCATAAGTAATGACCTCAAAAAAATTTCTTGGTTTAGAATGCTTAGTTTTGAAAAAAAAATGATTTAGTAAAATCGAAATTATTCAAATTTTCGTAAATATCATTTTGTTTTGAACATAACTTCAAACATATTGAACCTTCGTAATAATTATAAATAACAAAATTTGAGTCCATTTTTTTAAGAAGTCTTTTGATTTTCTTTTGATTTTTGAAAAATCACGAAGATAGAGACGTTTATATACTTTTACTATAACTTATACTGCGAGAACCATGAAACCGGGACCTTTTAACCCTATTTTTTTTAAAACCAAGGGCTTTAAAAAATATTTGTCAAGTCCATCTTAAAGCTCTTTAAATTACCTTTAAAATGGTCCATAAATGAACCCGATAACTTAAAAATTAACAGAGCTATTGTGATATAACGAACATTTTTTTTTGAAAACAATTTTGAAGCAGAGATTTGGGATGCAAATATTGTAGGAAACCCTGTCAATAGGTACATCTATACTAATATTATAAATGCTAAAGTGTTTTTGTCTACCTGTTACCTCTTAACACCCAAACGGTTCAACAGATTTTGCTGAGTATGTCGGGAATGGATATGGACATAGGATACTTTTTATCCCGAAAAAATGTACGGTTCCAGCACGATTGCAGGCGTCGTATAATCCATACTAAATATAGTTCTCAAGTCTTTCAATATTCAGAAAGAAAACGAAACGGTAAATGTCTATTAGAGAAGAGAGGGGCTTTTTATAATGATGTGCGTCTATGAAATATTTCAGTCTAGCAGATTCAGCCTTTGCGTAAATTTTTTGCACAGAGGGTAGTTTGAAATCGTTGTTTGAATATTTTGGACTAAATAATATCAATGTTTGAAATATATTAATATATAAAATTTATCTTAACTATGAAAAAATATTCAAACTCATTAAAGCTGATAAAAAACTTACAATAAAAACTTAAAGCAATTATTATTCAGACATTGGGTAGTTTACAGGCAGGGGTGAAAAATTTTCGAAAAAAAACTTTAAAATAAGAAATTAATACTAAGTAAATTAACTGAAAAAATTGGGTTTAAAAACTGAAACCTATTAAGTTTTTGAACACAATTTTGACCGTTATTTCGCAATACAGGTGTACTTTTAGGGGTTTATATTTCAGTTTTATCCAAAAATTATATCATAATTTTAAACAAACTCTTCATGTAATGTAAATATACGATTTTAAAGTATAATATAAATACCCTTTAATCGTGAAAAAAAATGTTTTTTTCACGATTAAAGGGATGGTTGCTAAAAGGAATGAAAAATTAATTATAATTTAATCATAAATCATGATTAAAACATTAAAAACATTTATTTTATCAAATGAAACACAATTAGTTAAGCCAGAATGGTTAAATCTGCATTTTTTCTATTTTCAACAAAAGGGGTAGATTTCACCCCTAAAATAAAAAAAAGCGCGAAACGAGCGTATGTCACTTTTAAAGTAGAGGGCTTAAGGGGCCGGGTACCCTCGAAATTCTCATACATACGTAATTCCAAAATCATTTTCTCATACGAAAATATTTAACATGTTTGAGTTGTTTTTCAGTTTAAAATAGTAATTATCTAGGTTCCTGCACAAAAATTTACTTCAAAATATTTAAACATTAAATTTTTTTTTTGTTTTTAATTTTTTTTTGTAAATTTAGTACTTAACACTAAAAAATAGAGTAAAACACTAAAAAATATATAAATAAATAGTAAATTTACTACAAAATATTTAAATACTAAAAAATATTTTTTAGAGTTTAAATATTTTGTAGTAAATTAACTATTTACTTATATATTTTTTAGTGTTTTACTCTATTTTTTAGTGTTAAAATATTTAGTAGTAAATTTACTAAAAAATATTTTAATGCAAAAAAAAAATGTTGTGTTTAAATATTTTGAAGTAAATTTTTGTGCAGGAACCTAGGTAATTACTATTTTAAACTGGAAAACAACTCAAACATGTTAAATATTTTCGTATGAGAAAATGATTTTGGAATTACGTATGTATGAGAAATTCCAAGTGTACCCGGCCTCTTAACGTACTTAATCCCAAATTTTCATCCAAATCGATGGAGGTTCAACGAAATCGGAGGTTGCACCTGATTTTTGCCTTCATTAACTGTACTAACGGTAACTACAAGGTCTGCTTGTCTTTGTCTGGCAAGTTGGAAACGTCACATGAGAGACAAAGACAGCGGAAGGAGTAGTACACTACTTAAATATTATTAGTAGGGGGTATACAAATATTTTGTCTATCAGGCCCTGATAAAGACAAAAAATTTAAAACTTGGACTTCTTTTATATAAACTTTGGATCTTGTTATGCTAAAAGGGGTATGAATTTAAAAATACTTACGTTCTTAGCGCCTATGCTGTCATTATTCGTTATGTCCTGTCGGAATTTGCTCAGAAGCGGTTCGACTATGTTCAACTGTTCCTTGTCTAATAGGCCGAAGTAGTAGAACGACCGGGAGATTCTCGCGATCATTTCGGGATCAACATACGCGTTTCCAAGCATCAGCCCCTGGAAAAATTAAAGCATAAAATTTGAAAAACAATAGCTTATTAGTCTGTATAAAAGTTTAGGAATGACTAATCTCTCTTTTCAGTCTTTGGGACTTGGGTACATTCAATGCAAAGTCTTGAAACAAATCACAATGCTATAACATAAAAAAATCTTGTGTCACGTTATTTCTTAAAATTTTAAAAAATTTTCCGAAACATATAACCTACTAGGTTATTAGGTAGATGACATCCGCAACTCCGTTGCGCTAAAATTAATGTACTTTCTCGGGACTCAAAGTATCGCCATACCAAATTTCAGCAAAATCTAGTTCAGCGATTTGGACGTGAAAAGGTAACATACAATCGGACTTTCGCATAAATTATAATATTAGTAGGATATTACAAATTTTGTAGGTTTAAACCATTGATTCCCAAAGTGGTCCAGGTGGACCCCATGGGGTCCACGGGAGCCCGATAGGGGTCTACGCTTGCGTGGATAAAAAATGGGGGTCCACGAGTCGTTAACGGGGGTCTATAAAAATTAGGTGACGGCCCCGATTTGACTTCTCCTATGAATATAGGCAGACAATAAAATAATAGCAGATTAAATATTACAGAACGAGGAGATTTAGAAATAATTAGTAAAAGTGTGGTAATTTTTGATAAATAGCTACAAAACAAGAACATAATACTTGCGTTTACTTGCGTTTACCACTCCGAAGTGAAGGTTATTGGTTCCTTGTACTGTGACGTCTTGTCAAACTTCGAATACTAAAAAGTAAAGGTCCAACTGTTGGATGAATACGCTTTTTAGACCGACCTTGAACTGGGGGGGGGGGGGGTAAGCTGTGGGGTCCACCGGATGCAGCAAAATGTTTAAAGTGGTCTATGAGAAAAAAAGTTTGGGAACCTCTGGTTTAAACAATGGGTATGGTAAAAGTCCTTATTTATTTTTAACCTAAAAATACGTTTTGGGATAGAAAAATTCGTTAGGTAGCGTTCGCCCTTCTAACGATACTTTAAAGCGTTAAACTGCACTTTGGCTCTATCACTTTTCACCGTTTTCGTGCAGTGTCGCGCCGGTGTGCTGGTGATGAATAATTTCCAAAAAAGTATAGGTAGTTCACTAACCTTTAAGTTAACGTTTAACTCTGGAGTATTATTGTGTTTGTGTATCTCCATCGCCAAAGCCGGGACATATTTGCCGGCGTACGACTCTCCAGCTATATACAGCGGCGCCTTTCGTAGCTCTGGAAAAACTTGAAGCAGCTGTTGCACTGCTGAGTGCAAGTGGTCGGCGTACTGGAATTAAAAAAAAGTCCTTGTTTTTCTGAAGTTTACATTGGTATCATTTAGTTAAGGTAGTACCTATATGGAACGGTGCGCCAAGTTAAAAGTTAGGATACTCAAGGTTCAAAGTATTACAATTCTTGTCATCTTATCGAAAGAGCTATAATATATTTTGGCCTTCCGTCTCCTACTTACCGTAGCCATATCACTGACGTATCCATCTTCATGGTTGGTAAAACTGTAGCCCGTTCCAACAGGGTTGTCGATGAATACCAAAGAGTGATTACACAGCCATGTGAAATTGTTTTCTAAAAATATTTTACACAGACATTAACATAATAAATATCTAATAATTATCAACAATACAATAAAAATATTGTCTTTCTAAATAAAAAAAAAACAAAACAGTTGACTTTATAGGTACTAATGTCTCACTACACAAAATTAAAATACTGTTTCAAAAAGAGCTTTTTTAAATCCAAAGTTGAACTTAGTGCTATCAGCTATGTAATCATAACAATAATATAATTTTAATCAAGGTTACCTACTTATCAAAACATTATTCGGCCCAACTTTAAAAGGTCCTATCTCATCGAACAGTCCCACCAAGCTGGAAGCCCCCGGCCCGCCTTGCAGCCAAATTATCCATGGCGTCTCATTCACGGGCTTGTCTTGCACGGGGAAATACCAAAAGAACAAATTTGAATTGTACGTTTTGTTCACTGTCAGAAAGCCCGTGTGGCTCTCGAAACCGAGGAAGAGATCCGGGTCCACTCTAGAAGACGAACGCGCCTCCTCGATTTTACCGTCCTCTATGAGCGGTGTTAAAATTAAAGCTGTACCATTGTCGACCTTAATCTCTTCTTTACAGAGTTCAATTTCCTCGGAGTTTATCACATTTTCCGATATGTTTCTGAGTTCATCACAGTTTGCTACCGTTTCGTTCGTTTTGGGGACTACTTCCACGGCAGCTTTTACTACACTGGGCTCGTCATCTTTCGAATCAGAAACTTTATCTGCTTCTTTTGTTTCTGGTTTGAATGTCGGTAATTCCAAGTGTATTTTTGGCTCTACTGAGACGTGATTAATTAAATTTGATGCAACATCTTCCAAATCATTAATTTTTAATATCACCTTAGATTGAGCTCTGTAATATCAATAAAATGCTCGGTTGAATTTTGTAGGTTCTACTTTTAGTCATAATTTATAATTATAGGAACTTCTCGAACCTATGCATCACAATATTAGCACCTAATATTTAAAGTGAATTTTCGTACTCACCCATATAAATATAAGACTAAAATTAAAGTCACATAAATTCTATACATGTTGGCACTGCTGCCCACTAACTACACACTGACTCGCAGTAACTACAGGGTCGTTAAGATCATGAGTATCGTGTGTTCCCTGATGACGAAATACGCTATCATCTGAACTATTTGATCTCTAAACGTGCCATTATTAGGTATATTATATTAATTAGATGATTGTATATGTACCTATGTTTGAAGAGGTTACCGAAAACTAAGTCTACTGTCTACTTTTAAATGTACTCTAGAATCTCTACTAGAGATGACAGGAGTCCTATACCACGTATTACCAAGTAAATTGTAATGTTAATTTAAAATATAATAAATAAAATAACATACAAAAGTTTAATACAATGTATCAAGTCAATGTTAAATATTATGTTCTCGTTAAGTATAGATACTAATAACGATACTCATTACCCATTCATACAATTTACTAGAGCAGGTCATTTTGATAACCTTAATTTAATAACATTTGTTAGGTATAAAATTTTTAACTCCGTTTTATTTTTATTTTACACTAGCGACCCGCCCCGGCTTCGCACGGGTATAAAATATATATGTATAGCCTATGTCACTCACTGAAAAAATGATGATTAAAATCGATTTAGTAGAATAACAGTATTTCTCTATTATTTAATTCATTAAATAAGAGGAAAGAGAGGAGAAGAGGAAGATATTATATAAGTATAATAACATTCATGTTATTATACGTATATAATATCTTCCTCTTCAATCACTCTATCTAAATATTAAAGAAAACCGCATCAAAATCCGTTGAGTACTTTTAAAGATTATTAGGAAACAAAGGGACATAAGGACAGAAAAAGCGACTTTGTTTTATACTAGGTATGTAGTGATTGTTTATAAATCACTCAAATTGTAAACACTGTGCAATGAAATAAAATTAAATTAGTAAGTATTAATTGATTATAAATAAAATTAAATTAGTCTGTTCTTTCAAGCTATTTACAGTTTTCGCTAGTAAAAACCGGTCGTCGATATAGAGAAATATCGAAGGAAAGATGGCATAGGACCATATAATATGTGTCTAAACACACCATGCCGAAGATACGCGGCCGAAGTTCGGCATGACTACGCCTGCAATGTATTTTAAATTACCGCTGACACACCATGCCTAAATTATCGAGCGTACAGCCGAACTTCGGTCGAGCGTTCGGCAGCGATTCGGCGGCGATGTTTTTTTTTTCGGCGTCAATTCGGCGACCGGCGCTCGAGAAAGTGAATTTTCGAGCAAAGTTACGCTACTGAATTTACGCCGCGAAATTTGATCGTGTGTCATATCAGCCGAATGCGTCGGAACTTAAAATCGGCCACGGAAGTTCAGTCACGTATTTTCCGCCTATACTTACTGTACTCGGCGAAACATGGCGGCAGGGAGTCAATGACCGCTACCGCTATGTTTCGCCGAATACAGTTGTGTTAATTGTTAAAGAATATCGACTACTTTGGTTCAGTCAGCACTCGTTAGGAATGTCAATAAAATATTTCATACTGTATAAATGCACGCTTCTATTTCCTATGCTACGTACGATTTTTACTAAAACAAGGATATATAATTATAACAAGGAATATAATTTACTAACACCTATGGCGAAAATATCGGGGAACATGATGCTCAATGAGAAGGACTGGCTCATAGAGGAAAATAATACACGGGGGACTGGCTCGGCTGGGGGTCTGACATGCCATGCGCAAATGCGCGCGCAATAAGCAGAAAATCTTGCTAAAAATACAAAATAATTGATAATTGCAAATCCTATAATTACTGCAATCAATGTTATATAAAATACTGAAATAATTTTCTTGTTTCAAAATCGTAAGGAATCTACATAAAGGCAATAAAAGTATACGATATTAGATCATCGTCTAGGGCGGTTTTGTGGTTGTTTATTAAAAATAAAAATAACACACTTTTATATCCAAATAGTGTTTGAAATTATAGACGAATTTAGCGCAATTAAACGCGTTTTAAATAACAGTGATTGTTTGAGCAATATATTTTTTTATTTGGATTTTTTTTTTTTGAAAATTTCTCTTAAGTGTTTTAATTTCTAAAATAAACAAAATTTGCTCAAATCTCAAGGTTTAATATGTTATTTACGGAAATGGCGTTTGAAAAGGCGAAGCTACGGAGAAAAGTAAGTAAACCGTTTTTAAGCATTTTATTTCGTACTTGTTTTATTCTTACGATACCTTTTTTAAAATTAAAATGTTAGTTGTTCTGTAGCTGAACTATTATGAGTAAATTAATGAAATATGATTACTTTTTTGTGCCTATATCTTCTGTATGGCAAACTGCCCCGTCATTGGCAGTCATCATAAAATTGACACGGGACACACCATAAATTTTATTACACGGGAACATTATTAACTTTTAAAGTGCCAATAATTGGGTTTCCTGCCGAATTTCTTTTAATAATTTTAAAAACTGAATTTATAGTATCTAAAAACTGTACTCGTATTCGTAGCTCCAGAGTCAGTTGCGAGTGTTCATGAGCGGCAGCTATCATGGCTTACCATAAGGTTATGTGTCTGCTCATTTCCTTGTTTACATTTTGAAAGACGAAACCAATCAGCAGTCATTTTAACGGACGGATTTCTGACTTAAACCAAATACCTTACAGGTATATAATATATTTAAAATATTTTTAAACGGGTAGACATATTATTTGAAATATTTTTTAATAGGTAGATATATTTTGCCACTCTAACTCAATATCCCTATTATAAAGCGTGTACTTCCTATGTGAATACTATGTACCTTCTTATAATTAAGTCATTTAATCACAAAATTATAGTTATAGAGTAGTTTTTAATAATTATTATTAAAGACAAACGCGCCTTCAATTAAAGAGAAATAGCAATGTTTTTATAAACCACAATAACTATTATTTTATTCTAAAAGTCTGTTTATACTTTATCTCTTGAGTCTCAAGCTCCGCACTTAAATGCAAACTATAAGATTTATTTCTTAATTTCCGCCGCGCCACTAAACCCGAACAGTTCTTAGAAAACAATAAAACAAAGCTACACAATTATACATTAATAACTCAAGCTATACACAGACTTAGCTACACACAAAACAATTACTTACCCTTAAGTTTTTCTTACTGGCCAGTCGGCTTGCCTCTTGAAGACTATAAGCACGCGCGTTCGAAAAATGCTTCCAAATAGCGCGCCGTCTTAAAATAAAATAGTTTTGTGTTTCATATCCAATGGAAATTAAAGTTGACGTAGTAAGTAATGTTTTATTTTTCTAAGTTTTCTAAATTTTCGTGCTGTAAGCGCTGTAAGGTGTTAGCGGTTTTTCAGTCATAATAATTTTCCGCTCACGCAAGTTGTATTCAAACAAAGTCAGTTTACTTCTCGTTATTATTGCATCTACACTTCTTTATGATATAAAGTGACGTTTAAATAATTTCACTATTACGTGATACTCATTATAAACTTTGAATCTTAGAAATGAGATGTAGAGTACATACTTAAATAATTAAAAATATTATTAATAATAATTGTATATATTGCACAATAAAATACAGTGCATATAAATCACCTCAGACTTTATAGATTCTAGTAGAAATAATATTATCTTCTGATCTAAAGAACATGATGATTATTAACTCAATACGTAATATTTTTATAGGACACTTGAAACCCTTTAATTAGCGATCATTTATGAGTTGTATTCTATATTTTTTTTTGCTCGTTAATCCCATATAATTACAGTATAAAACAAACTAGAAACAATTATTATTGTATTGTCAATTGTGTCTCATCATATACTATCTTTACAATATTATACTTTTTACTAACTTTCCTTACTGTTACTATAAAAACTATAATTATTAATTCAATGAATATAAAAATTTAATTTTAAGAGCTAAAGACAACAGCTCTATCACGAATTGATACTTGTTGGTCACTATGTTGAATCCATATTGTTATTGTGATTTAAGTCTCTTTGATTTGAGTGCGATCCTTGATCCAATATATTTGAGTGTATCGACAGATGGTCAACTTCATTCTTAAGGTGGCTAGAAAAACAAAAGAAGGTTTAGCAAGTTTTCACATTTTTGTATGTGTTTTTCTGTATGGGAGCCCCCTTAATTATTTATTTTATTTCAATATTAATATTAATAACTAAACTGAGTATTTTGTGAACATTTCAAGTGACTACCTCTTGCCATTATTGATATCGAGCAAAAAATAGCAAAAAAATTACGTTTGTTGTATAGGAGTACCCCTTTAAATATTTAATTTATTTAGTTTTTAGTATTTGTTGTTTTAGCGGCAACAGATATACCTACACAATCTGTGAAAATTTCAGAAATCTAGCTATAGGCTATAGCCGTTCTTGAGACACAGCAGATATTACAGCCTGGAGACAGACAGACGGTCAGACAGACATCGAAGTCTTAGTAATAGGGTCCCGTTTTTACCCTTTGGGTACGGAACCCGAAAAACATAAATTATTCAAATAAATAAGTAAATAAATTTTGATTCCGTATATTATATTGATAAAAAGTATGATTATTAATCCTTCAAACCCCATAAGAGCACCGGTGATCGCGACAACAATAGAATACAATAGCATTTCTAAGAATCCCCGTTCGAAGGATTAAATTAAGCAGCTTTGGAAAACATTATATATTTAAAATTAGATAATAACTTGTTTCAGCGATATCTCATTACAGTTCACTGTATTACCGTCATTACCGATTCCAGGGATGAGATTTTATCGTTTTCTAAATCTTGAACGTAATGATTTAAAGATAACCTCCAACAAAGTAATTAAGCAATACATAAAGTATATATGGCCAACAATATTAATAATCTGGAATAATTTCTACTCTAATTTCTATTTTGTTCCCGATTAAATTCGTTGCGAGTTTCAAGACAGATTAAGCGTATCCCTCGGGCACCCAATTATTATATCATAGGTCGACCCAGGCGGCATATAAGTGGGAATATAATATTATTATTGTGGTTCCGTACAATATTTCTCGAATTCTTTACAAATAAAGTACTCCTTAGTTTTTCATCATATCCTATTTTTATGGCCACCCAAGTGTTTCAGCGTCGATATTAAGCTAATAACAATTATGAATTAGTTAATGAAAATTGGATCGCACCCATATTTTGCAGTAAGTAATTGATAATGGGCATAGCTGGCGGTTTCGGCGTATTAAAAAGTATTTAGGTACTATATTGCAACATAATTACGTATAGTACATGTCAGTTAGTAGTTATAGTTAATTATTTTAGTTAAATTCTTAAAACTCTACTGCTTAGAAAACAGTATCTACAGAATTATATGAGATAAGATATGAAATAAAAAAAAAAACTTTTTTGAGAACATAATTTAAAATTTTAATTATTTTTGTGTTTTTCTCACTCTATATATTTACTCTAGTTTGAAGTTTCCCCACTCTATTCGACTATTCTGTGTTACGCCATTTTATCTTACAAACAATTTTAGTAGTTTAAGTTTCAACTAGTACGCTATAGGCCATAGATGAGCTATTAAATATAAAATTTTGCGGCTTATTGAATATTCAAATCACTTAGCATGAGATTGAGTAATGCAGGTAGTCGGCGAGTGGCGAGGCCGGCCCATTAACCTCCGTCGACTGTGGACGGAATAACTAAGCAGGTTACCTAGCTTATAAACATATTTTGTTGGGAGCCCAAATAACAATATAATGAAATCTCGTTAGAATAAAAAAAATACAGTCGAATATAAAACCTCCTTCTATTTAGAAGTCGGTTAAAAATTACAGACAAAGAATTTAACTGCCTCTCTCACAGCAAATTAACATTTAGCAAATCTAATAAAAGTAATGAGTGAGTTATAAAAATTAATAATCGGCCAAGTGCGAGTCGGACTCGCGCACGAAGGGTTCCGTACCGTTATAGAGCAAAAATTGGCCAAAAATTGTGTTTTTGTATGGGAGCCCCCCTTAAATTTTTATTTTATTTAAATATTATTATGAACTAGCTGTTGCCCGCGACTTCGTCCGCGTTAGCATAGTAGGTCACGTCCCAAGTATTATTTTTCAAAAATAGTCAATGCACAGTATAGATGACTTACTTTGGTCTTAAAGAGGAGAAATAAGACGTGTCATGAGAGGGAAGGGTGTGGGGGGGTTGGTTCTTGGGGGGGCGTAGCCCCCCCAAGAAACGACCGGTGCCAAAGCTCACCGCATAGTAATAAAACGACACTCGAAATCTGTATAGATAAGATACATAAAAGCTGATAGCAAGGCAAGGAGTGGAGATAGGTACATAGTGTAAGGACGAATTTGTAGAAAAATTTATGAGTTTTCTTTTTGTACCGGACATTTTTTCTCTACAACTAACCGTTTAAGCGATATGAGCAAAAAACTAAAAATATTGAAACTTGAGCCCCTGCTCCCCACCCTGGGTGATATCGTTATAATTTATAGCCTGTGTGTTGACCCGACCTCTAAGTAATGTTCGTGCAAAATTTGAAGTAAATCCGTTCAGTACTTTCTGAGTTTATCCCGGATATACATACATACAGACAAACAGACAAAAATTCTAAAAACTATATTTTTGGCTTCCATGTCGATCGTAGATCACGTCCCAAGTATTATTTTTCAAAAATAGTCAATGTACAGAATTGACTTTTCTACGATTTTATTATAAGTATGTAATATAGATTATTAAATAACACATATATTTGAGGCCTTGGTGAAAATTTCAACTGCCTATTTATATCGAGCAAAAAAGGCTAAAAAAATCATGTTTGTTGTATGGGGGCCCCCCTTAAATATTAATTTTATTTTGTTTTTAGTATTTGTTGTTATGGCGCAACATATATACACAGTCTGTGAAAATTTCAGAAGTCTAGTTATAGCGGTTCTTAAGATACAGCCTGGCGACAGACAGACAGACAGACAGACAGGCAGACAGACAGACAGACGGACAGACGGACAGACGGACAGACAACGAAGTCTTAGTAATAGGGTTCCGTTTTTACCCTTTGGGTACGGAACCCTAAAAACCGTCAAAGGTGAGTCGAACGCAGTACGCACAATACTACTGTCTACGCACGATTCATGAGAGTATTACAGCCTGAATACAGACGGAAAAATTAGCAGACGGACAGATGAACAATATAATAAATAGTAATTATTATTATTGATAAGTGATAACATTACGATTTCTGCTATTCCAATTTTCATTTAATGAGCCATATGATACAATTAACCACGGCTGTAGCAAAGTTTTCATATCAAGGGCCTAGCTCCCTCCGACAAGGCTCGGCCGCATGAGCCTGGAGCCGGTGGTGCTGGGGTTAGTCAGCTCCAGCCCGCCATGGAGGTGGAGCAATAGGCCCGTGGGCGGTTGATCGGGGGATCACCGCCCGCACAAAGGGCCCCGAGAAGAAAGCTCCCTAGATGCCCGGGGAGCTCTCGGTGAAGAAAGATGGCGGCAGAACACCAGCCGCCGAAACGGAGATGTGCCGGACGCGGCAAGCGCCGTGAGGACGCGGTGTTCGCTAACAGAGGTCCCATGTCCCACGGCTGGAAGGAGGGCATGGGGGGGTTTTAGTCGGTAAACCTCCGGCGCACCGAACCGGAGGGAGTCCGGCATACCCCCGTTGTCCACCCCCGTGCGCGGCGGGGGATACGTAACATATTTCCCCCCCTCAACGAAAAAAAAAAGGTTATGAGGGTTTTTAAAGTAATTATGTCATATTTCGAGCACTTCCGAGTTCCGGGATGTGTGAAAACCCCCAATAACCACATGGGTAACACATATTTATGCAGTTAATATACGGCCAAAGTCGTGGTGTGTCGTCAGGAAAATTAACACCCGAACAATAGCGCAAGCGTTCGCAGTCAGAATGGACAGTATTTAAATATAGCTCCTTAGTCCTATTATAGAGATTGGAACGAGCACCAAGACGCTTTATGTTCCGTTTTATAGTGTCGTTAATTCATAGACGATGCCCGCTCCTTATGTTTTCATGCGGCTTATAAAGAGCAAAGATTATACAGATATAATATTAATATGATTGATAAAGAGCTTCTATAACAAATAAGGAGTTTTAATATTTACAAGTTATGTTAGCTTGGGTGACTTGAGTTTATTCAAATTAAGATGGTATCAGAATTGTTAACAAAAAATAATAATCATGAGAGTACATAAACGATAGGAAAAATTATTGTAGTTAGCATTGTTGTTCAACAACAAACGACGTCACCACTAACCTCAAGTCATACGAATCTATAGTGCATATAGATCGTGATTGCCACCGCATTGGAACGAACATTTAGGTACTACGACGTAGGAAATAGCGCGTCAAACCCATTACTCGTCTTTTCGGCACAGTCGGTAAAGAGTTGTAATTATGTAACACTAGATGACGCCCGCAACTCCATTGCGCCAAAATTCGTTTATTGCGCAAGAGCCGTACATTTTAAAAGTATCTAAGTACATATCAAATTTCAGCAAAATCGGTTCAGCGCTCTGAGCGTGAAGAGGTAACAGACAGACAGATAAACGGACAGAGAGACAGACACACTTTTGCATTTATAATAATATTAGTATGGATTTTGTTCCAGCATACTGTGTATCCGACCGCGAGCAAGCCGGGATGCGCCGTGCGCACGGGCCCTCCCTACGGCTCGTGGTGCACGCCTGTCACCACTCCCACCCATGCCGAGTAATTTACATTTACATGCTTTAATTATTATTATTTTTTCAAAAAAAAGTAGAGTATGCTAAGGTTTGGAAATTCGTCTTTAAAAAGAATTAAATATTTGGAACGGTTTTGCTGTAATTTTCTTTCTTATTTTGCAGACTGACCAAGACAAATTCAAATATAGAATCAAAAACACACATCAAAGACGATGCCCAACGCAAAAAAGAGAGGTATGGTTAATCAATATTATGGTTAGTTGCTTATGTACTAAGTACTCGTTAATATGTGCTAACAGGGAAGTTGATTCCTAGGCAGATAGGAGACCTACGTAGTTTGGTCGCGTTACGTCAAACCCAACCGACGGAACACAATAATTAACATTGAATTGATATGATCCGACCGAATGACGTTGGTCTGTCAACTGCCTAGGAATCAATTTCCTCGATGGTACAATAGTTCTCTACAATCTACATAATATAACAACATATCTACTTAAATCTACAATATAGTAACAAAATATGTTACAAGCACAATTTTTAGCAAAATTTTATTTGATTTCAGCTCTATCATACCAATTCATAAAGTGAAACTGCTAACGTTCGCTACACCGAAGAAACATCAGAACAGAGAAATAACGGAATCCAATACTGAACTGAAAGAAATTAAGAAGCTGAAATCAGAAGATAGCCCTTTGAAAAAGTACGTTTTCATAACAAATATTTTATTCTATGTTTAAAAAGTTAAAAAGTAAGAAAATATACCATATGAGAAATACAATTGAAAATTTCTATGAAAATGCCTAATGAATGTTTAACTGTAAAGGTAAAATCTCCACAGAAAAAAATTACTGGACATAGACATTAATATTTTTTTTTATTTAGGGACACCTCTAAGGGAGTTCAAAATGTGGTGCAGCAGGTAGAGACGCCGCAAAGTCCCGTGCCATCCTCGCCTTCTCGCAACAAGAAGTGTAAGGGGTTCATAAAGTTGCTGCCGCTATGCGACCCCTTTATGCCAATCGACCCTCAGGGTATGTAACTTCTAATATATAAAATTCTCGTGTCACAGTGTTTGTGTGCGAACTTCTCCAAAACGGCTCAACCGATTTTGCAATGAAAATGTTTTGTATAATATTTAATAAGGTTTTTATGTACTTTTTATATTGATACTAGAAATAATTTATATGACAAAACAACGTTTGCCGGGTCAGCTAGTTTTTATATACCGATCTGACCATAAGAAGTGACGGATAAAGCCCGCCTGAAGACTGTAGCAAAAACTGTTGCACCTTATATTTTTACTCTTCATCTTATAACTTTGTGCCCTTTGATATACTATAGCTGTTAATTCGGCGAGGTCGTTACTAACCAAAAGCCACTAATAACAGAAATAACTAATTATAGAAATACACAGAAGTAGCTCTACAAACGTCCTTTAATGTTTCTAAACCTTCTTTTGGTTTCTAACCAAAATAGTTTTTCACATAGTTAATACTAAGGCACTAAGCCATGAAAACGACACTAATAAATTAGTGAAACCTTACGATATTCGAATCTCGTTTTTATGCCTTAATTAATTCAGTGAACGCTAATGTTTCAAGCTTCGCTGCGATCAATATCAAAATTCGTTGTATTAACTTTTTTAGCACTTAAATAAAAATAAAATGTTACTTTATTACAATTTAATATACCTGCTTGGTGATAGGCATAATATTAATCTGTAAACAGTTAATCGTATATCCCTTTTGTCAAATAAAACATGGACGCTTCTCATCACGTCAGTCTGGCCCCCTTACTAATAAGTTCTCGAAAAATAATTGGTAGATTGGAATAATAGAGCACCCTGCAGGGTGCCATCAAGAATTTTGTGGCAATTACCACCATCATTAATGGATCAATATTATGATTAAGTACACCGCTACCTTTTTAATATGTCCAGAAAAGTAAAAATTAATTTAAATTATATTTAAGGTCGTGGATACATCATGTGGCTTCTTTTGGTGACATTCTGCTACAGCTACAACGCATGGTGCATTGCCCTAAGAGCTACATTCCCATACCAGACACCGGAGAATACGCCGATGTGGATGGTGGCGGACTACATTTGCGACGTCGTCTACTTACTGGACGTGTTCTTTGTGAAACCGCGGCTGATGTTCCTTCACGAGGGGTTTTGGGTTGACGATCCAACTCTAACCAGAGATAATTACAGGAAGAAGCTTCAGTTCAAGGTAAATTAAAATTACTAGCAGTGGCGTGGGGTGAAAAAAAATAAAGGTAAAGCCGGACCAAAAAACGGCTAACTCGTGAATAAGCAAAATTTCAATTCTTGTAAAAAAAACGTGCAATAAATTACATACCTGTATTAAGTGTGTTAGTTTACCTTTTCCATAACTACTAGGGTGCTTTGCTTGCATTGTGTGCGTTGCATGCAGTGTTAGTGTTGTTAGTATTCACCACCTTCACCATACATGACATCACTGGTATTATATGAACAGTGCATGTCGAGTATGATAAAAGTGGCTTTAAAAAAGCCGTTTCACTTATTTTTGGTGTGTGAGTGTGAGTGACGTGTGCTTAACACGTCACTCACACTCACACACCAAAAATAAGTGAATCCTGACTTGCCAGTGTAGATGTTTGTTACTCAATCATGCAAAAACTGGATTTAGATGAAATTTTGCATGCATCCCATGTCAAACATGGAAAGGAACATAGGCTACCTGTCTGAAGTCCACGCAGACGAAATCGCGGGCAAAAGCTAGTAGCAAAGAAATATCAGCAGAAATACGTACCTAAATGTTTAATTTTGTTATTTGTCGTCTGTCGTCGTTATTTAATAGAACGAATTTAAGTCATTTAATAGGTAATCCGTAAGACAACAGTCAATTTGTACTAATGCTACCATTTCTCACCTAACCGTGTCACGACTAATTTCAAAGTAAGTAAAACAAACCAACCTTTACGATGTAACAAACAAAAACACAACACAACACTTGGCAAGTAAAGTTTCACTACTTTCGATTCTTTTAAACTATATAACATTACAATCAAGCTAGCCCACTAACTTAATAAACAAAATTTTGCATATTACAATAATAACAGTACAAAATGAGTGCAAATGACCGCGTAATATAATTGTATTGTGAATTGAAATGACAGCACGCGCCGGTCGGCCGCAGCTGCAATTAGCTCTGTTGTGATTGGACGAAATCTTTTAAAGCGAAACATGCGAAACTAAACCTTAACACATGACAAATAAAGACTAGGTAGGCTATGTGGGATCGGCTTGTTGTTCGACAATATCGACGAGTCGTTTGCATGTAGTAGTAATGTGTATGTGTGCGTGAATTTCATACATTTCAAATGTTTGGATTCCCGATGTTTTGAGCGAGTTCCCCGGCCACCGGAGCAGTACGTACGCGTTTTGAGTGCGATCGTAAAAACGGGTATGTGTGCGTTTGCGTGATTTTAAATACATGGCGAATTATTTTTATGAAATTGTAGGAAGCGGGGTAAGCTATAATTATTAATAATAAAAAATGTATATATTAAAATTGGCCAAGGTAAGCCGGTAGGAATCGTGTTCTATGGAGGCTTCGCCACTGATTACTAGTCACCGTCGAATTGTTCAGAGTGTGTGACTATATTGATAACATTAATGATTGTGTCCTACTTTTATTTCAGTTCGACCTGCTATCCCTCTTGCCATTGGATTTATTATACTTTTATTTCGGCACACAAATGGTGATTCTACGTTTTCCAAGAATGTTCAAGTTACAAACGTTTTGGGAATTCCATCAAGCTATGGATCGGGTTCTCGCTTCTCCTTACGTGGTAAGTATTTACTAAGTGAATACCTTATACTTATTATCACTTTTATAATTTTTTTATTGTTGTTGTTCAGTGTTAATTCTATTCAGGACTAGATTAACTTACAGTACAGTCAAAAATCAAAATATCTATAAACTCAGCTGCAGCACTGACAATAATAATTATTATTGACATTAACGTGGATCTACCTGATATTTTGACCGCATTATCTAACAGTTGTTATAAGCGATGATTTTAAATATTTCCATCATAGGTCAGAATCGGCAAGACTTTGTTCTACATCTTCTATCTGATTCATTTGAACGCGTGCGCATACTACGCTATGAGCAAGCACATCGGCCTGGCCTCCAACAGCTGGGTGTACGACAATCAAGGAAATGCTTATCTTCGTTGCTTCTATTTCGCTACAAAGACTGCCACATCGATTGGTACGTTCAATAAAGTGCCTATACTTTGTTTGTTCTATAATAAATAGGTTTTATTTGTAGAAATTATGGATATTTCGTTGCAGGTAAGAATCCAAAGCCGGAGAACACAATTGAGTATCTATTTATGACAGCAGCTTGGTTGATGGGAGTATTCGTGTTTGCTTTACTTATCGGCCAAATAAGAGACATCATTGCAACGGCGACTAGGGCTAGAGTAAGTTCCTATCACTTTGTCTGACCACGACATTCCAAGTCTCACTGAGTAGAAGCGACATAAGACATTAATCATAGTTCAATTTTAATTACCTACCTGACTGCGCTAGAAGGAAGGTTATATTTTTCGAGTAGAGAGTATTATTTATGTATGTAGATTGTAGAGTTGTCGTAAGATTCGTGTTTACTGTGAATATCAAAATGCAGTCGGGTTAATTCGTTTTTTGAACTACAGTTTCAACTGTTTTTTATAATTTATAAGTGTGTGTATATTCTGCAGACGGAATACCGTAAGACAGTAGACGGATGTCGTCAGTACCTCAGCGGGCTGAACATGCCGGCCTCGCTGCAGCGCCGTATCACTTGCTGGTTCTCCTACACCTGGAGCCAACAGAGATGCTTCGGTAAAAACAGTTTTCTTCAGTTCTTATTACCTATACCAGTAATCATATTATAACGTATAACGTTATTCTAATAATGTTATGCAGTAAAATGAGCAAATCCGATTTGGTCTCATAGTTCTCATACTAACAAGACTTAGTTAGCCGTCATTTCCCATCGCTTTTTAGATCACGGAGTTTCATTATTTTATGCCTATACGTCTTGAAGTTTGAAGTCTATTTGTAAATATTTCAAATCTGTATCTTTGCCTCTCCTTTATTTTCAGATGAATCGAAAATACTTAATTCTCTACCTTACAATATGAAACGAGACGTAGCTCTAGAAGTCCACATAAAAATTCTGAGTAAGGTGAGTGACACTTGCTAGTTCTCATGATCGAGGACTTTGTTACCAAACTCATAAGTCATAAGGAAAGAATTCATATTCCAAAATGAAACAAGTAAAGACTATCATTGTGTTACAACATTCACGAACTTCCTATAACTATCGGAATATGAAGTGATCTACTGTTGAAGACTTTTAGATCTATATACTTAAACAACGGTTTGTTTGTCCGTGTATCAGGTGCAACTGTTCCGCGACTGCTCGGACTCGCTGCTGCGGGACCTGGTGCTGCAGCTGCGGCCGGTGTCGTTCCTGCCCGGCGATGTCGTCGTGCGCCGCGGCGACGTCGGCCACCAGATGTACATCGTCAAGACCGGCGAGTGCTACGTAAGTGAACTCTAACACCCAGGTCATAAGGAGCATTATTGTGTGACTGCTCGGATTCGATGCAGTAGAATCTGGTGATAATATTATGTTAAGTGGTGCACGTGCATATTCTCATTCTCTATCTCACTCGAGTCTAGCAAACTGAAGGAATTAATAGAAAGAAATAGAAACAATGAATAGTGTATAATAATATGATGTTACGTAAGGGGAATCAATATTTTTTTCTTTTAGGTGATGTCTGCCGATGAAAGCGAAGTCCTGGCTCGGCTGCGCGAGGGTTCTGTGTTCGGTGAGATAAGCCTCTTGGGACTTCCTGGGCTACGACGTCGTACTGCTACTGTCAGGTTAGTTTTTGACTTAGAAAGCATATGGATTATAGTATTTGCTTAAGGCATTTTGTACTACCTTTCGAAGCAAAGCCATTTCTAGCGTCATTTTTTAACTGACCATATCGATACCTGATATTTTTCTTATTTGTAGATCCAGAGGTTACTCGAGTCTGTTCGCCCTCTCTCGTAACGATCTCAACGCTGCTCTCCAATACCACAAGGAAGCAGCTAAGATATTGCGGCTCCGAGCTGATCAGATCATAAAGGAGAACGCGGCCAGACAGACCCACGTGAAGAAACCCTCACTGAAGAGGATCAGCGAGACTTCCACGTCCACTGTGCGAAGGCGAAAGAGCGCCGTCAGTGGCGAAAGCAGCCAGCAAGAGGAGAAAAGAAAGCGGTCTGCGAACGCCCCCTCTAGGAGGAAGTCAGCCGTTTCTGAAACTAAGGTATACTAACTACTATATACTTACTACTACATTCAGTAATGACTTTAGACTTAGAGCAATTTTAGTTATCTCCTGATATAGATAGTTTATAGGAATAAAATAATTGCTCCCACAATATACTGTCTGTTTGCTTAAAATCTTAATTGTGGAATCAATATCGCGTTGTCTCTCTCTCTTCATTGAATAAAAGAAAAGTATCATATTTCGAGCAACACTAACAATAAAGGCAAGGCAAGTAGGCATATATTATATTTTAGTCTTACGTCACAGTAATATAAGGGCGTGTTTCACCACTTCCTGATAGAGTGCCGGATAGGCAAACATAACTTTTTGACAGAATCTCTATCTGTCAAGTTAAGTGGTGGATAGTTTATCCGGCACTTATCAGGAAATGGTGGAACAGGCTATAAATGTTATAAAAAAATTCACGGGTGTTCAACAGAAGAAACGTCCTCACGGGCGCACGTCGTCGTCACGTTCATCGGAGCGGAAGCGAACCCCCGGCCCCGTACCCAAGATCGTGTTCTCCGACTGCCTCCCCGAGCCCGACAACAAAGATCAGTGAACACGATACGATAATGCCAAAACATTAAGGTACTGTCTGTACTGCGAATTTTAATCGTGCGATTTTTATTCTCTCGAATTATTTTCCGTGTGTTTCATATTTTTTTCGCGTAGGCGGATATTCTCATAAGATTCAATGACTTACAGAAGTGCGAAAAAAATCGCTCAATTAAAACTCGCAGTCCGGACAGACCCTTATTTATACGAGATTTATGTAACGTAGTATTAGTAAATGTTATAAAATAGGATATACTTGGTCGTTTTACACATTAATATTTTGATACAGCATATTTTTACATTTTTTTAATAATTTGGCTCGAAATTACAGTAATATTTCTTATTCACGGATAGCCAAAGTTTCTAAAATATTTTTTCATTAACTAACAAAAAAATGTATGATATGATGATTTTTTTATTCCTTTTTGTATTTTTATACTATTTTGTTAATATTTTTATTTACATAGTATAAGATGTAAGAACGCTCAAACAAAACGTAAAAGCAATGCATTTATTTACGAGTTAATTATATGACCTGCATTCTGCAATCTACTATTTTAGTTACAAGACTTGTTAATATGGAAATTATTTTTGTATTAGGTATTATTATGATATGAGTAAATTAATAATTATTCGTTTTGTAGTAACTCTCTTTAGAATTATGTAACATCAAGTTGATGTTTATTTAGGAAAAAGTGTCGTAAATGTTAAAATATTTTTAGAATGTATACCGTTAGGCTCAACTCACTGGGGCAGAGTCGAAGCGTCGCGTCGTACGTTTTCCACCAAAGCGTAATATTCATCTCTATTATTCTATTATTTAAGTACGAATTTCTGCTATGAAAATATGGAACGCTTCGATTCTGCCCCAGTGTGAGTTGAGCTGAAGGCATACTATAAAACATAATTTTATTAATACGTGTCAAACACCTACAGTTAGTAATTAAGTAGAGCAATTATAGCGCACTAACGGCTGGGCCTTGGTGTGGCCCGCTGGCCGCGCGCGGCCCGGTGCGCGTGGTCTGGCGATTTCATACTGTATCTATCTCGATGGCCGCCGCGACCTGGCCGCCGCGACCTGGCCGCCGCGACCTGGCCGCGGCGACCTGGCCGCGGCGACCTGGCCGCCGCGACCTGGCCGCCGCGACCTGGCCGCTGCGGCCTAGCCGCTAGTGCGCTATTATTATATTCGCTGCGAAGCATCAGTGTTAGTCTAATTGTCTACATAATGACATATTTTGTAGTAATGCTTCCTTACTACGGTAGGGAATATTGATGTGAGTACTCGAATATATCTCTTATCGATGTGAAATTTCGATGGAAATAAAAAACATGCAGAGCATAGACTTTTTCTTTCTTTTTCCCGCTTTGCTCATTTAAGCTTACTTTTTAATATTATAAAATCAGCAGGTATTTCGGAAGTACCTACAAAACTAGGCTTCAATCAATTTGATAGTCAAAGATTTGCATAAAAAGTTACATAAGATAAGGACAAACACCGCAGCCATTTTTCCGCCACTAAATTAAGGCAACACAACTCTAGTCCCAAAGTAACATAAAAGCTACTTATCAGTTATTAACTACTTAACATTTTTTTAATCAGTAGATTTATTAAAAGTAACAAAAAACTTCAAACTCTAGAGATTACAAGAAAAAGTAACATGAATAAATGGCGTTCCTTGACATAGAAAATGTAGAAATAATGTTGGATAACAAAATTGAATATTCCGCCCCTAATGCTGTAATTACTGACTATGTCAACGTCGCGTGCACAAATGCCGAAGATTTATTCAAGTTCTGTTTGAATATACAAAAATAGTCCTTGTGCCCTTGTAAAACAGGTCAATGACGTGGCAAATAATTTTGTTTCAATAAATGTCCTGTCCCCAACGACTGCATTTTAACTGAAATTAATGTTATCGACTTGTAATGCGGATTGAAGTAATACAAAAGGAAAGTTTGTTTATTAACTTAACCAATTATAGTAATTCTTTCATTTTTAAATAATAATCAAGCAAAAGCTACCCTTTAGTTGTAATTTAACCGTTTCCGTGCGGATGTCGCCGCAGAGGCACCATGGGTATCTTTTCTGTATGGCGGGTGACGCCCGAGAGGAGATAAAATGTTTACCTGTAAAACTATGATGAAATTACATTTTTCAGAGGTTTCCCCTCAATGAAAGTGGCTTTATTTGTCACGTATTTTACGTGTACAGTGTTAGTTTAAGGATATTGCATAAAAACTTACACTTCAGGAGTCTTAAACATTTTCAATTATTGGTGATTAATATGGCCACCGAATTATTTTATAAATATATAACGCCAACACCAGCAAAATCTCACATCAACATAATTTATTCTTATAATTAACTAGAAGCCAGCCCCTGCTTCGCACGGGTATGAAACAAACATTTCTAAAGTTTATTACTAACATACATACACACACAAACACTCCATACATACTTTTTTGTCATTGCATGGTGTTATTAAAAAAAGAAAATTCGTATAATATCGAGTAGCGTTGCATATACAGCTACACTATAAATAAAATAAAAGTATACTGTAATATAATATTGAATATTATAGAAATCAACAAAAGCAAGTGGATTAAATCTGTTTTATTGTTTAATTTACTTTATTAAGCTATGTATAATATTTTTTTGTGAAATTAAACATTTATTTGAACTCTTTTTTTGCGTTATGCGGCTAAAGTATGCATGCATGTATTCGGGTCTCTTTTTGTAGCTCGCGGAGCAAATTTTTTGACACAGTTACTCTTCCTTAGTTTTTATTATTCGTAGAATTAGTACATTATGCACCTACCTAGGGCAGGAAAATAAGAAATGTCTCAGATCACATGTAATTCATGTGATCAATCAACAAACATGTGATCTGAGGCTTTTTTATATACTGCCCGTGGTGTGTATACTATTTTTCTCATCAACGGAGGCGGAAAACGGCAACATTGGTAAGCGCAGTGGGAAAAAGATGACGCTTTCCGCCCGGAGGTGAGAAAACATCATTTCCTTTCTGATTGATTTGTAGAATTCAGATATTTCAATCAAAAACTACAACTTATACAATGTTTATTTGTTTATAAAATGCTATAAAAAAGATACATTTTTTGGCGTTATACATGACTAGCATGTAATATCCCGTTCTACAATCAAACGAAAATAAATTTATCAATATAGCCAAAGACTTACAACACCTGATAAAAATAAGTCACTTACCTTCCATCTCTGTTTGTACAATTGGAAATAGACGAAACAGCGATAAATTACAATTCATGGCGGGTGGCGCCCGAGAGGAGATATCAAAGTTCCTGGCGCTAGGCGCCTCAAAGGAGATACGAAATATTTGTTCGCAGTCAGGCGCGTGAAATTGCAAAAAATGACACCGCACTGAATCGGTTAAGAAACATTCTAGAAAAAATTCAATACTTTTGTTTATAAATTACTTCATGATAGTCCAAGTTTATTATTTTATTTATTTTAAAAAGAATGTACTTACTTACCAAAAATAACAAAATAAAAATAGAACGTTGTATGACGTCGTAGGCGTGCTACAAGATCGTAGCTCGTCTGCGAGTGGTCTACGCCGCGCTCCCGGTGCTACGACACATGCTACGCCGCTCGCCCGGCTGCGGGCTACGGGCTACGTGCTACGGGCTACGGGCAAGCTACGGGCTACGGATAAAATATTCTGAGCAAAGTTAACATAATAATATTATGTGTTGAACAAAATCTTAGTTAGTATAATATTTACCAAACTGAAAATATATTTTTGTCAAAAAACGATTTTTAAAGTTTTTAGAGATTAACGCTCGTCGTAACCAAGATAAAAGGGTTTGGGTAGATTTAAGGGTTGTAACGAAAAGTATGTTAAACTTACTTGTTGTGTGTATTTAATTTTTAAAGAAATGATAACTTTTAAGTACTTAAAAACGTTTGAATATCACCAAAAATGTGTAAAATAGACCGAAAATATTTTTCTATATTTGTTGAGAATTTATTTAAGTGAGAGCTAAAACATTAAATGCATCGACAAATTAAAGACTTTTTCTAGTCTTTAAAATATATTTAAGCTTCCTACTTAAAGCCAGAAAAAAAATTGGGTGCTACAAATCTTACGTACATACTAAGGACGCATGCTGCGACCTATGTTTGGAAAATGCTTACCTGAATGCAAAAAATATCAGTTCTTAACCTAATTTGTATTTTTTTTCTTTAAGTATGTTTTAGCAAATATAATTAATGAAAAAAAAAATAAAAAAATATATATTCTGTAAAAACCAAACCAAAAGAAACAAAATACAGATTTTCTTCGAAATATCCGTGAAAAGTTTGTGCTACATTTTCAGAAAATTTAATAAAGTAAGAGCTAAAATTACATATTATACACATTAAGAAATAGAAGACTTTGTTAAGCCTAAAAAATAATTTTAAACTTCCTATTTAAAACCAAAGAAAAATTGGAACGCCATTTACCTGGCGAGGCACACAACAAGCACATTTGGAGGTATGCTCATCTACATACAAAAATATTAATTTGAAATATAAATTATATATTTTTTCAACTTATTTTCTTTCTTTGGAATATAAGCAATGATACAAATCAAAAAAATAATGATATATTTTATTATTTTGCTATATATTTAAAAGAAAGAAATATGCAAATTTTCTTCAAAATTTTACAGTTTATGAGTTTACTTGAAGTGGAAGAGAATAATTTAAAAATCAAAAGCACAACTTTTCAATAGGTAAACTTTATTATTTATGTTATCAGCTACACATTCCTTTTTTTCTTTTCAATTTTCATCCACTATCGCAAAAATCGGAGGTTTGCACGATTTTTTACGCTCTGGGAACTCCACTATAATTTGTTTTTTTGTTACATTAACTATATTGCGCCATACCGAAACTCTATTATGTGTGGTAGAATCAATCTTTTTATTGACTACAATGAGTTGGTCAAATATAGATGCTTTAAAACAAAACTACAAAAAACTTCAAAATAAAAGGCTTATAAAAACTATTTCATAATTCATCCATACGTCGGTTGCTCATGAATTCTTCATCAATCACGGATCTCGTCCCGATATTAAATGAGCAATATTGACTTACCGATACGTAACGACCCGCTAATCACGCGATCCGCCTTTCGTGACTCGCCCAAACAAAAATAATGAAATTAGATATAACAACCTTAAAATGTCATCCCCGGCCATTCCACAGCATGACTCCGCGCTGTTATCATTGTTTTAGGGTTAAATAATAATTTAAGTTAACTTTTCATTGTTCATGTTGTTTTAGGGTTAAATAATACTAATTGAAGAATTCTCATTTATTATATTCTTGAAGTCAATAGTTAGGAAGTTGGTGAATGTTGTTGGATTTGGCTCGAGCCAGGTAAGTTTTTAACATATTTTTATGTCAGTAGTTCAGACGTGGATGTATAAATTAAATATGTCATTATAATTATATTATGAAACAAAAAGTTTTTTTAATTATCTGTTAAGCCTACAAATAGGTACGCTCATTTAATCCTAGCATCAGTTGTGAATATACATTAGTAATTACTAGTATTGTGATAATGACCTACTCAATATTTTTTTATTACTATGCTTGCTTGTTTTTTCAAAAAACAAGCAACTTATGTATTGTAACATAAAAATGTTACCTACCTAAAAGTCTATCACTTTATTTTTACCAAAACATAAACAATAAACATTGAAATTTTCTGTAAATTGAAACCAGTGAGTCTGCGTAGGTATAGCAGTAATTCTTCTGGCAGACGGTAACAAATGTCCTCACAATTAAACAATCAGTTCACTCTTAACTGCCCTTAGGGGACATCCACTAATTTAGATTTGTCTTTAATTGTACGTACTCAATTCTAAATAGTTACAGCTAAGTTTTGTGGTAGGTCATCGGTATAACATAGACTCAACATCCATACTAATATTATAAATGTGAAAGTGTGTCTGTCTGTCTATCTGTCACCTCTTCACGCCCAAACCGCTGGACCAATTTTGTTGAAGTGTGGTATAGAGATAGGTACTTTGAGTCCCGGGAAAGGACATAGGGTACTTTTTATCCCGGAAAAAGGTACGGTTCCCGCGTGATAAATGAATTTTTGCACAAAGGAGTTGCGCAGATATAGATCACATGGTATGGATATGTATTTTGATTTTGGATGCTACCTATTATCAAACTTATTCTAAACACAAGCAACAACATTAATAATATTATTGTTGTTGCACATTGTGTTTAGATACACCTACCTAAGTATAATGTTATACTTAGGAAGGTGAATTTTACATAATTTGGTGAATGAGTAACAATATGAAAATTTGTGTGCTTATCGTTGCGTCTAATAATTAGCCAACATATTACATTACACACTTATTTTTGCACACAAAATAACCAGTATTCTATAAAAATTAAATGAAGTTTATTATATTACACTATTCGTTGTCATTTCAATCGAGTATTTTACCATAGTTTGTATATTTAGTTCATACTCTAGCTTAGCAGGTCCAAAGGGCTATCCACCGAACAAAAATGAGTAAGCAAGAAACAAAATATTTACACACTAACTCATACCTTTTCATTGCGTGATAGAATTATTGTATTCACAACTGAACATATAACCTCTTTCCATGAAGTCGGTTAAAATACCAACCTCATGTGTTATCTATCGCTAAAATGCTCAACTCAAGTACATTCGGAGTATTGGCGTATCGAATGCGCATTTTTTCTGCATTATGATAAAAGAAATCAGCAACTATTTTTCGTGGGCTGAATCGGTTGCATGAATAATTTCCAGTAATGTGGCTCCGGCCATTGCCAAACTTCCAGACTAACCGAGCTTCCCTGAGCACTCGATACAAAACAAGTTCTAGAATTATTACTAAAGCCAAAATAATAATTGTTAACTTTATAATGAAGATTTCGAAAAAAACTCCATACATTTTCTGTCAAACTCTTGATTAAATTAAAGTTGAGTACTTAATAATTTAAATTTTGTGAATGCGGCCGTCAATTCTGAGAAAAAGCGAAGTTGCTTGGTTGATGATTCATTATGGGCTAGCCCTATTTACACTAATTAAACAAACTAACTTCAGCTTAGTTTGGTTTCCGACAGAAACGTTAAAGCGAGACTTTTTAAGCCTACTTTGTGCAGGCACCTTAAAGTTAATAAATCAAAGCCCTTGTAAATATAATATAGTTCTTGGTTTATGAGATATTCTTTATCTGACATTCTGGAATTTAAAAACATGGAGCCCTTGAAAGTTCACCTGCATTCCAGTTCTGACATTGTCTAGGTTTTATATCACATCGATGTCCTCTGATAGTAAATTGTTTATTAGCTTCGTGACGTAACTAACTACATCGGGTACAAACGACGGTACTGTCGTGATTCGCAGAGCTATTTACGTTAATAATCCTACAAAAAATGTACAATCAAAAAACTTTACGAAACGAAGCACAAGTCAGCAAGTTTTTAATTTATGTTTGAACGATTTAAACAACATTCGTTTGTAATTTATAGCAATTGTAAGTTGTAGCGGTATATAGCTACTATTTAGACATGACATTTAAAAAAAATTTAGAGCTAATTCGTCGAAAAAAATGCCATAGTGTCGGGACACATTGGATACAGTCACAACAGTTTTAAACTACTGCTTTAAACGGTATCTGAATATCTAATAAATAAAACACTCGATATAAGCTTACGGGTAAATTTTTGCTCTACGTGAACGAAGTCTGGGTCACAAGGCTAGCCATAAATAAAATTTTCAATTCACATGATGACGAATGTTGTTAAAACTTGTGCTCAAGATAACGTACAAGTTGTGTTTACACGATAATCGGAGTTTCTCACGAACAGCGGGACCGGTAGAAGGGAGCCCCTATCTGATCAAAAGTGGCGGTATGTTATATATCATAGGGTTATGATTTAAGAGAAAGATTGGTTCTAAAATAGGTTAATTGAAAATGAAATTAATATATTATATTTATAAAGATATCACACCGTATAAAATAAAGGCACTTCTCGCTTTTTGTCTTTATATATTTTAAAACCTTTAAAACCACTCAACGGATTTTGATGCTGCTTCTTTAATATAAATGACTGAAGAAGAAGGCATACTATAATAATATACTTATTGAATTATAGTATAATTCAATAAGTATATGCTATAAAATATATTAATTTTCTCCCAGAAAGAGTCAGTGTTAATTGTGATTTAGCTTTGGAGTTAGAGGTAGCTTGAAATCTATGGGAGGTGTGGCCCCTCTTGACCCGCCACTGAACAGAGCCCCGGCATAATATGATCATACTCCGTAAAGTACGTGAGTTACTGCCGTGGCTTCCGTAATGGAGTCATCAATCACAACATTCGGCTCGCCCATGTTTGCACAAATCGTATGCCGACCCCAAAACAACCTTAGAAAATATTTGGCAATGTCGTTACAAAATACACGACCACTAATCATTATTGAAACAAATGGTGTAAGTTGAATATAAAATTAGGATTATTAGGTAGTTTTTCAACCTGGTCTAATGTCTTTTTACCCTCGAACAAAAAAGAGGGGTGTTATAAGTTTGACGTGTCTGTCCGACTTTGTGTGTGCGTGATCTGCCCGTGGAATCGTAGCTTCCAAACGGGTGGACCGATTTTGATATTTTTTAAAAGCTTACATGATCGAGAGTGTCCTTAGCAATTATTAGTTCATTATCGTCAACCCGCCCAGTGCTGAAATATTTGAGTTTATCTACGTCATGTAACTTGTAAGCGATTTCCAGTGATTGATTCAATATTTTACATTTCAGATTAGAATGGAGGGGGGGGGGGAGTATTTTTAATTTAACATTTTTCGTAAAGTGCATTAACTTACAATAGAATTTTGCTTCGTTCATATATTAGAGGTATTTAAAACTATATATAAGTACATGATAATATGTACTACCTCTAATATAAAATTACTTATTCAAGTCTTAATAAGATATTATTTTTCAAATAAAGAATTAAAAAAAAAACATAAATGGTTGAATTATTCTTTGTTATTTCAGACGACACAATAACAAGCTGAGATGGTGCGAGGGAAGGAGCCGGAAGTCCCCACCACTAACCCGGTGGAGGCGAAGAAGTACCGGGACGAGGCCGCCGGACACTCCAAGAATGGCAACTACGAGCGGGCCCTGACGTCGCTGGCCAAAGTAAGAGCCCTTTCCATATAATAATAATAATATGTTTATTTCTCCCAAAAATTACATATGCAATTTGTGGGAGACATGGAGACCAAACTAAGCCAAGGCCTGTATATTGGTACCCCAGGCCCCCCCTCACAAACAATGGACTAACAAAGTAACAACTAATATCTAAAACTATTTATTTTTTCACAATAGCGCGCGCGCGTGTGTTTGTGTGTGTGTGTGTGTGTGTGTGTGTGTGTGTGTATATTTCTAGGTTCAATTAAGGACATGAAGTATATAAATCTGTACATTATAACGCGCCACCGCCGCTCCCGCCCCACTGCCCGCTGGTTTCGAGACTGAAGCCTTAGAGTCGATACTAAATCATAAAACAAAGTTTTTTTTCTCCAAGTCTAAGAGAGCTCCAAAATTACTATGCATAAAATCCACGCTCGAGCTTCGAGGAAACGGGGGCTGAGGGGGCTCGCTGTTCTATCGGAAAATGCCCTTCACAAGACTTTTTGCAGGGCAAAGGGCAAAGTTGTTTTATAATCCCTCGGGAATAGTATAGCTTCTGTATATCATATAAGTTAGGTATTGTAGAAGTTTGTGTCTCAAAAATGGCACAACATATTGACTTGAAATATTCCGCCATACGGTTCCACATACAGCGATACACTAGGGCCATAGGTGGTGCCTAAACACTTATAGTCGCCATGGAGACCACGGCACAGGCGTCGCTATCGATGCCTCCTCACACACTTACGTTACATAACCTCACGGGCTCGGGATACGCACGTAGTTTTTTCGCAAAATGACGGAAAACGAGGACAATGCTAAAGCCCAAATACGCTCTATTCTCGGACCGACTAAAGATGCTGAATTCCTCCAAAGTTTCGTTCGAGTTGGCATCGGAGATGACGAGGACGAGATCCCGGTGCCCAAGGCCTCGATCAGCAAGCGCGCTCCACCCACCGCGGACAAGGAATCCAACATCGAAGATGACAAACTCTCCGGATCCCTCCGAAGGGAATCGACTAAGCCGGAGAAGAAAAAGACCCGTCGCCGACAGAAACGGGAGAGAAGACGCCGCGAGGAGGAAATATACACGGACAAAGACCGAGCTGCAGCCGTGGTGATGGGTTCGAAGGATATCAAACTGTCTCTGAACATAAAGGATAAGACGGAGAGAAGCAACGCTCTTCAGATACCGGCCGAGGCCGACTCGGGGACGCTTTTGGCTCTGGCGCGAGCTGAGTTAACGCGGGAACGATACCGCACTGCGCTCTCCTTTGTTAACAAGGTTTGGTGAAAAGTGAAGCTTTCAAATAATTAAAGTTTGTAACACGGAACGAAAGTTTGGTCGGCTTTTCTAAATATTTCAGTTTTTACGAAAATTAAAGAAAAATAGTTTTCACAATAAAATATCGTATGATCTAACCTTTTTAAGTAGGTCATCAAAACTTAGTGTGGAATGATTATTTGAAAGTTTATTGTGTTCTTTAAATGTTTCTTGCCTAGTTCCTAATTGCCTTTTATTATTCTATTTCAGGCGATCGAGTTGGCCCCGGACGAGAAAGCGGCCTACGTGGCGCGCAGCAAGTGCTACTTGCTGCTGGGGGAGCCGCGCAAGGCGCTGGCGGACGCGGAGACAGCGCTCACCCTGGACCCGAAGCACGCCAAGGCGCTGCTGCAGAAGGCCGAGGCTCTATACTACTGCGGGGAGTTCGAGATGAGTCTGGTCCACTACCACCGAGGCCTGCGCGCCAGACCCGACCTCAATGAGTTCAGACTGGGAGTCCAAAAAGCTCAGGCAAGACGATATCGTAATTTTTATGTTATGTAGAGAGATCCTCTTTAACATTTAAATATAAAGTCGCTTCTCTCTCGAATTTTCATTTTGCCATTTACCGTATAGTTTTTCAAGTTAGCCAAGCTCTATCAACATAACATAATTTTCTACAGTATAACTAGCTGACCCGGCAAACATTGCTTTGCCATATAAATTATTTCTAGTATCAATATAAAAAGTAGATAAAAACCGTTTCTCATGTTCCTAGGCAGATGGGGGACCAACGTAGTTTGGTCGCGTTATGTCAAACCCAGCAGACAGATCACAATAATTAACACATAATTAACATTGAATCGACATGATCCGACCAGATGTTGGTCTGTCAACTGCCTAGGAATCAATTTCCTTGATGGTACATACAAAATTTCATTAAAATCGGGTGAGTCGTTTTGGAGAAGTTCGCGCACAAACACTGTGACACGAGAATTTTTAATATATTAGATAAAACTTTCCCGTTTATAAAATGACCTTGATAGAACAGTTACTTGAAGGACTTTTGTCTCTTTTCAGGAAGCTATCGAAAACACCATCGGGTCCGTGAAACAAGTTCAGAGAGCAACGAAACGAACAGCGGCCAAGTCGTCGCGACCGGCCCTCGGCCAACTCATGTCTGATAAGATTTACTTGGAGAACCTCTTGAAAAACCCCAACTTGGCCATAGCGGATAAGAAAAACGACGTAGTGATGAAGCAAGCTGAAGAAGCATTGCGATTTCTAGAAAATAGAGAGGAGTTTTGGAGGCAACAACAAACGTCCACGCGACACTAGTTTATTAGATTAGCTATACCTAATATTAGACCGCTTAGACCCGCTATCCCCAACCCGCGGCCCGCGACTTTATTTGTGGCCCGCGTGATGTTAAAAAATTTTGAAATTCACGCCCACCGGCAAAATAACGTAAAGTCTACGTGATAGTCGTTAAATTTTTTTCACTTTAAAATCGTTAATTTTGAAGAATGTTATTTTTTAACCCTAAAAAAATTTTGTTGCGGCCCGCGACACCAAGACCAAAACATGTTTGTGGCCCGCATGAAAAAAAGGTTGGGGACCACTGGTTTAGACGTATATATTACGAAATTTTGCCCGCGGCTTCGCTCGCATTAAGAAGTATTATTATATACAAACTTTCATCCCCTATTTTAACCCCTTGGAGGTAGAATTGATCAAAATCCTTTCTTAGCGGATGCCTACGTCATAACATCTACCTGCACGCCAAATTTCAGCCCGATCGATCCAGTGGTTTGGACTGTGCGTTGATAGATCACCATGTCAGTCAGTCACTTTTGAGTTTTATATATATAGATATGCTAATTAAAATAAAGCTTTTTAAAAAATATATTGTCGTTTTATTCAATAAGTACTTATTAATTTAGATTTTAGTTTAGTTTAGCCTGGACCGGTCGTGTAAATATGTCACCCTAAAGTGATAGTTCTTTAGGGTGTGTACTGTGTATGAGCCCCCTGTATAGAGTTCACTGTAAAAGTAGCAGCGCTGAGGAAGTAAGTATAAAAAAAATTGTATGGGCAAAAGCTCATGCTCACGCTGGGGCGCTTGCCTAGATAAAAATCACGAAAAAATCGGCCAAGTGCGAGTCGGACTCCCGCACGAAGGGTTCCGTACCGTTATAGAGCAAAAATAGGCCAAAAATTGCGTTTTTTGTACGGGAGTCCCCCTTAAATTATTATTTTATTTAAATATTATTTTAAATTATTAAAGTAGACATATAATTAAGGCTTTTGTGAAAATTTCAAGTGCCTACTTGTTGTCATCGTTGATACCAAGCAAAAAATGTTTGAAAAATTACGTTTGTTGCATGGGAGCCCCCCTTAAATATTTAATTTATTTTGTTTTTAGTATTTGTTGTTATAGCGGCAACAGAAATACATAATCTGTGAAAATTTCAACTCTCTAGCTATTACCGTTCTTGAGTTACAGCCTGGAGACAGACGGACAGACGGACAGACATCGAAGTCTCAGTAATAGGGTCCCGTTTTTACCCTTTGGGTACGGAACCCTAAAAAAGGTCTTTCAGCGCTGATGTTTTCACAGAGAACTCTATACACATACACACCCTAAAGTAAGTATTATAACTAAGTTTTGTTACACCCTGTTTAAAAAGTAACTAGAATGGAACTAAAATATTTTTGACATTTAAAATTAGTTTTGGTTTAACTGCATATCATGACCAAGGTTAGGACTAACTCACCGATGAGGACCGCTAAAGCACTCACTCAACTGAAAGAACAAACTATTCGTAGTTTGAAATTTACTTTCTGCCCAGTGCCCAGTCGTCATCAAACACAACAAATGGTTTTAAAACATACTATTAAGATAATAGCTATATTCAGCTGAAGCTGACCTTCAGCTTCTGAACATTAACTCTAGACTCTTTGTGTGCACTGTGCAACCTACTGTGCAACTGTAAATTAGTACCTACGCGCTGCAATGTGTGAAATCCATTACGTGAAAATCATTATCAGGCGATTAATCTTAGCTCCAGGAAATGCGCTTTTGTCGTGTTCACGTATAAAAGTGTTCAGTGCCATTTCAGTCTTTCAATATGCCATTGTTGTCATTCACCATGATTGCAATCAAGTTTGCACTGTCGCTGCTTCTTGTGGCATTCAGCGTGAGTCTATTTAAAAGTGGTTCATGGAATAAATACGATTGTTTAATAGTTATACTTTACACCGACACAGGCAACATCCCCACTTAATGCTCGTCCCACCTAAGAGACCTAAAATTGAATACTGCGCATTCCCCTTTCTCGTTTGCTGAGCGATTTTAAAAGTAATGCTTTTGCTTCACATACTTAGGAGTTAGGTATCTGATTTTTTTCTGTGTTGCAGGTGTATGGACATGAAAGCGACGAAGCCATGGCCTGCGAGGCTTTATTAGAAAATGTAAGTACCTAGTACCTACCACTACTACTTAGTGACAATATGAATTTAACTTCGCTGAATGTTAACTACAATAAACAAAATACCTATGTGACAACTGACATGATAATGTTATTACAGGTCGGCGAAAGATGCTGCGAAAGCGTGGCCGCATCACAGAGCTTCGGTGCAGATATGGCGTCATGTCTGGCGAACGACTCTGAAGAAGTTACGGTATGGATATGTCGCAGTCATCTGGTTTAATCTGCGTTTCGATCGAATGACTACCGCATTCATTGAATGACACCATTCAATTGATTGACTAAAGGACAACTCGTCAAGACGTTGACTGTAACGTTTAACGTCTTGACTAAACGTCATATAGCGAAGTCGTTAGTCGTGTTCGTTTGCTTTTTCAACTGCGCATGCGCGGCTTTTTTGTGTGTCAGTGTGAGTGTCATATTCTAAAATACCTTGTCATGTTCTAAAATACGGTCTGTCAGATTTTCTAAAATCGGTATTTTAGAATATGACACTCTCTTGACACACAAAAAAGCCGCGCATGCGCAGTTGAAAAAGCAAACGAACACGACTGTTAAATGGGATGCTATAATTTTTTTTCAAGTAGCCATTGACGGGGTAGTTATAGGTAAATCCACGCCACGCTTTCATATTATTTTATTAGTTATTACAAATAAAGCACTTTAATAATCGATAAAATATCAACACAGTGCTGTCAGCTGTGCGAGCTGTTTAACGCCATATTTGTTTTAGTGACTAGTAGCGCCGCAGTAGAAAGAAAATGAAATACCTACGTTCAATTACCTAACTGATTTCGTGTCCGCTATCTTCAAAACGCTATGCTACAAATCGCTAACTAGTTGAACGTTGAGGGACGATCGTTCAATCGCCGTTCGGCCGAGTCATTCAATTGAATGGTGTCATTCAATGAAAGCGCTAGTCATTCAATCGAATCGCAGATTGAACCAGATGACTGCGACAGATATATTTTGTACTAGATGACGCCCGCAAATCCTTTGCGCCAAAATTCGTTTATCGCGCGAAAGCCGAAAACCGTACATTTTCCGGAATTAAAAGTATCGTAGGCAGTAGGTACGTACTTTCCCGAGACTCAGCGAAATCGGTTCAGCAGCTTAGGCGTGGAGAGGGAACTGACAGGCAAACAGACACATTTTCGCATTCATAATATTATTATAGTGTGGAAGTATGGATTATAAATTAATCAATTGGTGTTTTCATTCTTTTTTGCCGCAGACTGATCTAGCAGATTAGCTTAAAAAAATGATTAAAAATTTTCGACGCATTTCCACTCGCTAACAAGCGGATCTCCTATTGGTGGTCGTATCAAAAATCCTATCTGATAACCCGAACTTAAAAACTCTCATTAAAGTACATAACAAAAATCTTCTATAGTGCGACAACGTCAAGTGCATACTGACCAAACAAGGTATCATGAAAGGCGACAACATAGACGAGGATGCCGCTAGGAGGAGGTTCCAGCAGATAAGCAAAGATCACGGGGACGAGAGGGAGATGGCGGAGAGGATAATGGGAGAGTGCCTGGACGGCAAGTTCCTGGAGTACCCGCCAGAGGACGCCTGCCCGGCCGTCAAGTTGTTCACTTGCGCCATTTTAAACGCACAACTGGTAGGAATTTGTCATAAATAGGTAGCCTGTACTTTTTGTGTTAGCGGGCCCCTAGACAAGCAATTTTATTGCGCAATATCGTTATTGCGTAATATTATTGACTGTCTAAAAAAAAAGCGTTGGATATTGAATATCGCGCGCCTTCGATCTAATTGTCAATAAACTGTTCAATAAAATTGAAGCGTGATATTGAACAATACAGTTGATCGTCTAGAGGCCGGCTTAGACTAAGCAATGAAAAGATCGACGTGAGCGAGGCAAAAGTTAAACTTTTTTAACTCTGTTCAAAAAAGTGAGACATGGCACAGAATTTCATCAACGCCAAATGCCAATATGAAGTTTGTGGCTCGGCCCACGCTGCTATAAGTCACAGCAGGTCACAACTCACAGCCTATAACAGACATATATGGCCGTTTTGGCAAGTGTTCAAATTTAGAACGAATGCCGCCGTATCACTACAACGGGGGCATGATTCATGAATTCACCGCCGTCGCACCAAAATAGCCTGGTACCGTACGCGTCGTACGTCTTTTTTTAAGTATTTAGTATCAAAGATAATTTTTAACTTGATCCCTCTCTTTAATAGTATCTATATACTTTTTAGAGCTGCACGAAGTGGAAGTCAACAGACAAGTGCAACCAAATAGCGGAAAACGCCAAGAAATGCAGAGAATTGGTCGACGAACTATAACTACCTACAAGAAAGTTACTTTCTGAAAACTTCTTCTTAAAAGCAGTTTTCAGAAAATCACAATTTATATAGTTAACGAGAGGGCGCACCCCACGACGAATCATTGAAACAAACATATTATAAGAAATAAATTTATTTGTTCTGACGTGTTCGATTTCATTCGTCAACATTATACAACAAATCCCTGCCACTCGCTCCACAACAAAGTAAGCATTCTTTTGATCACACGAATCAAATTACTCCATAACTTTTATTTACAATATTTACAAGATTGACTTAGTAATAAACACAGATATTGGTGTGACGGAGAAATGGCTGCAATATTCAATCCAAGATGTATGTTTACTAATGTCTTTTAAATCTAAGCTGCATTTATTACTAAAGCCGCACATTTTATTTCATAATCAAACACTGCACGAAATATTTGCAAGAGTATAATAATATTATAAGCGTCGCATACAGCATACTGCACTTCGGTTATTCACAGAGAAATACTCCATATTATTATATCCGCATTCCACATTAATAATAATTAATAAAATATTTCAAAACTCTCCATGAATGGGCAATATATTTCGAATGACATCAAAAAACTCATTCTTGCAGTTTGTTGTAATGAAAACACAAGTTTCAATCTAAGGGTCTAATCACACTAGGCTGAATTACGTTGACGTAAATTCCGCCGCGTTTCAATCCATACAAAATATGGGCGGAACGCGACACACTATGCCGAAATTCCGTCGTGAGCCGAATTTCCGTCGAGCCAAGTCGAGCGTAAAGTTCGGCAGCGATTCGGCGGTAATGTTTTGTATAGCAACACACTATACGCGACGGAATTATCAAAACCGAACATGGGAAATCCAACCTTATCTCCAAAGCGTTAACGCACACATTACATCTGAGAATTTTAAATACTCACTTACGCGCGCGTTCCGCAACGGAAATTACGCCGCGAAATTTCGGCTCTTCGCGTAATTTACAGTGTGTAGCATCAGACGTAAGCGGCTGAACGTAATTTCGGCCACGTAAATTACGCCGGCGTAATTCAGCCTTGTGTGTTTAGACACTTAATGCGCGTAGGCACCTTCAAGTCAATAACATAATACTGTAGTTACACACTTAAATAAGCATTCGAGAGTCAATTTCATTAGAGGACTTGTTAAAATCTATAAAGTTGCATCGGTAGGTTTAATACTTAGGATTTAAATTAAATAAAATTATAAAAAACAACATCGGTAGCTTGGTCAAGAACTGGCTGATATTTAAACTTTAATAAAACATACTCCATAATCATAATATTAAACAAAGTATTTTACATCGTCATAAGAAACAACAGAAACAATGAAAAAATAGTTAAATAACAAGACGTAATTTGGAACAAACTTCTGATAAAAGGAACATTCATTTTTTGTGAATTGCTGTAAAGATCTGTTTGATATTAGCGCTGACTTGGTTGCAGTAATACACTAAGAAACTAAGATGCACTTGATGAATATACTAACTGTAGAGGAACATCTTTTAGCAACTGCATGAAGAACACTTTACACAAATACTACCTATATTTTCAAGTTTCAAAGCTAAATCGTAATACTGCTTTGCGACAGCTTATTGCAATAATTACAGTGTTGGACAGCCATACTGTATTGTAGGTATATCAACTGCATTTTTGCGTTGCGTCGCGTCGTCGCAAATCAATATTGTTGCCTTAACATAATATAACTTAAACTCATTTACTTCAGAAGAAAATCACTTCAATATTATAAATAGCACTTTTTGGTCATCACACGATACTCTGCAAATACTGGAGTCACATACAATATAATTGACTTCATATTTACATGTGGGACATCATTTGCTTACACTCATATTCTATACGAAAGTTTACGAAACTATATCTCTCCTACACCTAAGAGTCAAAGTCGTTTGAAATGCAAATCCACATACCCTTACGTCTTCTGCGGTGGTTGAATCCAGATCCTGAATCCAGATGTGACCTAAAATTGTATACCCTGGCATTATAAATGGTTTGTCTTGAATCAACCGAGAGTATTCACGTGATCAACCGAGAGTATTCACGTGGTCAACCGAAAGTGTTCACTTGATCAGATATTCACGTGGTCAATCGTGAGTATTCACGTGGTCAACCGAAAGTGTTCACTTGATCAGATATTCACGTGGTCAACCGTGAGTATTCACGTGGTCAACCGAAAGTGTTCACTTGATCAACCGAGCGTATTCATGTGGTCAACAGAGAGTATTCACGTGATCAACCGAGGGTGTTCCATATGGCGGCCTTGAGCCGGTTGAGGTCGTACTAGTCGGCCTCGTCGGGCGGCGGCTTGTACACCGGCCCGAACTTCATCATGTACTTCTTGACGAACATCTTGGCCTTGGAGCGCACCGAGTCCGTCACCACCAGCTCCTCAACGCTACGGCAGTGCTTCAGCTCTTTCAGCATCACAAAGTGTGTGAGCTGAAATGTAATTACGATAGATAAAATTTCGTGTAAGGGTCAATTTAGACAGCGACGCGACGCGCAGATGCATTTCTAAATTTGTATGGATTTGACAGATTTCAATTGCGTGAGACGTCTTGCAAATCTGTCAAATCCATACAAATTTAGAAATGCATCTGCGCGTCGCGTTGCGGTCTGAATTTACCCTAAATCAAATGTGTATAAATGGCTATGTTATTAGATTACTCTGAAAAGTAATTTCATTAAAACATTTACTAAACCCATCATTGCTTTTGACTTGTCGCGAAACAGTCATTAGTCATTACTCATTACTCTTTTAGCAACATTGCTCGTTCATATGGTGCCACAATGGCACAGATCACATTAAAACAACGTTATCTTATTTCAAGCTGCGTAAACGATTGTAATGTTATACAATATACAGGTATAACTCGACGACGTATGGTTATCACCAGATATTTAGATAAGAATGTTTACAAAATTAGGATCATAGTAAATAATAATAAAATGTATGCCTGCAGTCCTTAGGTTTAGTTTATAATATGTTAGAGTGAAAATGACACTCAATTATTTATGGATGATGGGATTAAGATGATGATTGTACGCAAGATTTGCTGCTTTGTCAATGTGACTTGCAATTACATAGAATATTAGACAAGTGTAAAATTGTTAAATAAGCTTGATAGCAACATTTTATTGGTGTACATAATAATGTCGCTTCGTATACAACTTTGTGTGACGCAACGCGCCGTGTGGACTGGCCGTAAGCGGGCCCCTAAGCGATCAATTTTATTGTGCAACGAGCTTTTGCCCGCGACTTTGCTCGCGTTAAGAAGTATTATTATACACAAACTTTCATCCCCTATTTTAACCCTTTGGGGTTGGAATTTATCAAAATCCTTTCTTAGCGGATGCCTACGTCATAACATCTACCTGCATGCCAAATTTCAGCCCGATCCGTCCAGTGGTTTGGGCTGTGCGTTGATAGATCAACATGTCAGTCAGTCACCTTTGAGTTTTATTTATAAAGATATTATTGACCGTCTAGAGTCTAGACTCTAGGGTTAATATTGAACGCGCCCGCCTTTCAATAATATTGTCAAATAAATTGTTCAATAATATTGTTCAATGATATTGCACAATAAAATTGATCGTCTAGGGTCCGGATAACAGCGAAAAGAGCACATACCTAAAACCTAACGTAACCTTTTCTCTGTTAATTAGGTTTGTACACCTACACAATGCTTTCAATCTCTTATAGTCAATCCGATAAACAAAAGGTTGACTGGTAGAGATTTCTTGTTAGCAATAAGTTCGCTTTTAGTGCATCATCAGCTGGAATATGTTGTTTTAAGTAAAATTGTTTCATTTTGTATTTTTTGGTGTACAATAAAGTGTTGTTGTATTGTATTGTACCTTGCGCGCGAGGTGTTTGAAATCTGCGGTGCTGGTGATGCGGCCGACGGGGGCGTCGGCGCGGCGATAGGGATTGAGGTGCTGCACCATCACCCGCGCCATGCCGCTGCGGAACTGCTCCTTGATGCGACGCGCCTCGTCCGCGTCCGGCGACGCCGCCGCCGTCTCAGACTCCGAGCTCCCCGAGTCAGAATCCACCAGGTCCGCGAACTAAGACATGGTTATTTGATTACTTTGACAATAAGTTAAGTTCCACATCATCGAACGTTTTGGTGATCACGATCATAACTTTTTGCTATTACATCATATCTGACAAACACATATTCACCTGTAGCGCTAGCACGGCGACCAGCGGAAATGCGAAAGTATGGACAAACTGTGGAAATAAACCTAAGGTGCCGTTCCGATCTTTACCGCGGCTAATCGCGACCGACAAAAATTTAATTAAAATGCCACTTTATGACAGACTATAGTATATATGTCATAATGTAGGATAATATTATTTCAATTTTTAGGACTATAGTCACCCATAAAGTGGCATTTTAATTGAATTTTTCGGAACTAAAAAAGATCGGAACGGCACCTTAAGTTTATCTCCACAGTTTGTAACTATAGTCTGTCATAAAATGGCATTTTAATTGAATTTTTCGGAACGAAAAAAGATCGGAACGGCACCTTAGGTTTATTTCCACAGTTTGTCCATACTTTCGCATTTCCGCTGGTCGCCGTGCTAGCGCTACTGGAAGCACTAAACGTTCTGTAGATACGCCTCGGCCTGTCTACCTACAGGATATGGGAATTGCTTGATTCTAGAATCTTCTAAGGATAGAGATTGGTGCTATGGACTCTCACTGCTAATGTGTTTTATGGTCCTTTTAATGCCCAACATTGATTTGTATTAGGCATTCTAGGAGCTCTGTTACCTTGAGATGTTGCGGATTGATGCGTCGCGCTCGCTGCAGCAGTTTCTCGCGCCGCCGCCGCAGCTTTTCCTTGGTCTGTTTGTATCGCTTCACCTCGAGCCGCCCAGCCAACTTGTCTTCTTCCGTTCGTGGCTGCGCGTAACAAGTTATTAGTGGGTTTCTACAAATTAATTATATGCTATAGGTAGAAGCTAAGTGTGTTTATGTAATTTGGTTTTATTTATTTATTTATTTAATAATTTTTAATAATTTGAACATTTTACTGCCTAGCAATGCCACATCTATTACAGATGTTTCTTATGTTGGTTTCTTATGGTTATCATTAAATGCTCTTGAAGTTATGATACCATAAAATAATTGGGGGTTTTGCAATTGTACCTCTCTTGTTTTCAAAATTATTCATCCACACTATTCCTAAGTTTTTAATGCCAAAGAGGATTTTTTAAAAACCAGCAATGACTAAAATTTGAAAGAAAGATATTATAATTATTTTTTAAATAAGTTTTATTTGCTTCCAGCACCTTAGCGCGCATCTGGCGCTTTGAGGCCCAAAAATCAGACAAATGTTTTTTGTGACTGGACGCCTTTCTAAGTTTTCAGCAAGGATTTCAAATTTTTGAGCAATAATTTAGTGTGGCAGTCTTGATGTCTTCCAAAGGCTTGTGACTGATGTTGGCATTAAGAATCCTCGGTTAGTTGCTAGTGTAAATATTAAAACACAATATTGTGAAAAAACTATATTTTCTCATTAGCTACAATATAATATCACAGATACGCAGTCTCAAAGATCAAGTAGTGAACAATGTTTAAGTAATCACTCGTATAATCACTAGGCAACTTACACTAATCGGTCTTTCTGTGACTAGCCCGGGTCTTCGTTTCCTCGGCTTCACGTTGACGAGTGCGTGGTCTGGGATCAAACCATTGCGAGGGTCTTCTTTGATCACTGCATGAAAATACACGTGTTTTTATAACAATCTCGGCTTATACAGACAATACAGTAACCTGTATATCATCGTCCGAATATACTGTATACTGTATAGTCAAAAAATGTGGCTAAATGTTTAGTCATTTTATCAATACCTAAAGCAAATCAATGCATAATAAATATTAATTTACATACTCCGTTTAATCCTATTGTAATCTAGATGTAAACTTATTAATATAAAAAGACTAAAAAGCAACATAGCTTTGTTAACATTAAGATTAATTTATTGAAACGGAGTATAAAATATCAGTATAGTTAAAATGGAACATACCTTCATATACTCCGTTGACGCCCTCGACGAGTTTGCCCTTAGACTTGCGTTGTATTACAGCAGTGTCTAGAGCAGCCAGCGCTTCTGCCTCCTCCTCAGATTCACTCTCGTCTGCAAAAAAGGAGTAAAATTGTTGAAATCATGAACTTGAAAATATTGTTTGACAAAATGTATTAAGCTAGAAACAAAGAAGACTATAATAATTGACAGTATGGTTTTGAGTGTAAGGCTCAATTCACACTGGGGCAGTGTCGAAACGTCGCGACGCGTTACGTAGGCAAAAAGCCTACAACATATTCATCTCTATTGTACTATTATTTAAATACTTTCTGCTACAAAAATGGAGGAGCGCGCGTCGACTCCCGCATCCCGCATAGCAGAAATTGTACTACACTTAAATATAATAGGACAATAGAGATGAATATGCTTTGGCGAAAAACGTGACGCGACGCTTCGATTCTGCCCCAATGTGAGTTGTACCTATTATCAATATTCATCGGGTCATTTAACGCAGCCACAGACTGAACCGACATATCGTCGAATCTGCAGCATATTAACCTAATCTAAACGATGGTGTTCAATGTGAAATGGAGATCATACAAAGAACTGATCGACAAGGACGATAATCTCCGTTCCCCGTGGGTATTAACAGTTCAACAAAAAAGAGTACACGCAGAACATATTTTTGTAAATCTTAAGTATAAAAACTTCATTAAATAAAATGTGTCAGGGTGATAACTGATAATATTTAAGGTGTACAAACGTCTTCTGTGGAAAAACGAGATGAAAAAGCCTCTATTCCATCGTTATTACGTTTAGAAAATGTTGTTCAGCGTCTTCTCTTTCTTGACAGACTGTATCTTATCTTATATATAAAATTCTCGTGTCACAATGTTAGTTACCGTACTCCTTCGATACGGCTTTACTGATTCTTACCAAATTTTATATTAAGCATATTCAGTAGGTCTGAGAATCGGCTACTGGCTACTTTTTATATTGATAAGTGCATTTGTTGAAATAAATAATAGTAAATTATTACAACTCGAGACTGACGGCGACCATTGTTTGTGCGACGGGATAGCGATGGACGTTGCCATGGTGCCACACTTATTTAGTCACTTCAAGAAAATAATATGGGCGAAATACTTCATATGGCAAAACAACATTTGCCGGGACAGCTAGTTTCCATATATAAATCCATTAACCTGGTGGCGGCGGTGGCGGCTCCCACTGCGGCTGGCGCAGCTTGACGTGGTAGTAGTACCGGCGGCCGCGCTCGTCCACCGCGCTGCGCCACATCGACGGCAGCACCAACTCCTCCGAGCTCGCCTCCTGTATCTACACACCAATTGCCACAATATTAAATTACCCTTACCATAATCCGCCACAGAATTCATACATGTTCGCTTGCACAGCATTGTACTGAAAAATGTTTATGACATCAACTCAAGTAAATGGTAAGGTCAAAGGTGCTATATCACTTTACGTTAATACGTCTATTGATCTTTATAATAATTATAATATGCAACGACAATTTCTACCATTTACAATTCAACATTGATATGTAATTTTGGAATAGCCCAGGATATGTTGGACATTGACTGTGTCAAGCCATGTCTTCAAAATATTATAAAGTCCAGCAATTTTTTAGCAACCAAACTTTTACATTGTGTTTTATTGTGAGTCTCGAGGAAGATGTTGACTTGAGAGTAATTTACAAAAATATTGAAAACAAATTCAATTACTGATTTTCTAAATAAAATGTAAAAAATAATACCTGTCCGTCAGCTTGAGCGGAGGCGGGGCCGGGCGCGGGCGCAGGCGCGGCGGCGGGCGCGGGGAAGCCGGGGCCCATCTGCTGCCCGAACATAAACCCACCCATGCCGAAACCGCTCATACCCATCATACTGCAACACAAGTGTCACTTCTATTACTACTACAAACTTCAACATGATTATATCTTGACATGGAAAATAAATATAGAGGTAATCAATTTAGTCTGATAAACAAGTGCCATTTTCCTCAAAAATCTGATCCAATGCACCGAAAATTATGATTTTGGTCTCATTCGATTCGCAATACCATCTAGAACATTCTATCAAAATTCCAAGATGGGCTGAAAAAAAACGCAAAAGTTATAAACAATTAAGTAAACATAAAAAGAAGGGTTTAGTTTTCTTTTTATATTTTGAAAACTATTTGAGTTAATCAAAATTTGAAAATAGATCCTTAAAGAGCAGGAAATTTCCTAAAAAAATTCTAGATCCTGCAACCTTATCAACAATCCTTATAACTTTAATTGAGCGGCGAAAGTAACGGTAAAAACGCTTAGTTCGGCTTTCGCGTGAATTGCCGCAATCTGCCACGTGAACTAAAAAATATATTTTAACTGATTAAATATTAATATAAACAAATAAAAAAATTTGGGTACTAAGTAGACATATCAATAAACAATAATCCGTCAACAAAAATAAATTATCACAATTTGTTTAATTGTTATGCTTTTGTTCATTTGTTAATAGTCACCATTTTAATGTTAACATAAAAACGCTGATTATTTCAAAACAAGAAATCTAGAAATTTTTATTATTCTTTTGAGCTAATCTTAAAAGGGCTTAGAAGAGATATCCGTTGGAAAAATTCAACAATTTTGATTTTTCACTTTTTTATGAACAATCAAAGGCATTCATGAAATTTTCATGTAAATATAGGAATTAGGGCTTTTTCATCAATAAAAATGATTATTTAAATTTTATTAGTTATAAATAAAAATAAATATATTGTTATCTGGCTTCTAACAATAACAAAACAAAATAGTAACAATAATTGGATATAAAAGTACCGTAATTGCTTTATTTACATGAATAATTTTGGAATGACTTTGAATGTTAATAAAAAGTGAAAAATAAAAAAAATGAAGCCTTTTAAGATCAGCTCAAAAGAATAATAAAAAAATCTGGATTTCTTGTTTTGAAATAATCAGCGTTTTTATGTTAACATTAAAATAGTGACTATTAACAAATGAACAAAAGCATAATAATTAAACAAATTGTGATAATTTATTTTTGTTAACGGATTATTGTTTATTCATATGTCTACTTAGTACCCAATTTTTTTTATTCCTTAATATTAATATTTAATCACTTAAAATATTTTTTTAGTTCACGTAGCAGATTGCGGCAAATCACGCGAAATCCGAACCACGCGGTTTTACCGTTACTTTCGCCGCTCAATTAAAGCTATAAGCATTATTGGTAAGGTTACAGGATCAAGGATTTTTTTTAGGAAATTTCCTGCTTTTTAAGGATCTATTTTAAATTTTTGACTATCTCAAATAGTTTTCGAAATATTAAAAAAAACCAAACCCTTCTTTTTATGTTTACTTAATTGTTTATAACTTTTGCATTTTTTTTCAGCCCCTCTTGGAATTTTGATAGAATGTTCTAGATGGTATTCCGAATCGAATGAGGCCAAAATCATAATTTTCTGTGCATGAGATCAGGTTTTGACAAAAATGGCACTTGTAAACCAGAGTAATTCATAACAGCTCAATTTTGTACATGAACTTGTTTTCTTCTTACTTATAAAACGGTTTTCTTTACGGACAAAATAAATTTCAATAATCCCATGACCAAGTATCAAACATCAGAACTTTACTACACTTGGGATTTATACCTAGTGTAAAAAAATTTACTACCAGCGTACATTATTATTTTCATTATCAAACATGGTATTACTGTACCTACATATTTTCAAAATCACAGGTAAACATTACGTTATTGGCACTTACTTGGGCTGTGGCATACAAAATTGTTGAGGTCCATTGAAGGGTGGACAGAATCCCGGAGGGCCCTGGTATTCACCATTCGGCCCTATCCACTCCGGAGGTACGTCAGATGGCATGGGCATCATTCCTGGCATGTTGGGCATCTGGCCACTCATAGGTCCCAGCATGTTTTGTGGGCCACCTATCATGTTGGGTCCATTCATCATATTTGGGGCATTACCCATCATGCCTTGTGGAAACATCTGCAAATGTTTTATATAATTTTCTGTTATTATTAATTTTAACGCGACAAGAATAAATGAAAAAAAAATGCAAAATAATAATATTATACACGAGTGTGCTTTCACTGCTGTATCATAATATCTCATATTGCATTTTCCTTTACCACTTTTTTCAATTTTTCCTGGCTTGTAGGTATAATCACTTGAATGAATCAATCAATAAAATATTCTTTATTGTGCACAGAGTACAGAAAGAACGCAAAAATATAAACAGAAAAAATACATAGGTGTCACAAAGGCGGCCTTATTACTAGGTGCTCTAGGTACCAATCTCTTCCAGGCAACCACAAGCAAAGGTGAAATTGTAGATCACATATGATTATGACTTATGAGTTATGACTCATACCAGGCACAGTCTAGTGGTAATAAGTACAATAACAAAACATATTAAATCTATACAGACAGGGGTCATGTAGCCGATGGACTCCCTCTCTTGGGGCCACATTAAGGGCCTGTCTACATGTCCACGTTACGACGTCGTCAACGTGGAACGGTGCGGTAACGTGGCACGGTATGTTGTCGTGACATGAAAATGCACGTCACGGTATAGCAACGTCGTTGTACGTCACCATGCCTTGTAAAACTGCTACATTCTTCACTACTTATCTAGATATGGACCGCACAATTCGTATTCCGCTTCTGCTATTGTTAAGAAGGAGAGAGAGATTTAAGAAAAAAAGACGCAAAATGTTGCTACACCGTGACGTACATTTTCACGTTACGTTGACGTAAATTTTAACGTCACGTCAACGTACCGTGCCACGTTACCGCGCCGTTCCACGTTGACGACGTCGTGACGTGAAGATGTGGACAGGCTACTAAATATGTAATACTAAAACTGTCATACCTGCGAGAAGTCCTGCGGCCAGTATGGCGGCCAGCCATGCTGCGGCATGGGCGTGGCGGGGCCGGGCGGGGCGGGCGCGCGCCGCGCCGCGTCAGCCGCCTCCGCCGCCTCAGCGAACGCGCGACGCCGCTCCTCCTTGCTCATAGGTGGCACCGCCGCTAACACACGGTCGTTCAGTCTGTATGAGGATCAAAAGAATAAAATAAAAAGTCTTTATACAATTTTTAATACCCATTTAAATGTTTTATTGGCTTTAAAGAGATCCTGGTTGCCCTCCAATATTAGCCATACAAAATACAAATGTAAGGATTCAAAATAATATATTTTCACTGATGACATTTTTAGCACATTAACAATTTTGTGTACCTTAATTATAGTCTGTATAATAATATGATATAGTCAGAAATACAATACATTTTTTTTAATCAGAAAAAATTTAAGATGTCAGTTACTAATTAGTAATTACCGACCTGATACTTCGTCGCCCCTCGGGACTTCCTCTTCTTTTCCGCCTGTCACGTTCGTCCCTTTCCCTATCTCTTTCTCTATCCCGTTCTCTGTCGCGTTTTCTGTCCCGCTCGCGCTCTCGATCCCGCTCCCGGTCGCGTTCGCGATCTCTGTCACGTTCGTCTCGCCGGTCTCGGTCGCGATCACGCTCGCGGTCACGTTCGCGCTCGTCCCTACGGTCGCGATCACGGTCTCTCGACCCGCTGGAATCGGCCGCGCGTCGCTCCACGTTAGCTTGACGTTCATGCTCCTTCATTTGCTGTATTCTCTCTTTCTTTGGTATTTTGAACACTTCCTGTAATAGCATTGTTTGAAAAAAAAGATGGTAATAAATGTAAAAACCATATTATATAAGTTATAACCCTACGCAAGTCATACAAGATGTGTTTTTTATTACTCTATGGTACAATAAACTTTTGGTTACCAAGAATTATTATTGGTAAAAAAATTTACCACAATAATAACCGCTAACTTATGTTAAAATTGATACATGCAAGCTAAATCATTACTATTATTTTAACCTTTCTGTAGTTACCTTTAGACTCGACCATCTTTCGAGTAGCTGCCCTGAAAGATCTTTAACTTTTTGCAAGATGGCCGAGTTCTCTTTAGCCTTTTCAGCTATCACTTGTGAATTTGGTAGTTCTAGTGGCAAACCTATGTAGGAGACAAAACATTCAAAATTAATACCATAAACAGATATTATTAAAAAATACTAAACAACAAAAAATAAATATCACACCTGTTGCCTCATCAATAAAGACGGGTTCTGATGTCTGAATATCACTGGAGCTGAGCCATTTCTCCACTATTGTGAAGAACCGACTCTCATGGACCATGGTCTTGTTGGGAATTGGTAGGCGATCGACAGTCAACAACATCTCATATCTGTAACAATAAAAAAACAGTAAGAACAATCTGTTAGTTCTTAAATTAAGGATACATATTACATAATAATATACAAGGTGTAACAAAACTAAGTGATAACTGATAGCACTTTAGGGTGTGTATGTGTTCCTTATAGAGAGTTCACTGTGAAAGTAGCAGCGCTGAAAGGCCAATTTTTTTTTCACTTTTGTATAGGAAAACTCGTGACGCTGGGGCGCGTGCCCATACAAATCACAAGGAAAATTTTGCTCTTTCAGCGCTGCTTTCACAGTAAACTCTGTGTGTTAAAAAAAAACATCAATAGATGCATGAAATAAACTAACACCCAAAATAATCTAGAATTCTAAACTACATGTCGCACTTAAGTAATTATACACTGGAAAAAGTTGTTGCCAGATTTGACAGTGAGAATATACCTACTTAGCACATAAATCTAGAATATATATAATATAAAACTAGAATATATCATAGAAACTCAAAAACTTAAGAGTCCGGGTGCCATCGCAGTTCTCATACAAAATGTAATACCAAGATAATTTCCCATACGAGAATATTTACCATATTTGAGTTATTATTCAGCTTAAGATAGTAATTACCTAGGTTCCTGTACAAAGATTCACTGCAAAATATTTACATAACAAAAATATGAACAATTACAATATTTACATACTAAATTGTAATCGTTCATATTTTTAAAATATAAAACCGACTTCAAAATTGTATGTGATTAACTAAAAATGTAATTAAAAATCAAAATTCTCTATCTCAAAAACTACTTAACCGATTTTGATGAAACCTGCAGTATTCCTAAGTTGAACAATACCTAGTACAACAAAAAAAGAATTACTAAAATCGGACTTGTATTGCCGGAGATACGCAAACTCAAACATAATAACATACATATTATATACACTTTTGAAATTTGGTACATTTGTTCAGACGCTGATATAGACTAACATATACGAAAACTGGGCAGTTCTAGAAATACTGCATACATACGCGTCGAATTGATAACCTCCTTTTTTGAAGTCGGTTAAAAACTTACCTAAAGTCAAGCGGGGCGTCGGAGCACCACGGCGCGAGGAGGCGCAGGCCACGGTAGTCGAGGAACAGCCTGCGGCAGGGCAGGTCGGCGTCGCGCAGTAGCCGCAGCAGCGCAACCTGCGAGGGCCGCGCGCGCGCACGCACCACCGTCCGCGACAGACGCAACGTGTGACTCTGGTTCTTCACGCCGGTGCGGGCCAGAGCCTCCAGTTCTTCTTCCATCTAGCATGAATTGTAGAGTTTTAAGATACAGTCGTTTAACATTCATAAATTGTAATTTAATCGACTGCAATTTATAAATACGAGAAAGATTTAGGGCCTGTTTCATCACTTCCTGATAAGTGCCGGATAGGCTATCCACCACTTATACAGATAAACTATGAAGAATCTGTCAAAATAGTTGTGGATAGCCTATCAGGCACTTTATCAGGAAGTGGCGAAACAGGCCCTTATGGTTTTACTATTTATGAAATGCAAATGTTTATACTTTTTGGATTATAGCATGCATTAAAATAAGACTGCAAGTATTTTGATTTCTACTATTAAACTAGTATAAACAAAATATGTTATTATTGCATCAAAACCACTTAAGGGCATTCCTTACGGAGATTCCGTAATTTACCGTATTTAAAGCATTATAAACTCATAATTTGAAAGCTAGAAAGTTAAAATAAAAATACAGCAATAATATTCAGTACATCAACATTCCTTTCCCCGTTTTAAATTTTCTATTTTTATTTATTATACTCATGATATCAGCTTCCAAAGTAAAGCCAATTTATTAAAATTCAAGCATACATTCAGCATCTCCTTAGTATTTACAAATTACTATTATTTGAAACACACGTCAATAGATCGACAATATCATAAACTACATATTCCCCGTTTTAAATTTTTTTTAGGACAATTTTGAACTAAGATAAGTAAAAAAAATAGGGTTTTGGTGCGATCTCGGCAACGCGGCAAATGTATGGTCAAGGTCGTTTGCTCGGGGGACGGTCTTAATAATATGTTCCTGTCATCAAATCAAAAGCTGTGGGCCGCATTTCCACTGAAGCGGAGCGGAGCTTAGCGGTGCGTGAAATGACCAATTGTGCTATTCCAGCAGAATGACAGCAAAGCGGAGCGAAGATTTCGAGGATGGTGATAGGTCAATTTGGCACCGCTAAGCTCCTCTCCACTCCGCTCCGCGTCAGTGGAAACACGGCCTTATGTCTGGTTTTATGAATTAAGGCATTGTCTCAATATAAATGCTTAATGATGCAAAAACAAAACTCACATCAGCATCAAGTCCCAGCTCTGGTTTCTTTGACTTATACTTGCGTTCCCTCTTAGCCTTGGCAGTGACTTGCCTCGGTGCGGTTGTATTTTCAGAGGCTGTATCCTGTTCTGATGACAAGGTTGTGTCCGATTTTGATGTTGAAACATCTTCCTCCTGTAAATTGGTTAAAAATGTTAAAGAGTGCACTTTTAGCACTTAACTATATAATGTGTAAAATTGAAAATGTATAGAAATTGCTACATTACTATATCAGCTAACTATTAAGTAAATTATTAACGCAGGATTACTTGCTACAACGATTGTTATTAAACTAAATTAGAAATAATCCCACCAATAAAATAATAATTTACTTTAGCCTATTAAAATTTAAAGATCATTGAAATATTATATTGCAGGGATAACAATTTTCTTGGTATTGCTTTATTTCTAATAATTAAAAAGCTCACCTCGTCTTCCTCATCTTCAGAATCAGGTTCGGCGCCGATCCATCCGCGACAGTTCTCAGCCCCACAGTAGCAGCGTTGGGCCTCCTTGCTGTACGAAAATGTTGCAGACTTAACACATACACAATATGTAAGCACATCTTTGTTTCAGTATGTTTATTAATAAAAAAATCAGGGTAGATTTTTATCATCAACAATAATTGTTACGACATCCCCCAACAATTTTAGTTCTATAATACTCAAGATAATTATTGTAAAAACTTGCTTGGCCATTTGAAATTAAAAAATTACATTTACAAAGCATTAACTCACCCAAACCTCTGGAACTGATAGTCAAAGGTGATTTCTTCACCGGCTGGAATATCTCTCTTGGTGAAGAAACCTATTCTTAGTTCCCCATTAACAGTCCACTTTTGAGTTTCAGCATTTGGCTCACAGGAATGGTTGATGAATCGGGAAATATTTCCTTTGAGTGTAGCATCAATGACCGTGTCTCCTTTCAGTGACATGAAGTAATGGTGCAGGTTATTTTCATCCGAGTATGCCTGGGCACGTTTATAAAATTGTTCACTATCAAGGACTTCACCAACATATTCCATTAAAAATTCGCCACTGCAAAAATAAAAAGTAAATACAAATAAAAATCTTGTATTGCGATTTTTATTTTAAAATCATTAAAGTACACATATTTTTTTATTGTATTATTAAGAAACAAATTTACATCAAAGGTGCATCAGAAATTATATTAACCCGTCTATCGTGGCAAAACGAGACACAATAACTTTTCTATAGTTATCGTGGCCGGATGTGGCCACTTGGGGCTTGATGAATTAATATTACAACTTAAAACGCTGTAGAAGAATCAACAGATTATAATACCACACTTTCATAACATAGACTGCAACAAAACTCATATCGTAAAATGTGAATAGTACTTATAGTATAATAAACTAGAAGCTACAATTTATATAGAAAATAGAAAAACTACAGTAAAAAAACTTACGCTGGTATATCTTCACTGGCTTCAACACCACAACCTTTTTTGTCAGCATAGAAAACTCGTAATGGTGCCAGTTGTTTCTTTTGGAATCTTCTGTTTGTACATCTATCTCCTACTGGACATCTTGAATTACTGTAAATAAATATATAATAAAATATAGTAAAGACATAGCAATGCTTTCAGTTCACAATATACTATTTTAATTAAAACATTCTTACCATTCAATCATCAGCAATCTATTAAGACAGTCTTCACCACAAGCTAACTCTCCCCGTTCAAGTTCTTCTTTAGTCATGAAGCAATCACAGATCATTTTCTTTGTTTCTTTACTTATCATACGCTCACACAAGTACTCATTTTCTTCTAAATGTTGAAACTGATTCATCCTCTCTTCGATTATTTTATCATATGCCTCTTTACTCAATGGTTCAGAAGGGATATCTTCTTCTACTGGTGGGTTTTCATCGAGCACTGGTAACTTGTGTGGAAGGCTCGGACTGGCAAGTGGAGATATTGCAGGAGAAGTAGTTCCCATCTCCAATTCACTTGATCTTCGCCATCGGGATTTTACCTTAACAGGCATATCTGAGGGTATCGGGAAAGGAGACAAGCATGGTGGGTTATTCAATAAACCATCAGAAGACTTTTCCTGATTTTCAGCTATTTCTTCTAGTTTTAGTTTAGTTTGTGTTATGAGAGCCTTTTTCAATGGTGTCTTAACTAGTCCATAGCCTTTGGTCTTTTGTTTTAAGTTGCTAATAGTTTTTATGCGACTAGATCTGCGAACACCCGTTGGTGAGGATTCTGAGGAGTCATTGGAGTTAGCCTGATTGACTTCAGTAGCTCTTGATGAGTTGCTATCATCGGAGAGAGTAGAGCTAGGTGTTAGACATGGATCTGGCCTGCTTAATGTTTGAACTTCAGTATTACACATATCAAACAAGAGACGATCAGATGGTGAATAAGGAGAGGAATCATCTTGGAGCAAGTTCAGTTTGGCAAAGTCTTTTCCTATATCATTCTCCTTTTTGGTATCATCTGGCTCACTTGATTGTTCACTCTGCATGTTTGTTTCATTTGCATTTTCAATGTTTATGTCATAATACATGTCTTGGTTATCATCTTCCACTATTTGGACAATAGTGATAACCTCATCATCTTCATAGTTGTTGAGATCCATTGATGGTTCCGTAACTTGTTCACTTGGGATTTCATGAACTTGGTTTTCATTTTGAATCTCTTCAGTGTTATTTTCTACTTCTGCACCTTTTTGGTCATTTTGGGTGTCCATCGAAATCTCAGATTCACGCAGCAAATTAATTTCTTGAGTGTGTGATTGTGAGTTTTCACTTATAGGACAATTTGGCTCTGGGATATTCTGAGGACTCACCTCACTTTGTCTTTCTACTGCCATGTTAGAATCTGATTCTGAACCACAGCAAAGTTCCTGTACTTTAATATCTATACTACTGTTAGTTTCACTATCAGAGCAATTTTCATATTTCCTACTGAACACATCTTCATTATTAAATAGACAACGGTATTTACCAAACTTTTTATGAAGAGCAACTACAGGCTGAATGTTAGTTGGGCATGTCTGAGTTGCATCAATTTTAGCAGTTTCGGGATGCAATTCTGAAGCATCTGACGATGGTACTGTAGACTCGGAAGAAGGATCTGCTTTAGATTGTAACTCCGAGCTGGGTTCTGATATGGTAGATGAAGCAGCTTCATTCAATGAGTTATTTTCTTGTTCAGCCTGTTTCCCGCGCCTAGTAGTTCGCCTAGTGCCGGCTTTAGTGCCGGCCTTCCTTTTCTTGGCCATTATTTTCTATTAGCTTGGATAAAGCTTATGAAATTTAATGTTTTTGTAGTTACAAATCAAACATGCCGTACGCTCATGCAGTGACCTCTTTCGATCGTTAATCTTCGACTGTCAATGCCATTTTGTTGTTGTGTTATCTATCGACATAAAAGAAAATATACACATTATTTTCCAGAAATCTTAAATAACTTATCTGCTTCGATGTATATGGTCTAAAAACAATTACTTGACAAAAATATCTTATATTAAACATACCAAAAATGTGTTCATTGAATTCAGCGATTTCATGTGATAATAAAATGTTACTAATCAAACTTTGAATTTTACATACACTATCTAAGGTATAATATTTATCAAATTAGTTTTATTTATCTTTAGCATGTCTTTAGCAAGATTGGTTTTCTTTACAGGTTTTGAGGTAATTTAATTTCACGGCTTCTATGCACGAACCAACAACAATGTTACATTTTTTACAACAATGGTTGCCAATGGGTTGCCAGTTCTATCATCTATGGAGTAGTTCAAGTTGCCTTCATACGTGATTTAATTAAGATTCTTGGAAAGAACTAAGAAGATGACGAAAATTGAAGACGAAAGCGCATAGTGTGGACATATCACATAGCTAATGGCATTCTATTACACGCGTTAGCTTTTAAAAATCCCGGAAAACGTTCAAAATCTTTCCTTGACGGAGAGATGGCGACCAAATCGGTCATGTAGCTTCAGCTGTAGATAAGCTGTAGTAAAACTCCTTTAGCTACTTCCCTGAACATTGAACAACCCTTTCTGATAATCTGCGTGCTGGCAAGTGGCAGGCCGTGGGCGGTGGGTGTGGGAGAAGTGGGGTGGGAAAAAAAGAGAAAAATGTAGGTTATCAGCTGTATTAAAACTCCGTTAGCTACTTCCATGAACAGCCCTTTCTGATAATTTACGTGCTGGCTTGCCGTGGGCAGTGAGTGTGGGAGTAGTAGCTGGCAACTCCTTTCCACCACCCGAATTTTTTTTGGGTGCACAGGAAGTACAGAGCAGCTGTTTGGAAAAAAATTAAAGTTGCTGCAAACCTACGTTTTTTTTTGTTGTTTTTCCCCACCCCACTACTCCCACTCACACCCACCGCCCATGGCCTGCCAGCACGCAGATTATCAGAAAGGGTTGTTCAGGGAAGTAGCTAACGGAGTTTTAATACAGCTGAAGCTACATTCAACCGATTTGATCGTCAGCTCATATTCACATATAGGCAGACACAATAGATTTTCAACAGTTTAACCCTTAATCAATTATTATAGAATACATTTTTATGAGATAAATGAAATCTAGACTGGTTTTTGATTAAGATTAAGATTTGAGAAACTTGATTATTAACGTTGTGCATTATTTTTTTTAACCCATTTTTTATAAAAATCAATTTTTTAAAAAACGATTTTTCAAATTAATCGAAACCCTTACAATTTTTTCAACCCATTTTTATGAAAAGCGATTTTTAAAAAAATTGATTTTTTTTATTGCTTTGCTTGAAATTTTAATATTTTTAGTAAGTTAATGAAGTATGTAACGTGCAACCCAAAATAAAGGATGATTATTATTTGTTTATATCATATTATTACAAGATATTAATACAAAAAATGCGGAATTATCAATGCAATCTTCATACACTTATAACTATTCAATTTATTCTTCAGAAGATGGAGCGATATGAAAATCTTTGAAACAGGTTTTGGCACACAGAGCCCAAAGGTACATTACATGTGGAACTTTCTGTATTTTGGTGCAGAAACAAACAATGGGAAATAATTACCCACTTACTAAAGCCTAAAATATGTTTCTCCATTGGACGACTGCATGTATCGTCCAATAGTATCGTCTGTGGTATCGTCTCATAGTACGAAGCTTCATGACGATAGACGCATGTGCGGCCGCAGCATTAGAAAATTAAAAAATAAAACGTAGTGATTATAATATACTCTTTGTAGAAAATTTTGTAGTACTGCGTCTACTAGGCGTCTACTCTTTCTTGACAGACTTGACGAGCTAAACTTCTTCTGATTTTTTAAAACCTTTTTAAATTATAGGTCTACCAGAATCTGATGGCAAAGTGAGAAAGTAGGTAAATTGACTCTAGAAATACCGGGGTAATCAGAATAAAACATTTTGATTAAGGGTCGCAAACCGGGATCCCGAATTTTGAAAATACCGGGATACCGGACCAAATTTAGGTCTTCTTAGTACCGGTATTCATTTTCCGAAAACCGGGATATTCGGTATTTTCGGTTTTAGTAAAATAAATGAAAAACAAATACAAATAGAAAAAGTTACGCCCTTTTTAGTGATAGGTAATAATTAATTAAACAAGTACCTACTTAATTCTTAAGTACGTTTCAAAAATATTCACACTAAGTGGATCTTTTATCAGCCACAGCTTTATACTACTTCAAACACCATTATATTTTACGTCCCCAAATGCCGGAATTTTCTCGTGTCTATCTCGAAAGGCTCATGAGTTGTGTTCATAACTTCGGATTCATTAACAACTCTTGAACTCATAAAATTCAAATGCTTGCAATACAGGAGCGCCAAAATTTTTATAACGCTTATCTTAAAAGATTCGATTTTTCAAAACGCCTATCGAAAAAGCAATGATATTCTACCAAAAACTTAAATGATCCAGTTTCCTGAAAACTGATCATGCGGGGAGATCTGTCTGCGACTTTGCCCTTGCGAACGACTTAACACAACTGGTTGTTACGCCTACGCGAATCCCAGATGTAGACGGTCAGAATCCTTCCCTGTTGGACCTTCTGCTGACTTCAAATCCTGATGGCTACTAAGTATCCGTGACCGCACCACTTGGTTCATCGGATCATTGCCTTATTATGAGTTCTATGCCACTTACGGCAGTATTGCGACAACGTACTGTTAATTGCCGTCGTGTGTGGAACTGCAAGTTAGCAGACTGGGATGGGATGCGGTCATTTATTGCATCCAGATGATCCCGACAACACTGCCAACTCTGTTGCCAATGATGATGGAGCTTTTCATTCCGTCCTCTGTAGTGGCAACCGGTGGCAGATTTCGTCCCTGGTTTGGTTCATCCTCCAAAAAAGCTCGCCGGAACCAGGAGGCTTATCAATCCTGGGCCAATTTTTTTATCAATATATCAATTGTGCAAGTGTGTCAAAAGTTTCTTAGCAGATAGAAGCGCTGCTGCACTATCAAAGCTTGAATCATACGGGCTGCCCGAGCAATTGTGTAAGTGGGTCACTAGTTTCTTAGCAGATAGAAGCATAAAGGTCGTAGTTGACGGTGAATGCTTGGAAACTTAGTCCGTTGATGCTGATATCCCTCAGGGCTGTGTGCTATTGCCTACCCTATGCATACTGCATATCAATGACATAATATTACAGACCAACGGCATTCATTGCTATGTGGATGATAGTACAGATGAGGCCCTATATACCGGCTCCCCTCATATTTCTCGGTCATTGAGAGTCGAAACGGACTTGTGTCTAAAATAGAGAATTCATTGGTGAAAGTCTCAGAATGGTGTAGACGTAACTTAGGCCCGTATTTTTGGTCAGTACTCAAGATGCATCTTGGTCTCAAGACACGGTTCAGGCTCTGTGATTGGTTGGCTGTCAAAATTTGGACCAATCACAGAGCCAAACCGCGTCTTGAGACGTCGCATCTTAAGTACTGACCAAAAATACGGGCCTTAGTCTAATTCAACCCCGCCAAGACACAAGTCTGCGCGTTTACCACTAAAAATTCGTTTAGAGGGCACCTCTTTAACAATCTCCCCTAGCACTGAAATACTTAGCATAAACATATCAAGCGAAGTCCAGTTCCGATATCATCTAGAGGGCAAGGCCAAGTTAGCCTCGAAGAAGCTTGGTGTTCTTAACAAAGCGAGTCAGTACTTCAGTCCGGACCAACGCCTACAACTCTACAAGGCGCAGGTTCGGCCTCATATGGAATATTGTTCTCATCTCTGGGCAGGGGCGCCAAAATACCAACTGCTCCCTGTGGATCGTATCCAACGAAGGGCCGCTCGAATTGTTGACGTCCATAGTGTTTCAAACAGGCTGGACCCCTTGGAATTACGCCGAGATGTTGCTTCACTCTACATACTCTATCGGTTATATCTCGGGGAGTACTCTGAGGAATTTTTAGCAATCATACCTCTTGCAACTTTTCGCCATCGCTCCACGCGAAAAATATACCATCCTCATCATCTTGATGAGTGGCAGTCTTCCACCGTGCGTTTTTCGCTTAACTTTCTGCCACGCACTGTAAAACTCTGGAACGAACTATCACCAGCAGTATTTCCGGGCCAAGGCGATTTGCAAACCTTCAAGAAGAGAGCGTATTCCCTCTTAAAAGGCCGGCAACGCACCTGCAGCTCTTCTGATGTTGCAAATGTCCATGGGCGACGGTAATTGCTTTTCATCAGGTAACCCGTTTGCTCGTTTACCTCCCTTATTTTATATTAAAAAAAATTAAAAAGGAGAGTCAAGTTCAATATAAAAATTAAGCCTGCCTATGGGCTTCGCTGCAAAAAGAATTGAGATCTAAATGAGTGCCAATTTCTATACAAAATCAAAATATTATGTATTTGCTAGTTTCTTATGGTCAATGATTTGGAGAAATAAAATAACATTATGAACAAGTATTAAACTCTATTTCTTTGCTTTACCGATTGGAACAGTTCATCTATACATATTATAAAACTAAGTCGCTTTTTTTTCCCTCATGTCCCTTTGTTCCCTTTAATCTTTAAAACTACGCAACGGATTTTGATGATTTTTTCAGTGTTAGATAGCTCCTTTATCGAGGAAGGCTATAAGCTATATTTTATCACGCTAAAACTAATAGGAGCGAAGAAATAGAGGAAAATGTGGAAAAAACGGGGAAAATTATTTGAAAGGGCTAACTTGAACGCGCTAATCTCAGGAACTACTGGTCCGATTTGAAAAATTATTTCAGTGTTAGATAGCCCATTTATTGAGAAAGGCTATAGGCTATATTTTATCACGCTAAGACTAATAGAAGAATGTGGAAAAAACGGGGGAAATTATTTGATAGGGCTTATCTCGCGAACTTATTTGACACAGATAAGAAGTAGATCACGTGAAGGATCATAAGGCTATCGATTCTAATCATTTTTTCAGTGACAATATATTTTATACCCGTGCGACGCCGCGCCGGGGCGGGTCGCTAGTGTTATATAAAATATGTGAGATCTTAAAGTAAGTTAGATTTGACTTGGCCAGATTTTGTGAAATTAATGATGTTTGCTGAATGTTTATCGAATAATAATTGAAAATTTTATTTTATTTAGAAGATAAATTCATTCAAGTTAGGTTCCTAGTTACTATTCGTCCGCAAACTAACTTTATTATAGTATTTTTTCAACTTTAGCTTAAATCCCGGAAATACCGGATTACCGGTATTGGTCTGGAGCCAATACCGAAAATACCGGTTTTGCTTAAATGATCCGGTATTGCGCCCCTTAATTTTGATCCTTGATGCCTGATTCTGTGTGTGGAACATGCAAATGATGAAGGTTATTATTATTTTTTGAAAATCTGCTGTCAAATAGATCTGCCAATTATTGCCATCTCTAAAATCTGCCATTGCAGATTCTGGTAGACCCAAGAATCTTATGTCGGCTGTACACTCTCGCCGAGACACAGCGAGGCGGCCCGAGTGCGAGAATGTAAATGGGTGCGCTCGCCTCGTCTCGCCTGTCTCGGACCCTCTCGGTCCGTTGTCGGTATTTTGCGCCCGAGACAAAGGGTCTCGCGAGGAAAACGAGTGCACTACTGTACACTCTCGCGTCTTTCAGTACTAATCTCGCCGTTGGACAGTGTAGAACAGAAAAATAACAATAATAAACGTCATTATCAGTCATTATCTGCTAGAAATAAAATTAAATATGATTATAGATCTTTGGATTACAATTATATCTTTCGATGCATGGTGAATGGTGCATGGTCGTTTTCGTCCATCTTCTCTGAGTTCTTAACTGCGATTGAACTAAGCGAGAATGTACATGATCGCACTCGGGCAAGGGCTCTCGCACGAGACTCTCGCCCGAGAGCTCTCGGCGAGAGTGTACAGCGGGCATTAAATATTATCACTTTCACACACACTCAGAATCTTATGGCTTCTACAGATTGCGCGAACCCGGTCTGCAGACCGCTTCCATGAGGGACGCCGTCCGTCCGTGAGAAACAAATTTGACAGTTTTAACGGTTCTTCGTCCCGCTACACACTACACGAACCTCGACCGTCAAACCGGAATGACATTTGTAAAATTGTTTTCGGATTTTAAACTCTATTACATTGCAATAGAGTTCCAAATGCCCAAAAGCTTCATTTTCGTAAAGTGTTACCAATTCTGAAAGAAATATTTTCCCCACACTGTATTTGCATACAGTGTGGGGAAAATATTTGCTATATAATATAATACGCCCGCTGGCGTGATACAAAAATCACAGATTAAGGACAAAAATGTTTTTGTGAGAAGTAGAAAGGATTTTGATGCTGTCCATTAATTATTTGAATTTTATTTTTGAGAATATATCGGTTGTATAGTCCGTCATGAAAGTCATGACAGGCGGGAAAAATTTCTAAACGTAATCACGCTTATAAGGTGTATTTTGTTCTTTGTATTTTCACAGAGAACGCTAATTACATTTTAAATATTGTCACCTTGCACATTTTTATCTCGAATTAATAAAGTTCTCATATTTTTTATTTCATTTAAAAAAATTAAACTTGTATCTAGAAGTGGTTTTAATTATTATCGTGGAAAATATCCTTAGTTTGCAATTAAAATTTTGGTCGCATTAGAGCTGGATCGAAAATATTAATTAACTATTCAAGAAGAATTAACCCCAATTATTTTAAAAGTAAAGACAGGAGCCGTAAGTAATGTTAAGTTTTGCGTTAAATTTAATACAATAAATATTTTTCCTTATGTATAGGCAGATATTTGTTAAATTGGCAGCACTAAGCCCATGTGTCAAATTTGACGGTTCGCTGCGAACCGTCAAAACTGTCAAATTAGTACCAAGTGAAGTACCTGCATACGAGTGTGACAGCTGTCAAACTCGCCTACGCCTATCTTCACTTCGTACCGGGTTCGTCCGTCTGTAGCGTAGACAGAGTAAAAGTATAGACAGCTGGATATTTCCTTTACTTTACTCACACAAAGAAAGAGATAGTTAATTGCTTGTGGAGAAAAGAGATAAAATAATTATTTTCTGTCCCTCACCGCGTGGCCATTTTTACCAATGTGATACTCCTGTAGGAGTAAACCAAAGTTTGACGTTTCGTAAACAAACAGCTGGGATTTACAAATTTTGTTTGATTTAACTAATTATTGTAACGTAGAAGTAGTGGTTTGTGTTTTTCTTATAAGATGTGTATGTGCACTATATTAAAATAATGTTGGGATGTAGTGTTATGGGCTGTAGAAGCAATACTTTATGGAAAATTGAGGGAATATCTTTTCACACGCAAGTTTTCAAAAATTTCGTTTTATTTTATTAGCATCACAGTTTTTATAAATTATCTTTCTTTAATTATTAATATTGTTTACATTAAACATATATTTTACTAAAATTAGCATCTATTAAATTGTATTTTATGTATTTTGTTTTTATAACCTCAAATGCCAGTGTTGCCAGATGTTGCTTACATTAATTACCCCGCTAATGGGGAAATTTAAGTAAATATGTTTTTTTCAACATTTTGTTGTTTTTTAACCGACTTCAAAAAAGGAGGTTATCTATTTATAATTAATTAGGTACTTCTTATCTGTGTAGTGTGTACAGAAATTAAATTAATATTTTTTATTACAGCTCCTAGATTCTAAGAGCGAAGCATCAGGTAGATACCTTACCCATCGTGTGAGACCTCCCGCTTTGTATGGGGAGGGAAAATGGGAATATTTCCTGCTCCTCCTATCTTCTTTTGATTAATTTCGATGCAGGTCCAAAGACAGCTTTAGCATGTCTCTCGGGCTCCTTGAGATCATATCAAAGGGTTTTTGTGGTTGGATACCGTTGTCGATTCTGGTGACACAGGAGACACAGTGGTGGGAAAGTGTGGTGGGCCAAAGCCCGATATAAAATACTTCTTTAAAATTTAAATAATTACTGCCGTACTCAGAAATATTTAATGATTATTAAACTTCAAATAAATAAAGAGTTTGACAGATATTGTATGGGGCTTAGAGCATATCAATTAATGTACTACTTATGTGAAATAAATATGTTGATGATTGAATTGTGTTTTTTAATACACTAATGGCTAATGCCAGATTTTACCCGCGGGTTCACCCGCGTATAATTCTAATAGATTGCTGGTCTTTAATGCAATAAATCATAATTAATACAATATACTAGCTATCCCGGTGAACTTCGTGTCACTCAGAAACCTTCCCTGGACTTCAAGGATTATTTGAAGGCTAAAATTAGCAGAATCGGTTCAGCCGTTATCGAGTTATAGCGTTACTAACACAATTGGAAATTCATTTTTATATATATAGATTATATCTCAATAAATAGTATGAACTTTGAAGTAATGTAGTTTACGAGTTACGACCGAAAAAATGTCACAATAATATTATAATATTTCTGGTGTCAAATAATAATATAAAATTTCAGTAAGTACATAATATAAATGTAAAAGACTATTTACATTTATATTTACTGAAAGTTTTTAACTTGGCATTAATATTTTTATATTAGATCCGTGGGTAATTTTTTCATATCTCTTATTACTGGTAACACTAACTACTTTTCTTGTTGTCCCTTTCAGTGGCACGCTTGATTCTACTGGGTTTCTTTTTCTAAGGTCTGTAGACACCATTAAATACTAGTCGTGTTCGTTTGCTTTTTCAACTGCGCATGCGCGGCTTTTTTGTGTGTCAGTGTCATCAGTGTGAGTGTCATATTCTAAAATACCGATCAATTTCTGACAAATTTTAGAAAATCTGACAGATATTTTAGAACATGACAAGGTATTTTAAAAGACACTCACACTGACACACAAAAAAGCCACGCATGCGCAGTTGAAAAAGCAAACGAACACGACTATTGGGTAGACCTAAGCATAGACATAGGCTATGTTCCGAAACGTACTGCGACCACTGCACAGTGCTATCACTGTAGAAAAAATCGTTCCGTAATGGAGTTGCAGTACACTGCCGCAGTACCCTAGTGAAATATATGACGTCATCAATCGTCGCCATATTGTACTGTGAGCACTGGCGTTTTCGAGGTAAGGCACTCGCAGTACTTTGATCACGTGATCAGTCAACTGTTAAAAGTCAACTGTCAAGTGTCAAAACCACTCGAGTGTCTAACGTTTTAAAACAATACCTACAGTTTAATCCCAAAGTTATAAATTTCTGTAATTAATTTGGATTAATAATAATAAAACACTGGAATAATTGCAAAAATTAACCTTATTAGACTGTGTTGAAAATGTTCAATACGAGCTGTCAAAAATGCGGCTAATAGTATACTGGATTGCGTTCCGTTTTAAATAGTAACCAGTATACCAACAGTATACTAACTATAAAGGAACGGCTTCGCAGTATACTAAAATGACGTCACACTCTGCAGTGGTCGCAGTACATTTTGGAACATAGCTTTAGAATTCGTGTTCGTTTGCTTTTCAACTGCGCATGCGCGGCTTTTTTGTGTGTCAAGAGAGTGTCATGGAGTTTTGGCGGGCATGTGAAAGAGTGCTGTTGTGTTTTTGTATTATTTTCCTAAAATTGTGTTAGCTGGGTTTTTAATGTGTAATATTGGTAGAATATTAACCATTAGATATTCGTGTTCCTGCGCAAGTGTAGGAAAGTGATGTAATATCCAGAAACGTGCTATTTTGTGTTCCCTCCAAAACTCCATCGAAAGTTTCAGTAAAGCGTCTACCACTTTACTGAATCGACCGACTTGACTCCTGTGACTGTATTGACTTTTACTTAGACTTTGACTAGACTTTAGACCTGACGATACATGAAAACGATGATGAAAATTATAATAGGAGGAATATGGTTTTCCCGCCATATTCCTTACCTTTTTACCTTGTCTGTGGCACAACATACACATCCTTTGTGTCAAGTTGCCAAAAAAGAAGAAAAAAAAAATACTTGACATTTGCTTGACATTGACATTAGCCAATTGACAAATCGGCTTTTTGGTTCGGTGTTTTGAGATTTGTCAATACCGTACATTTGAGAGAATTTTTGTTTATTTCTACTGTTTTATAAATTAAAAACTGAGGTTTTAAGATACCTAAGAAATCTAATTAGTGATTGACTCATATATAAAAGGAAATATGGGTGAATCCAACGAGGTATAGTATTATTTAAATTGATCTGACATGGTGGTAGGTAGTAGGGACACGTCACAACCTCGCCATACCTTTTTGCCTCATAAAATTTAAAATAATGTTATTTTTCTTAATTATTAAGTTTTTTAATATACATATTATGCATATAAATAATAATTTTAGACTGTCAAGATCAACAAATGGGATGGAGCTGCTGCAAAAAACGCAATTGACGATGCTGTCCGAGAGGTATATTTTGTTAATTATTATCAATATAAATTATAATTTATATGTACTTGTTTTTATGTTAATAACTGTTTACAAATGCTGCTGTTTCTGTCACCTAACTATTCATATCAGTGCTTTACTTTAGGATGATTATACTCATAATTCATAATAATATTATGTGGATCATTATAATTGCAGGTTTTCACTGGGGACTTGAAGTGCAAAGAAAGTTTTGCTCTTATTGATGGTCGACTTTTCCTGTGTGCTTTGGCAGTAGGTGTGGCACTGTATGCACTGCTGTGGGACTATTTATACCCATTTCCAGAATCCAGGTAAAGATTCAGTAAACTTATTCTTCTAAGTTACGGTGTTAAATTATCACTCCACTCTTTGAATCTGAATATAAACGAACTATATATTTTTTATAATTTTCAGACTGGTCCTAATTGTATGTGTCTCATCATACTTTGTTCTTATGAGCATTCTAACTTTGTACACCACATTTAAAGAGAAGGGTATCTTTGTAGTTGCTAAAGAAAAAGTTGGGAATGCAACAAGGATTTGGGAAGCAAGCTCATATGTTAAAAAGTAAGTTATGATATTTTAAACAATATAAACTGAATTTAAAATTGGTTAATATCCTTATCTTTAAAACTACTGAACCAATTTTGATGAAGCTTGCAGTACTCTGTACCCCCTTTAAGTTGAACAATACCCAGTTCAATAAAAAAATCATTACTTAAATCGGACTTGTAGTTCCCAAGATAATTATGTGAACAGAAACATTAAAACATTTTTAAATTTTGAATTTGACATATTTGTTCAGACACTGATATAGAGTAAAGTACCCCGAAAACGATCAAATTTGTTTGACAAACATGTTTGATGTAATTTACGTTTTCATCAAACAGCAGCGCAGACAATCAAACGTGCATCAAACAAGTTTGTCAAACAATTAGCTAGAATTGGTATGAGATCATGACATCTTGTTTGACAAATACAGCGGAACACATTCAAACATGTTTGTCAAACACTACGCAAATCCAAATTTTTTATTTATTTATTTATTTCCATACTTATTTCTACCATTACAGGTTGACCCCAATGCGATAGAAATATACAAATAAAAAACTTACTTACCACTTAAATAATATACAAAAAAAATGATTGTACCTTAATTAAACTGAACAGTAACTTATTTTATACATAGCAATCCTTGTGAGTTCACTCTGAGCACAGCAGAAAACGTCGGTTTCCGACGCAACTATATTAATATAGCGCAGTGCCCGCGTCAGCGGCGCCTGCTGCAAGAGGTTGGTGCGGGCGCAGGGCTCTGCGAGCAGGGGAGGTCGTCTTCGCCTCCACACGTACTTGTCTGGCACGTTAAGGTTGACCCGTGCTACTATATCCGGGTTGTACAGGAGACCTATCATAATCCGAACCACAAACAAGACCAGCGCCAGTTCCCTCCTGACCCGCAGCTGCGTATACCCTACCATACCGAGCACGAACAACGTTGGGTAAGACAGGGGATAGAAGGGATATACACCGTACAGTCGTAGATACAGGAATCTAGCAAACTTGTTCTGTATTTTTTCCACCATCTTACTATATTTAATCTCGTGAGGCGACCATACCATAGAACAAGTTTCCAGGTGACTTCTCACTAGAGCATTATATAGAACCATTATGGCATAAACATTTATAAAACCACGCGCCGTACGCAATATAAAGCCCAAATTCCTATAGGCCATTGTACATATATCACTAATATGGTCCTTAAAATTTAACGTTGTGGTCAGTTTTACACCCAGGTCTTTTACGTCTGACACCCTGTGTATATCCTCCTGGCCGATCCGGTAATTATATACAACAGGAGATGTCGCCCTGGTAAAAGATATAGCTACACACTTTTTAATATTAAATTCCAAATGATTTTGTTTGCTCCAACTTAGCACTCTGTCTATATCTGCTTGGAGTCTAATGCAGTCCAGAATACTTCTAATCAACAAATATAATTTAAAATCATCTGCATATAATAAATGTTTCGCTACCCTTACGACATCTCTTAAATCGTTTATCATGATGATAAACTGAACAGGTCCCAAATTACTGCCTTGGCTTACTCCCGACCACGTATAGTAGCAATCAGACTTATAACCACCATATTCCACGAATTTTCTTCAAACAGGTCAAACACGTAGTTTGTTTGACAAACGCTTCAAACTGTACACTATCAAACTGTTTGACAAACACGTAAAATTTGACCAACAATTTGATCGTTTGCGGGCTACTTAACATATAAAAAACTGGACAGATCTGGAAATATTACATACATAAGGGTAGAATTGATAACCTCCTGTTATTTGAAATCGATTAAATTGAATTTTTGTTACAGACATGATGACAAGTATAACCTTGTACTGGTGATGAAAAATGCCAATGGTAAAACAAGAGAGGCTTCCATCAACAAATCTTTTGCCAACTATATTGACACCAATGGAGCAGTTGTCCAGAGTGCTATTTCCAATGAAATCACTAAGCTGTATAATTCCTTGTCATCTGAGAAGAAGGAGAAATAATTTTAAGTAATTCAATAAATGTAATCTCTTCACTTTATTTCTCAAAAATTAAGTTTTATTTTGATTTTCTGTATGTATTGTATTTTCAACCTATATACGTATATCTTTTTAATTTAAAGTCTTCCTTCCTTATCTACTAACTTGATAACAATGATCCCCTCATCACAATAGTTATTTTGGTGTTGTACAGACCTCACTCAGGTTTTATTACTTTTGTCCAATATTATTGAAGCAGATACACTAGTGAGTAGTAACTAGAAAATTAGAAATACTTTCGAAGTTGTATTTTTTAAATAAAATAAGCACCTGCCAGGCTTTCTCAAATCACGACCTCTGTGGCTCAGTGGTTGAGCGTGTCAGCGCTCAAGCCGGGGTCGCGGGTTCGAATCCCGCCGACGGAACAAAAAGTTTTCAGACATGGATGTGTATTAAATATGTTTTTAATATAATAAAAATCTATATATATAAAACTCAAAGGTGATTGACTGACATGTTGATCTATCAACGCACAGCCCAAACCACTGGACGGATCGGGCTGAAAATTTGCATGCAGGTAGATGTTATGACGTAGGCAACCGCTAAGAAAGGATTTTGATAAATTCCAACTCCGAGGGGTTAAAATAGGGGATGAAAGTTTGTATATAATAATACTTTTTAACGCGGGCGAAGCCGCAGGCAAAAGCTCTTCTTAAATAAAAGTATTAAATATTTAATACTTTTGTTTAAGATTTACAACCGAAATATATGTATAATATTTCGGTTGCCTGGTACCTGTAACACAAGTCTAAGATAAGTATTTAACTAAATTTTTAGTTATTAATTGCATGTAAACACAAAATTTTGAAATTTAGAAGCAAGTTAAAATTTAGATAAGTAGTTACTAAACAGGATAATTAGAATTTTGACTAGGTACCTACATAATATTTTCTTTTAAGTTGGTAGCATAAAGATTATATTCCGATAGGTATATTACCTTTATGCTTAGAAAAAGAAACCCAGAAAAAGAAACCTTTATGCTTGGAAGAAGAAAACCATACTTTTACTCTGTCTACGCCTTTATGGCTGGTTTACACGTATTAAGTAGATAAGTAGTAACTAAATTTTAACATAATTTGAAGTGCCTGCCCGAAATGTGTCAAGTGACAAGCCCCGCCTGCCAACTTAACAGAAAATAGTCAAAATTAAAATTTCCTTGTTTAGTACTTAAGCGCTTATTCTACTTATCCTAGCTAGTTTCCTAGGTAGGATCCTAGCTTTCTAAGTGTTATTCCACTTGACTAAATCGGAAACGATTTAGGATCCTAGCTAGGATAAGTGGAATAAGCGCTTTAACCAAATTTTAACTTGCTACTTACTACTAAATTTTGTGTTTACATGCAATGAGTAATTTAAAATTTAGTTAACTACTTATCTACTTAATACGTGTAAACCAGCCCTTATGCTTAGCACAAACCTACTACGCGACCACGCGACTGCGAAGCGGCAGCGTCAATCACAGCCAGTGTTGCCAGAGTATACCTCAGACTACTAAGGGGATATGGAGTATACTCAGCCCAGGTTGTCATTTGTTTTTTTTTTTTTAATTTATTCATGACCATGGATACAAGTCCTTCAGCCGTAAAAACAAATAAATTATAAAATTAATTAGAATACATAACATTAGAAACATATAACGTTACAACTTACAAGACATTACATAGGTATTTAGTGAGTAACAAAATATTTAAATACTTAAATTAAACAGACTTATGACATTTATAAATACGAATGAGACATGAGTCATGACATTTCAAATATAAACTAAAAAAAAAAAACAATTAGGTACATAAATTTAACAAACATAACCTAGAAATTAGAGCTCTAAATTTCTTATTAGGTACTAAATTTTTCCTATAGTATTTACAATATACTTCTAAATAGGGTGAAAGTAAATAGTGTTTCTTAATAGATCTTGACTGAGGCGGGGGACACTTAAAGAGTTCTGTTCAGCTATTTCTTTGATCATGTCAACAAATATAGATCTCTGTATGGCAAAGACTGGACACTTAAAAAGCATGTGATCGATGTCTGCGTTTTCTTCAGAGCAATGTGTACAGTTACTATTATTTACTATGTTCATTCTGCTGAGATGTGAGGGAATTAGGCAATGTCCAAAGCGCAAACGATTAATACTAGTCACAAACTTTCTATCCACATAACCAAGCCTACTGTACCATGGTGATATCGGTAAGTCTCTTTGTATTTCCGAATACCATTTTCCTTTAGTTTCTGTTATTTTCTTCCAATATTCTATCCATAAACTTTTTACTGAGCTTTTAATTTGTGGGTAGAAATCCGTGAATGGGACTTTAAAAGTTCCTGATATGTCCACATCATGTTCCCTACGAGTCACTTGGTCAACAATTTCATTGCCTAATATGCCACTGTGGGAACCCACACTAATTCTATATTCTTTTCAATCAATTTTCTAAAAAAATATCTTATTCTAAATATAATATAATTTTGTTTATAACACAAACTTTGGTTACAAATAGAATTTAGTACACTTTTTGAATCACTAATAATTAAAATATTTACATTATTTACATTAGTATAAACATATGTCAAAGCAGCTAATATTGCCCAAGCCTCTGCTGTGAAAATACTGCAACTTTGTGGCATTTTAAAACATTTGCTCAGTTTAATTTGTGGGTCATAGTATGCAGCTTTAACTTCATCACTTTTGGAACCATCTGTATATATTGTGTAAAAATCTCTTTTATCCTGTAAAAATTGTACAAAGTCAAATTTATTTGTAACGGAGTTTAAATGACACTTAATAGTAAAATAGTTAATTGTAACCTCATAAGGATACTGATAAATTGGCCACTTATTACTCGTATACATATATTTAGCACATTTTTTTGTTAAAAACATAATTGTTGGTATTTCAGGTAAAGAAGCAGAAATGAGATCATTACATGTAATAATTGGTGAAGCTGACCCTACAATTTCTACAGGATGCAACAATTGGTTCACTATAAAATTGTTATCACAGGATAACTGTTTAAGACAAAATCTATTAGCCAATTGTAAACGGCGCAGAGACAATGGAGGTATACAATTTTCTATTTCCATAGACACAATAGGGGTAGTGCGCATGGCACCACTTATTATTCTTAAACCCATATTCTGTATAACATCTAATTTCCTTAGTAATGTTATATTTGCATTCATATAAGCTAATGAACTATAATCAAAATGATTTCTGACTATGCTTTTGTACAACATGTTAAGAGTTTTTGGGTCTGAACCCCAAAATGTTCCTGCCAAACTTCTCATTACATTTATGCTTCTCATAGCATTCTGGCATACATAGTTTATATGTTTATCAAATTTAAGTTTATTATCAATAATAACTCCTAAAAATCTGTGTTGATTCACAACGGGAATTCTGTCATTATTATAAGTTATATTTACAGACTGTGCAGGTACATCTTTACTAAATATTAACACCGAACTTTTTTCTGAACTAATTTCTAATTTTAAAATATCCTTGTAATAATTTTGTAATTGAGCTAATGCCCTATTTATAAGAATGATAGCTGTATTTAAGTTTTTATTTACACAGTAAAAAAGCAAGTCATCAGCAAATTGCAAAACTTTTACTCCAAGTATATTTACAAATTTAAGTATTTGAGATGTATAAAAGTTATATAGAGATGGTGATGTCGTAGCACCTTGCATTGTGCCTTTATTGGCCTTTTGTGGCCCATGCAATTTATTATTGAATTTGACATAGACTTTTCTGTCATATAAAAATTTGTATATCCATTTTAAAGTTTTTACCGGAAATCCTAGTTCTTGTAAAACTTTTATTAACACTTCAATGTTAACACTATCAAAAGCAGCTTTTACATCTAAAAATACACACACAGCACTACAGTGACTTAGTTTTGCCTTTTTTAAATCCTCTATAAATGATACAAAGCTTCCAGAACAACTTTTTCCTTTCCTAAATCCGAATTGAATATCCGGTAAAAAGTTTTGTGATTCAGCAAAGTAATCTAATCTTAGTTTTAACATGTTTTCAAAGAGCTTACCTAAACATGATGATAGGGAAATGGGCCTGTAGGAAGTTGGATTACCAGCAGGTTTATTTGGTTTTAAAATAGGAATGACACATTGAGTTTTCCATGACTCTGGTATTACTTAACTATCCCATAATCTATTATAAATATTTAAAAGTATTTCTATGGCATAAGGGTGTAGTTTCTTAATTAAAATATATGGTATACTATCCAAGCCTGGTGTTGTGTCTTTTCTACTTTTTAAAGATATGTACAATTCGCTTAGTGTAAATGGCTTATTAAGAAATGAATTACTTTCATCTTCAACGGCTTGATCAAAAATAGTCTTTAAATTACTTTCATTTATCTGAGACTGATCTGTGATTTTATTCAAAAAGGATGGTACCCAATTATCATTTAAATACCTATTATGGGAGGTACCTATTCTCCTAAATCTTTTAATGTATCTCCATATTCTAGATACTGGTGTCATTCTATTAAAACTACTACACAAGTCATGCCATGATTTAACCCTTTCCTCCCTTAATATTCTTTTCTTTTGAGCATCTAACTTTTTATAAGTAATAAAATTGTCAATACTGGGTGAAGATCGATAATTTATTAAAGCTTCCTTGGACTTTCAAACTGCATCTTCACATTTTTGGTTCCACCAAGGAGCTGGTTTTCTCAATGGCTTTGAAATTGGCTTTATATTTTGTTTTGGTACTGTTACTGATCTTAGATTACTTAAAATACTGACAAAACTATTGTATAACTGAAGTGGTTCTAAATTATTATTATCTACATTTAATTCTGAAAAATATGTATCTGATAACTTTAAATATTTATTCCAATCTGTTTTACTGTAAATATATTTTTCTTCCACAGGACGAAATTCATATATTGAGGGCTGTACATGAATAGTTACCTGAGTTGGATAGTGGTAGCTGCCCATTGGATCACTGTGGACAAGCCATTCGCAAAGAGGAGCTAAAGAAGGACTAACAAGAGTTAAATCAATTGCAGATGGATTTCTATTTGGTGCCTGAACTGTTGTGACACTGCCATCGTTCAATATACACATGTCAAATTCATCTATGATGTTAAACAAACTGTTACCTCTGTTATTGTTTGAGTGGCATCCGAATAAAATGTGGTGTGCGTTAAAGTCTCCCATGATGAGACATGGCTTAGGAGTTTCAAGTAATACTTTTTTTAATTTATTTGTATCAAACCTGTTATTAGGTGGGCAGTACACACATAAAATGTGTATTGTTCCTATTGTAGTTTCTAATGATATACAAATATTTTGAATACTTTCGTAAAAAGTTGTATTTACAATTTTGTATTTGAGGTTTTGTTTAATGAGTATACCTACTCCATTATGTGAATTTAATGAATCTTTACGTATGAAATTATAAGGTGTAAAATCTGGAATTATACTTGAACTCCTAAGCCATGTCTCATTTAACAGACATATGTCTATATTGTGATCAAAAAGAAATGTTTTTAATAAGGCTCTTTTATTCTGCAAGCTTTGTATATTAAATTGTGCTATATTTAAATATGTATCCATTATGTGATTAAATTAGATAATAGTATATCTTTAATTATTTTATTCGTGACTGGAGTATTGTTATTACCGAGGATTACAAGAGACTTAACTAAGGCATTCATTATAATGTCATTATTCAAAATTTGTTCAATATCGAAATTTGTTTTAGTGTTACCAACAGTATTTACATTAATAGGTTTAGAAATAGCTGGAAAAGATTTAGGGTCAGTGAGCAACGGAACACTACTCACCACAGTGGCATAGCTACGGTTAACATTCTGATATTTGGACTTCTTTTCCTGCATTTTCTTCTGTTTCACTGGACAGTCTCGTGAGATGGCCAAATGATTTCCGTTACAGTTGAGGCATACAATTTCTTCTACATCACATTCTTTGTATGAGTGCCGTCCAGCACATGAGGAGCACATTTGCTCTCCTCGGCAAACTTTGGCAGAGTGGTTAAACTTGAGGCATTTGAAGCATTGCAATAATGGTGGTATGTATAAATGTACTGGATACCTGAACATTTGTATGTAGGCGTATTGAGGTAAAATTGTACCAGCGAAGGTAACTGCTATTGTACCCAATGGAGTAAGTTTCCCTTCAACTTTCTTAAAAAATCTTTTAATTGAAATTACTTCTGTGTCGCATGTAATGTTTTTGTATATAACTTCATTGGACAGATCCTTAGGCACATATTTTATAACACCAGTAATTTCCGACTGGTGGGCCGGTACAAAGGCTTTCAGTTCATTTTTTGTTAAAAAATGATCCATTTTTAAGAAGTTATTCGCAGGAGCGGGCTTCTTAAAGGTGACACCAACTTTATGAGCGTTAACTCTATGAACTCCTATGATGCCCTTAACATTTTCCGTGAATAATTTGGTCAAAGCAATGGGATTTTTGTTTCCCAATTTTTCATTGTTTATCGATTCTACATACACAACGCAATCGCTACTATAGTTCTCCGGGAATTGCCTTTTATAATTTGTTTTTGTAAACATTCTATAATCCACTGTACAGCTATCGATATTATCCAATTTTCTTTTCTTAGAAGTATCTGCGGGGGCCGGACCCCCGTCGCTATCTACACTCATCTTATTTTTAAATTATTTAACACTATTGAAAAAGTACTATTTACAACTATATTACAGTAATATTACTGGAAAATTAATTTTTATAAAGCAGAGAAAATTTTGAACACCCGCTCTTTTCGACTTCCCGCCAAAAGTCGGTTGTCATTTGTAGGTTCAAATGTTGCCATCTGAAACCAAATGCTGCCATTAGAAAAAAAAACCTGTAAAAAAACGTTCTGTGCCTTTTAGTAATATAAAAATATTTATACCTACCTATTGAGTACTGTTTTATTGCTCTGCATTTTGGTTGATAAAAATTTAAATCGAAAAAAATCATGTTTTCAAAAAATGTTAATCCTTTTGGTTGATAAATATGTACCTAATTGATTCCACAATTTTTTTTCCTCATAAATTTAAAATCATGTTTTCCTGAAAATAAAAGTATTATAAAATATAAATAAAAAGATAAAAATTAAAATAAAAAATAAATTTAGACTCCATTTTACAACAATATTAAAATCCATTCAATTAATTATCTGCTCTGTGGTCATAAAGTTTCTTCCATTTTTGTTTACTTACATAAAATTACTTTTATCTCTAGCTTCACCAAAATTGACTTTTTGCTGGTAGAAATATGGGTACAATTAGTTTGTCTATTAAATAAATATTGTTTTCATTTGGGGATAAAAATGCGTTCAAGATTTTGATTTTGTTCAATTCGATGAGTATAGTTCATCTGCGAAATATATTCGATATTTTTTTACCGATGATCGCGCGACAAGTCGAAAAGTTGCCAAAAAGTTGCCATTTGAGCTCGGTTGCCATTTGGTTGCCACGAAGGGTCAAATGTTGCCAAAATGGCAACCAAAGTTGCCAAATGGCAACGCTGATCACAGCGTCAATCACAGATTAATATTATATGTAGCAAGCTAGCGTCAATACCTAAGACTAATAAGACCAAGCATCAATCAATTGATCCTTCATCTTAGCGTCAATACAAAACACACATTTGACAACTTGTCAAATGTGTGTTTTGTATTGACGCTGCCGCTTCGCAGTGTCAAATTAATGTCGCACCCTTAATCCAACACTGGCACTAAGTTAAAAATGCAAATTTTACAGGAGCCGCATTTAAAAATTTTAAGTGAGCAGAAATGTACATAAATTACGATTGACGATCGTTTACAGAAGCATTGGTATTTTTTAATCAAATATTTAAATAGTATTGGTTTCCACAATTATTTTTTCTATTTTTTTATTATTATTTAATGTTTTTTTTTCATGCAAAGTGACACTTTTCTTTTCATAAGTTTATTTTCAAGTTTTGTTAGTGTCATTTTGGTTTTTAATATTTGTTGGAAAGGCGTCACAATACATAAAAATACACTTTTCTGGTAAAAATCCATTAGAACTTTAAATGTTAAGATTGTAATTTTAGGCATTACTAAACAAAAAATGACGTTTTGGAAAAAAGTTTTAATAAAAATATTTAAGTAACCTCAGCGCAACACTATCCTTAACATAATAATGCCACTATACGAATAAAAAAAACTTAATTTTTCAACTTAAAATTCCCAAAATGGTGTTTTTTCCGCTTAAGCACAGTTTAGCCATTAAGCGAGAGGAAGATATCGTTTAGTGTTGAAACAATTAGCAATGCCATCTAGGGCTTAGAGTAGGAATTAAGAAACAAGAGTCAGCGCAAGAGATAGGTCCTCTAGTTTTTAACTAGATGGCGTCGAAAACGCATTTTACGAAAATTTTGGATAGTGCCAGTATTGGATTAAGGGTGCGATGTGTGTTTTGTATTGACGCTGCCGCTTCGCAGTCGCGTTGTCGCGTAGGTTTGTGCAAAGCATTATGGTTGGTAGGCGGGGCTTGTCACTTGACACATTTTGGGCAGGTACTTCAAATTAAGTTATTTTGTTGACTACTTATAAGTTCAGTGGCGGATTTACAAATTTGCCGCCTGTAGGCTGTTCAATGTTTGCCGCCCCTTTAACTGACCTTTGAAATTCAATTCGTTAGTTTAGTTCACAATCATATCCCACCAAAAACATACAAGATGTTAGTGTAAGCACCGTTGTCCTTGAAACCATCAAATGAGATCGTCAAAATGAACAACTTTTTCTATGAGAACAATGCTGGGAATAAAAAAAAACTGTCTTCATACCCATACAAATTGTCGATCCGGGCATCCGTATGGATATGAAAACGGCATTTTTTTTGAGTTCCCAGCATTGTTCTCATAGAAAATGTTCATTTTCACGGGCTCATTTGATGGTTTCAAGGATAACGGTGTTTACACAAACACACTGTATTTTCTTGTATATTTTCCTATGTCCTAACTTCAACAAATTCTATATAATATCAGTAAATATATTATGTATGGCTTCGCCGCTTCGCTACCGTCGTGGAAGTGACTTTGGTGGGATTTCAGTTCTTTTTGTAAGTTGCTTCTTGTAAGTACTTATTAATAGGTTTTTAAGTAAGTGTCCACAGATTGCAGATTCTGTGAGGAGGAGGATGAAACACCTATTCATCATCTCCCCTAGCATTGAGATACTTGGTGTCAACATATCGAGCGAAGTCCAGTTCCGATATCATCTAGAGGGTAAGGCCAAATTAGCCTCGAAGAAGCTTGGTGTTCTTAACAGAGTGAGACAGTACTTCAGTCCGGACCATTAACGCCTACAATTCTACAAGACGCAGGTTCGGCCTCATAATATGGAATATTGTTCTCATCTCTGGGCAGGGGCGCCAAAATACCAACTGCTCCCTCTAGAATCTAGATCGTATCCAACGAAGGGCCGCTCGAATTGTTGACTGCCATAGTGTTTCAAACAGCTTGGACCCCTTGGAATTACGCCGAGATGTAGCTTCACTCTGCATCCTCTATCGGTTGTATCACGGGGAGTGCTCTGAGGAATTGTTCGGAATCATACCACCTGCAACTTTTCACCATCGTCCCACGCGAAAAACATACCATCCCCATCACCTTGATGAGTGGCAGTCTTCCACAGTGCGTTTTTCGCGTAACTTTCTGCCGCGCACTGTAAAACTCTGGAACGAACTGTCACCAGCAGTATTTCCGGACCTATACGACCTGCAAACCTTCAAGAAAAGAGCGTATTCCCTCTTAAAATGCCGGCAACGCACCTGCAGCTCTTCTGATGTTGCAAATGTCCATGGGCGATGGTAGTTGCTTACCATCAGGTGACCCGTTTGCTCGTTTGCCCCCTTATTTCGTAAAAAAAACCTTCTCCTCGACTGTCCTGCTCTACTGACTACTACAGAGCAGAAACAGGCACCTTTGTCGCCACGAATACTCATCCACAGAGGAAATTCGTGGCACCAACCCCAACCATATCGTTTCAGAAGAAAATAGGCTACTTGACCTACTTTTTTCTTCACGCTAATCGCTTCTTTTCACAAAAAAACTAATATTTTAAACAGTGAAAACCCATAAAAATGTTGATTGAAAAATATGCCTTTTAAATGGCGCCGAAAATACTGTCCGCAATAGTGTGACGTCATACGTTTTGTATTTTAAAATCTCTTTATTGAACATTTTTTTTAATGTGCCAAATGTACGAGTCTAAAAGTGCTCAAAAATTATAAAAGAATTAAATAAGAAATTAGAAATCATTTGTAATGTTAAAAAGTTTTGGAGAAAAGTTTTGGCCATTTCATTTCCCAACTTCAATAAATGGAGATAATATAATATAAAACTGATGTTTCATTTGAATTATTCAAGAAAATATATTTTATAAATCTTTCTAGGCTTATTTAAAAATAAGCCCAGAAAGATTATTTAGATAAGTCAGTTATAAACAAATAAACTTACATATAACGAGCGCGTTAAATAAAATATATTAAATTACTATGATGTCATCGTCGCATCCAAATTGGAAGTACCGCAAAAGCGTTTTCGTCAGTACAAATTAAAAAATATAAAGCCATATTTTCAAATCGACTTTATTTGTCAATCATAAGCTTTTATTTGATGATAAGGATGAAATACGGTTTCCTAGGCTAAGTTCTACTAGAAATATGCATTTGTTCAATGAAGGTCAAGTAGCCTATTAAGATTCAGAAGCTTGGCTCTACATGAGATCTCATATCTTTTTCACAGGGTAAACTGTACCTTATGTGGTCCTCTCGGCAACATTTTACGAGAAATGTTTTTGGTGGAATTTTTTATTTCTATAAGATAAAAAAAATGGGCTAAATTTGCCGCCCCTCTAAATCTGCCGCCCTAGGTTCCAGCCTACTTAGCCTATTGGTAAATCGCCACTGTATAAGTTATGTGTAAGCCGACCATTAGGAACTCCTTAGCCTTGTTCGTTTGGTTTTTCAACTGCGCATGCGCGGCTTTTGTGTGTCAGTGTGATTGTCTTAATCTAAAATACCGATCAATTGCTGTCAAAATCTGACAGATATTTTAGAACATGACACTCACCTGACAGAAATTTAAAGGTACTTTAGAATATGACACTCACACTGACAAACAAAAAAGTCGCGCATGCGTAATTGAAAACTGAATTATCTCAATGACTGAAACGAACAATCAACAAGGCTAGATCTCTAAACTTGTTTTAGGAACTTAGCACGGGGCATAGAGAAAGATAAACATCATAAAGGTAATATACCTATCGGAATAGAGAAACAATCCCGAGCTGTCAAGCTTAACCAAAATTTGATTTACATCTGTGTATACAATTATGTTTATGTGTGCGTGTCAGTGATGTACAAACATCTTATAATTCGACAAAATATCGATCATGGAATAATAATTGTAAGATTGTAAAAACAGAATGGGATAAAATAAAACTGCATAGATAGGTATAATAAAAATTGTAATTTTGAAGTAAAATATGACTTTTCTTCAAAATGCTTGCTGCATAATTAAGTATATGCATGAATTTTTCTTCGAAGTCCAGTTTGGACGGTTAATTATTTTAAGCCATGAATTTCTGGTATCCAGGTCAGCAGGAAATCTGAAAAATTGGCCAAGTGTGAGTCGGACTCGCGCATGAAGGGTGACCGGTTTCAACCGGGCATTTTCTAAAACCCGGCACGATACGAGACGACATGTCATGACATGATTCGACACGACAGGTTACGTCACGTCACGTCACATCAGTACACGACACGACACGACTTCACTAGACCCTATTAATTTTCAATTCACTCTCAATGAGCCCTTTTATTTGATGCCCATCTTGCAAAAGTGCTTTTTAAAACTATTCCCCTATCTTGGATGAGTAGCCATATTGGATGTAGAATGACATTACATCTGTGGAAATTTCAGAAGTCTATTACTATAGCGGTTCTTGTTATACAGCCTGGAGACAGACAGACGGACGGACGGATGGACAGACGGACAGGCAACGAAGTCTTAATAGTAGAGCGGGACCCGACTACTAGGACGTTTTACCCTTTGGGTGCGGACCCTTAAAAACGATAAATTATGTATGATAGTATATTAATATACTTAAACTAATTATAAACTACGGATGAGTATGTTATCATTTCAACATTCGTAGATAATTAGAATATTTAACTAAAAAATATTTTCATATCGATACTACTTATCGATAACTTGATGCAGCCCTAGTGTAAAATATATGAAAATTGTTTACACAAAATATCCTTAAATTGTGCACCATGGCTAGTCAAGTTATGTTTTCCATATAAATAAATATTTAAAGAAGTGAATTATGAAAATCAATACCAATAACTCGTAGGGAATTGGCAAAAATAAACTTAAAACTAGGTCCTGTCGATGTAAAATAATTCACCTGTGAAATGAATATTTGTCCGGGTTTTTTCGATGTATGGATCCACAATCATTCCACAAACATTTAACCATGTTTCTAGAGCAGTATTTCTAAAAATTATTCATTATTTAACTTAAAATCACAATTTTTCTGAGAGCCCAAATTGACAACGATCGGCTCAGGGGCAGACAGACTGTCAAACAGATGAAAAAAAAGCTATGCAACCTCAAATCACGCTTCTCTTTCTACCACGCAGTGTTACTGATAGTGACATCTCGCTTACTCAGGCCTTTGTTTCTCTATTCCGATAGGTATATTAACTTTATGATAAACATACATCGGGGGCCAGACTGACGTGGTGTGAAGCGTCCATAGATATTATTATTATTATTTATTTTCCTCTATGCTTTCTCACTAAAGGTGAGACCTTTGGTGAGACCGCACTAGCGATACTCATAAAGTTAATATAGGTATATAATATATTACCTTTATGGGTCTACCTGACCGTCGATAAAGAATGAAGGTCAATTTTAATCTTATTTTCTTCGGGGTTACTGTAGAAATCTCGTCTTCCACATCCGGACGTTTGAAAACTCCATAGTTGCTGGTCTTTCCTACCTTTACAGTATCTCTACAGGAGTCATAAGCAGGTAAACTTTCAGTTTTTATAAAATGACGAATTTTATAACTCTCTTCATAGATAAAATCAAGATATAGATCTCTCTGCTCTGACTTTTGCAAAGCCTTACACCACACATCAAAGGCGCATCACTAGTCTCTTTTTGCCTATGGTTTTCACTGTCATAATTGACAATGACACTTGACACAACCTGACAGTTCATCACTGATGATAGAACAGCGCGCTTCGCGGTCCGCAAGTCGGTAGCAATAAAATTTGGCTGGGCTTTGAATGTGCCCAGTTATTAATTTACAATAATTAATAAAATTCCACAAAAACGTTGGAACACCACAATAAATGATACTTACCATCTAAAACAGTGTAAAAAATAGTTCTATCTGTCATTACCATTCAGATTTTACCATCAATAAATGAATTGCCAAGACATCTTGTAAAATAAAAATAAAGGTAAGATTTTTATTTTTAATTTATAAAGGGACAATATTTTATAAAGTTGTTGAGCATTTATGATGTTGCTCGTGCAGGTACTATATACCTGAGGCCTAAAACTGAAAATGCAAAGCGATTATATCATCATTCATCGTCCTCGAGCAATAACACCATTACGTTTTGTTAGTTTATATTACTTCTTATAGCTTTTTTAGATGTAAATAGTAAAGGTAACGTATAATAAGTTCAACAAAGCCGTGTCCATGAAATAAAACTCGCGGTAACTTCTTCACACAGAATAATTTATAAACACCAAACTAACTGTTTTCATACAAAAACGGTATCCATTGTAAAAGCCTTATAATTAGAGATGAAACGGATATCCGGCAACTATCCGGTATCCGGCCTATCCGGCGGTCTTAATACTATTCGGCCGAATACCGGATAGCTGCTATTCGGCCGGATGTCTATCCGTAATAAAAAAGAGATCTGGATAAAAAAATATATTTTTAAGTAATAATTTACTTTATTTAGTTAGTCTTAAGAAATATAAGTAGTTTTAGTTTAAAGTAGAAAATGAATTAATTAGTACTCATACTGCACTAAGGGCAAATTATGGTGAATAAAAAATTAAAAACCAACTTCTCTGCATTGAGAGGTAGCGGTTTCGCTTCTCTTCATAAATAAGGCCAGCTTCAGAAAAAGTCTTTCACTGTACACACTGTTACAAGGTGCTGAAAGTATGTGTGCTTTGCACCAAACGGCTAAGTACCACCGGATATTCGGCGGCTGGATGTCCGGCTATCCGGCCAGGTGGTTTGCCGAATATCCGGTATCTGGTATCCGGCCAAACTACTATCCGTTTCATCTCTACTTATAATATATGATTATGTCCTACGAATAATAAAAACTAAGGAAATGTATCTCCCATACTACATATTACTGTTTTAAAGGGGCTTGAAGATTTTTGTATGGAGCTTTCGGAAAATCTTCGTACCCCTTTGGTTCCTTTCGAACTGTCATGTAACGTCAGCCTGATACCGCTCAAGGCCACCTACATATTGCAATTTGCAAATGTATTGAAATGTGTACCTAAGGTACACATTTTTGACAAGTATTGTAGAACATGTTTTTTGACGGAGTCGGTCGGAGAGACGGTCATATACATTGTAAAGTGCAATATCTAGTTTTAAAAAAATGTTGACATTAAACATGATGTGTATTATTATAATGTCATAGACAGAATAACAACCAACCTAAGTTTATGTCACTATTGGATGTAATATAACATAAAAATATAGTTGCAATTATGAACGTATAAAAAAAGGCTGACGGAGTCCCACCATACACAAAACTGTGTCGTTCAGAGTCCGCCAGCTGGCTGTATGTACACAGTCCGCACGCACACATTCTTGCGCTAGTCCATACAATTTGACAGGCGTCAGAATGTGTGCGTGGCCGACTTTGAAGAAAAGTGAAGACACAGTTTTGTATATAACAAGACTCCGTCCGCCTTTTTTTCTACATTCATGGTTGCAATATTGATTCAACAAGAGCTAATGCTTTGTTAGGTGTATAAAACAGTAACTATTTTTACATTTGTTATACTCTTGTAACTTTTTAAAGCACATTAGTAATTTCAATGTGGTTTATTACTCAATTTATTATTTATTTATTAATTTTATAAAAGAGACATAATATTTCATTCAGAAAGTATTTTATAAGCCATTAAATGACCCATAAATTTACTTCTTATCTCATCCTATAAACCTTCCCTGGACTTCTATAAATATTTTAAGACTTAAGAGTTTCCTTCCTAGTCGTATCCTCATGGCTGAGGAACGTGACCACCAAAACTTGCTTTTTGAGATAGGGCTCTTCACTTGTCTTTGTTTTTGGCCTGATGAAATGCCTCCTGGAATGTGCAGTCAGCAGCCTTGACTATCGCGTCTGTCCATCGTTTAGCCACTCTGCCTCTGCCTCTTTTCCCCTCTAATAGCCCAGCTAGTATGAGACTCTCAAGATATATTTATTACCTGTATGTGTTAATGGCAAACAATTCAATTTAATATACTATCTAGATATGTGATGATTGTTGTGAGAGCTCAGGCTATTTTTGTTTTTGGCCACAATTTGAATTGTAAAGCAACACCTACTGATGTCAATCGATTTGTGCACAATGTAATTAATTAAAGATCATCTACCATAAAAAAAAACACAAAAATAATATTTTAGGTACTTACTAATTAATTACTAATCAAGTAAGTAATCACTTATAATTTTCAACATTTCTGCACTCTTGATGATAGAGGTAGAGAGATAAAATATTATAATAATTTAACTACTAGCCACTACTCAGATTAGGTTTCTAAAAATGAATATATAATTTTTTATTAATAATTAAATATCATTAGGTTTCTTAAATTGCCTTTTCTTGCATTGACATAAAGTTTGCTACTACTGTCTGTGACAGGTCTTGGTGATACTGGCACAAAGTTAACCCATCAAGCCCCGTACGAGCACCGGTGATTGCGACAACAATAGAATACAATGGCAATTCCGAGAATCTCCCATCGAAGGATTTATACCACCTAATATATAATTAATTCATTTTCTGTGTTTGCCAATCTTTAAGCTTAACCCATCAATCCCCACACGGCACCCGGCTGTCTCACAACATATTGAAAATATATTGTGTCTGCGATTCCCGCAATCGAGGTATCACCGCCAGAATCATAAGGGTCAGTTTTGTTACTTCTCTACATGAGTACTGACCTAACAAAACTGACCCTTGACTGACTCTACTGTATAACATTATTTAATATTTATGTATTTCTATACATATTATTATAGTTAACATGCATGATGAGAGGTAAAAGAAGTCAGAGCTGTCGGATCCGAGAGTAGGTATACTATAAAGCATTTGAAATAATTATTTTTTAATGAGATTTAGTCGAATTTTTAAAATGGCACTAATGAAGAATAAAAATTATTTCATACTTTTTAGGTCATTTTAAGATTGTTATTTTTTCCTTGGAAGTCGGGTTAAATTTTTTGTTAAAAAATAATAATTATACTCTTTTTAGTTACTTATATCTATAAGACAAGGCTTTATGCGTAGATAACCACTATGAATATTAACTATCCATATTATATTACTGAAGCGAAATTGTGATGCTTGCAGTTAGGTATCTATGCGATGCTGCAATTTCCAAACTTTTATCTTTAAAGGTTCAGGAGTTCTGTTCAGTGCCTTTGGACCAAGAAACACCTTCGTATGAAATTTTTCTTATTCGTAACATTTAAGTTACTAGAAACAACATTTTAACCACTATGAGTGTTTTAATAAATTTTAAGGATTTCCCTCGATTGCTCATAGATGCCATCATCAGCTCACCACTTTCATAATTGTTATACAAAATTAAGATTATATCCTATACAACAACACAAGAATTTTGAAAATCAGTCCACAAACAGCGAAATAATCATTAAAAATGTCTGCTTCGATACAAAATATCACGAAAAGTACCAATAATTGGGTTATAATGTAATGACTGATGACCAATCATGATCAATCAAATTGATGTGTTGGCTTATGCTTTCAGTTGTTTAAACAACGCCGAAATCCCCGAACATGTATCTATAAGGATTCAAAAGTTCTGTTCGGTACCTTCGGATCCAGGGTATAACTTGGTGCGAAATCTTACTTTTTGGTACCATTTACCTCAAATGCTTAAAAAAAATCGAAATCACTATATGTTTCCATACAAATTTCAAGGAGTCTCCTCGATTCCTCATGGATCCCATCATCAGATCACCACTTTTGTGAACATGGTACCAACCTCGGATTCAACCCTGTACAACAACAAAAGAATCATGAAAATCGGTCCACAAACGTCGAAGTTATGGTTGAACATACAAAAATATATATATATAAACAGACGAACATATCTCCTCCTTTTTGGAAGTCGGTTAAAAATAAAAAGACATAGATTTAGTTTATAAATGCCGCGCATTCAACAGGTCACTGTCAGTGCCAAGTCTGCGAATTTTGGGATAACACGCGCCACGATTACAAATTAAATGTATCGCACTTTGCGATGTGCATTGTCATTAATAATAATTGACAATCGTACTACTTTCAATAATCTTTAATCTTCATAGAACAAAAGACCCAAGTGTAAAGACAGAACCTATAATCATCGGATTTAGGTCCTTAGATCGACTTGAGATCTAGGCCGTTCACACCGGAATGGAAAGGAAATGAAAAGTCTAACTTTCTAAGTTTCTCAAGCGATACTAAGTATTACAATGATGAAGATAAAGTTTAAAATTTTAATATGACACTGAAAATGCTCGCCGCCGCTGCGCTGCCATTCCGGCAGAGTAGACAGAATTATAGAGTATGCCGACTTAGAACTGATGTTGAAATTTTTAAATTTGACGTATTATGACGAAAATCGTCGCTAGGGTTGTTGACTTGTTACCTACGAATTTAAAACTATGACATATTCCAAACATATTCGCTGGACGTGTTCCTCTTTGGTCGTATTGTTGTTTGTGTTTTGGCACATGTGATTAAAATTGTCAGAATCCAATTTTGAAATCTTTATTTTAAATATTTAAAAATAAATTATATCAGCCAGCGCGAGGAACATTCCGTTCATAATCCTAGTGAAACCCGACGAATTTGACAGATATTGAAACCTGTCCGTTTCTTTGCAGTCGAACTACTGGTAGTAAAGCCCGTCACAGACTTAGCTATAATATATATTAATATTTTTATAGCTAGGCATATTACTATATATTTTCTATACTAATTTTCGCGTGACCGCACACTCAGCTATAATATATATTTCTGTGACGTGTGTGGTAGCTACTAAAATATATATTATAGTACGGTATATTAATATATATTATAGCTAAGTCTGTGACGGGCTTTATGTCTGTTGTGATTCCGGTGTGATTCGGCCCTTATATTTTACGCGGCCTACACGTTGGCCTAGGACGCGACGGACCAATACAAACGATTACGAACATGCATTGGCAATCATAGTGGCAACAATGTTTTATGGTTGTTAACTTATATCTAATATAATATATTCTGTGCTTATACTGGCTTACATATTTTCATGTGCGTTTAAGCGAGATATTATGTACCAATATTTTCGTGTACAAGTGAAAGAGACGGGCCGCGATAGGCCATTGGATGAACTTTCTGTCCTGCGTTCGAACTGTACTAACCACCTACATGATATTGTGAGCCTAGGCAACAACACCTAGCGCAATCTGAGTGCCCTTGAGGTAAAGTATAGCGTAGTGTAGGAAATAGCACACGCCCGTTAATGTTTTATTTTTAAAACGTCACATGTCGAGTGCGTGCTGCTTTGCGTGCATCTTTACCTGGATCACAATAATTCACAATGGGATCCTAGTGACAAGCACAGTATGCACAGATGACAAAATGCTGTAGTCTCAAGTATATTTATCCTATATTTAAATAATTTACCAAATTAATCATATTATTTGAACAGCAATATATTAGACAGGACAAAACAACAGGAAAACGATCAAATTGCGGCATAGGAGGAACGGACCTTTGATAATGAAACTTTAATAAATGAGCATGATGTCATTTCTCAAGTAGGTTATCAAGATACAAAAATGCTATCTTAGATAACAAATACCTATAAATTGTTTCTTTCATTCTTATTATTATGTATTATGTTATGTCTAATGCGGCCACTCCACGCTGGCCCATGAATCATGATGGACCAATATTACACGCGCGCTGAAAACACGCGAACTGAAATAGCGCGCGCTGAAAATCCGCGAGCTGAAACTGCGCACGCTGAAAACACACGAGCTGAATCTGCACGAGCAGAAAATTACGCGAGCTGAAATAATGCGCGCTGAAAACATGCGCGCTGTAAACACGCTAACTGAAATAACGCGCGCTGAAAACACGCGCGCTGAAAACAAGCGAGATGAAATAACGCGCGCTGAAAAAACGCGAGCTGAAATAGCGCTCGCTAAAACACGCGAGCTGAAATAGCACGCGCTGAAAACACGCGAGCTGAATATGCTCGCGCTAAAAGCCCGCGAGCTGAAATAGCGCGCGCTGAAAACACGCGAGCTGAATTAATAGCGTGCGCTGAAAACACGCGAGCTGAAATAACGCGCGCTGAAAACACGCGAGCTGAAATAGCGCGCGCTGAATTCACGCGAGAATGCGTGCGCGGAAATCCGTCAAACACGCGAGCTGAAATCGCGCAAAATACTCACACGTCTGAACGCGCCCTGACACGGAACTGTTTGGCTTTCCTACTTCCTCGCGGCAGGGAGTCGGCAACCAATTGTGATTATTAAAATATATTATCAACGTGGAGTGAGACCTTATTAACCTTTCAAGCCTCATAAAAGCACCGGTGATCGCGACAACAATAGAATAACAATAGATTTCCAAGAATCCGCGATCGAAGGATTAATTTTATTCTAGTATGTTTTGTTTGATTAAAGAACGCATTGTGTTATGAAAATAATGCATAGTTCAACTTGAATAAAGAGTGCATTTTGTTACGAAGAAGTTGGGACTTGGGAGAGATTATGCTAAGATTTATACCGGCTAGGCACATTTAAAAACTCTTAAATGACTGAAACTAAAACATTCTAAAATCTAAACCGTATAGTAATAACCCGTATAATTTTTACATAATACTTCATAGTTCATCTATACTTATTATAAAACAAAGTCGCTTTTTTTCCCTCATGTCCCTTTGTTCCCTTTAATCTTTAAAAATACGCAACGGATTTTGATTATTCTTTCAGTGTTAGATAGCCCATTTATCAAGGACGGCTATAGGCTATATTTTATTACGTTAAGACTAATAGGAACGAAGAAATAGAGGAAAATGTGGAAAAAACGGGGAAAAATATTTGGAAGGGCTAACTTGAACGCGCTAATCTCAGGAACTACTGTTCCGATTTGAAAAATTATTTCAGTGTTAGATAGCCCATTTATTGAGAAAGGCTATAGGCTGTATTTTATCACGCTAAGACTAATTATAGGACAATGTGAAAAAAACGGGGGAAATTATTTGAAAGGGCTTATCTCGCGAACTACTGGAGCAATTTTTATGTTATTTGGCACAAATAAGAAGTAGACCACGAGAAGGATCATAGGCTATAGATTTTAATCATTTTTTTTAGTGGCTATATATTTTATACCCGTGCAACGCCGGGGCGGGTCGCTAGTTATTATATAAACGGATCTCATCAGTTAAGTATCTAGGTAAGTATATCTATACTTACATAATATAATATTATAAAACAAAGTCGCTTTTTTCCCTCATGTCCCTTTGTTCCCTTTAATCTTTAATTCATGAAGCCCCAAGCGGCCACATCCGGCCGCGATAACAATGAAAAAGCTATTGTGTCTCGTTTTGCCACGACTGATGGGTTAAAACTTCGCAACTGATTTTGATCATTCTTCTAGTGTTAGATAGCCCATTTATCGAGGAAGGCTATAGGCTATATTTTATCACGCTAAGACTTATAGGAGCGAAGAAATAGAGGAAAATGTGGAAAAAACGGGGAAAATTATTTGAAAGGGCTAACTTGAACGCGCTAATCTCAGGAACTACTATGCTGATTTGAAAAATTCTTTCAGTGTTAGATAGCCCATTTATTGAGGAAGGCTAGGCTATATTTTATCACGCTAAGACTAATAGGAGAATGTGGAAAAAACGGGGGAAATTATTTGAAAGGGCTTATCTCGCGAACTACTGGAGCAATTATTTGTATGTTATTTGGCACAGATAAGAAGTAGACCACGTGAAGGATCATAGGCTATCGATTTTAATCATTTTTTCAGTGGCTATAATATATTTTATACCCGTGCGACGCCGGGGCGGGTCGCTAGTTACGATATTGTAATGAAAAAGCAAAGGTTATCGTGCAATAATCGTGAGTAGGAAGTTAAAATAATTGAAACAGTGCAAACGCTTAGCTGCGCTTAGCGTCACTTATCAGATGATAACGATTTAATCAGTCATCTGATTTTGTTTATGTAGACGCGTCTCGCGTCTGTCGTGCCGTAGGGTTGTCCAAAATTATATCCAAATATTTGTTTCTGAATAAATTGGTAACAAATCTCTTTAGAATTAATGTCCTACATAATAACTTACCTACATATTGTATGATTCCTATCATACAAATGCAATACCTACCCATGAACTGAGCTGAGTTTCGAATGATTTGTGAATGTAAATTCCTAGTGGGTATTTGCATGTATATAATTAATAATAATTAATATATTATGTTTCCGTGCTTAGAAAATATAACAATAATTAACAAACCAACAGTCGATGTAAACATTTATTTATTTCGCGTCAAGTACCAGCCCTAACACCTTACAAGTTACACCGCTAATCACTACTAGTACGCATGCTCGCGATATATTTAGCGGCATGATACATAATATTATGTCAGATAAGTGAAATAATTCGTAAATCGATTTCGTGATTGTCATGAAAGGAAGATAAGTCATGCTTTGTACTTAGGTGGTAGCAGTTACCTTCCTAATAACCACGTCTTGGCCTCGATGATAAAATGTTAGCAGATCTTCTTTCGTAATTGATATGAAATAATTTACCACTAATAAACTGTAAGCTCAAGTTTAGATTCTGCCATTCATGACATAACTATTTTCAATTTTGTTTTAATGCTAGCAAAATGCAGATGTAGTGTTTCAGAATAAATCTATAATTATTGTTTTTGTAAAATTACCTCCATCTAATAGTAGTAGAATTTAAAATTAACCTTCTAGAGTTTCTAAGGTTTTTTTCTTATCAAAATATGCACCTACTACTTAGCAATATTATTGTCAAAATTCAGACTTCCTAGGTACTAATAAATAAAATGTATGTGCATTGTAATTAGTACATATTATTTATAGTATTATTATGTTAATTTGGCAGTGTTTGTGTTTGTGATATCTAAAATATAGTGTTTATTTGCAGGCATGTCGCGAAGGAAGTTGTTAGTGTGCGGAGTTGCGGGGACGGCGGGAGCGATTTTGGGTTCATGGGCCCTCTCCGCAGACGATAAACCGGTATGTCAATTAATATTTGCTTAGATCAGCCTTTCACAAAGTGGGCGATAACGCCCCCTTATGGGCGCTGAAGGCCTAAAGGGGTGGGACCCAGAAAAAAATAGGGGCGCTGTGTAGAGGCTTGGGGGGTGATTGGTAATAGGCTTGATGACTAATTTTTTTTCTTATTGGTAATTGAAAGACCCTTAACAAATAGAAACATCGCTGAAAGAATGACTCTGATAGCTTAAAAAATCACCAAGATATGACAATTCAAACATCTCATAAAATAGACCTGCCCGAAACGCTCCATACAAAGTGCTACGAAAGACTGACGTCACTCTTTCGTAGTTTGTACGGATCGGGAGAGAACTTTGTTCGATAGGTATATTAAATATTGCGTTTATGAAAGTGGTTTCATAACAAAAGTTGCTTTTAATTGCATAAGTTATCGAATGGTATACAAATATTAAGAAATTTGATTAAAAAAAAATCGACTTGATTATCCAACTTTGAAGGCGCATAACAAAAAAAAAAAAATACAAATGCTATCGAGCTGAAATTTTGGGAACACTTATTTTTTACCGTGATTTCTTTATTTTATTAACAAAATTTGCTAATCTTTGACCTTGTCATCATCCCTATTTCATTTCATCTGGATGCATTATAAAATGTAAAATTATGGGGCGCTAAAACATAATTTGTTCGCAAAGTGGGCAGTAGACAAAATAAGTTTGGGGACCTCTGGCTTAGATGTTAAAGCTATTCTTTACCTCTTCGCATTGAATGAGGCCTGCGAGTCGCAACGCACGCTCGTATGCTCGAAGCTCGTCCGTACGCAAGTACGTACGCATGCATGCGTTTTGCGCCGTAGTAAGTACCTTCTTGAGTTGTGGCCGATGCTGGTCATTCTTTTCTCGTTTGAACATATTTATAGGGATCAGCAAATTCCTCGGTTGCTTTCTAAACTATTTAAGGTCTTCTCTACCTTAACAGCAGAATTGGAAGATACTTGTTGAAGTTGTTGTGATAATATTATTATCTCTACTAATTTTTAATAAAACACCCGGATAGCAGTTGGAAAGCAGACTCGTCATTTATTGAGAAAGATCAATAAGTTTTTCACGCATGCTTATTAGATGGCGCTGTAAGTCTCATTTTATATAATATTTAGTTACAAATTACAACACCACCACTTAACTAAATAATCTACAAAAACAAAACTTGTTAAACAAAACAATGTTAATTAATACAGTTTATGTAATAGCCATAATACCCATTTTCTTTATAAAATGATAATGTTTAATTTTAGACAAACTTTTTGTTAATATATCAGCAGGCATCTCGGAACTCTTTAAATATTTTAGTTTCACAAATTTATTTTTTACAGTATCTCGAATAAAATGATATCTTATATCAATATGTTTAAGCTTAAAACAAACCTACGCGTCAGTGACAGGGGACGCGGTACGCGAATCGGGAGCGTCTGCAACGCGAAACTTGGCGTGCACACCTGCGCGACTACTAATATCATGATCATAGAGAAAAATAATACATCGGGCAATTTGATTCATGACACAATCTATCAAAACGTAAACAAATCAAGAAATCATAAACTAAAGAGTAGTACAAAATAATATAAAAAAGGTTTTAAAAAAGAAGTCTAGTTATGTAAACTTCAAAACACGCGTCTGACAACTTGATGCGCACGTTCCGCTTGCCGACGCGAACATTTCGCGTCGCGGTCGTGCGGGTGTGCACAGCGCCATAAGATTACATGGGCAGCGTCCGCCGCGCGGTAGACGAAGGTTAGGGTCAGCTTCGTTTTTGATATATAATAACAAAAATAAAGATAAATCGTTTTGATCACAAATTCGAACGATTTATTGATTTTTGAATGCAACGCCTTGCTTTCAATATTTGCCATAACAATTCCACAGGCGTTTTGATGGATAATAATTGAATGACATCAGTCAAATCTGTCTTTCAGCGACTGATTGTCTATTACAGAAAATCTAGAGTATGTTCACAAATATATCCCAATATACTGGCCAGAGCTCCTTAGGCCTAGAATCGCCGTGGTCCCATACTGTTGATTCGTTTCGAAATATTGTCGTGCATAGTGCATTGTCGTATACTTAAATGTGTTTATTGTAATGTGATTATAATACGTTACACTTGTCTTACTAGTGGAATACCAGTACAATACAGTGCGGCGTCGTAAGATGACGTCTTGATCACTGGTAAGTAAACTGGGTTTTATTTTAGAACATAGGCAATATGTTTGGTTTACAAATATTACAATATTGTTTTGTAACCTAATATTTGGTGAGAGACTACCTTATTAGGTATCTTATTGATATATATTTGATAATTTACATTCGCCAAACGATCATTTATACGTTTTTGGTAGGTTTGAAAGTCATAAATGCAAATATCACAGATAAGTCGGATAATAATGAGCAGAGCATGAACAGAGTGCCTCAACACAGAGACACATTTTGAGGGATGTGTTAAAACATTGTAAAATGATAATGATATTATTATGTTAAACAACAATTTTATCGAACATGTCCAATCCATAGCAATGGAAAGATATAACATCTTATAGTCAAGGAGCCCTAGAACATTTTTTTTATTACTAACAAGAAAAATTTTTGTGAGTAGCTTTATTTTGATAAGACAAACAACTTTTTTATCTGCGAAAAAATCTTGAAAGTGGTAGCTAACAGAGATAGAAAGGTTTTCATAATTTGATTTGATGGACCTAAAATATTTCAATTTTAATTGTTCAATTTGTAGAACAATGTTACTCTTAAATTATATAACTATAATTAACCTACCAATATACAAAAAATCTGCTGGTTAGGGTTCCGTTTTAGGGTTCTGTAATCAACAAAACTTGGTTGACTACGGTACCCTAAAACGGAAGATTTTTCGCAGATAAAAAAGTTGTTTGTCTTATCAAAATGAAGCTACTCACAAAAATTAGCTTGTTAGTAATAAAAAAAAAAATTGTTCTAGGGCTCCCTGACTATTAGCACTGGAGTAAAATCGTAAAAATAATATTATCAAGCGAATAGATCCAAATTCATAGATACACCATGATTTTGATACGATATTATGTTAAACTACAATTTTATCGAACATGTGAATTCCATTCTTTACACAAAAAATAATATTGATCGAAATGAAAAACCTTTAAACCTTATTTGATTTTATCAAAAATATAATATTTTGTGAATAAAAATCACGACGACACTTAAAAGTAGAGAGCAAAGAAATTACATTTTATGCAATTAATAATTTTTACTCACGACAATCTGGTGTAATGTCAGTACATTGTCATAAACCAGTGTTTATTGGAAAGTTGGCATAATATAAGTCTTGTTCACTACCATTTTTCATTCTAATTTTGTTGGGACCCATAGCAAAAATAAACAGGAGAAAAATAATATTGTAACTGCCGTACTCAGAGATGAATATTTATAACTTCAATGTATCATAAATGAAGATTTTGACATAAACCCCATATATTTTATCTTTCAAATTCTTTATTAAATGTTTGAAGCTATGTAGCCGCAGGGTCTCTCGTGTCATATGTCGTGTCAAACAGCTACTAGAACCTTCGATACTAGAACAAATTGATAGCTACTATCTCGATGCAAATTCTTCAAAAAATCGTTAATTTTTTTTTAAGGATAAAAAGTATCCTTTGTCCTTTCTTCACCAAATTTTATAAAAAATGGTTCAGTAGTTTAAGCATGAAATGACAGACAGACCATTCTAATAAGTATTAGTATTGTTAAAGTTTAAATATTATAATGAGGTATTTCGTAAATATGTATTTCAAACACTTACTGGTTGCCATTATTGATGTCGAGTAGAAACCGCGTTTTTGTTTTGAATATCTCAGACCTCTTAACATATTTATTTTATTTTGTTTCTATTTGTTGTTATGGTGACAACATAAATACATAATTGAAAATTTGAGCTCTCTAGCTACCGCGTTACTTGATATACATTATACAGCCTGGAGACAGACAGACGGATAGACAGCGAAGCTAAGACTTACTGGGCCAAGGGTCTCTTTTGGGAACAGATTCCTTAAAAACGTCAAAGAAAATATGAATATGATCTGCATAACAATAATGAATATAATCTACTATTCATTAAAAACTTGTCAAGCGGGTCAAAAACGTTACCTGTATTGCAAGAGTTATCGTTTTTGAACTTGTGGAGGGTGTTATATAGATTCCAGAGGATGCTGCAGCGTCAGGTACAAGTAATCGTCATGTGTCTACATCCTATTTATTAAAGGTATTGCAATAAACCCAAGCACAAAAAATATTTGAGCCATATTATAAAGTCATAAAATAACCTCAGCAGTGAGCGAGCTGACGATGATGAATTATTGTACCTAAGATAGCTATATTTGTCCATGTATAAGTATATGCAATGCATTATATGAGTAATACTTTATTTTGTTATACATTGTATAATCAATTATATCATGTATTATTGAGGAAATACTCTTGTTTCACTTTCGTGAGTACAGAACAAACATATTAAAGTAATACATAATTTTATTATAATACAAAATTCATTAAAGATTTCGTTTATTAAGCTGTGAACATGGCCTCTCTGTTAATCATTATTCTGTATGTCGAGTTTACCACGTGATCACATTATTTCTGAAAATTATTGAAATCAACGACGCGACGGCTTGAAAACTAAATATGTACCTTTGGAGCGCCATCTATTGAGCTTGTTTTCCGCAAATTCTAAAATGTCAGTTGCCTATAATCCCGCCTTAAGCACTGGCGAAAAAGTTTCTTTATAGTCTATACCTTCACGTTGTGTAAAACCTTTCGCAACTAATCTCGCTCTGTATCTCACTGTGCTATCAACATTTAATTTCTTTTTATACACCCACTTGCACTACCTTAGCTTCATCCGGTCTGTCCACTAACTCCCAAGCTTCATTTTCTTTAAACGATTTAAGCTCTTCCTCCATGGCATTGCACCACTGCTCTCGTTCAGGTTCACTCATCACCTCCTCGTATGTGAAATTCTCCTCATCGTAAGCATAATCATTTTTGCAAATATTACCATATCCATACCTGTCTGGTATTCTTCTTGCTCTCTTCCCAGTGACAGCCAACTCTGAGTCTAGATCTTCAGCTTCGTCACACAAAGACTTGCTATCACAGTACTCTTCTGAGCTAGACGAGCCCGTAGTCTCATCTAGTATGTAAGTATCTTCCTGTTCAGAGATTAGGCTTTCTTCTCCGGGAGTCAAAGTGGTATCTATTTCCGATTTTTCATCTTCAATAGTTGGTTCAATATCTGTAGTGTCTTCCACCACTGCTTGTTCTATATCCGAGTTGTTTTTCTCCATAATGAGAACGTCTCTGCTGGTAGTAATGCTCTTTGTCCTCGGATTGTATAGTCTATAGCCCTTGGTATTTTCAGCATAACCAATCATAATATATTCTTCTGACTTTTTATCCCATTTAGTCCTCTTCTGTTTAGGAACATGGACCATTGCACGGCTTCCAAATATCCGAACGTGGCTGAGATCTGGTTTCTTGTTACTCCATAGCTCATGCGGTGTTTTTTGTAGACCAGAAGCTAGTGTTCTATTCCGTAAATAGACGGCAGTACTGACTGCTTCCGCCCAAAATCTTTTATCGAGATTTGCTTCAAACAAAAGACATCGAGCTCTCTCCACAACTGTTCTATTTAGCCGTTCGCAAAGACCATTCTGTTCTGGTGTATAGGGGTTTGTTGTTTGATGTATTATTACATTTTTCTTTAAATAATCATCAAATTCCACAGAGCAAAATTCGCCACCATTATCTGTTCTTAAGACTTTCAATTTCTTACCTGTTTGTGTTTCAGACAATACTTTAAACTCCTTGAAATACTTTAAAGCTTGATTTTTGGCCTTGAGGAAGTAGACAAAAGCCATTCTACTAAAATCGTCGACAAAAAGCAAAAAATATCTCGCTTGTCCCAAAGAGACCTGTTCCATCGGCCCACAAAGGTCCGCATGAACAATTTCAAGCACATTTTCACACCTTCTCCCTTTGTGTGAAAAAGGTAATCTCGACTGCTTACCTTCACAGCATGTGATGCAGTTAGATTTATCAATTTCCGCTTTATCAATGTACGATATTCCCTCCACAGCGCCATTTCTCATAGCGTTCAGGTCCTTGCTATTAATATGTCCTAGCCTACGATGCTATATGTATGTATATATAATATTAAAATATTTATCACTTTTATATCTGAAAGTATAGAATGTCAGTTTGGCATAGAAATGGTATAATCTGTACATGTATTTTTAACGATTATTACATGATATCAGTTAACTATCTACATTTTTTCGAAAAAAAGGGCAAACGAGCAAACGGGTCACCTGATAGAAAGCAATTACCGTCATTTATGGACACTCGCAACATTAGTAGAGCTACAGGTGCGTTTAAGAGGGAATACGCTTTCTTCCGAAAAACGTACGGTGACATCTCTTTTTAGGGTTCCGTAGTCAACAAGGAACTCTTATAGTTTCGGTCTGTCCGTCCGTCTGTCCGTCCGCCCGTCTGTCTGTCCGTCTGTCTGTCCGCGGTTTTGCTCAGAGACTATAGGACCTACAAAGCTGTAATTCGGCATGAATGCACATATTAATGATGCCGACAAAATGGTATATAAGATCTTTAAAAAAAATGTTTAAGGTAAGTAGGTACATCCCCTACACATATTTTAGCGGGGATGAATTTTTTATGAGTATAACATACCATTTTCCGATTTAGAAATGTGAAATATGAAGTTTTAAAGTGGAAAAAAATCTTTAGAGTCCTGCAGTGTCCCCCTTCTACCAGCTAAACGGTTGCTTCTGGAAAAATATTCACGGGAGTAGGAAATATGCTGAATTTAAAAGAAAAACTATCACGGCTAAGAAGACTTCATAAGTTATTGAGTAATAGTCGATCAACTAAAAAAAATGTAGATAACTACTCGGAGAAGTATTAAAGGAACTTATGATTTAAGTTCCTTTAAAAACGTAACTGAGATGATGTTGTTAGTAATGTATAACACGTTATAAAATATGTACATTCATTGACCATTAAAAAATATCAAAAACTAGCGGTGGCCCGATGCGCACTTGGCCGGTTTTGACTTTATTTTTTCTAAATTGTATATTCTTTTACGTGTCACCATCGCTTTTATGAGGTAACACACAAAAACAAAGGAAGAAACTACATAGTTGATTCAAAGCGCTGTCTCAAAATCTCAGATTTATTTTTCAAATTATCCGTTTCGGATATGGTTTTGAATAAAATGAGTTACATATTTATAATCTACTATTAATGGTCTACTTTGATGAATATAAATTATTTTAATCGACTATGGGTTTTTTTTGGGCATTCACCTTTACTTCAATGATACAAGCGCACGCATAGATTCATGCGCGCGCTTGTATCATCAATGCAAACGCAACAATCAGTAATAAAGGGTTTTCCAATAAGAGGTGTTATTTTGAATAGCCCGCTATTTCGGTAGATGTCACTTTTGAAGCTGTCATTTCTTGGCATCTGACAAGTAGAAACTACGCCATTAATAAAAATGGTACGATACACGCTTCAACAACGCATTGAAATTATTAAAATTCACTATAAAAATGGTGAAAATTTGGCAGAGACGGTTCGTAAAACTCGAACATTTTTGGGTCGTCGTGAAGCACCTTGTCGGACCGCAATACAGAAATTGGTGGAAAAATTCGAGCTGTTGGGACAAGTTAGTGATAAGAAGAATAAAACCCGTGCACGTCGCTCAAGAACAGCCGAGAATATTTCTGCTGTAGCCGAAAGTGTTGAAGAAAACCCAGGTTTGTCCATTCCTCGTCGTTCTTTGGAATTAGGTATTCCACAAACGTCATTACACCGTATTTTGCATAAAGATTTGGGTCTTAAGGCTTATAAAGTCCAGTTAACACAAGAACTCAAGCCGGCCGATCATCAACAACGTCGTGACTTTGCTGATTGGGTCGTTGAAATGCATGAAAATGATCCGGAATTCCATCGAAAAATCATCTTCAGTGATGAGGCCCATTTCCACCTCGGTGGCTTCGTCAACAAGCAAAATTGTCGCATCTGGGGCTCAGAAAACCCAAGAGTTATTGTTGAAAAGCCTCTCTATCCTCAACGTGTGACTGTTTGGTGCGGTTTATGGTCCGGCGGAGTCATTGGACCTTACTTTTTCGAAAATGAGGCTGGCGCAACAGTTACGGTGAATGGATTGCGCTATCAAGAGATGATTAACGATTTTTTATGGCCGGAATTGGATGGTATTGATCTGGACAACGTTCACTTTCAACAAGACGGCGCTACGTGCCACACAAGCAACGAAACCATTGATCTTTTAAGGGAAAAGTTTCCGGACCGTGTTATCTCTCGAAGAGGTGATCACAATTGGCCACCGAGATCTTGTGATTTAACACCTTGCGACTTCTTTCTTTGGGGCCACGTGAAGGAGAAGGTCTACGCCAACAGCCCAGTATCGATTCAAGACCTCAAAGATGGAATTCGTGAGGCTATCGAGGACATAGAGCAGCCACTTTGCGATTTAGTTATGGAAAATTTCATGAAAAGGATTTTGTCCTGTAAGCGTGGCCGTGGTGGTCATTTGCCTGATGCTATTTTCCACTATTAACGGCATACCTTCCTCTTTGTAATGAAATAAACATCTGATGATTTATAATAAAAAATGGCATTTTTCTTTGAATATCAAAATAACACCTCTTATTGGAAAACCCTTTATAATGTGTAAATGCGGTATACAAAAGACATGGCTTAAAGGTCTTGTTACCAGGCCATAAAATCTTATTAAAAAAAAAAGAGGATGTATAGTCTACGACAATACTTAATCTGTGGTCTACGATGTTACAATGCCATCTGTGATACCACAAAGCAACTAGTTGGTCAACTAATTTCGGCGTAAGATCACAGGTGTCGATTAAAAACCACAGATTAAAACCTAAATTCACAGATTATGCTACCTAAATTTGCCATTGTATGGAAATGTCCTACCCCTGAAGCATTTGTTACATTGCTATCAACTTCCGAACTCATGTCTAAAATTTTGACTTGATAACATCTGTACTTATAGTTATGCCAGAATGTTCTATGGCCATTATCATGGGAGCGAATCTTTCTGTTAGCCCTGCCAATAACAATGAACCAATCCACTCATCAGTGATCTGGAAACCGGTACCTTTTAATTTTTGTGCGGTGTCCACCATTTGTGTGACATAATATGTCCCCATTGAATCGCAATCTTCCAATCGAATAGAAATTAGCTGACGAAGTAGGCTGATACGGCGCGTAAAACCAGAATCGTCATAAAGACTTTTCAAGCGTTTCCACACACCCTGAACTGTTTCTTCATTCTTGATGTGAACAAATTGATGAATCGATCGTCATGATGAGTTTAGCTTTTGCCTTTTTTTCATCAACGGAGCTTGCATCAGTCGATTCCTGTTTATGAATATCCACACCTTCTAACATGAGAAAATTTTCAGCTGCAAACACCCATTCGTCATAGTTTTCTCGCCCTTTTAATTTAGGCACATTCACTATGTAACTTCCAGCCATTTTGTTCTACACCGCCCGCGCCACGAGGCAACCGATAGTCAATCAACGTATTAGTCCACAAAGGAGTGATTTCCACCGTGATTTTATAGTTCAGAATCAAACGGTACACTGATAGTCCACGAAAAGTAAATATTCACGAAAAACACTTCAGTTTATCACGAATTACGAGCTGGGCCCATAACCTAATAAAACACACGGATAGCAGTTGGAAAGCAGACTCGTCATTTGTTGAGAAAGATCAATAAGTTTTTCACGCATGCTTACTAGATGGCGCTGTAAGTCTCATTTTATATAATATTTAGTTACAAATTACAACCATTTTTTTTTAATGCAATGCAACAAAATGTATTTTGAGATTTTTACTGTATTTATATGGAAATTCCATGATACCAAAATTATAACAAGAGCTAATCTATATTACACAATTAGAAAACAACATTTTACAATTCAATTGCGACACACTTGCATCGGTGCCAAGGCCCAGTTGGCAGATAGAAGATGCAAACAATTTCAGTATAGGTACTACGAGAAGTCCGCAAGCTACAAGTCTGTTGCACATTTTGTTCTACTACGATATTCGTCTTATATTCCCTCGATCGTGGAAAAACGAGACACAAATCACAATAGCCTTTCTATTGTTATCGCGGTCGCATGCGACCTCTTGGGGTTCGAAGGAATATTCTTTATAACGTTTCTAGCCCTAAAACTCTTATAAGTTGTAACCCTTCAAATAAAACTTGAGGTGGACAGACAGTTATTTCTCACGTAATTTCTGTCAATTTCTTTCTAGTATAATTCTGCACGCCGAAATGAAAATAACGCTGACCGAATGCATTTCTTTTGTACTGAATTCACAGATTTCAATTGCATGAGAGTTGAGAGTTGAGACGTCTCGTCTTGCAAATCTGTGAAATCCATACAAATTGAGAAATGCATCTACGCGTCGCGTTGCGGTCTGAATTGACCATAATACGCATCACACGTCCCCTTAATATATTATGGTCTAACTTTACACCGGCCCCAGCCCCGTGCTATAGTCCGCGCGCAGTACCCGATTGCCTTGTGTGAAATCATCAATTAAAAATCTAATAAGTAATTAATCAAAGTAGTTTATTGATTATGTTCTATAATGGAATTCCTCGACACTCCTTTCAATTAGGTTAATGTGGTCAATGCATGTCCATTCTAATTATTTCACCCTCAGTGGAAAATGAGGTGTGGTATTTTTGTATTAGATTAATGTCATAAAGAGTCATGTGCCTCGATACATCTATTAAGTATCTATCTTTAGTAATTTTTGGAAACTTTGAAAGCAGCAAACGTACTTTAAGACCTAATTGATTGGTACTAAGAAATAAGAATATATGAAATTTAAGAATATTGCAGATCTATTAGTTTTCCATACCTTCTAGAGAAGGAAATAAATGTATATTAATCGTAGATAGTTTAGGTTTTCGTGAAATTAACTAATTTCTGCGCGCTTACAGTTGCGGCTAATATCTATTTAGTATAGGGATTATAGTAAAGAGCGAAATGCACACGTGTAGAGATATGCACAAGCTAGTAAAGTAGTACACACGACGTTGAGCACGAAGCCGTTACATAACGCCAGTCACCTCACGTCACGCGGCCCTGACTCACACACTGCAAATCAGGGTTATTAAATACCCTTTATATGTAGAGATATAAGCTTATATTATAGCCATTATCACGGTGCATGTGCCTTCATCGTAACTGCTAATTACTAGTTTTCTTACAATGGATAGATATTGGAAAGTAGAGAGTCTATTCCAGTCGGATCACAAATCGGCAAATACATACAACGAAGTTTGATATAAGACTAGCCAGTATCACAGTTCATGAACCTGCATTGTTTAAGGAAACAACTAGCAGTTTCCTTATAAATTATGGAGATCGGACATTGAATTTCAGCCGGAACACAAATTTGCCTGTTCTACAGTAGATGATAGCAAAACATTAAGCGCCAGGTACTTTACTATAACAGTAGATAGTATAAACTCAAACTAGCATAGTATTAAAATATAAAATATATAAATACATTTATTTTATACTAACAACTCATAAGTCTATGATAATGAAAATATTCTATGTTTTCCATTAGCATTGAACATTCTAGTCGATACCTTCAGCTCCATCCTACATAAACGCAATTTAAACTTCCATCGTCTATTCTATTCGATCAATATTCGGTATTTTTTTTTTATCAGCAATGGTACCAGCCAGCAACAGTGTCGGCGAAGACGGAGCGGCAGAGGAAGCGGCCTCTACCGCCGCGGTCTGAGCAGGTGAAGGCGCTGCAGGCGGGTCACACTTATGACGTGCTCATCGTAGGAGGCGGAGCTACGGGGGCTGGATGTGCTCTCGATGCTGTCACCAGAGGTATACCAAAGGAAATACTTTGATAAATACTGTCTTTGGTCCCATGGTGGACCCTTAGGTATTTATCAATCTTGTGCCAATGTTACCTAAAAGACGTATATATTATGTTATCTTTTGAGGCTTCTATTTAATGTCCATAATAAAATATAAATTAGGCCACCCTAATTTATATTTTAATATAAAGTAGCCTCCCGCTGAGCCATAATTATTTCCAACGAAACATTTCATTTTAAAATTAACTTGGTGCTGTAAACGTGTACCTCTTATCAGCAATTATTCACCTGCCCCAGAAAATTATGTTAATTGCAAGACTTATTTATCTTGAACTTTCGTTTTGGGACAGTTCGTATTAAAAACTTTTAATTAGTCAAAATAGTTAAAAAAATTGGTTAAAGTAATTAGTTAAACTCAGAAGGTCACATCGAAATAATGTACTGTTCTTTAATATACCAGTGTGTACAGTTCAACACAATTTGACGAAATTTTACTGGCTACCGAGACGTCAGTTCCCACTTACCGTATACTGGGCCTAGTGAAGGAACGCCCCTCCAATTGCAGGCTTGCGGACCGCCTGCGTCGAGGCTGACGACTTCGCCAGCGGAACATCCAGTAGGAGCACAAAGCTGATCCACGGCGGCGTCAGATACCTGCAGAAGGCCATCCTGCAACTCGACTACGACCAGTATAAGATGGTGAAGGAGGCCCTGCACGAGCGAGCCAACATGTTGGAAGTGGCCCCACATCTCACCCGACCGCTGCCGATATTGTTACCTGTATACAAGTGAGTTGGATTGGACTGTTGCCTTTCTAGATCCTCGGCTAGCTGACGCGGAGCAACACAAATTAACTTAGCCATAGACGGACCGCAAAATGCAGTCGGGACTGACTGCTCTAGAGCGGTTGCGTTGAACGATAGCTCCGACCGCTCAAGAACTGCTCGAGCGGTCCGTGTATCGCGGATATGAATTTAGTAGGAATACTGCAGATCGCCGTGCGGCGACTGCAGATTGCCGTGCGGCGACTGCATTTTGCAGTCGGTTCCGACTGCAACATGCGGTTCGTCTATGGTGTGCATGTGTTTGCGATACATAAAAAAAATGTTGTATAATAAGTTAAATTATTATTATTATTCTAAGCCCCCTTAAAGTAAGTTATAAAAATATATTAAGTTAGTTATAAAAATGTAACTTCCATTCGAAAATAAAGTAACGAGTACAAGAAGGACCGGCATTGAAGTACGCATTGTTTCCAAGCTACAACAGCTATCGTTTTATGTAGTTCTATTGTGACTTTCGAGTTGAGTTCACCGTACAATAGTAATTGCATTGTCGATTTGAAACGCATAACCTGCAGCCGTAACAAATACATTTTTTAGTAGTTTTTCGTAAAAAAAGTATTCTTGGGCTTGTTTTTAAGTTGAATAAAATGTCAACTTTTGATATCAATTTGCAGATGGTGGCAAGTCCCATATTACTGGTTCGGTATCAAAATGTACGACTTGGTGGCAGGCGACAGAAATTTGAAGAGCTCATACTATTTGTCTAAAAAGAACACCCTAGAATTGTTCCCTATGTTGAAATCAGACAACCTCTGCGGTGGAATTGTATACTATGATGGTACGTAACAGTTTATGAAAATAATTACACATATATTTTGACGACCTCTGTGGCTCAATTGGTTGAGTGTGTGGCAGCTCAAGCCGGGGGTCGCGGGTTCGAATCCCGCCGACGGAACAAAAAGTTTTTCAATGTTCCCGGGTCTGGATGTGTATTAAATATGTGTATGATATAATAAAAAACTTAAATACATATGTATAGTATAAAAGTATTAAATATATTTCCGTTGTCTGGTACCTGTAACACAAGTCCTTCAGGTACTTAGCTTGGGGCCAGACTGACGTGGTGTGAAGCGTCCATAGATTATTATATATTATTATATAGTGTATACGGCGGCCGCTCTCGGAGCGCTTATCTTTAATTAAACACCCGGTGAGACGAACCGCGTAAGAATCTCGCACGGGGCACACAGAGGAGGTTATGCCAAAAAGCTTCTCTAATTAAAGAGCGTCCGTTAGTTTCCAACTAAACAAACGCGATAAAAATAGAACTCGTTTCTAATATTTGAAAATCGAACACGGCGTGAAATGTTAGAGCAGAGTTCTATTTTCGAAGTATTGTCCTTGCCTTAACATCAGATAGTCCAAACCCAAACTTCTAATCCTCATAATATATTGCAGGTCAGCAGGACGACGCGCGTATGAACCTGGCTATCGCTCTGACGGCGGCGCGGCACGGCGCCACCATCGCCAACCACGTCAAGGTGCTGCAGCTGCACAAGACCGCCGGCAAACTCAGCGGCGCCCGACTCAGAGTTAGTATATTTTATAGTGCATGAAAAGGATGTAAGATAGGGAACGTAAGGTTAAATCAAAGTTTAGAGCATAATAACTTTTGTAAACAAGACTTATATTAAATTAATATTTGTCACTTGGAGGGTCACGATTTCTAGAGTTTCTTCAGTAGGATCAAATCGTATAAAAACTGGAATGTGTGGGCGCTACATCGCCATTAAAAAATATTTTTGCAAATTGAGGATTGTGTGTCGTGGCACAGTGGACATATCAAAAGCTGTCCTGTCTGAATTTACAATGGCTATAATATAAATTATAACTAAAGTCTCTGTATTTCAGGACGAGATGACAGGCAAGGAATGGGACATCAAGGCGAAGTGTATCATCAACGCCACTGGACCGTTCACAGACTCTATCAGGAAGATGGACGACCCCAGCATCAAAGAGATCTGTTGCCCATCTTCCGGTGTACACATTGTGTTGCCAGGATACTACAGGTGAGTGTTGCTATAGAAATATAATAATACTAGCTGTGCCCTGCGGTGTTACCCGCGGTTTAAGTATTAATATAATAAAAGACTATGAAAAGTACCAATAATAGGGTCAAAACGGGACGATACATTTATAATGGTTTATGGTAGTGATGATGATGATGATGATAAATGTAATTTGCATAGTAGCATATTATGCTCTCCGTTCTTAAAACAACGTCGAAACTCCCAAACTTGTATATCTATAAAGAGTCAGGAGTTCTCCCAGCACCTTCCGAACCATGGTATACCTTGGTGCAAAATCTTACTTGTTGGTAGCATATGCTTAGAATACTGCCCACGAATTCCATCGATTTCTTATGGATCCCTTCATCAGGTCACCACTTTTATATATATGGCATCAAATTGGGATGATAATCTATACACCAAAAGAAAAAAAAATTTAATCGGTTCACAAACGGCGGAGTAATCGTTGAACATAAAAAAAGAACATAACAACTCCTCCATTTTTAAAGTCGGTTAAAATTGTAGTCTATGTGTTATTCTGATGAATAAGCTATATTATTGTAAAGTTTCATTAAGATCCGTTTTGTAGTTTTTGCGTGAAAGAGTAACAAACATCCATCCATACATACATAGTTACAATTTACATACATCCAAACTTTCGCCTTTATAATATTAGTAGGATGTCATTTGCCTTTCATGGCAGCACGCTATGATAATATAGCTGAGCGTTGCCAGTGAAAAAAACTTTATTTTAAGAATATTGCAATCTCAACATAATATTTGTCAAAATAAATTCTTATAGCCACAACTTTTATTACAAATACTCATAAATAAGCCTGTATTAATTTATTTAAATCTCCTGTTTCCATTAACCATTGCAGTCCAGAGCACATGGGTCTGCTCGATCCGTCGACGTCAGACGGCCGCGTCATCTTCTTCCTGCCGTGGCTGAAGGGAACGATCGCCGGCACCACGGACCTGCCCTGCGAAGTGACGCACAACCCCAAACCAACGGAGGACGAAATTCTCTTCATTCTTACCGAAGTCAAGAACTATCTCAATCCAGACGTCGAGGGTTAGTTTGATAGTTTATTATACTTATGTGTTTAGCAAAATATCACAGAAAAAAAAATGTATTCCATTCCCCTAGTCCTGATACGGGACATCAAAATATATCAAAGTTACAGAATAAACTGAAATATCATTAGACAGATGAAGCAGTAAATATAATCTATTCGCGTTTAAATTCATGTGTGTTAGTGAATTATCCACGCTATACCAATAACTACTAAAATTTGTAATAATCTTCATCAATTATATTATTGAAACAAAATATTCTATCAGAACAGAATACGAGTCATTGGTAAATTTTGTTATTTCTCTTCCTCCCTTAATAACGCGTATGAAGCTATCAGTTATATTGTTTCCCTTTTTTGTCTTTATTTACTACTTACGATTGTACCATCGAGGAAATTGATTCCTAGGCAGTTGACGGACCTACGTCATTTGGTCGGCGTATGTCAATTCAATGTTAGCTGTAATCGGTCTGATGGGTTTGTCTTAACGTGACCAAATTACTTAGGTCCGCCATCTGCGTAGGTATCGACTTCTCTGTACTTGATACATTCATGTCATAATTTATGCCATAACATGATGTATCATAATGTCATTATCATGTTTCGTGTATGTCGTTGTTCAGTGCGTCGCGGTGACGTGCTATCCGCGTGGTCGGGCATCAGGCCGCTGGTGTCGGACCCCAATAAGCCGGACACGCAGTCCCTGGCGCGCAACCACATCGTGCACGTGTCCAACTCCGGCCTCGTCACCGTCGCCGGCGGCAAGTGGACCACGTACCGCGCGATGGCCGCCGAGACTATTGATGCTGCTATCGAGAGTAAGTTTTTTTTTTCTTAAGAATTGTACTCTGTGCTATGGACTTCGAGAAAGTGATGGACTTCGACTTCGAACACGGTCCATCTTACCGCTTTTCAGCGGGGCTAAAATGGTCGCATAGCAATTCCTCTCAATCAATTCACAAAATGAATTGTCAAAACTGTCAAAGTCACGAATGTCAAATTAGTACGAATTTAGACCAATTGAATTGGTCTAAATTTGACATTCGTGAGTTTGACAGTTTTGACAATTCATTTTTTGAATTGATTGAGAGGAATTGCTATGAGACCATTTTAGCCCCGCAGAGCGGAAAGCGGTAAGTTGAAGGACCGTGTTCAAATATGTTATTATTATACCCTGCTCTGAGAAGCGTTAAGTTGAAGGACCGCGTTCGAATATATTAATTTACCCTGCGACATTTATTATAGTTTTTTGGATATTGTGCATGGTGTATAGATAAAATTGATTCAATAACACATGATTTTAGGACAATGAATATAATGCGTATAGTGTTCTCGAAAAGAGTACGCCCTATGTCGTATATGCGTGTACTTTCTTCTGGTCGAATTGATTACTTAGCCTTGATATTTTTAATGGATACATTCTAATGTTACCATTATGTATGTAGAAAAACAACTATCACAATTTTAGATTTTAAAAAACTTAATTTTTTTAGGTGCGAATCTCAAGCCTTTGTATAAGGAATGTCAAACAGATGGCTTCCTAATAGAAGGCGCCCATGGCTGGACCCCGACCATGTATATTCGATTGGTACAGGACTTTGGACTGGAAATGGAGGTAAAACATTATAAAATTCAAATAATTTTTTTATGTAAATTTTTTGGATTGCAATTTTCATGTCATTATTATTTTTAGGCTGCCCAACACTTAGCAAAATCATACGGCGATAGAGCGTTCGCTGTTGCCAAAATGGCGTCCATGACAGGCAAGAGGTGGCCAATCATCGGCAAGAAAATACACCCCGAGTTCCCATACATCGACGCTGAGATCAGGTACATTTTACCGAAAATCTGTAAAATAATGAGATATTGCATAATAATTAAAACGGTTTAATAAATAAAATATTATATTCAAGCATTCTATCTACAAAATATACTCTGATTAGAAAGTTTTTTATTATTAGTTTCATAAAAAAAAAAAAAAATAGTAAGGCAATCGACCGATTGTGTAGTGTAAATATATTTTTAATTTTAATAGATACTGCTAAACAATCTTACATTAGTCTTTATCTTATCCAACTTTTGGCACTTTCTCATTCTGACTCACACGTACACGCAGATACGGCGTGCGCGAGTACGCGTGCACGGCCGTGGACATGATAGCGCGGCGGCTGCGGCTGGCGTTCCTCAATGTGCAGGCGGCGGCGGAGGCGCTGCCCGGTATCGTCGATATCATGGCCGAGGAGCTCAAGTGGAGCGATGCCGAGAAACAGGTAGAGAGAGAGAGAGAAAGAGAGAGAGTGATAGAGAAATTCGTTAATAGATTGCTACTTGTCTCTTTTACTCGCCATGTCTATTGCTCTCTTGTTTCTATCTTAAAATCAAAATAACAAGGCACAGAGTGGCACACAAATTTTGTCATTTTATATGAAGTTTGGTGCCTCCATTCGCCGCATTGAACTGTAGTAAACTCGCAGAAAGCGTACGTTGACACATCACTACTTGTCTATTTCACTCGCGCACGAAAGTAATGCTATTAAGTTTCTACTAGTAGCGAGTTGCTTAGCAACTGTTGCTGTATAGTACGCGAGTTAAAGGGCTGAGTCCCGACGTGTTACAATTTACGTTATCTCGGCACAAAAACAGTGTTGGCGTATAACGGTTTAAAATTTAAATATTTCCGCTTCCAGAAACAAATGAAACAAGCGGCGGACTTTTTGGCGAACGAAATGGGACAGATGGTGAACCGCGCGAGTCGCGACAAGATCCCCATCAACCTCAACAAGGACGAGATCCAGACTTACATCAAACGGTTCCAGATCATCGACAAGGACAGGAAAGGATTCGTCTCCATCAATGACATTAGAAGGAGTTTGAAGGTAAAGAGTTTGGTATTGCTCTTTTCGGTTACATAAAAGTGCTCACACACACAGACGATACGTGATTTTAATCTTTATATCGGCGTTTTAAAAACATCTCTGTCAGCTGCGCTCACAGATATTAAGCCATCAGTCGTGGCAAAACGAGACACAATAGCTTTTTCATTGTTATCGCGGCCGGATGTGGCCGCTTGGGGCTTCATGAATTAATTAATGGTTATCTAACCTTAATTTAATTAAGACTGACAGAAAATGTATGGAGTTTGTCTTAATTTTGATTAATTATGAGCTTAGGAATCATTAGATCCATGCGACCGTTAATATAATCTTTATAATTATCGAAACATGCTTATACAACAGTTTCTTTTGTTTTTAACTGACTTCCAAAAAGTAGGGATTTCTCGATTTAACTTTTTTTAGAACTTGTGGAACTATGTGGAAGCATCATTTTACATACACTACAGACGAATTATATAACTTTTTTGTATAAATTCTAACAGTTATCAACTTTTTATTAGCATCATCTATTCTCTTATCTATTTCAATAGAATAAGATTGTATTGGGGCAAATTGAAATTTTTGGAACCGTTATAGAGTATGGGAGTGAAACCGTCCAACGAGGAGATTAGTGCGATATTGTCAGAGATTGACGTTACGTACCACGGGCAGCTCGAGCTACAGGACTACCTGCAGGTGTGTCGGTACCACTGGTACACTGCTGGTACCATCGCGGGCTAAGCTATGGGGTCCATGTCGCTATGTCAATGTCTTGTAAACTTGTTTGGGAATTTTCAATCTTTGAAAAAGTAGGTTTGATAAGTTGTCACTAAGTTAGAGAACAATAACGACCGCACATGTAGACATTTAATGATGATTTAACCTTAATGAGTAGTTTGACAGACCATGGGGCTTATGTCAAAGTTTATTTAATTACAGTTAATTATTTAATATTTGTCTCTGAGTGCGGCGGCAATATAAATTTAACATTTTTAAATAACCAAACTTTTTCAAAGAATTGAAGATTCCCGATCGGGTTATAAAGTAGGGTAAACTGTGGTATGTCGTCCCATTGACGCGGCGCGTTGTTTCGCAGAACTACGGCGAGGAAGTGACCGGGGAACAGTTGCACGAGATATTGCGAGAGATCGACACTAACATGAATGGGCAGGTCGAACTCGACGAATATCTGCAGGTTCATATCAGTCCGCCTCGCTATTTTGAGCAAAACATGATTTGATTTTGGGTTTTATGAGTTTATTTGGAGGTTTTATGCCATTTTTATGTGTGATTGCGGGTGGAGACATTAAAAAAAAAAAAATCGCACTTTAATTTTGCATGAAATAAGACCTGAGTAACTATTGTGTTAGAACAAGATGGCATGCAAATATATAAATAGTTACTTATAAGTGCATGTAGTTGTTTAATAACATTTTTAAGTATGTAAAAAAATAGGGATATTTAATGATGGAATTCAAAACTACCATTTTACACCTTAATAGTATTATAACGCGCATTTTGTATAGTATTAACCATTTAACAATTCGCCATGCATTTTGTGCATTTTGACTTGTCACGTTTGCATTTCGGGAATATTTTTGTGCTTAAAGTTTGCTTACGCTTTATGTTGCTTTGGTGTCTAGGAATAATAATGTTATGTTAATAACCACTAACAAAACGTCAAAAATTAAGGTAAGTTGCACACACATCTTTATTTGTGAGTTTTCCAAATCAGTGCACAATAAAGTATATTATTTTTGTTTAAATATACAAGCTTACAGTTTTCAATTACGATTGGCACGCTAAAAATCATTGTGTAAATCAGTAGTAAACAGTAGCTACTATTTGGCGTTTACCCTAACATCTTACTGCAGATGATGTCGGCGATCAAGTCAGGTCACGTGGCGTACTCGCGGTTCGCGCGCATGGCCGAGATGGAGGAAGCCCATCATGAGAAGGAGTCCCTCAAGAAGCAGATCACCGTCGAGAGGAGCGGTGGTGGACTGTAATGCGCCTGCTTTGGTACGTATGATGCTTTATACGTGGGATATCCATGCTTCGGCACGAATGGGCCGGCTCGACCGGAGAAATACCACGTTCTCACAGAAAACCGGCATGAAACAGCGCTTGCGCTGTGTTTGGGTCTAAACACACTAGGCTGAATTACGCGGACGTAAATTCCGCCGCGTTTACGCCGCGTTTCAAATCCATTCAAAATATGGGCGGAACGCGACAGACGCGACACACTATGCCGAAATTCCGTCGTGAGCCGAATTTCCGTCGAGCCGAGTCGAGCGTAAAGTTCGGCAGCGATTCGGCGGTAATGTTTTGTATAGCAACACACTATACGCGACGGAATTATCAAAACCGAACATAGGAAATCCAACCTTGTCTCCAAAGCGTTAACGCACACATTACATCTGTGAATTTTAAATAAGGACCCTGAGCCATGTAAGGCCAATCCAACGGGAAAATGCTTTTTATTCGTTTATTAACAAAATAAATTAGGGAAACAAATTATCAAGTAATGCTCTGTTTTATTAGGTATTATATTATAAAATCACTTTTTAACGTAGCCTTAATAAGCTCTTATTAAACTTAAGTTTTGTTAAGCTCTTCCAAATGGCCTTGCAAGGAACACGGCTCCAAACAAGGCCAATATTATACATCAGTCGTTAAACTTAAAAATAGAGTTTTAACAATACATATAATATCCGCTTTTACTAAAACTAGATAATTAGCTCTATCATTTAAGCGAAACATTAAATGCTCAATATATTTTTATCATTTATAAAGAATTCAACGAACATGACTTGAACATTATCGTATAACTAAGAATATAATAATGGAAATTATTTAAAAATAGTATTAATGAGTATTATATTGACATAAAATAACCAGCCAACGTGTTTTGTAATAAAATGAAACAATTTTTTTTCCAAAATAGCCTTCTTAGGGGTTCGTTCCTTGCAAGGCCAAAATGTTCCTAAGAAGGCCAAACTAACAATTAAGTATCATAATACATACTTATTTATTAACTTATTGTCATACTTATTGACTAAGTATGACTTTTTAATGTTAATTACAATAAAATAATAGTTAGAAACTACAGACTACTCTAATTATTATGAAAACTAATCATGGCACATAATCAGTCTTGTGGTCAGGAATGTCTAAAATCAAATAATTAAAATTTTAACTGTAACAGACAACGGTACGTATTTATAACTAAAATATGAGTGTTCATATGTTCATTGCTTATAAATGTTCCTTTCAAGGCCAACGGTCAAATATTTTATTGGCCTTATAAGGAACCACTGGCTTTCCTAGGAACATTACCAAAATTTTAGCTTAAATTAAAGCAAAATTATATTTTTTTCTTTAGTATCATAAACATATCCTTATACGACAATTCACAGTAAAATTTTTTTAGATAATAATAGGTCATCGACTAAAAACTTATGTTTTGCTGTACGCGAGAATAACAATTTCGACGTCGACGACCGAAGTCTATGAAGCGAGAGCTCGCACTGCCACAATAGCGGCGCGATCGACTCGCCGCCGCGTTTGTGGCCATAAGTTTGATGGATCTAAGTGTGTAGTAGAAGGAATATGACATGACGATAACTGCCACTTTATGATCGTTGGCCTTCAAAGGAACATGGCCTTACATGGCTCAGGGTCCTTACTTACGCGCGCGTTCCGCAACGGAAATTACGCCGCGAAATTTCGGCTCTTCGCGTAATTTATAGTGTGTCGCATCAGACGTAAGCGGCTGAACGTAATTTCGGCCACGTAAATTACGCCGGCGTAATTCAGCCTAGTGTGTTTAGACACTTTCGCCGAGTGAGTGAGTTTACCGGAGGCCCAATCCCCTACCCTATTCCCTTCCCTACCCTCCCCTATTCCCTTCCCTTCCCATCCCTACCCTCCCCTATTACCCTGTTCCCTCTTAAAAGGCCGGCAACGCACCTGCGGCTCTTCTGATGCTGCGGGTGTCCATGGGCGACGGAAGTTGCTTTCCATCAGGTGACCCGTTTGCTCGTTTGCCCCCTTATTTCATAAAAAAAATATGTTGATCTTATCACTTTGCAATAAGGTTTTTAATTTTCGATCGTGGAAAAACCAGACACAATAGCTTATCTATTGTTATCGCGGCCCACCTGGGCCGCTTGGGAGTTGAAGCGTTAATTGTACTATCAGGAAGTTGATTCCTAGGCAGTTGACGGACAGTACGTCGATTGGTCAGATTAAGTCAAATCACTGTTAGCTGTGGTCTGTCGGATGGGTTTGACATAACGCGACCAAATTACGTAGGCCCACCATCTGCCTATGAATCAAATTCTACTTGTAGTGTATCTACATTGGGTCTATAAGCGACTGTATAATTATTTATAAGGTACCTTTGGTAATAGAGACATATATTTGAACTTACGAATTTGACGTGACTCTGTTGCTCTTTAAAATAAAATTAACTGAGTGTCGATTTGTTATTTAACTTTGATACTTAACTTACATATTTATTTTTTGTTTTCAGAAATTCGAGATTATATTTTAAGCGTAACGTCGAAACCCACAAGTATTACTAACGAACTTAATATTAAAGATCATTAGATGTATGTAACATGTTTCTTGTAGATACCTTATTTTTCAACCTTTACACTATTAACAATTTATTGTGCATTGTACAATGCCATCTTTTGGCCACAGCCAGCGATATTATTATTATTATTATTATTGTAAATATTTTTATTCAATGTAATTAATCTTACTACATAATACATTTTATTCAATATAAAAATTACTTAGGCACCAGTACAAATGTTTTATTAGATGTTTTATAGATGTAAGTGACATATCAAAATATGTCAAAATTGTTTTATTTGGATCAAAGATCAAGCAAGTCAATGAAAAATTATGATTGTGATTATATTTATGTTTTTTTTAGATTGTCCATTTTGTTTACACTATTTATGATTGTTACGCTTGGCGGATTATTTATTTGTACCTTACTACAAAATGTCTAGATTTAGGTTTTATTGTTTAATAAAATGACTCTTATATTAAATCTGTGTTTCATTTCTACTTTTCCTAGAATTTTCAGACAGATACTAAAAATAAGCATGAGTGTTTTTATAGAGATGAATAGATTTTATTAAAAGAAAATTCATTTTTTTTTAAAACTGCTTTTATTAGCAAAAAGTTGTTGCTGGTAATTTTTTAAGAGGTTACCACAAGACAAGAGAAAACTCTTATCTAGAGACTAGATGTCAAGATGACAAGAGGCGACGCTAGATGTCTCTAGGTAGTATAAGTCGCCTAACTTGCTAACCGCTAGGTGCAACGTGACGACCTCCGTGGCTCAATGGTTAAAGTGTGTGGTAACTCAAGCCGGGGGTCGCGGGTTCGAATCCCGCCGACGGAACAAAAAGTTTTTAAATGTTCCTGGGTCATGGATGTGTATTAAATATGTGTATGGTATAATAAAAATCTTAAATATATGTATAGTATAAAAGTATTAAATATATTTCCGTTGTCTGGTACCTGTAACACAAGTCCTTCAGGTACTTAGCATGGGGCCAGACTGACGTGGTGTGAAGCGTCCATAGATATTATTATTATTATTATTATTACCTTTGAGTAACTGTTATTGATACTCTAAGGACGCTACAAATACTCGTGTAGTCGTGTGCGATTTAATGATTCAATGATTCGACATAATGCCGTGAGATGGCGCCATATCGTATAAGTGAAGTGATGTAATATTAAAATAACTGGATAGCTCATAGGTCATAGCACACATTGTACCGACGGCTTTTATTAGTTTAATGGCCGGTTTACATTATTACAATCCAGTAATCCAATTCAGCGCTGGATTGCTACTGGAATAATGTAAACCGGCCATAAAAGGGATAATTATGCGCAAATTAAATAAATATTTGCTTATTAATTAACAATATAGAAGTAGAAAGGTGTAGGTACCTAGTCTCTACAATCGATATAATTATTATGGAAGACGAGAGGGCGAAATCGGAAATATGCTTAAGACATGTTATAGTTTACTACATACCTACGTGGGATAAAAGATATGAATAAATAAAAATTAATTTTAAACTTTGTTAGTTTCGCTAAAACTCGAGAACGGCTGAACTGATTTGGCTAATTTTAGTCTTTGGCTTTGCAAGGACTTTGATACGAAGTTCACCGGGTCAAAGTGTGATATAATAAGAACTTTTAAATAACTGTTACTTCACAGGAAATTAATTCAAAATGAACATGTCAAACAAAATTGAACACTGTGCTGAAAAGATAGAGTTCACTATCGCCGGCTCTGCATGGATCGTGTGGGCGCGGCAAGGCGGCCGCTTTCAAAAGCTCTCCCGCAGTAAAAGTTATAGCTTTTTGACACTCGATCGCCGCTTGATCACTATCGTTAATTTTATGCGGTGTAAACTTTTTTCCAAAATATAGGGGCATTTGCATTCAATGACTTGACCTGTTTTTGAACTTCATACTGTCAGTCCCGTAGTAAGGTGGCAACTGGCACTTTACAAAAAATTTGGTTAGGTGGCTTGGGCGTTAATAGAGCTCTACATCAGTGCAGGAAGTTCTGCACTCTGATTTGAAGCAAGGACTAACGAGTGTTTTTAAAAGACAGGTGGGGACGTTGAAAGAAAATGTTGTATTATAGATATGCCAAATATCAGAAATGAAACAAATCGTAAGGTTCCACCGGCATTTAGCCCAATAGGGCATTCACAACAAGCGTGTAATATTTTGTTACACGCTTGGGACACGGAAAAAAGGGGAGACGCGTTTTTAAGATGTGGGAGAGCTGAGAAAAAATTAAAAAATAATTACCTTTGGATCAAAATGCTAATACCAGAGATACCTTAGAAATAAGAATACCAATTTATTCATGGAATAAATATTTAACTGGGCGGGAAATATTATTTTGTAAGCGGAGCGGTCGCGTCAAAGTTTACTATGTAAAGTAACCGTTGATGCCACGCCCTCAAGTTCAACGCCTCTATTTCTTTACTGCTCTTCATAATATAATAATACTAGCTGTCCCGGCAAACGTTGTTTTGCCATTTAAAGTACTTCTACTTCATCAGTTGATACAAAATCTTACCCCCTTTTTTGTCCCCTAAGAGGGGTGGGGGGAAAAATTTTATACACCAGATGTTAAGTTGGAAAAATAGTTACTAACATGAAGTAAGTTCATTAAAGAAAAAAGTTTGATACAAAATCTAACCCCCTCTTTGGTCCCCATAGAGGGGTGGGGGGGGGGGGGGGGGGTGATTTTTATACACCAAATGTTGAGTTGGAAGAAAGCAAATATATCTGCGAAAACCGTATGCAAATCGGATCAGTAGTTTTCGTGTTAAAGCAAAAGTCTTATACAAAATCTGACCGCCTCTTTTGTCCCTTTAGAGGGGTGGGGGGGAAATTTTTTTATACACCAGATGTTAAGTTGGAAGAAGACAAATATATCTGCGAAAACCGCATTCAAATCGGATCAGTAGTTTTCGTGTTAAAGCAAAAGTCTTATACAAAATCTTACCCCCTCTTTCGTCCCTTTAGAGGGGTGGGGGGAATTTTTTTTATACATCAGATGTTAAGTTGGAAGAAGACAAATACATCTGCGAAAACTGCATTCAAATCGGATCAGTAGTTTTCGTGTGATAGTGGAACAAACATACAGACAGACAGACAGACAAAAAACTGACCACAGTTTTGGCTTCTATAGCGATGTAGTGACACCCACCGCTTATTATTTTTTGAATATCTTTAATATACAGAATCTTCATTTCTACAGTTTTATTATATGTATAGATTACATAGTTGGCGACTGGCGTATTTCCGGGTACAAAGTCGATACTAGGTAGGTAACAGCTCCTACCTAGTATCTACCTTGTTCCCGGTCCCCGGTTTTGCCAGCTATGATAAAACGTCACGTTGTTATTAGGATTCGGTCTCATTTCAGCTTTGAATCGGCTACCATGTTGCTACCAAATAAAATAAAATTGAGTACAGTTTACTCATTATCTACCAATTCACTTGAAAAGTATGTTTTGTCTGGGAAATGGCAAATGTAATCAATCATTAACCTATGTACTACTCGTATCCGAGAAATTTATTCATAGGCACTGTTCATAGGCATATACATTATAATATTACCTATCAGATTACCCATTCTAGACCTTAGAGTTTAGAAAGTAGGAGACACCGTCACTCTTTCGTATCTTCGTAGAACATTGGCGATCATCTCGTGGGTCGTAATGCGTTATATGGTGCGGCCTTTGCAGACTTGCAGAGAATAAAAAAATCGCCCAAGTGCGAGCGACGTAGTACCTATAGAGCAGGAATAGGTCAAAAATTGTGTTAAGAATTGGTTATAGCGGCAACAGAAATACCTACACAATCTTTGAAAAATTCAGGAGATAGGTAAGCTATAGCGGTTCTTGAATTACAGCCTGGAGATAGACAGACGAACAGACGACGAAGTCTTAGTAAAATCCTTTTTTACCCTTTGGGTACGGAACCCTAAAAACAAAGCTATTCGAGTATTATTTTGTCGCTACGATTTCAGGAGAGTGGACTGTCAACATAAGTTTTGCGGTTTGTAGATTTGACTTTAAACCTTTCAATACTCTCTCAGTGAAAAGCTGAGCAGGACAAAAACTGAATTTGCTTTTTATCCAGGGTAGTTGACTTTAGGAGCGACCTTCGCGGAACGACAGTTAAACTACATAATATGTTTTATTGAATACTGATTAGTAATTACTGTTTATATTAATAATAGATAGAGATATCTATGGGTAGAGGCGAGGCGTGCGATATAAAATTGGCTACCTACCTATTTATAGGTATAATAATTGAACAGACCGTTGTCGTTTACCTATGCATATTTCGAGGAGTAAAAAAAGATTGAAAAACAAAATAAATTTTAGTGAATCAGAAAAGATAAAGCTTATTAGCAACTAAGAGTCTACAAAAGATTTCTCGTCTTTATTTTACCAAGCCAGGCAGTAAGGCCTTGCCATGGCATTCACATTTTCTACGCTATCGTTGATCAATTAGGTAACGAAAAATGTTTTTTAAATTTTTGGCTACTAAAAACCCTTTAAATAAATTTGCACTTACTACTTTCTTAAACTCGGTAAAATACGTAATAATCTATTGTTAGATAATATTTAGTGATAATTAGTATCTAGGGCGCGGGCGACGGGCGTGGCGGCGCGGGGCGGGGTGCTCCGCCCACACTCACTTCCGCTTACAGCTGTCAACTGCAGGCTTCCCGTCCGTCACTACTCACCGAGACATAATTAGTTCGACCAAATCAATTAGCTAACGCCTAGCACTATAACTATATAGGGCTCGCGATACCACAAACAGAACTCCGCAATTTAGTCGACGTAAGTTGCGGTCCTTGGTGCGGTTTTAAGGATACTGTAACATAATAGGCGGGGTCTGCTTATATTTTGAGTAGTCGCTAGAGGATGGTCTCTAGGTGCTTTGAGTTCATCTCTCTCGCAAAGAGAGAAATCGCACATGCTCCAGAATCTCGCTATATTATGTACAATTGGGGTTAAGTTGGCACGACTATTTATGATTATTGTACTATTTTCTAGACTAAACCCTTTTTTTTTAACAGTGCCATAAAGTACCTATGTTTTTTATGTAGCATTGTTCAAGTGTCCCTCACTACCTGCTTCTTCAGGGACTGCTCTGCTCCACGCACTTTTACGCTCTGCTGCAGATCAGTCTCCTAAATATTATGTAGGTTGGTATCTATATTATTTCTTTAAAAATACGAGCAAAGGCATTTTGAAACTTAAAATTTATTAAAATAGATTTTGGGATATATTTCGTTCGCACCGAAATTTGTTTACCGCGCGATAACCGTGCATTTTGCAGAAATAAAAATGATCTATTTCGGTTATAATCGGTACAACAAGCAGAAAAAATATTGCTACCTTTAGCAAAAAATGTCAGGCCTCGGCACTTATAAGCCAGTCAATACTCAATACACCGGCCTCAGAGAAAATTGGCATGAAACAATGTAGCTGTGTTTCGCCAAATGAGCCTTGAGTTTTACACGTGTCATTTCTATAATCTATGGTGTAATGAGTGTTTATTGGGGGCGGCTATTGCGTAAGTCAAGTAATGGGTCTGCTCGTTTCATTAATGGGCGCGGGTTTGCGTTTGACGGAGAGTCATCCTGCAGGCTGCATGCTGCACGTAATTTGATTAGGTATAGGTACTAAGGAGTTGGAGTAAGAAATATTATGCTGCTCTAACATATTACATGAGTCAAATATTATGAGTAAAAGGTTCTTTAGTGATTTACCAAACCTTATAATTTGTATAAACAAAAAACAAAAGTTAAAAAAAAAATACTGATTTTGCGAGAAAACTGATCCGCTCTTTCCCAAAACGCAATCGATACAAAAATCCTATTTCGATATGATTAGCCCTTTAGAAGATTTCGAGTAATATTACAAGTACCTAATGCAGATGACATAATTAGGGCAAGCCCTATGCAAGTCCGAAGGGCCGCACGCCCCCAGTAATGGGATTGGGGCGGTGCCCTGACCACGTCGCTCATCCGTCGCTCTATGGGACGACAGAAGCTCATAAAAATACTTGGTACCCGCCAAACAAAAGTAATGTAGTTTTAAGAAGGACAGAATTGTTTCTTTAACTTGTTAGACATTTCATTTATTTTTTATAAAATGTCCTTTAAAAACTGAATAAAATATTATATTTTCGATTATTATTTAGGTTTACATGAATATTGTCTATAGTTTTGACTCCATAGTCTAGTTCGGATACCTAAATTTCCAGCCTGTCGCCCAGGATCCACCCTTGCCACGGATGGTCTGAAGTTACATAATATTAAGGCTGCTCTCTCGAAAAAAGCGTGCAGATGAAACCACTTTTCATCGGCATTAACAGAGAAATTATATCTGAAAAAAAAATAGTAATCTACATGATATGATACGTAATTTGGTTTTGCCATATTTTTTCTATAGGTATCACATAATAAAGAAATAAAAAACCAAATCACCTCCAAATCGTTGAATGAAACCACTTTACTCCTTCATTATTTATCAAAAGAATATATAAAAAATATCTACTGCTTTGCAATACATAAGTTAATAATTTGGTTTGGTTACTTTTTTGAAATATGTATTAGGTATTTAAGCCTTAAAAAGGTTTTTTCTCCTATTTCGCCCTATCATGGACGCGGCGAGCGTCGTAACCGCCACCGTACAAGGCGCGCTGTTATGAATGTTATTTTAATGTCATTTACGTCGATATTCGCACTGACAGACAATCAACCTGCTAATTTAGGAAGAGAGGGCCCTTAATCATGTCCCAATACCGTTAATATAAATACAGTTTAAGTGTTCTGTCTACAATAATAATTAATATGTAGTTCCTGTCCGTAGATTTTCAGATTGTGCAAGAGCTGGAGAAAAAGGGAATGCATTTTAAAAGCGGTGAATGCACTTTCAAAATGTTGTCTTGCGTTATTTGTAATGTACTATCAGAGAAGTTGACTCATAAGCAGTCAGCAGGTGGGGGACCTACGTTATTTGGTTGCGTTATGTCAAACCCAGCCGACAGATCACAATTAACATTGAATTGATATGATCCGACCAAATGACGCGGGTCTGTCAACTGCCTATGAATCAATTTCCTCGATGGTACATTTGTCGAAAACCGGAGAAACTGCTTCTAGTTTTAAATATTTTCATTAAAAACATAACAGTTAGTGAATGTTAAGGATATCCATCGTATATTACTTGCGAGATTAAATGCAAAGGCTCTTTCAAAAGCTGTACTTTACGATCAATTATCTCCGAAAGGGTACAAAAGGGAGAGCTGCAATAGAACCGAGATCGGTTAGGGTGCACATGAGTGTATTATGAGTAGGTACGTAGGTATAGGTTCTCGCCAAAGCTTATAATCCTATAGCTCGATTTAATTTTATTACTAGACACAGTTTATAAGTTATGGTCAACGCCCAAGCAAATTCGGATAAGATTTAGGGCCTGTTTCACCACTTCCTGATAAGTGCCGAATAGGCTATCCTCCACTTAACGTGACAGATAGATAGAGTAGGGTATGGATCGAATTTATCAAAAAGGTTGTGAATAGCCTATATTTAGGGCCTGTTTCGCCACTTCCTAATAAAATGCCGGATGGGCTATCCACAACTTTTTTGACAGATTCTCCATATTCTATCTGTCAAGTTAAATGGTGGATAGCCTATCCAGCACTTATGAGGAAGTGGTGTAACAGGCCCTTAATGTTTTTTTTTTAATTCAAAATTAAACTTTTTTTAGGAAACAGACTTGCAGTGCTACTAAGATATTTTTAAGACATTTATCGCGAATGGAGGCCGGATTTGAAGGAAGTGATTAATCTTGATAAGGATCTCTGGAGCCAGCGCGCAGCGCTCGAACCGGTTGTGGGCGCGAGGGTGCCAAGTCGGGACCTTGCGGTAGTATCGTTATGACATAATTTATTAATCACTTCCTTTAAAATATTGTCCTGCACATAATTTTTAATTTTTTTTTCTAAACAAAAAAGGGGTTGTGTGTTCGTTAGTATACATTTTTTAGAAATAGGTACCTACCTAATATTATGTTAAAACTTTAAAAGGTTATTTATAAAGTGACCATTGAGTTAACTATTTACCATTTTGTCATACCCAATAATTTAAAAATAGACAAAATGTGTATTTCGATGATAAGAAACTAACGTAGGACGTTGACGGCTATAAGACTCTACAATCTACATCAGCTCTACATTTTGCATTTGTGGTGCATATCGATAAATTAATGGCGATGTCTACTAATTTCAGATACGCACTTTAAATAATATGTATAAACTACTACAGTAAGAAGGATATAAGGTTATAATTAAAAATCACCAAACCAATATCTATAACTTATAATTTCTTAGGTTTAATAAATTATTGCTCATAACCACGCTTTAGCCACTTCCTTGAATAATGATTCAATTGAAAAAACAAAAACTCTGTTTCAACAGATGACGGCGGTCGCCCCACGTTACTACCCCCGGGCGGGCTTACCCGGCCTCCCTCCCACAGCTGGAATTTCACGCAAGAAAAACAATAGCTATGTATATTATGTCGCAATGAACGCGCTAGTCATTCAATGAAATAACAGATTCAACCAGATGACTGTGAGTCATGTACCTAGATGAAGTGCCTAGACAATGAGACGCCTAGGCCGTTCGTTAAATGCGTTTTACCTACATAAAATTTAGCCTAATTTAGGTGTATAGTGCTGTTTTTATTGTTCTGTGAGTCCTACGTCTATTTTTTTAAATAACTTGGTAGTTTAGTCAAATCTTCCGTCTTAAGTCTTACTACAGTTTATACACGATGCAGATATTCTAGGCGTTTTTATTGGATAATAGTATGTATGTGGTATTTTAATTAATTTATTTTATGATTCATAAACGGCCTTGGCGTTCACTTGACTGATCATTTGAATAAAATGGCTGAAAAAAATAAATTGTGACACGTAGTTATAACTTGTAGAACCCGGCCAATAAATCGCCTAAATATTTACGTATCTATTATAAGTATAAAATCAAATTAAATTTTTAAAGGACAATTGGCACTTTTCACACAGGACATAATCGCACGGTACTACCTATTTCAGGTTTTTTTTGTTTGAAATGTTTCAGCAGGTAGATACCTACTCGAAAATATTTTTTTCTGTCAAATGTCTTCTGCGAATGGAAAATAAATCCCCATATTCCGTATCTCTCCTCTAAAGATATTAAGAATGCCATCAGAAATAAAAAATAGTCTCTAGATTATTAACAAAATATTTTAATTAGGTGGTGTGTTTTAAAGAGCGATATCTCATCCTGCAGCCAATTTGGGCGTGTCTAAATGGTCATGAGCACCCTCCCACAGACTTGGAGCAGCGGCGCTTTGGACGGAACGTTATCATAGGTAAAATAAAAAATACTTTTTATTTAAATTAGCCAGCTTACATGGTTTTGATTATTATTTATATAGTATTGGTAATTTAGCAATTGAGATATATTCCCAAAAAATATTTTCCCCTCATTTGAGGGATGTCTAATATCCATTGGTAGTCTTATGGATAAAACATAACATAGGTACTATACTAACTACTAACATATTATAATATTTAATTAATAATTGTTCATGTAAAAACTATATTTCCTATTCAGGAACCTAAACTTCCTAAATAGGAAATGCTTGCATGTTAAAGATATCTACAGTAAATTTTTTATTTCAGTCAGGTGATTGCACTCTGCGCTTTACGATCTCACGAGCTCGCGGCTAAACCTGCTGCCAGGGACAATGGCTCCGATGATTTCACTAGTATTTACCGTGCTTTGATTAATTAAGCATTAGCGTTTAGTAAACACTATCACGTCACTCGGCCTCCGCGTGTCGGTCACTGAGGTACACCCATAATAGAGTCAACACGAAATAAAAACATAATATGATTCAATTCCTCAACAGATGAATTTCAACTCAAGCTCCATGCAGTAGAATTTATTATTCGATACGTTCGTGTGGTGCACTCTTTACGTGGAAATTTGTCGAGAGCATAATCCTTGTCAGAGCATTTTGAGCACTAATACTAATATTTATACGATCTATGATGCTTCAAGCGAGGTGAAGATAATTAAGCCGCAGACACACGCTCTCTCGGGGCGGCTGCTCATTCGTGCATAATGGGCTTGGGGCGAACGAGGCTGACGCTTGACAAAACGTGGTCCGACTTTCACTCTCGCCGCGAGCCAGACCCGATAGCCGATTATAAATAAGTCCACGTCGGTTTTCAATTGTATGTAGGTAGGTAGATCGAGACTAAGAGATTCAACACATTATGCAACAGATGAGATTTCTTCATAGCATGGTCTAAATTTTAAAGCCTTAAAATATGTACATACTTAATTGAAAAAAAACATATTCAAAGAAATTAACTAAAGTTAATAATTTTTACAATGTTAAGGAAGCAAAGTCTAAAAATATAGACCAAAGCAGTGATTTAATTAAAATATTGAATCATGTTATTGTACTCGAAACATGTGTAAAGTGTAAACCCACCGACGACCTATAAAATGCAAACGCCAAACAACGTTATGAAAGCCGATACAAAAAGTGATAACAGTTCTCAGAGTCGCGATGATGTCGTAATCGAAAATGGCACAAGGAGTCACGTTAACAAAGAGCCGGCGCATAATGTTCGTTATCATTGTCCTCGTCGGCTTTGAAGACGCGGAGAGCGCGGCAAACGTCTCGACTCTCGACATGTGTGCATTTTTTGCCCGCCCAAGGAGGCCGCGGGCGCGAGGTTATACACCCATTATTACGTCCTTCCTACTTTCAATTATTATTATCGGGCGGCGGCGCCGCACCCGCGACGGGGAGGAGAAGAGAGGCGCAGCTGCTGCCTACCAATAATCAAGACCTCGTTCGTGTTAGAGCGAGACAGAAAATGCAGACGTCACCTCGTATTTTCGATCACATTTAGCTAACTACGAACTTATACATCGATTGATTTCAAATAGGAAACGTGATATATGTTTGAAAAGTACAGTGTTAAGTTTCAACACTTCTACTTAACAGGAACTTTCTTAAAAGTGTTTAAAAACTTTTCGATACGAAAGCGATAGGAGGCGGATCTACGAACATTAACGAGCGCCCTCGGCTAACTTCGTGCGCCGCTAGCTGCCAGTTCGTTCGCCGCGGATCGGCGGCCAGTCGTGAGAATGGTGCAGTTTGTGCGCGAACAAAAGGAATTATTTGTTTTTAAGTGCAAAGTAGATAATGTCGTCTGACTCTACGAAAGGGCAAGTGGAATACGTTACCGAGGACAAGGCTATTAAGGTAAATAGTGCTAGGTGAGGAGAAAACAGTGCAAAATTGTGTAACAGATTGGACGCCAGCGGGCAGTGTCGTGTGTCGGTGAAGGGGGAGGGCGGGGCGAGCGCGGCCCCGGCCGTGTGGGGCCCGGCAGGCGGCGGGCGGCGGGCCGCACGCGGGAGGTTGTGACCGCGTCTAAAGCTACTCCCTTGCCGAAAAATTTACACACTCCTCATTTTGATTTCGAAAATAGTCTCCACGTTCGAAATTCGATGCGATGCGTTTGTCTAAACTGCCGTAACTGAGCGGTAGGAGCCGAACCGGTTTTACCGCTTATTATATTTTTAACATGGACGTTATCGTAGTAATATAAAGAAATGATAAATGGTTATCGTAAGTAACGTTCGATATGATTTTGGAATGAGAAATAACGGGCGAACGCAACATAACCTACTTAGGAGCATAAAATAACAGTCACGCGACCCAAGGTGGGTGGATCAAAGGGCGGCGGCGACCTTGAGAGCGACGACTCCCGGTTCACGGCACTTGTTAGGAAAAGGCGTGTCGACTCACAAATAACGCAATTTTGCCAATATTGTTCACAGACTGCACAGTTTACTTCCCACTTCACTTTGATAGTTTATGGCATTGAAAATTTGTTTTTATAAAACAATATTATTTTTCCAAAGGACACAAAATAGTATACTATAGGAATTAAGTACCTACCTATACTTTTTGTAAAATAATTTTCTTTATAACTTTTTTCTTTTTAGAAATATTTGCCTTGACACAGAGTACGAAGATGGAATTATCCTTATTGATAAAAAAGTAACCACTACGTAGTTAATATGTATTTTATGTTTGTGATAAGTAATAAATACATATTATAGCTGTTATTCAGAAACTAAAAAAGCAAAAAATAATACTAAAAAACGCTTAATTTTGCCCATCGTCTCATAACTTTTACACTTGAAGAATTAAATAAATAGTACGTAATTCCTCATAAATGTACGTACGGTCGGTCGACCGTACATATTGTACGGTCGAAACACTAACATAAATGATACAGCGATCTGAGACTACGGTAGTACGGAAGCTCCGAACATAAACATGGTAAAGCTTCAAATCACACATGTACATAATATCGTAATTCGTATAGCCGAGTATAACAGACGACTAACAACGCCGGAAGGGGCTGAGCGTAGCGGGGGCCTAACGGGGCCTGGCCGGGGTCTGGGGGCACGGCGGGGGCCCTGCCAGTGACACCCTCCATAGGCCTGACCCCCGTGCATTCGCGCCTTTTCGCATCCGACCGACATTACCGTGAGGCTTATCGAATCTGTGTCATTGACTGTGTATAAATCTTTGACACTTCAACTCTTTTATCGAGGGCTTTCTGTATTATCAACGAGATATGAGACCGCAGCATAATGTTAAGTTACCATCGAGTAAAAAATCTGAAGTGTACACTGTACAGGATCTAAAATGAAATCTGGCATGAATTAGGTACAATACAGTATAAAATATAAAAAAAATATTCATCATAACATTTATAAAAAAAAATTAATTGTCTTCCATCCAACCTCTCACCCATATAAAGTACTGTCTGGTCTGTCTCTAAATTGTCAAAGTACAGACACTCTACAGACATAGAAACATTTTATAGTTATTAAATCACGACAATAACACTCCAAATTCCTAAAATGCTTTTGGTAACCCATAACATATTTTCAGCAAGAACCTGGTGGTGCGCAGTCCCCATTGGCGTTGTTGGCAGCTACGTGCAGCCGCCTCGGTCCCGCCAACATGGGGCCCGACCAGCAGGACATTAAGGAACACCAGCAGCATTTCAGTAAGTATCTTCAAAAGTTCTTTACAGATTATTATAGAACTCTACGTTAAAAAATAAATGAAATCGCTTCATCCGCTCGTGAGTAATGTTGCCATAGATAGATAGACACACCCATACAGGCAGACAGGCATAGACACGTAAAACTTTAAATACTGGTATCATCCCAATTTTTACGTCAGTATTTAGTTGTTAAAAATGAACCTTGAGGAATATATTACAAAAAGGAATACGAAAAATAGATATAAGTACATATACCTACATTATGATCACCTAATGTCGGCTTAAAATATTTTTCTCAGTAAAAATCGGCAGAAGCGTTTGAGTAGGTAATGACTATTGTATGTTGTCCCCTAACGATCTCCACGGGGAGCCAACCCCTACGGTTCAGCGGAAAAAATTAATGCGACACATTGATTGAATACTGCCATGCGGATACTTTCCTAAATAAAAAAATATACTGATACTTTCGTAAATAAAAAAATATATATTATGTATTTAATAGATAATTATTAATTATACTTTCGTAATAAAATATTTTGGGACAGGTAGGTAAAATATACGTAAAATATTATACGGTTATAAGGTTATACGTAAAATTTAATCTTAGGGGATGTTTAAGATCTTTACGAAGATTAAAATATTTAGTGCTTAAAAACAAAAATGCATACCATTAATATTAAGGTTATTATTTTGTAAGTTTAAAGGCTTTGTATTTAGTCTTATCAGACTAAATCATCATCATCATCTTTATGATACGTCAGCGTAATAAATAATGAAATGGATGAAATGACATCTAGCCAGTTCATTGAGTTTAAAATTTAACCAGTTGGCTGAACGTCATGTAGTCATTTTATTAAATTACTAGATTGCAGTGAAATCTAATAAAAATAATATCTGTGGTCGCTTCACACCACGTCTAATCTAGATCTACATAAATAGTAAATGCTATAAATGTATTTTTCAAGACTATCGTTTCTATGTTTAACTATTTCCCGTCGTCAAAGATTTAAGAATGATAATAATTTATGTAAATTATGAATTTATTTCAAACAATACAACTTTTAGCAATTTTTGTTATGAAAAATTTGTTACTACATAGGTATCTAAATTGTCTACTCTAATTGGAGGGTGGATCAAATCTACCCTCTCTTCTTTTCGTTTACGATATTATAGGTCTACCAGAATCTGATGACAAAAAGTGAGAAATTCAATTGACTCTAGCTATACCGGGGTAATTGGAATAAAACATTTTGATCCTTTTTTTTCTAAATAGGGGCTGATTCTGTGTGTTAAACATGCAAATATAAAAATAAATCCAATGATCAAGGATATTTTTTAAAAATCTGCTGTCAAAAATTGCCTGCTGTCAAAAGTAGCCTTCATTATGAAATGTAATCTGATCGATAGTTTAATATTTTATCAATATCATATTTTTGAATTGGGTTGGAAACGACTTTTTAAACGAGGTCGTCTGTAGGGGGTTTCAAGGGAGGAACCCCCCATGCTGTAGCGAGGTCACTGATGCCACACGAAAACAAAGAGGTGGCACACATAAATACTTCTAATAATTTATGAGGGATCTGGGAACATATTTTCTCTAATTTAGGGCACTTTAGCAACAATGTGATTTAATATTTAACGCTTGCCTTAATATTATAGAAGCGTCGATTAGTGCTGGGTTTTATTTATTATATTATATTTTTATTGATATTTTTTTTGTTGTTGTTTTCTTACTACTAAAACTCGGACATTAGCAGGTGCCTATGTTAAATGTTTTAGAAACCTTTCAAATTAGGCAACAAACTTCATCTACGTCAAACTTAAGGTTTATAATATGTATCTTATCTTCAGGCCCCCAACAGCAGCAGCAGCAACAGCAACAGCAGCAGCAGCAGCAGCAGCAACAACAGCAGCAACAACAACAGCAGCAACAGCAGCAGCAACAACAGCAGCAGCAGCAAGCGCAGCAGCAACAGCAACAGGTTCAACAAGCTCAGCTTGCCCAACAACAAGGCGAGGCGGCGACGCTAGCCGCTATACAGCAGCAGTACATGCAACATCAGCAGCCGCAGCTGCGAGTGATCAGCACTGCGGTTGTCCAGCAGCTCAGAGCGCAAGGGTTGTCGGTGAGTGGGGGCGGGGCGAGGGTTTAGGGTAGATGTAATGTTTGTTCACCTCACTAACTCACTTACCATCGCCCATCACTACGTAAGTACTGCATGCGCTAATTACACTAGAGTATAATCAACATAAATAACATTATACTTAACTCATAATATATTAACTATTAACATAATATAATATGTAAAGTTACCTAAAGAAGAAGAAAGCTAGATGCTAAGTATTTATATTGATTATACTTTAAGCTTCCTTTGTGTTAAAATGCCTTATCATTAAACCATTACTTAATAAATTAAGAAGTATTAGTTTAACCTGTCATGCTTTAACTAAATAGAGTGATAATTTTTGTAGATGTACTTAATTTAATATTATTGCTATGGTAATTGTAAATAATATAAAGCTTCATATTTTAGTAATCATTATTAGGGTTGTAGAATTTAAATGTAAGCTAATCAATAACTTCCCAAGAATAAATGAGTGTACTGAGTGCACTCTATGGTTACTATGCCTTATATCTCTCATCTAGTACTAAGTCCATATCATCTCTTATTAAAAAGAAGTGCTTGACCTCGATAAATGTGTTCAGGGCAACGAGCTCTCCGCGGCCATCGTGAACGCCGCCAGCACCGTGCCCAATGGAATACAAGTGCAGCAACCGCAGGTAATTGTTACGCTGCAAAATATTATATCTAAATTATTTAATTCATGAAGCCCCAAGCGGCCACATCCGGCCGCGATAACAATGAAAAAGCTATTGTGTCTCATTTTGCCACGACTGATGGGTTAAGGGCTGGTTGTTTGATCAGTAGTAAAAAATCAAACTGGCTCAAAAGCCAATATATAATTATTAGAGATATGCCGATCATGACTTTGGCCGACTAGCCGATTAGTCGGCTGTAAAGAAGCCGACTAGTCGGCCAAGCCGATCATGGTTTCGGAAGTTTTCGTAACGCTTTTTACTTCTGTTTGCGGGTAAGTCGCACACACCGCCTGCAAACGTGTCGAATCGTTAACGTGTTAACTGTTATGTATGTTTACTTCGCGTACGTTACTTTATTTTGTTTCTATGATACAGTTGATGGATTTCATTAAATGTTTCATGTACATGAAATCTCGGTTTATACATACTTACTTAATTTGTTGTTAAATTTATATTAATTACAAAAATAATTTCTTTACTAGCAAGTCATTTCAGAAACACTTCATTTAATTTTAAAATGTGTAACACTGATTGCGTGTGCGGTGTGATATATGTACACATTACAAATAATAATCAAGTTTTTTCTTCAATGTAATTTCAATAATAGCAAAAAAGTAAAAAGCCGACAAGTCGGCGCTTTTTGCCGACTATTCGCCGACTAGTCGCCGACTACAAAAGTGGCCGGATAGTCGGCTTTACCGACTAGTCGGCGACTAGTCGGCACATCTCTAATAATTATGCAATTGAGTTAATCAGCTGTGGCTTAAAATATGCCGTTAGGCTTCTTACAGACTAACGGTACTTGTCGGCTGCCGTCGACTGCCGTCGATTCGTGCCGTCGGCAAATGCCGTTCGTTTGCAAGCGCTCTTAGTCGTGAGGGCTCCATTTTTATACTCTCTGCGTCGCTTTGGGCGGTCTTTTATAAAATGGTCTGCTGTTTATATATAACTAGATGATGCCCGCAACTCTGTTGCGCCAAAATTCGTTTATCGCGCGAGAACCGTACATTTTTCCGGGATAAAAAGTATCCTATGTCCTTTCCCGGGACTTAAAGTATCTCCATACCAAATTTCAGAAAAATCGGTTCAGCGGTTCGGGCGTGAAGAGGTAACAGACAGACAGACAGACAGACACACACACTTTCGCATTTATAATATAAGTATGGATACATATTTTAAATAATATTTTAGTCAGAGTATAACAGCTCTTGTTCACCCCATTGCCTACCGACCCTAAAACATAACAACGAAATAAACGAGTAAATAACAAGTTTGATGATTTATACACATATTTTATTGTTTATTTTCAGGTGATCAGCATGCAGCAGCTCCAGTCGCTGCTTGGCGGCGGAGTTGTAGGCGGCGAGGGCTACCAGAACGCGCCGCCGCAGCTGTTGCAGATACACCCACAGTTACTACAGGTAAGCTCAAGCTTTAGAGGCTTATCGAATAGCATGCACACATACTCATGTGTATACACTATACAGTATAATATTCAAGCTAATAGCAGCGCCGTCGAATAACGTGCACACATGTCACATACTCATGTGTATTCAAGTATAATATTCAGGCCTCTGCTTCGAAATCAGCGGGGCGGTGGCGGCGCACAGTGGTCCGAAATCGCTAAATAGTGGACATTCGCAAAAAAGTTCGATTTTGGTGTGGAAAAAAAATACCATCCGATAGATTTTAAGAGGAGTAACAATAAATCCTTTTTAAGTTTTTTATAAAAATGTATATTTAAAGTGAAAAAAAATTATTACGAAAATGTTGTATGGGAAAGAATCTATAAATAGATTTTTTGCAAAAACTACTAAGTCATTCTGGTTCATCTTTGAAACAAGTAAAGTTCTAGGGGTATTTAAGGTTTAGAAAAAAAATTACGAAAATTTACGTGCAGCCTTTTGCAGTAGAGGGGTTCAAAATTTTGAAATAATTTTACTAACTTTTTAGGTGTAGAATATACTATTCCAAAGATTTCCCAAAGAGTAACAACAAGCCAATTGGAATAAAGCCAAAATGCTTACAAATATCAGCTTCATGTATAAGGAATAAAGCCAAAATGCTTACAAATATCAGCACCATGTATAAGGAGTTTGTGAACACTTGCAGGCATGTAGTACCACGGATAAAGCTTTACATACAGCTCTGCTATTTCCCTAGAATAATTTCGAAAGTGATCTATATTGATAATTGATAAGCTTCCCAGAAGAAACTGTCTGCAATACAACGTATAATCCCCTTTATTAATTCTAAATCTGTTTTCGTTATTTCAGATGTTGTCCTAAAGTCCTGAAAAGAGAGAGATTTAGAATTAATAAAGAGATTATACGCTGTATTGCAGACAGTTTCTTCTGGGAAGCTTATCAATATAGATCACTTTCGAAATTATTCTAGGGAAATAGCAGAGCTGTATGTAAAGCTTTATCCGTGGTACTACATGCCTGCAAGTGTTCACAAACTCCTTATACATGGTGCTGATATTTGTAAGCATTTTGGCTTTATTCCTTATACATGAAGCTAATATTTGTAAGCATTTTGGCTTTATTCCAATTGGCTATTTGAGTGAAGAAGCTTCAGAGGCAAGGAAAAAAGAATTTAGAAATACTAGAGAGATGCATACTAGAAAGACGAGTCGAGCAAAAACTAATGAAGATTTGTTGCACAACTTCTTAAGAACCTCTGATCCATATATGTCTCACATTCGTCCAAAGTTGTCGAAAAATAAACATCAAGAATTTCATCCAGACACAGTCGACCTGTTGCTTGAAATACCTCTTTTATCAAAATATTACGAAGAAAGTTGTGTCATCACAAGGCGATGATAGCATTGGAGATCCACTATGTTTGTAAAGCGCGTTGGTTTAATTGATTATTACTTATTATTGTTTATTTATAAGTTTCATTTGAAATTGTTTGAGTTATTAGTGTGTGTAACAATTTTTATTTTATTATAATTACAATAGTATAGTCAGTAAGTAGTTATTTTAGTTTAATTTTGTTTTTGCTATCCATGTTTGTAAATACATATAAGTATTGTTGCTTTTTAAGGACTCGTTTTATATAATATATTATACCCATACAATTTTCGTAATTATTTTTTTTCACCTTAAAAATTAGTTTTTGTACAAAACTTATTAATGATTTATTGTTACTCTTTAGGAAATCTATCGAATAGTATTTTTTTCCACACCTAAAAAGTTGTAAAATTATTTAAAAATTTTGAACCCCTCTACTGCAAAAGGCTGCACGTAAATTTTCGTATTTTTTCTTCTGAACCTTATATACTACTAGAACTTTATTTGTTTAAAAAATAAACCAGAATGACTTAGTAGTTTTTGCAAAAAATCTATTTATAGGTTCTTTCCCATACAACATTTTAGTAATTTTTTTTTCACCTAAAAAAATACATTTTTATAAAAAACTTAGTAAGGATTTATTGTTACTCTTTAGGAAATCTTTCGAATAATATTTTTTCCACACCTAAAAAGTTAGTAAAATTATTTCAAAATTTTGAACCCCTCTACTGCAAAAGGCTGCACGTAAATTTTCGTAATTTTTTTTCTAAACCTTAAATACCCCTCTAGAACTTTACTTGTTTCAAAGATGAACCAGAATGACTTATTAGTTTTTGCAAAAAATCTATTTATAGATTCTTTCCCATACAACATTTTCGTATTTTTTTTTTCACCTTAAATATACATTTTTACAAAAAACTTAATAAGGATTTATTGTTACTCCTATTAAAATCTATCGGATGGTATTTTTTTCCACACCAAAATCGAACTTTTTTGCGAATGTCCACTATTTAGCGATTTCGGACCACTGTGCGGCGGTGGCGTGGGAACGGCGTGTTCCAACGTATAGATTTATATGGACCGGTTCTCGAAAACAGCGGCGCGGCGAGCGGCGCGCTGCTTACTAGACGGCTACCCGCGCCGCCACCACCGCCCCGCTGCCGCAAAATTCGAGGCAGAGGCCTCAAGCTTAACAGCGCCATTGAATTGTGTGCACTACTGTTTCAAACTACGTCTGCAGACACTATTTCCGTCGTGTTAAAATATATTATACTTTGTCAGTGAACTTTAAACTACAGGAAGAGTAACTCCGTCAAAAAAACTGCACCAAAAGGCTACAAAATGTGACCCGAATACATGTATACTTTATGCAAGTGTTCGGTACACATTTTTCGATTTCGAGATGTCACACGAGTGACATTCAACCAGGTTGACATGATAGTTATTGTTAAACTCATTTTACAATTTGTTTACTTACTTTTTACGTAGCTTTTTACAAAATTCTCGTTGTTAAAATGCCTAAATGCCCTGTGAAATGGTTTTAAAGTCATACAGATACGACTTTTAATACAGGAATAACCTATCAAGTTTCATCAGTAAGTGAATTTTTTAAAATTATGCTTAGGTAAAGTTCTTGTATTTTTTCCGACCCAAAAAGATGGTTTATTTAAGTTGGATGCCAGGGTATTTGCGTAAAATTAAGCTGGTCTCTTTGTGTTTGTCTTATTAAGTTTACATGTTATTGTAAAAATGCAATAATCAAAAAATAATATACTTACAAAATTTTTACAAAGTCGCCATGGACAGTGTTATGCAAGATGTAACAATTTAATCATAATTCATAAACGAGGGTCTGACTGACATCAGTATGGAGTATCTTATTTTTATAATGCCCATCGTACTTCGTTTAGTAAGAAACGAACCGAATTGGATGCCGAGCCAGATTACTCGTTTATGTAGCATACACTTTAATAGTCATGATATATTTTGTATGAGTAATGACCGAAAATTAAAGAGATTACGAAAATCTGCATTTGCACCGTAAGTTTTTTATTTCAATTCTGTAATAATTCTGTGATAATTTAGCACATACATTTTTGTAATCTGAAAACGTCTTGTCTAGGTGCTCTGGATAGTTTTAAATTCGTCCGAGTCGTACAAGGTTTGTTCAAAATTATTATATATTATTATTATCGATGACTTAAGGATCAGAGGAAAATGTTTGATTTTAAAATAATAATTATGTACTCCTTTCTTCGTGATAGTGGATATGTTTGGTGTATACTGCATAATGCCATCCGCTTTTGACAATTATTGTCCACGGCTTTTTTTTTTAAATAATAATAAATCTTTATTTTCTCTCAAACAATCCAACTTAATGGCTAATTTACAAGTTATTATGCTGCCTTACATTAGAAAGTGAGGAGCTGGTGTCTGAATTAGGCAAAGCCTGTGTTACAGATCACCAGGACCCCAATTACACACGCGGACACATAAGCGACCGTTTAGATTATTTATATCTATGATTATGAATACAATTGTAATGAAATAATAGTAGATACTTATGGATTACAATAATTTTAGGTTAAATAAATCGGGAATAAAACTGTCTAAAGGCAAGTGGGTAGTGAAATGTAAAAACAGATAAATATGATGTAAATATGTTGTGAATTGTGATTAATTACTATTGATAAGACTTTCTGTAGATTTGTAATTTAATTTTTGCAGCCAGTCTGAAGTTAAACGCTTGCATTTGTTTTTCTTTAAGGGGTATATTGATAAACTCTTGTTGATTTTATTATATAAGTTAGGACCCAGGTAAGTAAAGAATCGGTGGGCAAAGGTGGTTCTGCATAATGGTACCGTGCATACCTTACTTCTTATTAGTTTGTTCTTGTTTTTGTCTGGTTCATAAACTGTAAGAGTGTGTTGTTTAAGAACCGTTTTTAGGATGAAAATTTGTCGCACTGTTAGTAACTCCCATTTCAGATAAAGGTCAGTAGTGGGATGATAGTAAGGTAAGAATAAGCCAACCTTTAGAAGTGCTCTCTGTGCTCTTTCTAGTTTTAAGAGATTTGTTTTACATGTCCCGCTCCAAGACGTAACACAATATTCAAGCTGCGATTGACATAGTGCGTAATAAATTGTTTTTAGAGTTGACTTAAGTGCTGAATGTCTTAAAGGGTGGAAAATGGCTATTAGTCTGCGTACTCTAGTAACAAGAAGGTTAATGTGATCGTGGAACTTAAGTTTGTCATCAATGATCACACCCAGGTACTTAGTGGATGTAGTATTTTTAGCCTTGGACAAAGACAGTCAGTAGATGAATCAGAACACGCATGCGAGACTATAGATAGCTCAGTATTTGGTTTGTCATTATTTCTGATGGAGAACGTCATGTAATTGGTTTTATCGACATTAAGGCTAAGTGTGTTACAATTTAACCATTTGGTAACTGTGTTCATCCCATTCTGAGCACTTAAAAAGACTTATTTTTGCATTAGTAAGTTTAGTCTGACAAAGGTCATTTATATACACGAGGAATAATGTTGGCCCTAAGATACTGCCCTGTGGCACACCATAGTATACGGTAGCTTCCTCACTAATCACGTCTCCTATTTTAACACACTGTGTTCTATCTGTCAGGTAATCTCGAAGTAGTTTTAGCTGAATATCTCGTATGCCCAGATTTTCCAGCTTATCCAAGAGGATAGGAACAGAAACCGTGTCAAATGCCTTAGCAAGGTCTAAAAACACTCCTAGTACTTTCTTTTTTGCATCTAGATTTGAAACAATATGGCTGGTTAAGTCGAGTACAGCGTCTGAGGTGGATTTATTTGTCCTGAAACCAAATTGCGACTCTGCTAAAAGATTTTTACTCTCTAGGTAATTAACTAATCGTTTATTGATTAATCGTTCTAAAATTTTTGATATAACGGGAAGAATGGAAATAGGTCTATAATTGCTAGGAGAGTCCTTGTCACCATTTTTAAAAACTGGATATATTCTCGACTTTTTATAAATTTTTGGAAATACTCCCGTTGTGAAGGACAAATTACATATATGTGTTATAGGTGGTGCCAGAATATATCTATGAGTCTTCAGTAATACACTGGGTATCATATCAAGACCCACGGAGCTCTCGCTTTTTAATCCCGAGATTAAAGATTCCACTTCAGTGTTATCAGTGGGAAGAAGAGTGAAGGAGTGACTACATTGGTTAGGAGCGAGGGGTAATGTCTGTGTCTTTTTATTAAGATTTTTTTCCGCAAGCTTTCTTCCTACGTCAGCAAAGTATTGATTGATGTTATTAACCGAACTTTGAGGGTCTTCAGGTCTTATTAATTCTGTAGGATATTCTTTTGGTTTATTTAAGTACGTGGTCTCTTTGATAATTTTCCAAATTTTTTTACTGCTTTTTCCTGCGTTTTGAAATTGTGTTGCCTCATAATCTCTTTTTAGTTTTTTAGTTAAAGTAGAGCAGAAGTTTCGGCATCTTTTGTATGTTACACGCAGTACGTGATTTTCAGGATTTTTCTTGAGGTTTTTGTACAAGTTGTCACGGTTTTTTATGCATTATAAGATACCAGGTGTTATCCACGGCTTAAATATTGTCTTTCTGTTTGATATTTTAATTCCTTTGGAGCTACTTTGAATTAGAGAGTACAATGCGTTATGGAGAAATTCTGCAGCCTCATTTGCATCATTCATCAAATACAGAGGACCAAAATCTAGGTTTATTATTTCTTTATTTATTCGGTCATAATCGATGCGTGTTGAAATTTTTGGAGGCTTTACCTTTGGCTTACCGACCATAAACAGAGCAATACTGTAATGATCCGTCAGAGTTGTTTGGAGGATTAGACTACGAGCTGTTTGATTAGTCTTGAGGAAAGTGTGGTCTAGGCATGTTTTATTGTGGGTAGGTGATGTGTATGCAGGCATCATACCATGAAAGGCAAGTAAATCTAGATATGAACAAAGGTTTATGTCGCTGCTTTGTTCTGCGATATTAATATTTATATCCCCCACTAGTAAAAGATTCTGTTTACATGAGTATTTTGTCAAAATTTTATCTAAAGAATGTAGAAAATTATCAGTGTTTTTGTATCCAGGAGGTCTATAAACAGCTAGGGCAATTGTGTCTTTGTTTAGTGTTATAATAAGACAGTTTGCTTCTTGTATTTCAGGTTCTTCCACAGTTATCATTAAGTTGCTTTTGTAGTAGACCACTACTCCTTCGTTCTGAGTTACATTATTGGTCGTGGCATAACTATTATACCCATTTAAAATTGGCAAATTAACTGTTGAGGGAAGCCAGCACTCCGTTAAAATAATACAGTCCCAATCAACCCCTGTGGCAGATAAAATTGGCATTAATCCTGACAGGTTACATTTAATGCTCCGTATGTTTTGTTGAAAAATTTTTAAACATTTTTTAGACTCCAGCAAATAAGAAGAACATTCCTCTGCATCACAGGTTTGGGCCACATGGATTGGGCCACGTTATAAGAGTCAATTTCAGTTTGTACATTCATCAATTCATTGAACTTTGATTAAGAAGTGTAACACAGTACAAAATACAATATCAAATTCCAATAGAAGGATGAGGAACTTAACAAAAACAAGCTTTTTAAGTGATAAATATATAACATAATAATATTTGAGTTTTCTAAGACCGTTTCCTTTTAACTTCAGAGCAAACGTGGATAATTCATTTTGAAAAGTACTTTTAGTATATGTTTTTATTCTATAAAAATAGTACTTAACTGTAAATATTAGTAAGCATGCAAAAACAGGGGTTAAAGCTAAGGTTAGTCACATATTTGTTTCATAAATAACTGTGACAGTGACAATAACCGCGCAGGCTGTCGTCCAGCGCGCAATATTATGATATGTTACCTGGTAAACGACCTTGGCGAGAATCTGAATTGTCATATTTTAGTGTTCGAAAAGGAGCCAAATTTAAAACGGTTGAAGTATGGGAGTTACGTTTCCTGTAGTTTTGTTATTCGTAGTACTTTGTCTATATTCTATCTAAGTATACAATATAATGAATTAGGGTTTCCTCTAGTAAATTGCGAAATGCTTTCACAATAGCAATGCAAACCATGAAGTTAAAAATTTACATTTAGAAATAAACATGAATAAACCTTGCCTTCTTAACGTTGCATCTTAGGCCGGCCACAGACGGACCGCATCTTGAAGTCTGAACCGACTACAAGATGCGGTTGCCGCACGGCGGTCTTCAGCTTCCATACTAAATTCATATCCGCAATACACGGACCACTCGAGCAGTTCGGTCGGAGCAGTCGCTCTGCGGTCGAGTTTCGCCGTGCGGTCGAACAACAAAATGGTGTCGACTGCATGATGGGGTCGTGTACGACTTCAACGCGACGGTTCTAGAGCAGTCGGCCCCGACTGCAACTTGCGGTCCGTCTATGGCCAGTCTAACAAAAATACGATAACCGTGACGTCATAAAACTTTAATTTCAGCAACAGGCCGGCGGCGTGTACGGCGGTTGCCTGGTGGGCGGCGTGGGCGGAGTCGGTGGCGTGGCGCCCATGCAGGCGGTCACCGTCGACGGACAGGACGCGCTCTTCATACCGGCACAGCACGCGCAGGTAAATAGTCTTTAATACTGCGACTAATGGCGTAGCCTAAAAATCGGCCAAGTGTGAGTCGAATTCGCGCATGAAGGGTTTCGCACCATTGAATAGCAAAAATTAGCAAAAAAATGTATTTTTTAGGGTAATATCTGTTTTTTTAGGGTTCGGTACCCAAAGGGTAAAAACGGGACCCTATTACTGAGACTTCGATGTCTGTCCGTCTGTCCGTCTGTCTCCAGGCTGTAACTCAAGAACGGTAATAGCTAGAGAGTTGAAATTTTCACAGATTATGTATTTTTGTTGCCGCTATAACAACAAATACTAAGGGAGATCGCAGAAGACAGACTATCCGTGACGCACTTTTTAGTCTGTGGAAATAGAACCTATGCAATTATATGCAGTAACGCACATGACGCGCAAAAAGTCCAACGCACAAAAAATTCGTATAATTCTGGCAGACCGCATCGCGCCGCGCCGCACAAAAAGTGTGCGAAAAAAATAGAACGTTTGCTTCAACACGCGCTAACGCAGACGGCGCACACTTTTTAGTCTGCAATCTGCATTTGTAGTGACGTAACATACGCGATCTACCTAATTACCATGGCGCCAGATATCGCTGTAACGATGTTAATTCATGAAATACAAAACAGACCAGTAATTTATGATACTTCTAAGGCAGAATATCACCGTTTCAAGTGTACGTGTACCCATTATTGATATAAAGCAATAGTAGTATTTTAAAAAGATAAAACCGACTTCAAATTGTACGTGATTAAGAATTAAAATTCCCTATCTCAAAAACTACTGAACCGATTTTGATGAAACTTGCAGTATGCCCTAAGTTTAACAATGCCTAGTACAACAAAAAAAGAATCACTTAAATCGGACTTGTAGTTCCGGAGATATGCGTGCACAAACATAAAAACATACATACATCCATACATACACTTTTGAAATTTGGCACATTTGTACAGAAGCTACTATAGATTAACATATACAAAAACTGGACGGTTCTGGAAATATTATGAAGTGAGCACGGTCCTCGCGTCGTTGCGAGGTGAATCGCTTGCCCGACTTTCAGTTTAGAAGGTGCAAAGGAGAATCTTGTAAAATAACGCACTCGATGTTCAAGATGAATTATTATAATCCCCTGACAAAATCTATCAAAAAGTAAACAAGTCAAAATACCATAAACTAAAGAGTACAAAATAATATAAAAAAGGTTTTTATAAAAGAAATTTAGATATGTACACTACATCACCCCCCTCCAGAGACCGTCAAGGGCGATAATAGTCAGTAAACATGACCGAAGGTAGAATCTTTAAGTCTTGTCGCTTAAGTCGCCAGAGTTTCTGTGAGTCGGAACTGTTGCAGTGAGTCCCAGTGAGTCGGAACTGTAAGCTGCTGCACGGGATCCAGTGAGTCGGATAGCTGCCGTGCGGGGCCGATGCTACGTGCTGACCAGGAGAGATGTGCTCTGCTTGCTGACCGGTCGGTGTAGTGAGAAAGCCCGTTGATGCCGATGCGGAGTCGTCCAGGACGCGGTACATTGCGGCTAGTGGACGAGATACCCGATGAGGCGATGCTGGCTGACGCGGTGCGAAGGGGCGGGGAGTGATGGTGATAGAGATGGCGTGTATGGTCACCGATGTCTTGCGCCGTCTCCTTGTTCGCTGGTTACATTCTCCTTCAGATTCTCCATCCTGTGTTCCTTCCGGGGTCACCAATGAAGTGAGCACGGTCCTCGCGTCGTTGCGAGGTGAATCGCTTGCCCGACTTTCAGTTTAGAAGGTGCAAAGGAGAATCTTGTAAAATAACGCACTCGATGTTCAAGATGAATTATTATAATCCCCTGACAAAATCTATCAAAAAGTAAACAAGTCAAAATACCATAAACTAAAGAGTACAAAATAATATAAAAAAGGTTTTTATAAAAGAAATTTAGATATGTACACTACAATTACATACATACGCGTCGAATTGATAACCTCCTTTTTTGAAGTCGGTTAAAAAAATGCCATAAAAATACGTCTATTGTATGAGAGCCCCCATAAATATTTGATTTGTTTTATTAGTATTTGTTGTTATAGTGGCAACAGAAATATATAATCTATGAAAATATTAACGCTCTAGCTATCACCGTTCTTGAGATACAGCCTGGAGACAAACAGACAGACAGACATCGAAGTCTTAGTAATAGGGTTCCGTTTTTACCCTTTGGGTATGGAACCCTAATAAAAGAACTTTTGGAAGGATACCCATTACCCATAGTCCAAGTAATAATTTTTAACAAGTAACTAACCTAAAAAATTATTCACACCACGCACCTAGATATTATATTATGTAATATGTTTTCATCCTAGGATCGGTCATCGGTCATGCGATTTTGTTGTCTTGCCTATGTGTTTATGACAGTAACTGGAACTATACCTATTTTAGCATTCGAATGTGTGAACGTTATCGTTTTGTACTGCATCAAATTTCCATGTTTTCCATCACACACTTGGCCCTTTAGCCCCGGAGGCTGTACCAAAAATGTTTTATGCAAATCCATACTTAATACTATAAATGCGAAAGTGTGTCTGTCTGTCTATCTGTCTGTGTCCTCTTCAAGCCCAAACCGCCGAATCGATTTTGCTGTTTTGTATGGGTATTCTTTGAGTCCCGGGAAAGGACATTGGATACTTTTAATCCCGGAAAAATGTGGAAAAATGTACGGTTCCCGCGCGACAAACAGCTTTTGGCGCGGCGTCATCTAGTGTTATGTAAATGTCTTTCAATATGCATAAAAATACATATCCTAATGAGCAAAAACGGTATGCAGTCTGACCTTTGCGTCACCATAATATTATTATGTTCTTGACGTGCTCTGAATGCGCAATTACCTGCAAACAAGACGTCCTTTCTAGTCGTATTGCTTCCGTCATTGAGTTTGAAATATAAACAACCGTTAGGTAGGTTATAGATAGGCGTTTAAAAATACTCAATTATAAAGTTAGAAACGCAGTATGACCCGATTTCAATGTTTTTCACAGGAGTTTATCTTTTCAATAGCGTTGTTCATTGGTTAACTATTTGTCGTAAGCTTATCAAAAGCACGAGTGAAAAAACTCCTGTAAAAAAACCTGAAAGGCAAAAATGTTGTTAATTACGGTTATTGGAATAGTGTTTAAATTTGGAACATTTTAAATGATTCCAGAATTTCTCCGGTCTGGGGCAAGTGAGTTTAGTGAACGGTCAGCTGGTGAGGACGCCGGTGTTGCCAGCCGGCTTCCTGCAGAACGTTATGCATCTGCCCACCGGTGAGTCACAGTGTTGCTAGCATCACACTTCATCACATTTGCGCTTTACTTACATTTGCTTTTTCTCTTTTTTTCGTATCTTAATTAAAAAAATATTAAAAGAAAACATTTAAAAAATTACAAAAATAAAAAAAAAATAATAATAAATAGTCTCCTTACATAAAAAAAATTGTAAAGTTAGTAAATATTTCTGAAATAAAACTTAGCTGTAAAATGTTAGCATTTTATTGACATCGGACAAATCCGAATTTTGCAATAATACTCATTTAAAAAATATCAAAGTATAAAAAAATCTGATCATTAGGCTTCATCAATCGCATGCTCATTTGGCTTCTAACTGGTTCTGTTCTCATACTAATCTGTGTTTTCCGCTCCCCGCTTGTCACCACCTAACAGAGCAACAGGCGACAGTGTCCATCCCCGGTACTAACATTACCATCCCGCTGAGTGCTTTGACCGGCAACCAGATGATTACCATACCGGGCACCAACATAACGCTCCCCAACGGGTTGCAAATACCGACGAGTCAGGCGATTTCCATCCCCACGAGTGTGCAAATGCCCGTCGCGAGCGTTGGCAACAATGTGCAACTGAGCGGGGGGGATAACAAGAGCGGGGTCAAGGACGCCAAGCCCGCGAGCCCGCAAGCACAAGGTTGGTCATGGTTACTTTGCCCTTACGGCGTACGGACAGACGAATTCCCATAATAAAATATATAAGTCGAGTGTCGCACAGCTGCCCCAGCTTTTCATCTTTCACTTTCTTTGCTTTACTTTTATTTTAATCACAGTTGTATATAATCATCATGTACATTTTATTTCATTTTAAGCTTGGTGTCTGTAAATAATAATTTGATGTGTACGAACATAACGTCTAAACGGTTTTTCCGTTTTTGGCAGCCACACACGTTGATTTGTTTGGAAATTTAATCTAATAATTATTGTTACTTATACCTAATATCAGGCTTAAAAAAAGCATGATGCACAAATTGACCTACTGTGTGGCTGACATAAACAATTTATCAATAGCCAAGAATATTATCCGATTACGTATAGTCCGCGCGTGAGCTTTGTGGTGATGGGTGCTGAGGATCGAGCGATGCGCTATTATCGGAAAATACTTTACACTTCCTCTGCACCATTCCTCAGAGTTCGCGCGCGCATCGGATACGTTGATTCATAGGCACTCGGCGGACCTGTGTAATTTGGTCGTGTTATGTCAAACCCGGCCGACAGGGGACAGCTGATCGTAGCCAATATTTGATTGACATAATCCGACCAATTAGAAGAAGCGCTTAAATCGGCCGGTCTGCGACTCGAGTCGCCTAAAGGACGTAACCCACGTATTCTCATAAAAGATGTACCGCAACATATGACGGATGATAATTTCCTTCTCGCACTTTTTAATCAAAATATTAATGGCGAAATGAATATGTCTCAAGAACAATTTTTGCGTTCAACAAAAATAGTAAGACGTCGTAATTTAAATAAAGATTACAACAACAGGAAATGGATAGGTATCGAATTAGACCCCGCTGTGCGTAAACACCTAATCAATTCAAAAGAAAAACTGTTTATCGATTGGGCGATGTGTCGCTTCGTGGACGACGTTGAGCTGGTCCGCTGCGGCAACTGCCAACAGTTTGGGCACGTCGCTAAATTCTGTCGCGATCCTAATCCTTGCTGCTATCACTGTGCCGAAAAACACAGCTCGTTGTCGTGCCCCAACAAAGATAAAGAAAATTTTAAGCCAGTTTGTGGTAGTTGCCAACGTTATAAAAAATCTTCCGACCACCCCACGGGCTCCCCAGACTGTCCAACATATAAAAGCAAAATGGAGCAACTTATTTTAACTACTAGGTATGGATAGTTTAAATATAGGACAGTTAAACCTCCATAATAACAAGCACGCGACTTTAGAATTAGAAAAGTTAGTTTCTGATCACAATTTAGACTTAGTACTTGTTCAAGAACAATATCAACTCGCGTCGTTTCGGTCGAAAATGATACAAATTAATAACTTAGCTCGCGCGGGTATATACACACCTCAGTCTAGATTTTCAGTCACGGCCTTAACTAACCTTTCGACGTCGCATTGTGCGGTAGCCGAGGTATCGTGTCCTCAGTTTAGACTATACGTTGTAAGCTGCTACTTTCAGTACGCGGATACCGTAGGCCCACATTTACATCAACTCCGCCGCGTATTACAATCTCTCGCGGGTGATAAAATTATTATTGGCGCCGACGTCAATGCATCCTCGCCCTTATGGCACGGCCAGCTTAGGTACACTGACCGCGACCGTCGTACCGCTGTAGAAGACTTTATTGCGGAGTTTAACCTCCAAATTCACAACACCCCCGATGCACCACCTACCTATAGTAGCCCAACGGGCGAATCGTCGATTGACGTCACGCTATCCAGCGCGTACGTCCAGATTAGGCATTGGCGCGTCCTACCTGATGCGTCATGTAGTGATCACCGCTTATTGGTGTACGAGTTTTCTCGTGCGGTCCCGAGTGATACCGTAGTCAATTCTAATGACTATAAATACAACGTAAAGAACGGCGATTGGAATTTATTCCGCTCCCTCATTACCGCTCATGCCGGAGACTTCACTCGGCCGGATTTAAGCGTCGATGAGTGCGCGGAAATTATGACAAACACATTTGTTTACTGTGCCGATGTAGCCTTGGGTCGTAGACCTCTTAAAAAAGATCACAACTGTAAATGGTGGAACAGTAACCTTCTTAATCTTCGTCGGGAATTTAGAAGGGCCAGGCGCAAAATCAATAATCTTCGTAAATCTGGCCACGATCGTTCGAATTATAATTACATAATTAGTTTGAATAACCTACGCATTTCAAGGTCACGCTATCGCGCCGCCGTTACGTTAGCGAAAAATAATATGTTGAAGAATGCCGCGAATAGACTGGATAAAGAGGGCCCCTGGTCCTCTTTATACCACGAGCTTAAACCCGGTAGTAGTAATGAGCCAAGCTTTTTCTCAAATATTAAAATTAACAACTCTTACACTTGTAGCTTAGACGAAACGGCGAAGGCATATCTAAACGTTCTCATCCCAGACGACGAGCCCTCCTTGGATGATGAACACCACCGCGACATTAGGAGTAGAATGCTAGACCCCATACATACACCGGCCTCAGATTTACCAACTTCGGAGGAGTTTAGTAAAATAGTAAACCTTTTGCCTATAAAAAAATCTGCGGGCGAGGATAAAATATCGAATATTATGATAAAACAAGCGTGCTTAGCGGCCAGTTCATCGATTCTACATGTTTACAACAGATGTATCGCAGAAGGTATATTTCCAAAAATTTGGCGCACCGGTTGCTTAAAATTAATACCTAAAGCGGGAAACAAACCTCCTGACGACCCAAAATCTTACCGTCCGATAACGTTACTGCCTTGCTTAGGTAAATTACTAGAACGTCTCATCGTACCTCGCCTGCTACCCGGTGGCCCTAAATTTCATAGTTATCAGTTCGGTTTCACCGCCGGGAAATCGACTGTTGACGCGGCTATGGAAGTTAGAAAAATAGTAAATCATTCGGAATCTAAATACGTGGTCGCCATTTCATTAGATATCTCCGGCGCGTTCGATCATGCTTGGTGGCCGATGTTATTATTAAAACTAAAAAATCGAGGTTGCTACTCTAATATTTATGCCATAATACGTTCTTATTTTTTTAACGGTCAAACTAAGCTTCGACTTGGCCATTGTACACACGCCAAAGATTTAACATGCGGCTGCCCTCAGGGCTCTGTTATCTCGCCAAAACTATGGAATTTCGGATTTGATGATTTATTAAGTCTTCCCCTACCACCGCTGTGCGTACTAGTTGGCTACGCCGATGACGGTTTTCTCATCGTTCATGCAAATTCACGTTCCGAAATTGAATCTAAAGCCAATGATAGTCTTAATTTAATATCGAGCTGGGGTAAACGTAATCGCCTGAAATTCGCCGCGCATAAAACTTACCAAATTCTTTTAAAAGGGTCCCTTATATCTTCCCCTAGCATTAAACTTGACAATATTAACGTTAAACGCAAACAGTCACTCTGTTATCTTGGTTTTTACTTGGAAAATAAATTTTCATTTTTAGAACATATAATTCAAACCGGTGAGACAGCGAAGCGCAATTTTTACTCCTTTACCAAAATATCTACGTCGACATGGGGCCTCTCCTTCAAAACCCTAAAATTAATTTACACTGCTACTTACCTAGGCAGCATTTGCTACGGGGCCCCCGTGTGGGCTGACAGAGCAACAATCGGCGCGGCTCGTCGCAAGTTGCTACAAAGCCAACGTCTTGCTCTTATATTCTTATGCAAAGCTTACAGGACCACAAGCACCGAAGCCTTACCTGTGTTAGCCGGAGTTTTACCCGTTGACCTTGAGATTCAGCGTCGTGCGACAATTTACTATCATAAAAAAAACATTGACAACCCGTTCTTTTTAAGCGCTCGCGATAAAATTAAAATAGCAAGACTGTTTGAACCTTTAGAAAACTCTGTGCAAAGCCTAATCTCCGAATGGCAGTCACGATGGGACTGTTCCACCAAAGGGCGACACCTTTATAATTTTTTTCCTAATATTCGTGAACGGCTATCCAAACATTGGATGGATATTGATCACTGCGTTTCTCAATTCCTGACCGGTCATGGAAATTTTAAGGCCAAACTTTACGGATTTAAACTAGTAGCATCACCCATGTGCGAGTGCTCGACCGAAGGCAACATGTTTGAACAAACCGCGCATCATGTTCTCTGGGAGTGCAGTCTCTGGCAGGACGAAAGAACTACTATGCTAAACAACCTACTCTGTACATCTGGAGTAGCATACTACGGTGATCTCGTGGACAGCGCTAGGAACTTCCGTGCCTTCAAGCGTTTTTGCCACAATTATTATTGGCAACAGTCAAACACAATAAACTCCAATATTAACTTAGCTTTAGCTTAGGAGTCACAATTATTAACCTTATTTCCGTGGTGCTCCCCCTTAAGTTCTTTGACTTTCGGTCATTGCAACTTTGTGCTGTCTCCCGCTTTTATGGGGAGGGAAATTGGATTCTTCCTACTCCTCCTATTTTCTTCTGATTAATTTCGTTGCGGGTCCCAAGACAGTATTAGCATGTCCCTCGGGCTCCCTGAGATCATATCAAAGGGTTTTCGTGGTTGGATGCCGCTGTCGATCCTGGCGACACAGGAGATACAGTGGTGGGAATGTGTGGTGGGCCAAAGCCCGTAAAAAAAAAAAAAAAAAAAATAATCCGACCAAATGACGGAGGTCTGTCGACTGCCTATGAATCAATAATTTCTTCGATGGTACTCCCTGATTGATAACTTAAAGGTCGCGAAATTACGCACTCTTAAGTTATATTCTCGCTCCCTTACTGATAAAGATTAACCAGCGTATAAAACTATTTAAGATCCTTAGGTCTGATGTCTTCGTTTGTCATGTGACGCTTCCGATGTGCCAGACAAAGATCTAAGATAACTCACACTTGTATAAAGTTATACGCTGTGTGAATATTTTTATTAGTGAGGGGGTTGGAGGTTGTATACAAGTTACAACCACTATTACTATTACCAGCGGGCGGCGGTGTGGCGGTGCGCGGGGGCGTGGGCAGCGTGGGCGGGGTGGGTGGCATGGGCAGCATGGGCATGGTGCCGGTGCAGGTGCCCGTGAGCATGGCCAATGGCCACACCGTGTACCAGACCGTGCACCTGCCCGTGCACGCGCCGCACCTGCAGGTCATGCCGCAGCTGCAGCAGGTACGTGTGTGACGTACACATTACACGAGAGGTGGCATACAAATATTTCCTTTCCAATAAAAGACCTACAACATCAAGGCACTTTAGTAACATATCAGAATTAAAACATCTTTTTGTTAATAAGGTGTTACCTTATAGGGCCTATATAGCTTTAACATGTCCTTTCCTTTGACGCCTTTAATATAACTTTTACAGGTTTCAGTGATGATTATAGAAATACGATAGTAAATCTTAGCCAGGATTAACGTTGTATTATTTTTAATAGTCAGTCGTGCACGTATATCTGTTGAAATAAAATTACCCTCTTGACTTACATTCTGGATTTCATTTTACAGATGCAAGCCCAGCCTCAAGTCGCCAACGTTCTGACGCCGTCCGGTCAAATTCAACAAATACAAATCGCTTCTTTGGGAAACGTTCAAGTGAGTGTTAAGCTAATGTACTTTTTCTCTTGCTTTTTTGCGGAGCCATGCCAAAATTAGTATAGGGAACAACCTGATTCAAACATTATGGAGACGCTGAATAAGGGAGTGGTTAAAATAACTAATTTAATTTGTAGAGTGGGACATCACAAGCTTCAGTCAGTGCCGCCCAAACGCCCGCTACAATCACACTACAGGTAAACACGATCATAAGACATATTATTATGAACAAGGCTCGTTTTTTATATTGTAGTCGTAGATAAGGTGTAACATCTGTCCTCTCAAATACTGCAAACTACACTTTAGTTGGCCGTGTTTGAGAAAAGTCGCTCGTCGAAAGTGCTATAATTCCGTTATACAAAATCCCTACTGAACGAGCGAAAGAAAGATGTTACACAAACAATAACGCATTTGTCTAACTCTTACTAACACTTCACGCTGCTCGGACAAGGCGGTCCAGGGTGTGCAGGGAGTACAAGGGGACTCTAGTATCCCACAGCAACCGTCCCAGACGATAATCACGAACACGCCCGCCGGGCAGCAGGTGACCGTCATACCGGCCGCGAACAATGTGACGGTCGTTAATCCTGTACAGGTATCTTTTAGACCCCCCAACACCATTCGTAGAAATAGTGTGTCAGTATATGATAAATGATGCTAGTAGTCGGATAAATTAACTTTCTTATAAATTATTTCGGGTTAAAATAGATGTCAGCCAATTCTCAGATATACTCGTTAACACACAAAATTTTATCAAAGCAGTCCGGCGTAGCATTGAATTAATTATGTGACACAAGAATCGTTTAATTTAATTAATTCTTTATGAGTTCGATAGCTTTGTGTCGTGAACATCTTCATTGTCGTATCTTATTTGTGGCTCCAACCAACTCCACGTCTAATATTCTAAGAATCGTTTAATTAAATTAATTCTTTATAAGTTCGATAGTTAAGGCTTTGTGTCGTGTTCACTAGAACATCTTCATTGTTGTATCGTATTTGTGGTTCCAATCAACTCAACGTCTGAGGGTCAATTCAGAACGCAACGTGACGAGGCGAGGCGAGGCGCGGTGCGGCATAAATTCGTATGGATTTGACATATTTCGTGAGCGTGAGACGCCTTGCAACTCTGTCAAATCCATATAAATTTAGAAATGCATCTAGGCGTCGCGTTGCGGTCGGAATCAACCCTAACGTTCTTTGGCATTATTCAGGTGCCAACCTTGGGCGTCGGCGGTATCGGCAGCACGGTGCAGCTGGTGCCGGCGATGGGTCTGCAGGGCGCGGTGCAGCTCACCCAGATACCGCAGACCCAGGCGCAGCAGCCGCAGCCGCAGCCCGTCATAGGTAAGGAGAGAAAAGTAAGAAACGTCAAGGCGATGGTGATGGTATTGAAAGTAAACGATTCCTACTGCCCATAGGTATTCGTATAATGTACGCTGTGTTGCTGTTAAAAGTTGTCGTAACATTACTTTTTAGCATACCGACACTTTTGTGTCATGTTTTTTCGTCTAGCCCCCTTTCGCAACGCGCGATAAGGAACTTCGTTCCAAAACCTGTAGTTACGTTTACTAACATAGTCGCATTTCCAGAGACGCCATACCCCGGTCAGCAGATCCAGCAGGATCCCAACGAGCCGGGCAAGTGGCAGGTGGTGACGGTGACGACGGGGCCCAGCACGCCGGAGTGCGAGAACATCAAGAGCCGCCCCACCAGCCCCGGCGGCGGTAAGCGCCTCATGAAGCGCGTCGCCTGCACCTGTCCAAATTGCGATCAGGGCGAAAAGTAAGTAGTTAAGTTGCCGAGGCCCTGATTCATATTGTGCAATTCGACTCGGATTTGGAAACTTCGTCGCGCGACATTCAATAAACGCTTACCGCGCAGGGCATGAAACAACAGCAATGAGCTTAGCAAGCAGCTGGACCTGAACCCTGCTGCTTAGATATAAGTTATAACGCTGGTCTACTCACACGTCCGGAAATGTCGGCCAAAAATGTGTTAATTAAGTAATATCTACCTGTGGAAGCTTGTAATTGGCTTTTCGTGTTCTATAATAATTTATAGTAAATTTAATATAGTTAGCTGTAAGCCAAACATGATAAAATAAAATAAAGTACGAGTAAAATATTATTACATAGAGTATTTTTGTAATATAGTTAAAATCTGTAGTTAAGTCAAGCTCTCGTCACAAATGGACTTGTGATGTTCGCTCTCGTAATGGTCAGTACTCACAATCGGTATTACTCGATAGTTTTACTCCAAATCGAGTAAAAATTATCGTATGGCTCACAAAACTCACAGCTCGAAGGGTCGCATCGAGCCAGCTCGATGGAATTAAATAAATCTAATTTCCATCGAACTTACTCGACGCGAGCCATCGAGCTTTACTCAAGCGTGTGTTCGGTGAATACTGAACGGCGAGCGTTACCCGATAAGCTCCGTTTAGACCAAACGAGCGAATGCTCATTCTAGTAAAGCTCTTTTGATGTAAACTAACAACGAGCATTCTTTCGTTGATCTAGTGTGTTCGCCACGTGTTCGGCGGTAAATAGGTAGAATAAGAATAATAAAGAATCTCGCTCGTTTGGTGTAAACGACGCAAGAGCGCTCGAGCAATTGCCTAGAGCGTTCTTTCGTGTTCGGACGTGCTCGCTCTTCGAGGCGGTTTCTTCAAAGGGATTCTAGTGTTCTTGATATTTTTACTTTTTGGCGGCTGGTTTTAGGTAGTTTATCAAAGGTTATTTCGTAAATATGGATTGGAGTAATGAAAAATGTTTACAAATGATAGAATTATACCATAACAAAAGATGTTTATGGGATCCAACCTTTGATGACTATAAAAATAAATTAACTACTTGTCGTTGACGAATGAGCAATGAGCGTTCGCTCGTTTGGTCTAAACGGAGCTATATGATTTTCATCTATAGAGCAAAAATTCTTATTCTTGATGTTCTTGTTGATTCGATTGGTGTAAACGATCTAAAGTATGTTGTAACGAATTATAGTTTACACTAAACGAATACGAAAGAATGTTCTTGTGCTGTTCTTGCTCTATGTTCTTTTGGTGTAAACCCACCTATAGAGTAATCCTGAATATGTGGACGAAAGCCCAAGCCGCGGGCTTTACTCGACGTGATTGCTCGATCGAGTAAAGCCATAGTCCGTATGTGAGTACTTAGCATATTAATATATAGATTATGTATTGTTGCAGTCGTCTGGTAGACCGCAAGAAGCAGCACCTGTGTCACATCCCCGGCTGTAACAAGGTGTACGGCAAGACGTCGCATCTCCGAGCACATCTGAGGTGGCATTCCGGCGAGAGACCATTCCTTTGCAACTGGCTCTTCTGTGGGAAGAGGTAGGATTGCTATATTTTATATATATTCTAAATCCTTTCCTAACTTGTAAAGTTTTAGTTTTGTTTTAGGATCAGATAGAATGAAAAAGCTCAGGTAGACCTTCGGTAGACCGTAACGTGTATGGCTTACATTACGTAGTTTGTATCTCTCGTTCGCCTACTTTAGCGCTATCTCGTTTCACAGATCGCTAAGACTGAGATAGCAATGTCGATAGGATTACTTTTTTAATGGGATTAGATTATCCCATTAAAAAATCGGCCAAGTACGAGTCGGACTCGCGCACGAAGGGTTCCGTACCATTGTAGAACAAAATTAAGCCAAAAATTGTGTTTTTATATGGGAGCCCCCCTTAATTTTTATTTTATTTTAATATTATTATTAAATATTAAAGTTAACATATAACTAAGGATTTTGAGAAAAATTCAAGTACCTACCTATTGCCATTATTGATGTAGAGCAAAAAAGGCCAAAAAAATCACGTTTGTTGTATGGGAGCCCCCCTTAAATAATAACTTTAGTTTGTTTTTAGTATTTGTTGTTATAGCGGCAACAGATATACATTACCTATTACCGTTCTTGAGTTACTGCTTGGAGACAGACAGACAAACGGACAGACATCGAAGTCTCAGTAATAGGGTCCCGTTTTTACCCCATAGGTACGGAACCCTAAAAAGTAATTAATTTGATTTTGGATCTTATTTTTAAATGACTTCCAAAAAGGAGGAGTTTATAAGTGAGGTTGTGGATTTTTTTATCTGAGTTGACTCCTATTTCAGATTCACCCGGTCGGACGAGCTCCAGCGGCACAGGCGGACGCACACCGGCGAGAAACGGTTCGAGTGTCCCGAGTGCAGCAAGCGGTTCATGCGCTCCGACCACTTGGCCAAGCACGTGCGGATACACACCAAGAATAGAATCACGGTATGTCCAGTTAAAGTTCACTTGTAAAACACCTAAAAATTTGCCTATTGAACTAGTGCTATGGATCGCAAAAAACTATTAATTCGCTCGGCAAAACTGAAGGTGGCGTATGTCTACAAAATCTTCCAATAACTTTTATTATCTACTGATAACGTTCGCACCCGCCTCTCTCACTGTTTGCCCTATCATATACTTACAATCGACTTACAATCAATCCCTAAAATATGTGAATTTCCTTCTTTCTATCTTCGCAGAGCGATCTTTATAGTTGGGAAGGGGAAGAGGGGATTTCGGGACAAGCTCGAGCGTGTCAGATTAAGCTTGTGTAGGCTTCCAACACGTGTCTAATTATCATGGTATAGAAATCAGATTTCTCACGTGGTGGGTAATTTTTTTTTTTTTTTTAACATTGAAATGTCATCGGATCGGTCAGATTAAGATAGGAGATGTTTAGTATACCCCAAAGAAGCTTCCATATAAAGCACTGACGTTTCATAGGTTAGGTAAGCCTGTAGGGACAATTTAAAATATAAAAAAATGAAGCTTCATATTTTCTTAATAGCTTCGCAAATATTTTATTTTGCACTAAACTAAGTGATTTAGTCCTTGTTGTCTAAAGTATATTTACAAGTTATAACTGACCTAAATAAGCAATTTTCTGAATATATTTTCTTTTTCAAAACTTTAAAATGGCTGCAGTTTCTGAACCCACCGCTAAAATAAAAAACGCTTTTATTGTTTTTTTATCAGTTTTACCTAATGTAAAAAACCTACTAGGTCTCCATGACGCTCAAGTGACTACACAAATAATGACATTTTTCTTTTTTACTTGTACGAGAATAAATTAATATGGTTACTCTATGGGAGTGCGATTGCGATATTCTTGTTAGCTAGCCGTTGCAGTACTTATAGACTCCAGAGTCACTTAAGTATGACAGGACTTTCATTCTCATAGCGACTCCGAATCCATCGATAATTTATCGTCAAGTGGACGCTAGCTTTATACAACTAAAAGCAACATTAATTATATTCGCAGGAGGTGGCAACTTCAACTCAGATGTACTCCGACTCGGCGTCGGATAGCGGCGACGAGAAGATGATGCTGACGATAGAGACAATGCAGGGCGACGAGGACAAGGTGGTCGTGGTGCGCTCCACCAAGATGGAGCCCGACGACGAGAAGATGATGCTGACGATAGGCGCGATGCCGGGCGACGACGACAAGCTGGTCATGGTGCGCTCCACCAAGATGGAGCCCGACGACACGTAGCCCGCGCTCGTCGACTACACGCAGGTGCAGTGGCTCGACTGTCCCGTCACTATACACGGACACCCCTTGGAGTAATGTCACTGTTTCTCGCACGTTGTGAAGTCAAAAGTGCACCTGTCTGGGCAAAAGTGTTATGTTGCAGGTATACTTAGAGTCTCATACTGATTATAAACTAGACGTTGCCCGCAACTTCGATTCGTTCCAGTGTTATAAAGGCAATAGTGCGTCTATCTGTCTGTAACTGATTTTGACGAATTTTTATGTATGGCCCGGCGAAGGACGTACAAAGAAATCAATAATATAAATTGTCATTCTTTACTCGAGGGTTGCTTAAAAACGCGCACAATCGAATAGGTCTGTACTTGCTTGTATACTTTAAGAGAAATGTGATTTTAGATTAAATACTTAAATGATAATTATATTGTAGTAAATTATTGTAAAAATGTATAAAGCCAGTAATGCTTGTTTTAGGATACAAGGGAAGTAGTGCCAAATATTATGTTTGTGTGTAAATATCTTACGTTCATATTGAATTGTATTTATTGTCGTCCTGCGTAGAAGTGTATATGTGGTAGAATTGTTTCTGTCCAAGCTAGATATAATCTAAAACATTGAGCTAATTGTTAGCTCGAGAATACGATAAACCGTCTGAAAGAAGCTCAAGTGAATATGTAAATAATGTCTAAATAATTGATTGAATGTTTCAGGGCTCCCACACAAAACTGCGAAATCGCATTGCATCGCAAATATCTGCGACAAAACTCACAATAAAAATGACATTGCGATGCGAATTTGCACGAATTCGCAGTTATGTGTGGGAGCCCTAAATGTGGGCGGGGGGGATGCTTGCTTCAAAGCAATTAAATATTTTGTTGTTCTGAGAGTTAAAAAAAATCTTTATCAAACATAACTTATGGGAAACGATATAAATGAACATATTATACAAGATGTTAGTGTAAACTGTAAACACCGTTATCCTTGAAACCATCAAATGAGCCCGTCAAAATGAAAAACTTTTTCTATGAGAACAATTATGCTGGGAACTCAAAAAAATGCCGTCTTCGTACCCATACTGATGCCCGGATCGGCAATTTGTATGGGTATGAAAACGGGTATTTTTTAGTAACGGTGTTTACACTAACACACTGTATAATAATTAAATATGCAAAGTACACGAATCGACAAGCGCTAAGCTTCCGTAACATTCCATAGAAAGATGACGTTTTGCAAACGTGAATCTAACTATAAAAATGTCAGTTCTAGGGAAAATGAAGTGCCGCGTTGTGCCGTGTCGCGTCGTGTCGTGTTGCTTTACGACGTGGAAAGGCCGTAGAGCGGCACGACACGACGTCGTCAACGTGGAACGGTGCGGTAACGTGGCACGGCACGTTGTCGTGACGTGAAAATTTACGTCAACGTAACGTGAAAATGCACGTCACGGTGTAGAAACATTTTACGTCTTTTTTTTCTCTTAAATCTCTCTCTCTGTCTTCTTAACAACGGCAGAAGCAGAATACGTATTGTGCGGTCCATATCTAGATAAGTAGTGAAGAATGTAACAGTTTAACAAGGCATAGTGAACGTACAATGTTGCTACATCGTAACGTGCATTTTTACGTTACCTTAACGTTAACGTAAATTTTCACGTCACGACAACGTACCGTGCCACGATACCGTACCCTTCCACGTTGACGATGTCGTAACGTGGACATGTGGACACAGGGACCGTACCACGAAACTGTTTTGAGACTCAAACAATCGTACGAGGATGCCGCGTCCTGCTCTAACAAACGTGAAATGACGTCGTTAGAGCAGGACGCAGCATTCTCGTCCGATTGTTTGAGTCTCAAAACGGTTTCGTAGTAGGCCTACAGGATAGGCCCTTAGTGCGGTCTCGCCGGTCAAACCGCCACACTCAGAGACAGTCAACAATTAGTTTATTTAAATTTAATGAAGAGTTTGTCAGAAAAAGGATGAAGGTTTTGACAAAATCTTCATTGAAATAAAGCATCGTTAAATCTTTCTAAGTGCGGCCTATAGAAAGAGAATTTTTTTATTTTCTCCTCCCAGTGATAATGTTAATCATCTTAATTCTACTGTTTCAATAAAAATACATAATATGATTGTAAATAAGAAGTAGTACTGCATAAAGTCCATAAATTATGTAAAGTTAATTAAACAATTAACGTATACTTTTTATATAAACTTCAGATTTTCTTTGTAAAAAAATGATTGGTTATAAAAGCCTTATTCATAATCTTAGCAGATATTTTCATTCATTGGGAATTTAACCAATATATTATTACAAACAACGAACGATAAATGTAAATAACCAAGTCTAACTTATCGATCTAGCATCGATTGAACATTTAAAATATAGCTTATCGAATATATTATAATGTGTACAGGGTTGAGTTCGGAGATGCGAGAGAGACAGACAGAGAGAGAAAGAGAGAGAGAGAGATAGAGTGATCCACACAGACATAGATCAAGATAGATACCGCATGTCGCTCCTTTAGTATGAAAACGAGCGTGTCACTTTTTAGGGTTCCATACCCAAAGGGTAAAAACGGGACCCTATTACTGAGACTTCGATGTCTGTCGGTCTGTCCGTCTGTCTGTCTGTCCGTCTGTCTCCAGGCTGTAACTCAAGAACGGTAATAGCTAGAGAGTTGCAATTTTTACAGATTATGTATTTCTGTTGCCGCTATAACAACAAATACTAAAAACAAGATAAATTAAATATTTAAGGGGGGCTCCCATACAACAAACGTGATTTTTCAAACATTTTTTGTTCGGTATTAATGATGACAACAAGTAGGCACTTCAAATTTTCACAAAAGCCTTAGTTATATGTGTACTTTAATAATTAATAATAATATTTCAATAAAATAAAAATTTAAGGGGGGCTCACATACAAAAAACACAATTTTTGCCTATTTTTGCTCTATAACGGTACGGAACCCTTAGTGCGCGAGTAAGACTCGTACTTGGCTAATTTTTTCCTACCACTGTGACGTACCGATGATAAGAAACGTGTCCATTATCAAGGCCAACGTTTCTATTTTTTCTACAGCTCAATACGGCACTTTTAGGCATTTAGACATTTTTATAATTCCGATTGACGTCCGATTCCGATAGCAGACTAAAGAACAGACTTTCGAAAGACGAGCATTGCTAATGCTCGTCGTTGGGGAACGCGATATGGCACGCGAAGTACATACACATGCGGTATCTATCTTGATCTATGTCTGTGGTGATCCGTATGTTGTTGGCATACATGTCATTAGATTTATAACTCTGTACACACTGGCTCACCTAGCTAATTAAAATTTTATTTTTCAAAGTACACAATGGTAAATTTGAAGTTATTTTAAAAGATTTGTTTAAATATATATTACTCATGAGTCATGACTCACGAGCCACATTACTAACAAAAATATTAATGAGCTATGTATTAAGAAAAACATGATTGAAAAGCAACGTTATATTACCCGTACATTGACATAATATATTATCGACCCTAACTACACATAAAAATATACAATGCCTTACTACGCCATACATGTCCCTGTATACTATACAAGGTGTAATAAAACTAAGTGATAATCACAAATAAGTCAATCACAAAATAAATTTGCTCTTTCGGTGCTGCTATTTTCACAGTGAACTCTATAATATAAGGAACACATACACACCCTAAAGTAGTTTCGTTACACCCTGTATAAAAAAATCGCTAGAAAATATTTTATATAGGTACCTAGCTTATTCATTGTGTAAATTTTTTATTGGTTAGGGGGTTAATTTTATAAAATTTACGTTCTTCATTTTTTTTACGTCGTTTTTTCATAAAAATATCGTTGCTGATGGGCATAAGAAAGTTTAAGCATAGTTGTATTGTTGCTATCATTATTGACACCTACACTCGTTAGCTTCATGTGGTACAAAATACTCGAGCACTTGTTGGGTCCAAAATGCTTATTAAATATTAATGTGTAGTTGTTTCGTGATTTTTATTGTACAGTGTAACATATCTTTGTAAATATAAATGTTGAGATGTTGAATATAAATATTTTCATATTAAATTCTCTTATTATTGAAATATACCTATGCCTGACTCATAAGGCCTAGCTCTACTAGAGAACCGTCAAGCTCGATGATTCTCTACAGCCTACACGTCACGTTCACGTACATGATATTTTCGAATTCGAGAGGAAGGGGGATTGAATAACCCTTCTGATAATGCTGTTACTATAATAGCTACGGTAGGGTGCTTAAAAATGTTTTTGAAGTGAAAACTTCTTTAGCGGCGTTGAGCACTTTTGTGGGATGGGTAAAAACTGTGAAACTCGCGTCAGATTTTCGTGTTGATCGAAAAACCATAGAAAAACCGTAAGACGGTTGGAGAGTAGTGTTTTGTGTCGAACTCGAACTCGAACTCGAAAACTCGAAAACTCGAAAACTCGAAAACTCGAAAACTCGAACTCGAAAACTCGAAAACCGTAAGACGGTTGGACTTTGGAGAGTAGTGTTTTGTGTCGAACTCGAACTCGAACTCGAACTCAAACTCGAACTCGAACTCGAACTCGAACTCGAAAACTCGAAAACTCGAAAACTCGAAAACTCGAACTCGAACTCGAATTGTAAGGGTTTCGATTAATTAAAAAAAATAGATTTTTTAAAAATCGATTTTCATAAAAAATGGGTTAAAAATTTAATCGATTGTAAGGGTTTCGATGAATTAAAAAATCGATTTTTTAATAATCGATTTTCATAAAAAATGGGTTAAAAAATGCACTTGAACGTTAATAATCAAGTTTTCACTTCTGCCGGCACTCCCGGAGTGCAACCCGTCTTTTTTTTTTCAACTCTTACGGTCGCAAATGTTTCTATTTGATATAAAAAATGAGCCCTGTAGCTCAACTGGGGTCGCTATTTTTATTTTAGTTTTCCATTTGATTAACGTGAGAAAATTTTCTTTTTTACTAAACTTGAATTTACACATAGTTCAAGCAATTTTTCATAAAAAAACCATTTTACATTCTAAAGGGTGAGGCCAAACGAGCGTAATTTTGTGAGTCGTGTGTCGCAGAATTCGGTCGCGCAAATGTTTTTTTTTCATACAAATCATAACTCACAAAATTACGCTCGTGTGAATGAAGTAAAAATTTTCTATGAAACTGAATGCAGTGAATTTCTGCCAACCGAAATTTGCAACTCACAACTCACAAATTACGCTCGTTGTGCTTCACCCTTAAAGTTGAGTGTTAAATAATGCATCAACATTTTATACGTGGGCCACGAAACAAAGTAGTTTGGGAACCTTTGCTCCATCTAAATCGCAATTTAGATGGATAGACTTTGTGAACCTTACAATTAGTTATCAAGGTACAGGGAAAAGGTGGTAATGTGGCCCCTGCACATATATTGGCCCCCCTCAATATTTAATGTTTTAACAACGCTATCCAGTATAATTTTGGTGGAACGGGATGCTCGCGGCATGCTACTAATTTAGCACCGTACAAATCCAACAGGCTGTCAAGTTCGATTGTCATTTGTGTGTGATTTTATTTCGATAGTTGTTAAGAAACAGAAATATTTGGCTTTTGTGTTTAAACATCGGATACATCAAACTGTTCTCTTACGGAATTTAAAAGATAAATAAGTATAAAATTATACATTTAATAAATATTTTTGGTACGTTTGTTTAAATATTAGCAATGATTGTAATTTGGCCCCCTCACATTGGTCGTAATGTTGTTTCAATGACAGAGCTGGAGAGCCATGGGTACAGTATCAAATTTTTGACTAATGGGCTATGTAGCCTGTGGAGGCTCCAAAGGTGACTATTACAATTGTGATTTTTGCATTAAGTTTCACTTGTGCAATACATTTAATGTGATATCCCCGGGGGGGCCACATTACCATCACTTGATCTCAAAATACCAAATTTGATTGATTAAGAATAATTAAAACTTTCGATTATCCTGCACGAGTTTTATTTATTCCCTAATAACTAATAAGCCATGTTTGAACAAATGAATAAGAAGTCCCTTAATGTATTTTTTAGGTTTCTGACTCCTATATTTTTTAAATAATGCTTGATAAAGTGGGGGGCCACATTACCACCTTCTCCTATATATTTTTTCAAGTAGGAAAGATGACTTATCTTTGTAAAAACTGCTTATAATATCCATAACAAACCATTAACATTTTGTTTATTAAAAAAAAAAAAAAACATAATAAGCTATGCATAAAACACCTAGGTATTTTTGTAGTCGCTAGTGTTTTATTGGACCGTAACTATCTGCAGCAGTCGACTGCCGAGTTCTGCACTAAAACCTTATCGCGATGCATCCGCGGTCGCTCGCTGGAACCAGCTCGAACTATCGCTTACAATGTTCATAATTATTGCATTAATGACTACTTGGAATAATAAGTAGGTGCTCAAAAATATTTCTAAATAAGCAAGATTAGTTGACTCTTATGACCCACCAACAAGTTAGGATAAGGATCCTTTAGCTTAAAAACTTGAACAAAAAGTAAAATATACTTATTAAAATAAAATTTGAAATTAGTAATTAGTATAAAAATAAAAACCTATAATTTTTCCATCTAATGCTGACATCGTATCGGGAAAGCTCTACATAAAAATCTACAACCGCAACGCACAGTATGACGAAATCATAAGTTTATGGGAAAATATAATCTTGATAGCTAAAGAGCGTTTTGAACGAAATCGTCCGACCACAATGGCGCAGGTCGACGAACGGCGTTTTCCGTGTCGCTACGTGTAGCCGCCCATTACCGCGACCGTGAAATCGTGATGCCGACCACTGCCTTGCTGAGGTGGGGCAAACGAGCTACCACCGCCACCAACAAGCAAGTGATTACCACCATTCTTCTCACTCACCCTTCACCCTCTTGCTACAAATAAAGTCACACAAGTAGGTGTAAAAGTTTTGCAACATAGACGCTGAATCTCACTCCTATAATGCATCCCCTAGGTAACAAAAAAGCTAAAATATAATTTTAACTGAAGTTTTGGTGAAGCTTGTAGGTTTCGAAGACGGTTGTAGCTCGTCTGCACCGCCTAATGTTGAGGCTCTATTTTTCTATTTTCACCGACGCCTCACTGATTCCAAACTTTTTGTTGACCATTGTCAAAAGTAACAGACTCCTAACAATGCCTCTCGAACGATTTGGCAATCGCTATTGTTCGGAGGTGTCCAAGCTTGACATGGAACTACTTAGATAAGTAACTGGATAATGCTACTGATCTAAACTTAGTAACACATAATGTTAAAATATTGTGTAGGTTGTTTTGGTGCGTTAAAATAGCAGAAATGTAGAAAAGAACTGAAAAATCGAGTAAATTTTTTTGCGAAGTGGATTTTTATAGAAACCCCTTGAAAGAATTAATTAATCTGAATCTCATTTGTATATGGTCGGGACATAAAAGTTGAGGCTTCACATTGAAATGTGAAAAATGCCGCTACAAGAAATAGTCTCGTTACTAGCGTATACGGAATAGATACACTTCGATGCTGTTATCGAACAACATTTGCATTAAATTGTAATAAGATTCCTGTCTCGTGCAATATAACACTATCCTTGAACAAACTTCGTATCGTTAAGTGTATGTTTTCTAAACGAAATTACCAGTTATACCATAGATAAAGCAAACGGTATGGTGAAGCGACGATAGAGATCTAACATCGCTAGGCAAGAAAGCAAGACCAGGCTAATCGGTCCGCTGCCTCGCTACGGCGTATAGCCTCTAATGAAAGATAGACGATAAATTCTAATTATATCTAACTAGCTGACTAATTACACGGGGCAAGTAAATGTATATAGCACGTTACTACGCTCCGTACCTATTAATTACTTCAAAGCTACTTCAAAGTTTAGTCAATTCAATAACATGCGAAAAAAGTTTTTAAAGCTCTTTTTAAATAGTAATTTAAGTAATAGTTGCGTGTGTACGGTAAATTATACGGCTATTGCTGAACCAAAGATTTCCTTTGGTAGGATTGGTCCTTATGGCCCAAGGATGGATTTAAGATGTGGAGCCACCGCGATTTTTGATGTAATTTTTTTTAAAATTTTAGCAGCTTCTGCTCTGGAGGAAAATAAATCTCAATCTGTATAGAGGCATTAATTATGGTACTATTCCAAGTAAGGTAGCATATTTGGATGACTTAAGAATGCTTAATACATTTTAGGACTCATATTTGCACGATAAAGATGTTAAACAACGTAAAAAGAAGAAGAAGAAGAAGCATTATTTAAACGCGCTAATCTTAGTATGAGTCAGTAATTATTGGTCCAATTTGAAAAATTCTTTCAGTGTTAGATAGCCCATTTATCAAGAAAGGCTATAGGCTATATTTTATTACGCTAAGACTAATATGAGCGAAGAAATAAAGGAAAATGAGGAAAAAACGGGGGAAATTATTTGATAGGGCTTATTTTACGAACTACTGGAGTAATTTTTCTGTTATTTGGCACAGATAAAAAGTAGGAACGTGAAGGATCATAGGCTATTTATTGTGGACTAATTTGTCTGTGAAATATCTAATTTACGCGGGCGAAGCAACGCGGAACGTCTAGTAATATTATAAAGCTGAAGAGTTTGTTTGAACGATCATCGAACATCCGATTTGAAAGAATCTTTCAGTGTTTGATAGCCTATTTATCGAGGAAGGCTATAGCCTATATTTTATCACGCTAAGACCAATAGGAGCAAAGATACATAGGAAACTATGAAAATAAAGCTGAAGAGTTTGTTGGTTAGTTTGTTTGAACGCGCTAATCTCAAGAACTACTGACCCGATTTGAAAAAATCTTTCAGTGTTTGATAGCCTATTTATCGAGGAAGTCTATAAGCTATATTTTATCACGCTAAGACCAATAAGAGCAAAGATACAGAGGAAAATGTAAAAAAACGGGGAAAATTATTTGAAAGGGCAGTTATCTCATAGACTACTGGAGCAATTTTTATGTTATTTGACACGAATATATAGTAGACTACGTGAGACATGGGTTATTAATTTGTGAAAAATATACGGTTTCCGTCAAATTTTAGATTTACGCGGACGAAGCCGCGCGGAACGTCTAGTATTATTAATATGTTTATTGCTCCATTCATCACCATGTCTTTTGCATGCAGAATAATGCGGCTATCAGCCTCCTTATATAATAAAGCCCTGTCAACAGCGTTTTCGTTGGTTGAAAATCATATTATATTCTAAAAAAAAATATTTTATTTTATTTTTACTATCTTTTATCTAAATATTATTCCAAAATTGGCATTTAAACATTCGATTAAATCGAAAATGATACCAAACTCGACTATACCTTAATCCCACGCAGTTATTGACCTCATACCTTGTTAAAGCTAAAACCCCCCCCCTCCCCCACCTGCATGAAATATTCAGGTGGCTCCACATCGTAAACCCATCTTAGGGATATAAAGATCAATCCTACCAAAAGGAAATCTTTGGTTCAGCAAAAGCCGTATTCCTCGACTATAAGGAAATGGGCAATTAGCTCTTTACATTAGCTATTATTATTTGACCACGCTCCACGTGTAGTTACGTGCAATACTGTGGAGGATTAGGTTTCGCCGCTAACCTAACGTGAGTGTCTTGTCGTTGATGTGTCGTGAGGGTCTTTAGGTTAGGTTAAGCGCTGACCTAATAAATGTACTTTAATATGCTTCTCTACTGCAAATATCAAACAAGGCCCCTTGAAAGTTCGCTACGCCACTGACTTGCGCCGTAGACCGAACTCATCCTGGTGTATCACTCAGTCGACCATAAACTTGTACAATATACTTAATTATTTTAAAGAATCTACTGTTTTTAGAAGAATAACTGGAAATCCATATGTTAACGTATGCAGACATCACCGTAGCTACTAGATTTTTCTTTTTCTTCCGCATGTAATTTGTAGAAAAACAAGGCAATACACACTGTATGGTGTGCAAGGATATAATTATTATGTTTTCATTGTACAAGCAATTTTGTAAAGGTAGTCCATAAGCCTAAGAACTAGAACTAGACCTAAATAGGCACCTAGTCTTATCTGCTAAATCTTTTCTTACGACCTAATAGAGTTTTCGGGAATCGGGAACATCCTAAAGGCGTTTTTAGCCGCGGCGGATCCATAGTGAAATTTAATCTATAATCCAATTTAATACGTTAACAGGCCACGGTGAACCAATCTGTAGTGAATTATAATAAAGTATGACTTGCCTGTTTGAACGTATATAGAATTAAATTGCCTTACCTCCCACGCGTACATAAACAGTTACAGCAGTGAAAAGCTGTATGTGCTGCCAGAAAATAATTAGGTTGCTACGAATATGCCTTCACATTGTATAGCTAAGTAAGCTAAATAGCTAATTTTGAAAACCAAATTCTGTTAAAGGTATCCATAGAAGCATCGTTGAAATATACTCTTATCATAATGATAGCCATAATATATGATTAATCTATAATAATAATACTTTAGATTTTAGTTTCGTAACCGTCTCGAGAAATATTTGATCACGATCGAAAGTTCTAGTTCTGGATCGTTCCTGCCAAGACTGTCTTGGCCAGACAGATAAACAAAGTAAAAAATCAACACGTCTAATTAATAACGCCTGGTTCTTTTGTTCTGTCTGTCAGTTGGAGGTTAAAAAGGATTCGAACGTTGAGCTCTGCAGTATAATACAACGGTTCTTCGTTATTTAAGTTCATGCAGTTTTTACTGTATTAATTACAGGCGAGTGTTAAATAACTTTTCTATTTTATCTTTTTTCTAAAACCAGTTGAACTTTGCAGAGGGCATTTATAGCACTTACGTTGGGATGGTTGGCAGGTGATGAGCGTGTCACCTGCGTCAGGATGTCATGCACCTTACCACACCATAAGACTATACGGACTCCTGTTAAACACTAAGAGGAAACTAATCCCTATGTAAAGGTGTTAGAGGTGATACTTGTCGAAGGCTAAATTCAGTAGCTTCACCTGGTCCTGAATTGAAATGGATGCGGAATAAGTCCTTGATAATTGATGATACGATTCAAAATTGTTTGTGGGGTTTAGGAAAAGACCTGCTACGCCATTACAGCTCACTCGTCGGCGGATGCGCGCGCCGGCGCATGCAGGTCGTCGTCTTCTTCACGGGTGGCTGCGCTTCCTCGTGCTCAAACACTGAATATTACATAAATCTCAATCATTCACTCATTGTTGCCATGGAAAAATTTTATGATATTGGTGGGTAAACTACCAGTAGTTTTTCTACTAGATTCCAGAATCTTGTTCCTATTAATTTTACTGAGAAGATGTTATGGTTAACAAACATCTTATACTTTTTCTATGCAATGATGCTTATACCTTAATAAGGTACCTACCATTTTACTAAATTAAAAATGTAACTTGTATGAAAAGCGGAAATTATGAGCTCGTAGTTCGTATATGGTACAGCTCTACCAGCCATTAAAACAGAGCTTTCGATGGCTAACCTTAAATTTGAAGCATGTGGTCGTATTTTGTGAAATGTATGAGCTTTCGGCTCGTTTATTATAACTCCTGATAGGTTTTACATAAAATGTACCGAGAGATCGGCACAGTAACTTCTGGTGCGGTGAAATAAAGTGTACACGAGTAATAACACGATGGCTAACGAATAACGATGTTATTCACCATGCTGAGGCTTGTTTGTTAAGACGAGGTAAGGGTAAGACTTCGTTCACACTTAATAGTTATGTTTACATTAATCTAAGACCAAGAATCAAGATCAATCATAGAAGTCGTCACTCGTCAGATTATGTGAACAGCTGTAGGCCACGTAGAAGGTTTTGTAAAATTGTACGATGTGATCCTGTAGGTACTCTTTGATAAAAGATGAGAAAGATAGAATAACTAGGCATATTTAAAATGAATGTTTAATTTAAATTCGAAGAAACACGTTCTATTTACGGGTTTCCCTTGAAATTCCCACACTCATTTGAATGATGGACGGTCACAGTGTGACCTTTATACACCTGCTGACTGGTCAGCGGTACGGTTAGAAAAAAGTTGGACGAAATGGCACCCGCCTACGTTGCTGACTTTACATTCGATTATCTGTAATCGCCGGGGGTCACGCGACTCGCGCACATTATGCACCCTCCTAGTTTTAATTGGCAATAACCTTTACTTGTAATTAAAACAGGAGATTCCTGGAGCACCGGCTTGTGTCCGAACAGGTAAGTCTTGTCAGGAAATACGTTAGAACTTACAACCTATTTTTTCCCGCGAACGGCGACGTGGTATGCTTTTGGGGTTATGTTGGCTGGCGTTGATAATGTTGGCACATTTTTAAATGTTTGGCTTCACGTTGGGCCATGAACCTATGTTCATGGCCCAACGTGAAGCCAATTCCAGTGAAGCCAGAGTCATATAGATGACATAGTCAAAATCGAGCATGGGCAATTACGATCTGGTCTTTTGTGTTGTTCATCATATCATAGGCAAACGCGGAGAAGCCGGAGTCGGAGCCGGAGAAGCAGACTGTATCGTAAGTGTTATGTTAATTTTGATACAGTTGTCAGTGATAACTGATAAGTTATATTTGTGAAGAATTCAGACCTTAAGGTTTTATGTGAACGTTTCACATATTAATATATTTCATCGATCACATTTAAGGTACGAGTGGTCCCACCACTCGTAGCTTAAATGTTGCTAATATATCAATATCTACTTATTGTTAATAGTTACTATGAAAGTAACGTTATGAATGACTAGGCTATATTCTATACTCTATAGGGTGGACCCCACAGCTACCCCCCCGTTCAAGGCCGGTCTAAAAATACTTTTTAGTATTCTAAGTTTGACTCACAAGTCACAGTACAAGGAACCAATAACCTTCACTTCGGAGTGGTAAAAAGTTAACTCAAATATTTTCTTGTTTTGTAGGTATTTAACACAAAAACTTTTACTTATTTCTAAATCTCCTCGCTCTGTAATATTTAATCTGCTATTAATATAACATTGTCTGCCTATATTCATAGGAGAAGTCAAATCAGGTCAGTCTAATTCTTGTAGACCCCCGTTAACGACTCGTGGACCCTCATTTTTTATCCACGCAAGCGTAGACCCCTATCGGGCTCCCGTGGACCCCATGGGGTCCACCTGGACCACTTTGGGAATCAATGCTCTATAGATACCTCTCGGAAACCTTTCGCCAGCATAATCACTGTCAAAGATTATAAGTCAAGCCAAATAGGCAGGTGTGAAGCCAATCAATAGAAAATTAGACTTACGACCGCGACTGCGGCCTTACTGTTCAGAGATTTTGTTTTATTTATCAATCGGCCGATTCTCATGATACTTCCGTTCGGAATTATTTACACTTCAGAAGCATCGGGACCATTTCGTCTAAGCGCGGTCAACAACCGAGTCCGTCAGGCGCGACTGCCCACCGCCGCTGCCGCCGCCGACCGCCGCTCAGATTGCTCAGAACCTACCACCACAATATAAGTAGCATACAGTACAGTAAGTTAGCCGTACCCTTAAAATAGACGTCTCTAAGTACCGATATAAGTTAAACGCACGTATGATATAATAATGCATTGTTTTGTCTCTTAAAAGCAGTTTAAAATGACGCAAACGTGTGCGTACGTCTGATTAAATAGGTTTTATATCGGGATGATCTACATTCTACTGTATAATTGTATATTGTGCTAAACTAGTTCATTCAGCGTCATTTTACCCGTAACAGGACCTTTATGTCCACGTCATAAGAATCACTTTCATGGAGACTCTGAGGTATTATTTAACTTTTTGAACGAATAACTCATGGAATTTTTATTATATTTTAAGGACAAAACTCGTTTCACCCGTTTTAAAACAATTACATTAGTTGGTTAGAAGTTATTTAAATTGGCGGTATTCAAGTTATGACAGTAAAATATTCAGGTAGGAAACACAAGTTTCAGTTCAGTTATTTCGTATAAAGTTTTACCGCCGCACACAGCACAGACAACAATTATATATTTCAATAACTAACTTATTGAAATAATTATATATTTCAATAAGTTATTAAATAAGTTATATACAATCGCTTGATTGTATATAACTTATTTACCATAGTTTATTATAGTTAAACAAGATTTTTTAAGTTGTAAGTATATTTTCGTAGACATACGTTCTACGGACTACGTCAATATGTGTCATGTGACCTATAACGGGCAAGCTTCGCCTCTACGCTCGTACGAGGGCTGCTATTTATGTATCCGGAATTAAAAAAAGAAACAAACATATATCATTTAATATGGTTTTATTGCTTTTCAAAATATTCGCCGCGATGATCGACACACTTTTGCATACGCTGGAACCAATTTTCATAGCACTTTTTCCATTCTGATTGAGGTATCTCCAAAACGTTCATTTTGAACGCATCAACAGCCTCTTCGCGGCTCGAAAAACGTTGACCACGTAATTTGTTCTTCGCGTATGGAAATAAAAAGAAATCGTTAGGTGCCAAATCAGGGCTGTACGGCGGATGACCAGTCAATTCGATCTTTTGACCCTCCAAAAACTGAGTTGTTTCAGCTGAGGTGTGACAGCTAGCATTGTCGTGATGTAATATGATTCTGCGTTGTCGGTTGTCCTTTCTTATTTCTTCAAAGACTTCTGGTAAACAAATGGTCGTATACCATTCAGAATTAACCGTTTTACGATTCTCTAATGGCACTGTAGCCACATGTCCATTAATTCCAAAAAAACAGGCGACCATTTGCTTCAAAGTACTTTTTGCACGAGTAACTTTTGTTGGTTTCGGCTCATCTTGGAACACCCACACCGTTGACTGTTGTTTAGTTTCGGGGTCATATGCATAGATCCAAGATTCATCACCTGTGTAGATATTATAAACGGCTTTTGACGTACCACGGTTGTATTTTTTTATCATTTTTTTGCACCAATCGACACGAGCCCGTTTTTGATCGATTGTCAAGTTGTGCGGAATCCAACGCGAACATATTTTTTTTACAGCCAAATGTTCGTGTAATATCTTATGTATGCTCGTCATACTTATGCCTAAGGACGCCTCTATCTTGCGATATGTAACATGACGATCACGCATTATTAGTTCCCGCACAGCATCTATATTTTGTGGGACTACAGCTGTTTTTGGGCGACCTTCTTTATTTTCATCCGTGAGCATAGACCGCCCACGATTAAACTCACTGTACCAGTGATAAACAGTGGTTTTTGATGGTGCTTCATCTCCAAAAGTTGCGGTGAGTTGAATAAAGCACTGTTGTTGATTTAGCCCACGCCGAAAATCGTAGTAAATCATTGCACGAAAATGTTCACGCGTTAAATCCATGGCAAATGAAGACACGCAATTTTCAAAATGACGCCACAATGGAAAAATAATTGACAGTCACATGAAACAAAATGTATTCTTCAACCAAAGAGTTCTATTTTCAAATGTTGTAATTACTTTTTAAATATTGTTCTTGTAAGTGGCCAGTTCCGGATACATAAATAGCAGCCTATGTAGGTGTTGCTATTGTGCTCGTAGCTTCCCGCCAAAAGCTACTCGTGGCGCCTAACCTAACCTAACTCTTTCATAGAAATGTAATAACATTTTATAATAATAATAAAGATCAAAAACTTATTATATTTTATTAAAATAAATAGTATATTGTCAAGCTAAAATTATTACGTTAGTATTTAGTAACTATTTAATTATAATCTTTGGTATGGTGTCAGGATGAGAAATGAGACTTGCATTAACGCCTTCAACCTTAAAATAAAATTTTATTTATTATTAAAAAAAAATTATGACTACGCACGACAAGTTTTCTAAACTGCCTCATTAACTATATTTAGTAATTTTATCTTCAATGACATAGGTAGTTAAGTGGAAGTGACTAGCTACTTGTGATAATGTAGTCGGTTAGCATGTGTAATTGACTGAGTTTGCGGTTGTGACGATTGCTTTAATTTCATCTCGTACCGTGAGTGAATCATCAAAATGGCAACTCAATTTTGGATGTAGAGAAAAAGTAAATTCTATACTTTAAGTGAGACAAACTTAAATATATTTATAAGGCTGGTATGTAAGACAAAACACGATCTTAATTCTTGTTAGATCATGTCGATGGTATTTGTGGGAATTTGTTTTCTTTTTCTTGTATACTGATAAATACTGCTAAAATTGAGTAGAGACTAGACCAGCGGTTCCCAACCTTTTCAATGTCACTACCCCTGTGAACAAGTATAGGAATTAAGTTTACCCCTAGCTAATTTAGGTAACGTTTAGGTAACTAGTAATATATAAATCTTGGACTTAACAGCTAGTGTGAAGGTTGATATTGTATTGCATTCGCAAGTTTAAGAATATTAGGTTCGGTTTCACTACCGTACTTTTTTTTTTTTTAGAGAAGGCAGGTCGCTATAGCCCTGACGTCACTGCGACCCATGAGGATCTATTGTGACTCCTTCGCACTAGAGAATCAGCCCCAACCCAATACTGCTCATAAATTGAACGATATGGTTGGGGTTGGTGCCACGAATTTCCTCTGTGGATGAGTATTCGTGGCGACCAAGGTGCCTGTTCCTGCTCTGTAGTAGAGCAGGACAGTCGAGGAGAAGATGAATAGGTGTTTCATCCTCCTCCTCACAGAATCTGCAAGTCGTTATGCTACAAATACCCATTCTGTTTAGGTGTTTGTTGAGCTTGCAGTGCCCAGTTAGGCTTCTGGTAAGGATTCTTAATTGGTTCCTACCCAAGGTGAGCACTAATTCTGATAGTTTCTTGTTGAAGCCAGGAATTAGTGCCTTGGAGTGTTCAAGGCCAGGGGTCTCAGCCCATTGCTTCCTGCATAGTCTGTGACCCCAATTCCTTGAGCACGTTTTTATTAACTAGGGCCATCTCCAGGCTTTCTAGTGAACAACCGAGGATAGCGAAGACTTCAGCCTGAAACACGGTCGCAAACTCCCCCAAACAGGCGTATTTGCCCCTTGGTGGCCTGCCTCCGTAGAATCCCGCTCCTGCACGGTTGTCTTTCCTTGATCCATCCGTGAACCAAACTATGTCGCTAGGGCGGACACCGATTGAGATTTTCCTTTCCCAGTCCTCCCTGGAAGGTATAAAAACCTGGTATAGCTTCGAAAAGCTATGCACCTTGATCATAGCATCTGATGGCATGGCCATGACAGGTGATTCACTGAGAGACTGTTCCAGCTGTCGAAATGGGGTGGAGACCCAATTCGTCCTGCCCGCCGTCCTGGCCCTGAGAGCCACCTATTTGGCCTCCATCTGAACAAGCAGAGGAAGCGGAGTTAAGTTGATCAGGGCCTCGAGGGAAGCGGTGGGTGTTGACGAGAGTGCACCCGTGATTATTAGACATGCCAGTCTCTGTACGCTGTTTAGACTCTTATTACAGTTTACTTATTCAGCCTTTTTATGCCACACTACGCAGCCATATTATGTGGTAATCGGTCTCACTACGGCTGTATATAGCCATAGCATTACCTTCGGCCGAATGCCCCATTTAGAGCTAACAAGCTTCCAACAGGAACCCAGAGCACATCTAGCCTTTTTCGTAATATACTCGATGTGCTTATTCCAAGTGAGTCCTTTGTCTAGGATTACTCCTAGATATTTGACATCACCCGCAAACTTAATAGTTTTCCCGAAGAGTGTTGGGGGTCTTAGTCCCTCCAACTTCCCCTTTTTGGTGAAAGGTATCAAGACCGTCTTATCAGCGTTTACTGTTAGCTTGACCCTTTGGCACCAATCCTCGACGACTCTTAGTGCTGACTGCATCAACCCAGCGACCACAGATGCGCATTTACCCACCACCATAATCGCCAGGTCGTCAGCGTACCCTTGAGCGTAGTAACCTATGAGGTTCAGTTCCCTTAGTAGCTCATCCACTACCAGGGACCATTCCAGGGGTGACAGCACATCTCCTTGTGGGCAACCTTGTGTCAGCCTGATTTTTAGTGTCAGGTCCATAATAGTCGATGAGGCTACCCTGTTGTCGAGCGTGGCTTTGATCCATTTCCTAGTAGTTGGATCTATATTTTTTGAAGCCAGGCCATTAGTGATAGAGCTGGTTGAAGTGTTGTCGAATGCGCCTTCAATATTAAGGAAGACACATAACGCAATCTCTTTATCTTCAATTGCTCTATCAATCCGATCTACCAAGTCCATTAGGGCCGTCTCGGTAGATTTGCCTTTTTGGTAGGCATGTTGTCTTTCATGCAGCGGCATTTTAGTGAGATAGGTGTCCCTTATGTGTAGGTTGACAACCTTCTCCATTGTTTTAAGCATGAAAGAGGTGAGGCTAATTGGTCTGTATGACTTTGGTAGAGCTTTGTCCCTGTCCCCACTCTTGGGTATGTAGGACACCCTAACCTTTGTTCATGCCAATGGGATGTAGCCCCACGCGAAACTTGCTCTGAATATTTTCAGTAGCAGAGGAAGGATAATGTCCTTGCCCTGCTATAGGAGGGCCGGAAATATATTATCCTCGCCGCCGGTCTTGTAAGGCTTGAAACTGTCAATTGCCCATGTGACTCGGTCAGGCTTAAAGATCACGGAAGCTCTTCTCCAATCGTCAACTGATGGTCTCGTTTTAACAATCGTATGAGAGAAGGCTTCGTGATTTTCGAGATGGATACTGTTGGGGAAGTGGACTTCGGCTAGTAATCTTAGCGTTTCTTCCGCCGTTTTAGTAAGTTACCGTACTATTATTTTGTTTATTATTATAATACTTTTTCGTGCCAACTCTGTTACCCCCCGAGAATTGCCATTTTACCGCTGCGGGGGTAATTACCCCCAGGTTGGGAACCGCTGGACTAGACTCTAGAGAGTCCTAATTTTATTCTCTACACTCTATGGCCTATACTGTATACAAGCCAACGCATCGTTTAAAGATTGCCAATTCATACTTATTCCTTGGTAGTATTTCTGTCGCAATTCTTGTCTTTATTCAAAAGCGTTATAACGTCATAACTATTTTATCCAAAACATTAACCAGGCCAGTCATCTCGTTGCGTGATCAGAGCCAATGAACTCCGGGACAGTTTTTTGGTTAATCACAATGAGAAGCGAGCGACACGAAAAAAAGGTAAAAAAATCTAGGAAACGACAAAATTTCTCTTTTGTAAATCGTTGGACCGCATTTTAATAGTGGTTGAAAATTATAAAATCTGTAGGCTTTAACGGCAAATGCCGAGTTTCGAGGTTCTTTATGTCATGCAGCGACCACATATTAGATTTTATACCACGTTTATACATTCGAATTTGATTGACCGTCAAAAGTTTAACCAATACACAATGGACTCCGGTCTCCGGTCCGAAAAACTGCAGAAACTGGCACTGACCCTTTGCTACATTAGTAAATAGCATACCTAATATAATTTTCCGCCATGCTTCGATGCATATCGTTTCCATCAAGTTTCTACACAGTTTCTACTGATGGAAATCTTCGTAAACATTTCCATCAAGCTTGTTGCGCGCTGGTTACCATTTATTCCTCTGGTGCTTTTAAAATAATTTGAGCATTCATTAACGTGGCGAGACCGGAACGCGCAGCCTCAGCGCTGAGCAGCATAATGGCGGGCGGGCACGCTTAGATAATTACCCCCGACTTTGTGCGTTAACCTTAATAGCGTATATTTATATTCTAGTACTTTCTTTTTAATATCTTCTTTTGCGCGGATAAGATCTGGCGCTAATGGATTTCTACATTTCTGACCTCTAATGCGCTTTTGGATCGTGATTATGACATTGCAGCGAACAGTTTCCCGTGACGAATTTCTGAATTAAATTATTCATTGAAATATTTTTAAGTACTTGTACATAATTTGCAAAAGTCTAGTTTATATTTTAATCTTTGTAACAGTAATTATATGTAGTAGTTTACTGATTTACATTACTTAGATCAAACTTGACTGTAGTTTATAAAGATACAGGCTTCGTTTTCAGTTCGCCATTTCGGAGATCTTTTACGAGTTACAAAGACTGTAAAACGAAAATTGTATTAAAAATAAAAACTAAACCTAAATCATAGTTTGCATACATTTTGGTTGAAGTACCCACCCCCACCCCACCCAAGACGAGTGTCAGTACAAAGTATCTACTGCTACAGATATTTTATGCGACGGCTAGACACTTTACTACTTCCGAATGTTAGTCTCGTTATATCTGGAATATATTATGGGGATTGGCAGTTCATCTAATTAAAAGCAATACTTGTCAAAATTGATTTACTCGGTAACGGGACAGTAGACAGGCCCAGGACACGTCATACTGCTAGCTCCCGATCTTTACGGCGACATAAACTTTAACAAGGCCCCTGGAGATATATTTTATGTAGCAGCATAGGGGCTGCACTTATTGAAGTAAATTGAGTTATCCGTACTGATATCCATTCTCATATTATAAGTACGAAAGTGTGCCTGTCTATCTGCCTGTCTGTTAACTCTTCACGCTCTCTGAAGCGATTTTGCTGAAATTCAGAATGGGGATACTTTGAGTCCCGGAAAAGGAAATAAAATATTTTTTCACCTGGAAAAATGTACGTTTCGCGCGACATGAGTAAATAATGATCTGTAACTAAGTTAGATTGTAAGTCAAAGTGCTGAAAATAATTAATTTTTATATTATATCAAATTCAAGTTTTATTACCTTATGAAACTTTACGAGTCTTTCGAGACATGATTATTATTTATTATTAATAGGTACAAGGATGGTATAATATATCTGGTGTACCACTTTTACACTTATTACTAAACAATAAGTCAGTCTGTATACTTGCTTCCTATCGTATGAAGAGCTTATTTTATTACAGAGGCTTTCTGTCATAATAAGAACAGTTAACAAGGTCCAGCGTCTTTATATTCTCTCATGTGAGGTTTCTTATTTCAGAGCTAGACAAAGATAAGTACAAAGATAAGTAGTCGCTTTTAAGCATTTGCGTCCTAACCCACAATTTTTTTAATAATTTTGAATGCAGTCAATTTTAATAACATACTCGCAACTGTATTCTGAATAACTCAATACGAAATTTTTTGTGGGTTAGGAGTTAGGACACAAAATATGCAAAACACGAATGCTTAACAGCGTCCAATTTTATTGTAGAGTTATTTTCCGTATTCTTAAGTATTAGTAAGGGGAGGTAGTTTATTTTATATGTGGTGGCAGCCCTGTCGTTCGATTAGTATTATAACCATTTAAGGATGGCTCAATTAATCATATCGATGTAGGTACTTAATATTGAAATTGCTATGTAAATAAGTGTTTATTTATGTAATAAAATGAGCTATAAATGACCATATTTTATTGATCATGTGAGGTTTTGTCGCAGAATAACGGATATCGCAGTGCTCTGGTATATTTTTTACGACAATATTTCCAAAAGCGGAGGTAACATAATATTCTGCAATACACATAATAAGTATACTCAATGATTTAAGGAATGCCTATGGTTTTAACTTCACACATGGCAGTAGTAAAATCTTCATATTTTTACGTCAGAACTGCAATCGCTGAAATGGAGATTCAGAGGCTTACCAGTGATCACTATTAGAGTAAGTATTTCTAAATTGCCAACAAATTTATGTCCTACTTAAGTGGCAAAAGTAATCAAAGCGTCCATCGGAACAGTTAAACCGAAAATATTGAAAAAAACGACGCTTTTAAACGCTCTTCGAACGAGATGTTACGTGTTATAAAGATATCTTGTTTAAAAGATTGATGCCATCGACGATTACGAAATTTTATATAGCTTTTTACGCTCCTCAAATCGCTGAGTCGTTCCGTCGGAGTGCTAGAGCAAAAAACCTAGGTATTTTGTGCTGGGAGTGCATGAGCCGGTTCGATGACCCCGCCGCGCCGCGGCTTTGCGACGAATTGATTCTATGATTGAAACGGCGAGCCATCACCACGTTCGAAGCGAATCGCCATTATCTGAAGGGTTTGGATTTCTAGATAAAATGTGTTTCTCGGTACATTTTTAAATTATTGTATGATTTAGGTAGGCTCTATAAAATGAGGTTATAATTTTGAATGATTAAAACAAATAGAAATTCTAAATAAAAGAGCTGCAGAAAACTTTATGTAAAATTTCTAATATAAAACTAACTTGCAAGCATGAAACAAAGTTATAAGTTGGTCTAGCTAGCCCAACCAACTGAATTTCTATTTTGAGCCTGTAATTATTGTTCTGTAATATACCTTAGCAAGCAGCTGTCAGAACATCGTTTTGAACTTGGTTAAGCACCTTGTTTAAGCGTCTGTTAAGGCATTGACACTGCAGTTGCAGTAATAACGTGTAATGATGACATCAGGGGCTGCTGATGATCTATCGATCGCCGCGGAATGTGTCGTGGCGTGTGCCGGGGTAGGGCTGCCGCTTCGTAGTTTCATTCGACTTCCAAAAACTAGGTTCTAGGTTCCACTAGGGATATAGGGCTTTGCGGGGAAACTAGAATCAATGTCTAATTGTGATCTTCATCGACGGAAAAGCCTTATGCCATGCCATATTATGATAAGCTTTAGTAGAGGTAGTAGTGGTAGAGCTTTTTTTCTAGAGCTTAGGCTTTGTATAAACTATAGAACTTCGTTGTCTTTTCAAAAGAAGATTTAAGTATAAGCATGTAACATGAATATCATGTTACATGCTTATGATATATTTTTAATGGAAGTAACAGTAACGAATAAAACTAGTGATAGTATGCATGCTGCGATCATACACAATAATTATTGTAAATAGAGCTGTATAATTAAAACACTTAATATTTGACAAGCATTTTAAATGTTGGTCAAATATTAAGTGTTTGGTTTTGTAAACGTTTAATAAGAAAACAACATTTTGATCCAATTTACAAGCAACTTCCACACAAAAGGTATGTGTGCCAACCCTAGCGTGATGTATGGAGGTGTCGTCACTCACCTGCTATTATCATGCACTTTCCCCACAATGCGGCACGTCGCATAGTGACGGATTACCCCCCGCTGCTGAAAACTGGAAGCTGGCAGAGCTATGTTGACCCCGCTTCCATCATTCCGTTGAATGGGTTCATTCAGATAGTTGAAGCTATCTAGGATTTAATATTTTACAAACTTGTAAATAGAAGTTGCTTAGAAAGCATCGATTTAGAATAAAGTTTTTTTTTAGAACTTACTTACATCCTCTTGGATATTAAATGAGATATTAATATTGAATATTATAATACTACATGTAATTTAACTTTCATCAGTGTGTCGGTAATGTAAAAGAAACTATAGTACGGTAGGGTTTTGGTTGTTGAATTGAATTTACCTATATATCGACCATGGTAAATACGTATTTCTAAATAGATCAACTGAGAGCGTATTGGTCTGAGTAATCGTGTGAAAACTGAAAACTAATGATGATATCCACATGATGAGGGAGATGGGTCCACAGATTGAGGTACGTGTTTGACGCCGTGAGACACAACATGCAATTTACTTTCGAATCTACAGAGAGACAGAAGCCCAGAGTTACTGGCCCAACGCCAGACTCATTATATAGATAGAGTACCTACCGGTCAAAAGTTTTTGCCCACAACATAATTCATTTATTTTATTAAAAAAATATACGAATTAGCAAATTGTCCTTTTGTATTGTCAAACGAAGGTTAAAACGATGTTTTTAAAACCAAAAATAATTGTGTACATTATTTGTATACTTTTATACGAGCGCATGTTTACATTTTGTAGGTGAGTGCGAGAAATTAAAATTTGCAAGTATAGCTGATTTGTATAATTTTTCACAGTTAAAGAATTTAACTGTGAATTGTTCCTTCCATGTTTATGATTGGAGTTTAGTTCCATTAAGCTCTGTGAGTCGCAGGAATTAAGCTTTTATTTATAATTTGTGCACCAAGACACTCCTTAATTGAGAAGTTATAATACTAACTGTTTTCGTTATCGAAAATTCAGACACATAAGCTTTAAAACAGGTACAACCAAGGAACTATTGGTTTAAACTCGTGCATTTATCGTTAGTCTACATAACTCAAGCAAAAGGAACCCTAACATTGCCGTCAAATTAAAAATACGTCGAAAAGTCGTGGATTACATCGTGAAAAAATATGCATCCACCAGGGGTTTTAGCGATAGCAAAGGTTCAGAACGGCCCGCAAAGTCACAACAGTTGAAGGTAAGCATAGTGTATTGACCAGTAAACATGATCGTCGACTCACGGGTCTAGAGATTGCAGCTTAGATCAAAGAAACTAGAGATTTTCCATTGAGTACTTTTACAACGAAAAACAGTGAAAAGGAGTTTGAGAGAAGCTGGCAGGGATGTTAGAAAGAAGAAGATAGGACACTCCTATTATGACAACACACCTTTGAAATATCCTGAAAAATTTAATGGGACCAAATAGATAATTATTAGTCGAAATGTTACTAAGAATGCCAAGATTGTGGAAAGAAATAATAAAAGCAAAAGAAGGTACTTAATATGAATAAATCAAAAATTTTAATATAGAACCATTGCAGACTAATTTACTTATTATTGTATTTTAATCCAAATAATATGTTTTTAAAATATAATTATCAAACTCGATCATATTGCTTTTATTTTTATGTATCGCGCAAAATATAGGGTGGGCAAAAACTTTTGAACGGTACAATACTTCATTTCAAGATACTTCTTTAAAATCCAATTATTTTGTATCAAAAGTAATTTCATAATTTGTAATTAACTAGAGATTCTAAATTCAATTAAGGGAAAAGACCTAATGCTAGACACTGAACTAATAGATGACACTTATGACAAAAATACGATAAAAATAAGAATTACTCTAATTATTTCTCACCACTGTAAATTTTATAAGCCTCTCAAGCTATCTGTTAAATTGAAAAAATATATTAGAGACACCTTCGGGAGCAAAATTTTAAAATGGGATCAGTTTTCGTAAATAATATGACCGCGACAACACGCGCTCGGCAATTTAGGTTAAGGAAGGCGAAATTTTGCACGTAAGTTTTGAATACATTTATTTGATTTTTTGTAATTTCTATTCATTTCATTGGATTAATGGTCATGTTGTATACACTAATTAATGTTTATTTAAGATTTTTATCCATTTTCCCTAACAATATAAAGGGTGTCTACTATTAGTTCTTGAAAATGTAAACCTAATAGATGACATGGATCTCATCTTTTTCAAATTTGCAATACATACTTACTATAAGTTATTTTGTACTTTATAATACTGCAAAAATCATCACTATTCTCTGAAAATATAATTCTATTAACAATCTAAGAACTTAGAACTACTGTACCTAAAAATGGACATGGTGTCTAATATTAGACCTTGTACTGATCTAAAAATCGATTGCTTTAGTTTTTTAGCAGTAAAAAGAAGAAAAAGGAGAGCTGAGAAAAGAAAGAAGAAAAAAGAAGAGATAAAAGAAGCATGGAGACTAAAGACTGAAAATAAATTTGCTAGGAAAAAAATATGAAAAATAAAAATAAAAGGAAAGATAGTTTCAGCATGGAAGAAGAATGAATAGAATCTGGAGACAACGTGGATAATATTTCTGATGCATGTAGTTACTATGATGATGTAAATGAAATCTTTTGAAAAATGGCAATTAAAGACCTAATAATAGGAAAAATGTAAAATGTAATGTAATGTTCTATGTGAACTATTAGTTCATATTGGTGTCTACTATTAGTGATGTTCGTTTTTTGTGATGTCATCTATTAGTACTTATGACTAAGTTTACAAAAAGACTAATAATATATTTTTTAATTGATTTGTCAGAGAATAATTATAATAGTTTTATTTTCTAAGAGTTACTGAAGACATGGAAGAAGTTATCAATCCTTAATTTTCATAAATATATATTTTATAACATTCAAATGTTTCATGTTTCCTTAAAGTGTCTGCCATTAGGTATTTCCCTTAAATATGATAGCACTAACCTAATAAATAAAATTCACAGGTGATTATAATAATAATTATTGTTAGTAAGCTAGCCGTTAGGCGTTAGCATGTAATAAAGTAGAGATTGCTTAGTAACGGAGGCTGAAGCGAGTGTTTACCGTCTTTATTATGAACGAACTATTATTTGATGAAGGAATCTCAGCACTCCATCTTAAAGAAGTGTCGACAGATTCCTTCAGCGATTGGCCAAGCTATCGCTTAGATTAGGGTTGTCGCTCTCATTTTTATAAACTTTGTGAAAACGTTTTAGGCTATTGTTCAAAGATATAAGGCGGTCAAGATATTATATCAATTAAAAATAAACAATTTGTTAACGTGCAAATAATTTCAAAATAATAATATTATCTATTTTGTATGAGAAATGCTTCTTATAAATTAAGATCACAAACTGCGTAGGAAATTATAGAGTTCCTAGGTTTTATAGACAATTCTATATTAAGGATACTGGTTTTCGTGTTGTAAGATTAATTAAGAATTGATTATTGTGGAATTCAACAAAACCTTGCTCGGTCGTTAAAAGACCGCATTCGTAGTCGTCTCGTTTCAAAGCAAAGAGCGGCAACAACAAAAAATTTTTTCTCATGTTAAAATTTCGTAGTAGCGATTAGGGGAATTCCTACATAACATTCAATGTTTAAAAAAGTAATCTTTTTGAAAAAATCAACAAATTCAGGTTATAATAAAATATAAGTAGTTAAAATGATGTACTTAAAAACAGCATTATGCATTTGTGTAAAGGAGTATTTTTTAACTAGCTTTTGCCCGTGGCTTCGCCCGCGTGAAATTCTGGGGACGACATAATTTCAGGAAAAAAAACATAAGTTTTTTCGCATAAAATATAGCCTTTGTCACACACCAGCTTTCTATCTGTGTTTTTGCTTAATACTTTTCTGTTTCTGTAGCTTCAGAGATTACCAGCTCCTACAAACAAAAAAGCAAACTTTAATTATTTATTTTATTATTAAGTGTAGATAATAATCATTATTTATAGCGATAATTTTATAAATATTATGTATTGTTTTATAACTTTTCGATTATGCTGTGGACTAGATAATATTTGCAGTGTGTTGCCTACTCCCTCATTTGAATAAAAATATTTCTAACGTTTTATTACAAAACTGTAATATTTTAAACACATATAATATATCAATCTATACTTACTATTATTACAAATACGCTTGTGTTTAATCTTGATGTTGTGGAAGTTTTGGGAAAGGACGATATAATATTATAGTTTTCTTCCCGAAAAAATGTGTAGCTCCCGCGCGATAATAAATTTTGGCGCAACTTCTATTAAGTAGGCACTAAGACTACTAACTATAGTTAAAAGAAGTATAATACTAAGAGCCATGAGTAAAATGCTCGACAAAAAATTTAACTCTCTTAAAAACACAGACTTTTATAGACTTCTCGGATAACCTCTTGCTCTTTTTTTGAGTTCAAAACTCCAACTTTTTTTGAGTTCTAACTTCTAAGCTATTTAATCTGTACTCTATTAAGATATGTATTGCCCGAATAAGAATATCTGTCACTTTATTGTTAAATCGCGGTTTATATTATGGAAAAGGAGACATAATATTATGACAAATACCTCGATTCGCCGTATACACTTCAATTATTACGTTATTGCCTAGGTCATATTTTATTTATATAATCAAGTGTATTTTTTTGTGTTGTTTTAAATTGAGATTTTAGACAGCCCTAAGTCAAACAAACCATTGTCCATCGCCGCGAGCGACGCGGTGCGTAAATGACATTCTTGTGGAGATGTTTTTTGGTTCGGAGGCTGAGCGGAACGGATGCTAGGTATTCTCATCTGGAGCGCTCCGGAGCTATCAAGAAACTAATGACAGTAAGCAAACAACTAAGGACAAGAATTCCCACTTTCTTCCGGCGTTTTGTTGTACATAATTAGGTACAAAGAGATTTGCGTTGGTGCCAGGTTTTAAAATAAAGAAGAAAACATAATAATATGTCTTTAATCGAGAGACAAGGTGATGCTTAGCAGTTATAACTTTATAAATGTTACATCTTATTAAATGGTATTTTATTTAACATAGGTTTTCTTTTACCATAAGGCTAGGAAGTAAATAATTAGGCTCTATCTCTACTCACACACATAATTATTAGGTAATAGCCGGTTTCTGAATTTTTTTAACAGTATTTTATACTTTATCAAACATCAAAGGCGCTATCGCGTTTGATCGACAACGTCAAAAGTGAAGCCAATCATTAACGCTAATGAACAAATAAACTCCTGTCAAAACACCTCAAAAACATAGGTTTTTGGGGTTTCACAGGTTTTTTAGGCTGCTTTAAGCGCATCACAGACGGTGAAGATAAAATAAAATATATATTATCTTAGAGCATATTTTAGAATATCGCTCACCATACAAATCCTATGAACCATCACACACGACGAAGTTAATTTATATTTTATATTTTGTATCTCTTAAGATCTTAATACCGGTATCTTTATACCGCGCGATATGGAAATATATATTTCGTACCTTAAGATGTTATCTTAAGATACGAAATATATATTTCGTATCTTAATATGTTATCTTAAGAGGCCGGGCACCCTTGGAATTTCTCATACAAACGTAATTCCAAAATCATTTTCTCATACGAAAATATTTAACATGTTTGAGTTATTTTTCAGTTTAAGATAGTAATTACCTAGGTTCCTACACAAAAATTTACTTCAAAATATTTAAACAAATTTTTTTTTTTGTTTTAAATTTTTTTTTAGTAAATTTACTACTAAATATTTACACTAAAAAATAGAGTAAAACACTAAAAAATATATAAATAAATAGTAAATTTACTACAAAATATTTAAACGCAAAAAAATATTTTTTAGTATTTAAATATTTTGTAGTAAATTTACTATTTATTTATATATTTTTTAGTGTTTTACTCTATTTTTTAGTGTTTAAATATTTAGTAGTAAATTTACTAAAAAAAAATTAAAACAAAAAAAAATTGTTTAAATATTTTGAAGTAAATTTTTGTGTAGGAACCTAGGTAATTACTGTCTTAAACTGAAAAATAACTCAAACATGTTAAATATTTTCGTATGAGAAAATGATTTTGGAATTACGTTTGTATGAGAAATTCCAAGGGTACCCGGCCCCTTAAGATGCGAAATGTATACATCTTTATGAATACAGGGTGTTTTTGTGTCGGGCAGCGGGCTCATCGGTGATCGGACGCACTAGTGGATGCAGTGTTGCCAGTGCTGTATGTTAGAAAGTTACATACTCTCAAGTCTCATTCGAAAAATAACATTTTGAGGGAAAAAGTAACATTTCGGATAATTGTAAATAAAATTGACTTATAATTTATTGCTAGCTTAAAAAGCTCATTAATCGAAATGAATATTTCTCTTGAATTTCTGAAATACTCCTGAAACTTCTTCGTTGACAGAATAAATTGATAAAGGTTAAATTCGCCGCAGGTTTTTCTCTTTTTTATGTGAGGCTCTATCCAAATGTTTCTCCTTTTGGAATGTACTACTGCAATCTGCATTTCACATTCTATATTAGAATCATCGTCTGAGGAGTTGTCTAACAAATCAAGAAGTAAGGCAGTATCAGTTATCACTCATAGTCAATCACCCTGTATATAGAACTCTAACAAGGAATACGTGTGACACCAACGCAGACTCGTAAGGAAATGAACAGATTTTTAATATTATCGTATCTTAGCCGTGTGTGATAGCTTAAGATACTATAATATTTTATATTTGGGCATCTTAAGATAAAATATTATATTATCTTCACCGTGTGTGATGCGCTTTCCACTGAAGCGGAGCGGAGCTTAGCGGTGCCGGATTGACCAATCACCATGCTCGAAATCTTCGCTGTCATTCCGCTGGAATAGCACGATTGGTCAATTCGGGCACCGCTAAGCTCCGCTCCGCTTCAGTGGAAACACAGCCTTAGAATTTAGATAATCAATTGCTTCATTTAAAGACCTATTCTTTCAGTCTGTTCTGGAATTCTTTAATGTTCCTTCGTAATCGTTATTTCCTGTAGGTGCATCGACCGCTCTTTGATCGTTTACGCCACATTTGGTTAAAATGTTTCGGCACGGAGTTAATCTGATTCTAAACCAATTCGTGCCGGTGTTCGCTTCGTTCATCTCGATCGCTTTGTTTCAATTGTAATTGATAAATTTAAGTTTATTGGCCACATGCCTAGCTATTGTTGGATGTTGAATGAGCGAAAAATTTTATGGTAACTTAAAGCCGCAATACGGTCTCGTTATATTCCTGTATGGCGAACTGTTATATTTGTGGTACGTTAACCAATATTATGCGAGCAAAGTAAAATCAATTGCAGGAACGAAAATAAATTTTGAATTTCGACTTGCTCTATTTTTCTTCCCTATTGTTATTTTATATTTTTTTTATTATTTCATAATAAAAGGGAAGAAAAATAGAGCAAGTCGGAATTCAAAACTTATTATTATTATCCTTTTTTTTATTAACAATGGATAACACAGGATTGCTTAAAGTAGAAATAACTTAGTTTCCTTCTCCACGCTTATTATTAGTGCCACACAATCGAAATATTTTCTACGGAAGAATACAGACAAATTTTATCTACCACAAGACAACGGTCAAAGCTAAACTTCTTCATTACTTACCTTGAAAGTGTAACGAACTCTGCACTTACTTAGAAATACGTCATTCTCGAGAAATATCAAATTCACAAGTGGCTATGTTATGACAATAATATGTACTTGTAACTTGTAGTTGTAATATTGGGTATTACGCGGCGAGTCGGAACGTTAACATGACTAATGACTGCTGTACCACTTTGTCACATTGATTGCTGTCTACAGATATGAGATAATGCCAATGAAAAAGGTTCTAAAGTCTAGAGATAGTCTTGAATCCTTACTCTGTCCGTCTGTCTTTTACCCCCTCACGATTGAACGGTTGAGAGGTATGGAGATACTTTGAAAAGTTATGAAGACACATACACATAGGATCACTGACATATAAGTACGTAGTACATAATAACTCTATGCATAGGATAGTTTTTTTTTGCACAAAACGTAGCGACGTCTGTGTGATAGACGAATTTCGGCGCAACAGAATTCTGGGCGTCATGTCATGTCATAAAAATGCCCTTTGCCTTAAAGCTGGCTATTATTTAATACATTAAATTGTAGAACACGTCTTCCAAATTTAAATTACCAAAAGCTTTAAAACTGCAAACGTCTTTGAAATTCGTAACGAGGCATTCAGGGCATAAAACGCAAATATAAGCTAACATAAGCTAACTAATTATTATTTACCGTTTCAGCAAAAATAGTCCACTACTTACGTAAACCGAAGCAGTTTTTATCTGTCTAAAATATTCGGTACTTTTGGTATTTGGTACGGAATATTTTAGACAGATAACCAGAAGAGCAAGAATGACGACATAATATCACAAAATCAGCCGACCTGAAATAAGTACTTCTTTTTTTTAAACGTTGCTACCTCCTATCATAATTCGTCTGTGCTCCTATACTAAGTATATTTAATTTTTATAATTATTATTTTCGCAACATTGTGATTTGTGAGATAAAAGTTAAAATTGTGATATTTGAAAATAATATGTAACAAGCTCCGTACGAAAACTAAACCATTCTAGAATTATACATTACAGAGTGTCTATCTGTTTATTTTTTACCTTCAAGCTTAAACTACTAGTTTTTAAACCGAAAAAATCCACCTACTGACGAATAATGAAAATTACTCAGCGCAAAATAAAATTGGTAAGTACATAATTTTTTATAGGATCAACGGTTTCAGACAACCATCACAATTGCTAATCGTGCTGACGAGGATTTTGAAGGAGGATTTGAAGCGTTACATCAAATTAAAATCCTCTACAGCAACAATATTGGCATTGGTCTAGCTCTGTGGTTTTTAACCTTTTAGTCATGAGGGACCATTTTACCAAATGTTTGAGTTGCCGGGGACCACCAAGTTGGTCTACCTAAATTAAGGGTTGTTTGATAAAGAAAACAAGTACAACTTTATGATCAGTACTCATTTTTTTTATTTGGCAAAAATCTAAAAGTTACAGATTTTAATTTAATGCGATTTTTGTGACTGCATACTCTTTACTAACTTCTGAATTCTCACTGTATACTATAATATTGTAATTTGTACAATATTATATTACAATATTATAGTATACAGTGATGGCTTCGCGGACCACTTGGAATGCCTTCAGGGACCACCAGTGGTCTGCGGACCACCGGTTAAGAACCACTGGTCTAGCTAATAAAAATGGTATTTTATCAGACCAGGAATGATCCATAGAACACAAAGTATAGTTATAACTTATAATGAACCTTGTGCGGCCACCGTGAAAACCCCAGGTCACTTACCGCTCGCGAGAAATTACTACAATTTATATCCAGACTGTACAGTTATTTAATTCTTGCAACATGCATTTATCCAAAAAATAAAACTAAAATATTTCAGTGTTTATTAAAAGTTAAGCTAAAATCAAGAATGTAGAAGTTGTGTTAAGGAAGGGAGCTATAAGTATAATGTGTCTGTTTGTCCATCTATCTGTCTGTCTGTCTGTCTGTCGGTCAGTGTGTGTGTCTGTCGTGGCATCGTAGCATTCAAACAGTTAGACCCATTTTGATATAGTTTTTTGGTCTGAAAGAAAATCAAGAGTGTCTTCAGCAATATTTCATCATCATCAGCCCGCTTACTGTTTAAAAGAAAGATTGTAACATTCTATAATAAAATCGCTGAATTCTGTCCGTAGCGATCATTGACCCCCTGTCAAAATACTTGACAAATTTCATATTTTTCTATACAAAACGTGATTGACAATAAAGTGACAAATGTTTCTAATCTTAGGGCGATATCGTATATTATTTTGCACACTCGATGTAAACTCAGTAAGTATGAATTATATCACTTCAATTTTCAAACTAGTAAATAGTTGCAGAATATACTACCAAGAGATTTTCCGAGGAATATACCTAATATATTATTCCTTCGATCGTACAAAAACGAGACACAACAGCCTTTCTATCATGGTAATCGCGGTCGCATGCGACCGCTTAGGGCTCTAAGGATTAAAATAGTAAAAAATTGAACTCTTATTGAGACACGTATGTCTCAATAAGAGTTCAATTTTTTCTTAAGTTAAGGGGAAAGACCTAATGGCAGACACTTTAAGGAAACATGAAATATTTGAATGTTATAAAATATATATATATATATATATATATATATATATATATATATATATATATATATATATATATATATATATATATATATATATATATATATATTTTATAACATTCACATATATATATATGAAAATAAAGGATTGATAACTTCTTCCATGTCTTCAGTAACTCTTACAAAATAAAACTATTATAATTATTCTCTGACAAATCAATTAAAAAATATATTATTGGTCTTTTTGTAAACTTAGTCATAAGTACTAATAGATGACATCACAAAAAACGAACATCACTAATAGTAGACACCAATATGAACTAATAGTTGACATAGAACATTACATTACATTTTACATTTTTCATATTATTAGGTCTTTATTTGCCGTTTTTCAAAAGATTTCATTCACTTCATTATAATAACTACATGCATCAGAAATATTATCCACGTTGTCTCCAGATTCTATCCATTCTTCTTCCATGCTGAAACTATCTTTCCTTTTATTTTTATTTTTCATATTTTTTTCCTAGCAAATTTATTTTCAGTCTTTAGTCTCTATGCTTCTCTTGCCTGTTCTTTTTTCTTCTTTTTTTCTCAGCTCTCCTTTTTTTTTACTGCTAAAAAACTAAAGCAATCGATTTTTAGATCAGTACAAGGTCTAATATTAGACATCATGTCCATTTTTAGGTACAGTAGTTCTAAGTTGTTAGTTTGTTAATAGAATTATATTTTTTGCAGTAGATCAAACTACAAAATAACTTTAGTATGTATCGCAAAACTAAAAGATGAGATCCATGTCATCTATTAGGTTTTTTACATTTTCAGGAACTAATAGTAGACACCCTTTATATTGTTAGGGATAAATAGGTAAAAAATCATAAATAAACATTAATTAGTGTATACAACATGACCATTAATTCAATGAAATCAATAGAAATTACAAAAAATCAAACAAATGTATTCAAAGCTTACGTGCAAAATTTCGCCTTCCTTAACTTATTTGCTAAGAAATTGCCGAGCGCGTGTTGACACGGTCACATTATTTACGAAAACTGATCTGTCTGTCTGTCTGTCTGTATGTTTGTTCCACCATCACACGAAAACTACTGATCCGATTTGAATGCGGTCTTCGCAGATATATTTGTCTTCTTCCAACTTAACATCTGGTGTATAAAAAAATTTCCCCTCACCCCGCTCAAGGGACGAAAGAGGGGGTCAGATTTTGTATAAGACTTTTGCTTTAACACGAAAACTACTGATCCGATTTGAATGCGGTTTTCGCAGATATATTTGCCTTCTTCCAACTCAACATCTGGTGTATAAAAATCACCCCCCCCCCCCCCACCCCTCTAAGGGGACCAAAGAGGGGGTCAGATTTTGTATCAATCTTTTTTCTTTAATGGACTTACTTCATAGTATTAACTGTTTTTCCAACTTAACATCTGGTGTATAAAATTTTTCCCTTCACCCCTCTTAGGGGACAAAAGAGGGGGTAAGATTTTGTATCAACTGACGAAGTAGAAATACTTTAAATGGCAAAACAACGTTTGCCGGGACAGCTAGTATTATAAAATATTTAAAATGTAATTAGCGTTCTCTGTGAAAATGCAAAGAAAAAAATACACCTTATAAGCGTGATTACGTTTAGAAAATTTTCCCGCCTGTCATGACTTTCTTGACGGACTATAGATAGAGCTCTATGTTATAGAGCGAGCATTTTTAACATAGACTAGAAAGGTCAATGACTGCTGGTGCCACCTTAAATTATTTTGACTATAGTGATTCGATCGATTTAATATATTGCAGTCATATATTTCTGGCACTTATCAAAGTTTTGAATCGGTGGTTGTTGTTAATGATATGTACATTGTAGAGCCTACTTAAAAACAAACAAACAAAAGAAACAAAAATCATAATGTTATATGTATTTATATTATTGTACTTTATTGAGGCTAACGCGTTACGCCAGTGGTTAAGAGCGTGGCTCTTGACTCGGAGGTCGTGGGTTCGATTCCCGCGTTGGAATTGGTTGGAAACATGTTATTTCCAAGTGTGAAATAAAAATAAAAATAAATTGTTTTATTTCTGAATAGATTTTAAGAAAATGCTTTCAGAATGTTGATACTACGGTGCCTACCACGGGTTCGGGAACTAACCCGGCGAGAAGAACCGGCGTATTAAGAAACTCGCAGGGGGTCCACTTTTTTTTACCAAAAAAAGCGAGATAAAAAATTAATCTTTCAAAATAATAGGCCACGGGCCATTAGCACAAACGCTCTTTGACTACTTTCTTAAATTTATTAATGGAAAGATTTTGAACGTTTTCTTTTTTAAAAGATTTACTGTCTTTACTAAGTCTGATCACTGGCAAATCTTGCTTGTGCTTATTTCTGGTGTTTCTACAATGAATGTCACCTTTGGCTTTAAATTTACATATATTTTTTCTAACATAATATATTACATTATCCAAAATGTATTGAGATGCTACAGTCGGAATACCAATTTCTTTAAACTTTTCTCTCAAAGTTTCAAATGTAGACATTTTGTAAATCGAACGTATGGCTCGCTTCTGCAGCACAAATATAGTATTAATGTCGGCAGCGTTTCCCCATAAAAGAATACTATATTATGACATTCTACTGTGAAAATAGCTAAAGTATACTTACTAATCGTGCAGTGTCTTCGTCAGAAATTTCCCTATTCTTTCTGACTGCATATGCTGCAGAACTGAATGCAGGCTGATCAGATGATCAATCAGATGATTTTCTGACAAGTAAGATGATCCATGCGTCGGATGGGCATGTAAAAAGTCGGTCCTGCGCCTGTCTCTCACCAGTCACCAGTCGTGTCGGTCTTCTGTCCCACTGGGTTATGAGAGTAAAAGGATTAGAGAGTACTCTTGTGTACTGCGCACACCCTTGGGCACTATAAAATTACTCCTGCGTAACTGGCGTCGTTTCAATTAAAGCGGCCACCGTCACCGAAACTGGTGTGGGAGTTATTATTATTATTGAGGCTAACGTGACAGCTCTATCAAAATAAAACCTTCATAATTTTAGTTAAAAAACCTAATCAATGGCAATAATATTCGTGTAGAATTTGATACATTTTTATGTTATTAATTCTACACGATAAAATTGAATACCACATAACACTTAACGGTAACCAATAAATTAATTAATAACCATTAGGACTTAGGAGAGCATCCCATTGGAGACAGGTATAGGTAAATTATTGAGAATGAATATATCTTAAATGCTGGAAATATTCAAGCGTCAATTGACTCATTATTATAATTTATACATCCGCTTTATCCTGCAATTATATGAAGCTTTGAGAGAGCTTTTATATAATATCACGCTAGATATCATACAATCTTTCCTGATGAGGACAAAATAAATAATTTAGCGTATTATTATTGTAACTCAGCGTTCTTTAGTAATGCTTTAGATAATCTACTAAGGGGATTTATAATAAAATTATTATCGAAACTTTAAATTAAGGCTAGATACTAAAGCAATAAGTTGCAAATTGTTATTCATTACTCTAAAGTTCTTTGTCCTTGGACAAGACTTAAGCTTTCTTCGTTATTGTTATATATGAAATAGAATTTTAAAACAGCAGATGGCTCCGCCAATATTGGATTGTTATTTGATATCTTTAAGTCAAATACCGAACATATATATTATTTTACGAACTTTGCTAAACCAATCCAAACCAACCATCTTGGCTAAGTCTCCTCAGTACTAATAATGGAGGCATGATCTGTAGCATAATGATTATAGCGATATAAAATTAAATGTTATAGTCATAATTAGGAAGAGTTGTAAAGAGTGAATATGGTGCATTAGAGAAGTACTGTAATGAGCCAATTAAAGGGGACTATTAGTGCAACGGATAACAGGAATAAAGTTCCGTATCGTAGATTTACAACTCAAATTGCAATATCTGTCATGCATTATATCTTTGTTTCGATTATGTAAAATCGAATTTATATGATTATTGTATCGTATAAATTCGATTTTTTTGACAGCATATTTAGATATCGATTTTACTATCTACTAGAATCTAAATGACGCCCGCAACTCCGTTGCTCCAAAACTCCTGGAACTCAAAGTATCTTCGTACCAAAATAAGCAAAATTGGTACAGCGGTTTGGGTGTGAAGAGGTAACAGACAGATAGACTGACAGACGGACACACATTCCCATTTATTTAGTACTAGCGACCCGCCCCGGTGTCGCACGGGTATAAAATATAATCGATAGCCTATGATCCTTCACATAGTCTACTTCTTATCTGTGCCAAATAACATAAAAATTGCTCCAGTAGTTCGCGAGATAAGCCTTTCAAATAATTTCTCCCGTTTTTTCCACATTCTCCTATTAGTTTTAGCGTGATAAAATATAGCCTTCCTCAATAAATGGGCTATCTAACACTGAAAGAATTTTTCAAATCGGACCAGCAGTATACTGAGATTAGCGCGTTCAAGTTAGCCCTTTCAAATAATTTTCCCCGTTTTTTTCACATTTTTCTCTATTTGTTCGCTCCTATTAGTCTTAGAGTGATAAAATATAGCCTTTCTCGATAAATGGGCTATCTAACACTGAAAGAATCATCAAAACCCGTTGCGTAGTTTTAAAGATTTAAGGGAACAAAGGGACATGAGGGACAAAAAGCGACTTTGTTTTATAATATGTATAGATACCAATAATGGTCAAAGTTTCTAATAAAATAAATATTTAAATGAAGGACATGCCAAAATGGCTGTTGTATTATTTTTTTGAAATTCCCCATATGCGCCCGTGGGGAGAACTGCCGCGGCTTTCGTAGCTTTATATATAATATTATAGGCACGCTCCCGTCGCGCCGCGCCGCAGCGGCCTGCCGGTATCGCCGCAAACGCTACGTCCTGCAATTTTTTAATCTGTAATATCTTCGAAACTATTCATATAAATCATATGCTGTAAAGGGCCAAATAGATCTTTATTAAATCAACAATGTATCTAAAGTGTTTAATTGAATAAGGAATAATACTGTATTGGTTAAAATCGCTTCGAAAATTAGCCATTATTTGTCGTAAAAAGTAAATGACAAAAAATGTTATAGTGGGATATCCATATGAGGTAGACATATGCCATTGCAGAGTTTTCTGTAGACCTTTTCGTTGTGTACAATACTTAGTACATTATTTTGATAAATCTCGTACGGTTCGGCCTGCGTTTGCAATGTAAGCGGAAAAAAATGAAATTATTTACGACATCACATTAGAAATCCCAATAATAACAGTATTTCGCCACTATTTAATGAATGTTATTATACTCTATGACCTTCCTCTTAAATCACTCTATTTATTAAAGTAAACCGCATCAAAATCCGTTGCGTAGTTCGGAAATCGGACCAGTAGTTCCTGAGATTAGCGCGTTCAAGTTAGGCCTTTCAAATAATTTTCCCCGTTTTTTCCACATTTTCCTCTATTTCTTCGCTCCTATTAGTCTTAACGTGATAAAATATAGCCTATAACCATCCTCGATAAATGGGCTATCTAACACTGAAAGAATCATCAAAATCCGTTACGTAGTTTTAAAGATTAAAGGGAACAAAGGGACATGAGGGAAAAAAAGTGACTTTGTTTTATAATAAGTATAGAGAATGGACTTATTCTATGGTATGGATAATGGCAGCACTATAATCAGCACAAATTACAGAAGAAACAAAATAACCTCGGCGAAAAATGGCGGTAGCGGTCATTGACTCCCTGTCAAAAACTTATCATTTTCTATACAAATTACAAAGCCACGATTGACAACACCTGACACTTCATTGTCAATCGCGGTTTATATTATTCGCCGAGTACAGTATAATAAAAATAATTTAAGAGCTTCTGATTTGGCAAGCAACCAATTTACAACTTTGTTACTCAGAAATTTGTTCATACACAAATTATTGAAATGGGTTTGGCGGTTTCAGATGAAGAGGTAATAGATTGATTGATTGAAGAGGAGACAGACCAACTTTTGCTCATACATATTTATATTATTACTTATTAGTACGATTTTTTAAATATAAAATAAGGGGGCAAACGAGCAAACGGGTCACTTGGAAAGCAACTGCCGTCGCCCATGGACACTCGCAACATCAGAAGAGCTGCAGGTGCGTTGCCGGCCTTTTAAGAGGTAATAGGGTAGGGGAGGGTAGGAAAAGGAAGGGAAGGGTATTGGGCCTCCGGTAAACTCACTCACACGTATGGAGGTAAACTCACACGCATGGAGGTAAAACGTATTACTGTTAGGATATTATAGACTTAGAATTAGATAAAATTATTAGGATATTAAAATGTAGAGTTGTAGAATGTACAAATTTTACTTCATAATAATTATGCTGTTTAATGGTTGAATAAGTGGTAGATTACTGTTCCCACAGATTAGATGCTCAAGCTTAGTTATTCGTTTTGAACCTATCAATTTTATTGTTATTGGTTATTAGTTTCTGCGTTTAATTAATTTAATTCAGTAACTTTACGATATCTCGGTAAACAGAAGCTATTTCAAGGAGTAGATCTATAAAATTATTAAATGTTTAAAGGACAAGATCCAACGTCCATACAATTTTGGGCTAGTTTTAAAAGTGCCGACCAACGTAAATAAACCCATTATTTAAATAGAACATAATCTAAGGAATAATTTTTATTATTACACCAAAGTTCTAAGTCAAGTCTCCGAGTTGTTATTCAAGGTCAAACTTTTTTTTATAAATTCTTTTTTAAATTCAAATTCTTGTAAAATAACATGTAATAAAACTTATTTTATTAATTAAAAGCAATAAGTAATCGATCCCAACGTCCCTATCTGAGTCATAGAACAGATTGGAGGCCAAATACCTACAAATGGTTTGAAAAAACTCAAAGGAAGGGGGATACTCTACGTGCTTGGGGTACGCACGGCATTTGCCTAATATTCCAAGTAAGCATTGAGTTGTGCCCTGCAAGCCCCAAGCACGTAGAGATTCCTTCTTCCTATGTATTTTTCCAAATCATTTGTAGGTATTTGGCCTCTAATCTGTTCTATGACTCAGATAGAGACGTTGGGATCGATTACTTATTGCTTTTAATTAATAAAATAAGTTTTATTACATGTTATAAAAAAAGTTTGACCTTGAATAACAACTCGGAGACTTGACTTAGAACTTTGGTGTAATAATAAAATTATTCCCTAGATTATGTTCTATTTAAATAATGGGTTTATTTGCGTTGGCCGGCACTTTTAAAATTAGCCCAATTTGGACCTTAACTTTTACTTACTCGCTACAAATCGGGGCCGCCGTATTTTATTTTAAAGTAATAATTTATAATTATAGTCATAGTCAAAATAATAATTTAAGGTGGTATCAGTGGTCATTGACCTTTCTAGTCTAGGAGTTATGTGAAAAATGCTCGCACTGTATTCTGTTAACTTAAAAAAAAGATTGAACTTTTATAAAGACACAGACTATGATAGATTCAACGGAAAACCTCTTGGTACATCTTAGTATGTTAAATCTAATAATCTTTAACTATTTATGAGTTCGAAGTGGTATAAGTACTTCATAGTCAGTTTAAAATTTAAATCGAGTATGCAAAATACGGTATCGCCCTCAGACTAGAAATATCATTCAGTCATTTCTTTGTCAATCATGGTTTGTATGAAAAACGATGTTTTTGATAGGGGTCAATGACCGCTACGGAGAGAATTCAGCAATTTGAGAACAGTTTGTCTCTGTACTCTTCTACGTAACATAATTACAAATAATATCATTTATGTTCTACTAACGGTCAAGCTGTTTCATATTGCCAGTACATTAGAAAAAGTTCCTGCTATGTACGTAATTTGTATAATTAAAGGTCCTTCACTTTTTAGTAGCTAGGAATGTAAGCTATTAAAAGCAATAAAAAGTGTGCCCACTGGTCCATAGAAATATAACTAATGGTAATAAAACTGTGCAAAAAGGAGTGAGCGTACGATTTATGTACTTTCTATGAATAATATATCGATAAAAGGAATGTTTAATGGTAGGTATTCCTCTTACAGCGAGTGTACAAGAGTTGTCAGGTCACATGTAACAAGTGCGAGTGATAGCTTTCACGTTCAGGGTTCCGTAGAGTATATTATATGCCGGGTTTATGAGGATTTTTGTGTGGAGTTTATTCACTAGATATTTTATTAGCTATATTATCTAAAACAGGGGTTCCCAAACTTATTTTGTCTACTGCCCACTTTGAGAACAAATTATGTGTTAGCGCCCCCCATTGTTTTCAATTTAAACGCATCCGTGTGAAATGAAAATACAAATTACCCCCCCAAGCCTCTACACAAGGCCCCCATTTATTTCTGGGACCCACAGCGCCCCCCTTTAGACCTTCAGCGCCAAAAAGGGGGCGTTATCGCCCACTTTGGGAAAGGCTGGTCTAAAACACCTCAGAAACCGGGAATTAATAAAGTTGGCAATATCGACAGAGTTAGAAATTGAGTAGGTACCTATGAGATTTTTAACGCATCGTTCAGTGATATGGCGTTAGCCATGTCTTTTTACTCCCGGGTGGGCAACGTCCCACCAATCCACTATTTTTGTTGGATAGGCGAGACTTGAGAGTCTGGCGTGAAGAATGGAGTTACAGCAAGTGAACTTCATACATGCTAAGAGAATACAAATAATTTGAATTTGATTTTCGAAAAAAAAAAATATAAAGTATTGAATTTGAATTTCAAAGTAATGTGTTTTGAGCTAGCGTCCTTAAAACCCAACTCGCAGAAATACTTTATCGGTAACCTATCGTAAATCATGATACTACTAAACGGGAATCGTGTGCTCATTTCGATTTACACCATATGATTTCATTCAAATACTTATAAATGGGATAAACGGACAGACGAACTTATTTCAATACGGAATTCTGTGAGCGGTTTAACTAGTCGAGGTACATCTGGCCGTACAACTGTTGTGCCACGCGCCTGATGTGCCGGAGATAATTTATAATGTTCCCGACAGTACCGACTTAACAGTTTATTTGCGGACGATACTCACGATATTACCTCTATAAAGATAAATCGATAATCGTGGCTCGCAAAAAATTCGATCCAATAGAGGTACAGTCGTAACGAAAAGCTCAAATTCTGCTGACCAATTTAAAAATTTCTTCGATCGCTCTTATCTCAAATTATTCTCATCAGCTTAAAATGAAATTAGTTCCAAAAACTCTGTGTAACTGTAAGAATCAACTAATTAAACATAAAAATATAAAATATATTTATGGGAAGTTATGGTGATTGGTGTGGTATCCTCTTTGTGTCCTGGTGGCAATTTCTTACAGGATCGATAAGGATGGCTATAAGTAAAACGTGTATAACATAATTAAGTATTAAATAAACCAATAATAATATCCAATCTCATTAAATATATGAATACAATTTAAAAGAAATTGATTGATAAAGAAATTACTATAAAGTTAAATAAGCGTACCTACGTAATGAACCTGTGAAAGTAGCTCGAAGTTGGGGTAATATTGTCATGAACCTGTGAAAGTAGCTCGAAGTTGGGGTAATATTGTCATGAACCTGTGAAAGTAGCTCGAAGTTGGGGTAATATTGTCATAAAACACATAAAGTATTGGACGGGTAATGAGCGCTACATTTACGTCAAGTATTAATTTGACTGTAAAGTTTAAATGTTAGCACTCAACAAGGTGTTTTAAATTCTCTACATTATTTTCAGATAACCTTTATTTGCACAACGGTAAATTGTCGTCAAGAGCTGCTTATTAGATTCCATCTTCTGATATCCGTTTAACAGAAATAGAAATTAATTTAGTGTCTATTCCCAAACTTTATTAAAACTAGATAGGATTCACACGCTTATTTACATAACGTTATGTACTTCCTGTAAAGTCATCAAATTGGTCCACACTTAAGCCTGAATATATCCAGTAGGCATAATAATTATTGGACAGTCCTGCCCACTGACTAATAATAATAAAATTAATTAATTATTATATTTATATGGTCCTGATCTCAGAAGTCAGAACCCATCCTTCATTAATTCAGATTTCAAAAACGACAGTTGGGATTAATTAAGGTGAATCGACAGTTATTTTTTATTTAGAGGCTTCATATTAAGATCGATTTATATGAATAGAATTTCAAATTATGTATGCTTTTGACTCGTGAGCACTAAAGAATTTCATAGATTACTTTTATCAGAAAAAAAGGATGACAGCCCTTTATAGGATTCCGGCTAGGCAACTGGCAATAAGTTAGGTACTTGCATAATAATAAAAAGTCAGCCATTTTTCTAGTTAGTTCTGAAAAGCAAGTATCTAAGACATTTTGTATACTTATTTCTTTCTTTTATTTTAAAAGTGTTTAATTACAATAACAAAACTGTCTTATTCGTTACTTTCATGACTTTGACCTATAGATTAAAAGTTTTTGAAAATGTGTTGTCTCCTATCTTTAGAAATAGTTTAATGTCAAGTTCCCACTTGAACCAGCTGTAATTGTGGCGCCATTAGTGTAGCAGGAGTCGGGACACCTGACATGTATATTTTATCGTTATGTTATAAGTTTATAACATAAGCGCCCATACCAATATTACTTATGCAAAAGTACGTATGTTTCTGTCTGTATGTTACTCAGTTGATCCACTTTAATGGTATTTTGAATAAACATACGTCCCGGGAAAGGACATAAAAACGGAACACATAACACCAATTTTGCGCAGAAACAGCCAGTTAAAACTAAAACTGTTTGTCTTTGTTCCAAATTAACTCAGATTGTCTCAATTTTTCATGTTTTCTAAACCTAGCTACGCATTGTTACTCAACACTGAAATAATGCTCTACATCGCATGCGTCATATACGGCTTCTAACTTCTAGCAATGAGTTAGTTTAATACTATGTTTTCCTTATGGACTTTGGATCCTAGACCTTCAGTCTACAATATTATGGGTTATCTGTTTGCCCAAATTAAACAATACAAGATGTAACAAAACAATAAGTGATGATATTTAGAGTGTGTATGTTCCTTGTAGAGCTTTCATTGTGAAACTTGCAGACATTTTTTTTGCGATTTTATAAAGTGGACAAAAATTTGCTCTTTCAGTGCTGCTACTTTTACAGTGAACTCTTTGACACGGGACTCATACACATCTTAAAGTATTATCACTTAGTTTTGTTACAACCTGTATAACGATGATAATTCCACTCAATTTCTTCAGCAAGAATGGGTTCAGTTCATCCGTCCCATCGACTCCCAAGCGGCACCCGGGAGCCGCATAACAATTTAATATCTATTGTGTCTGTGATTCCCACGATCGAGGTATATCAGGGCCTTATAAAAATCCGATGTGAAGGCTATGCCGTACTTCGCAGAGCTAGTAAAGTTACCTGAGGACTAACAACTGAGGTTTTAAGAGCCGCAACCAAAATACAAGTATATAACCATTATATAACGATGTTACGTTTGCGAGTGCATTGCGTAATAAGGTGATTCGCCCGACACTTACAAAATGTAGGTCGAGGAAATTATATGATTCCTATGCAGTTGATAGACCAACGTTATTTGGTCGAATATGTCAATTCAATGTTAATTGTGATCTGTCGGCTGTGTTTGACTTAATGCAACCAAACTACGTAGGTCCCCGATCTGCATAGGAATCAACTTCTCTGATAGTACTTACAAAAATGTGTCTTCCAGCTGCAATATTTATTATTTCGAAAAAGTTCGACAGACAAATGATAATACTTATTTTATTATCTGTCGAACTTTCGCGTTTATTGCCACCAGGTTCAGGTAAAACAGCTGATGTGGTTCTAACGCGGTTAACTATCGCCGGTGGCAGATGTGACCTTACAGTTGTACATTCCAGATACAAGGTGTTGTTGGCTTCTTTGTACAACTTACTCTGTTTTTTATCGATTTTATGTCATAGTCTATCTCTGTCTCTTTTCGTTGCTTCATTGAAAATAGAGAGAAGCTGCTTATTTCTGTGGGTACTTACTAATGTGAAGTTTGAACTAATAATTCTAAATACTTTGGAGTAACTTGCTGAAGTATGAAATGAGTAGAACTCAATATTATTCTTTCAAAGCTTTGACATGACGTTACATACAATAATATCGAACGGAGGTTAGACGAAGTTTTTGTGATACTCTCGGCAGTCTACGGATATGAACAGTGGAGACCCATCCGGTGTGGTATAGAGTTTCCTGATACATTGATGACTTTTTGATCGACAAAAAAAGGAACTTGAAACATTGGAATAACCAATAAATCGTACTTACCTACTATGAATGACTATATTTCCTACTCCTCCTATCTTCTTCTGATTAAATTCGTTGCGGGTCCCAAGACAGCTTTAGCATGTCCCTCGGGCTCCCTGAGATCATATCAAAGGGTTTTTGTGGTTGGATGCCGCTGTCGATCCTGGCGACACAGGAGATACAGTGGTGGGAATGGGTGGTGGGCCAAAGCCCGTTTTAAAACACTCCGGGAGTGCCGGCAGAAGTGAAAACTTGATTATTAACGTTGTGCATTATTTTTTTAACCCATCTTTTATGAAAATCTATTTTAAAAAAATCGATTTTTTTAATTAATCGAAACCCTTATAATCGATTAAATTTTTTACCCATTTTTTATGAAAATCGATTTTTAAAAAATCGATTCTTATAATTATTCGAAACCCTTACAATTTTTTAACCCATTTCTTATGAAGATCGATTTTTAAAAAATCGATTTTTTTAATTAATCGAAACCCTCACAATCGATTAAAAAATATCGACAATCGAAAAAAAACAATCGATTGTTCGATTAATTGATTTCGATGTTACAACACTATACTCTTCAACCGTCTTACGGTTTTTCGATCAGCATGAGAATCTGACGCGAGTTTCACAGTTTTTACCCATCCCACAAAAGTGCTCAACGCCGCTAAAGAAGTTTTCACTTCAAAAAAATGAATGACTTGAATATTGTTGTTGTGGGATTATCAAGTCTAAGTGCAGGTAAACAAGTTAATTAAGTTTATAAGTATTAAGTTAATAAAAATTAAAAAAAAGTTTTGATTTTGACATTTATAATAACTTTTATAGTAATGTACTTTAAAAAACTTTAAACGGAAGAAAGATACTCGTAGTATAGAAAGATTCGAGTTAAAATCATCGGAAAATAATATTTTCCGAATTACCTTGCCTTCAGTTCATATAATTTACTTGTATTATATTGAAAAACAAAACGTGTCAGCGTTATCAATAGAAAAACTAGTTTCAGTTTAGTTATCTTGGCTACACACTGTGTCGGCAGTCGCAACTGTGTACTTTATCGCCTAACCGAAAATTCTGTTGTAACACTAAAGGAAACAGTATTTACTACTTATGTTCCGATGTTATTGTACATTATTGCTTTCTCAAAGTGCACTAGGTGTGTTAGCGTATCTTGTTCCCTTTAAGTTACATGTAAATTGATTCGAATTTACGGCTACAAGTTATATAACCGATAATATGTTGTTACAGTTTGTATCAAGTGAATTTTGTGTGATAGTGTCGAATATAAACGATAGAAAATCTGCATTATTCATCTGTTTTCGAACACCGATAGGACCAATAATTATTACGCTCTACCTAATAGCATCAACAGCTCTACTTTATTCGGAGTTTCTTGTACGCCGGCGCAAAGACATTCCAATATCCAAAGAATATAACAGTAAATTTTCCAATCGAATTGTTTGTTTGTTACTGCTTTGTTGACAATTTATTGAGCAATCGTTATTTCCAGTTTCGTCGCCTCAGCTCTTGACAAACCTTTGTGTGTCGAACAATCGACGATTTTTTGTGTATCACTTGCTTCATTTGCATTTACAACCGAGCAATTGTCATCAGTTTCGTTCTAATTATGAATGATCGAAACAATCGTGTCGAGTACCGCGTTATCGAGTCGACAGCTCGAACTCGTAAATCATCGGGAGGTTTGCGCTCGAGTCAGGTGGTGCGCGCCCCGAACGTGAACACCAGCCCTCGACCTTTCCCCGCGGATCCGACCGGTGGCGCGATCGTTCGTGGCACGTCCTTTGTTGACCGTTTTGTTTTGGAGAGCCATCCGGTTCCCGATGGAGGGGAGGGGACAGGTGAGCACAGGTTTCGTGCGCGTCGACAGTCAGTTCGCCTCGCCGTGTCGTGCTGCGCGCGCGCCTCGCTCGCACATAAATACAATAAAATATGGAAATGGCTAGTCAGTCCGTGACAGGTGCGCGCGGCGTTCGTGCACGTGTGCTGTTAGTGAGTGCGCCAGCGCCGGGCTTTCTCCGCGACCGCGACCATCGGTGAGTTCCTCGAATTATTTCGCAGAAGCTAACGCTTTCGATAGGGTCTTTTATACGAGCATAGGCGGTCGGTCGCATCTGCCGGCCCGGACGAGCGCAGCTGGTGCCCTTTGAAAAGGTAGGTCGCAATGTTTAACGTCCTCGTTCGACGTTAGCCTTAGCGGGGAATGAGCCGTTTCTGGTGCGATTTGTTGGGGTTCTAATGTAATTAGAGGTGCTCTGTGGGCTCGTTCACACGCCGCCGCCGCCGCCGCTCCGTTTCGCGACTCGCTGTTACTTGGGTAAATATTAGCCGGCTTGATAAAGTCTTCGAGTGCGTGCGTGTTCACTTTGTGTTATCGATTCCATACATGCGTCATTTCGATACTTATCGTGCCGGATCTGGGTCATTGTTCTTTTGTGTTTTCCACCGATAAAATATTTCTGAGAAAATATGCAGCTCCAATTTTCACATTAATTCCTGCTTTGTATAAAATGCTGCCGGTGTAAGGTGGAAAACAGGAAAGAGATATGAATGCAATAAGCAATTTCTATTTTATAATCATTTCTTACAGGGGTTTTGTCGAAAATATAACTGGACAATATAATAATTATTATAGAAGCTACATACATATTAATATTATAGGGTTACCAAATATTTCATATTTATAGAAATACTTAACATTTCTTTCATTTTAGATTGAAAAACACATTTATAGTAATTTTGTACTGTAATAGGCCTTGGTCTCGAGTGGATTGCCTAAGCTATTATAAAGCCAGTGTACTTACCTGCTTGATATCATTAACATCCGTGAAATGTAAATTTAAATAAGGAATGAATTAAGTACCGGGGTTAAAGTTCACTAGTTGCACGTGGCGAAATAGTTAATCTATGAAAACAACGCTTCTATAAACGTGATTCAACTTTCAGTCAATTGTGTTAGAAACACAGTTAAATTGCAACGTGTACTTTTTATATAAATTATGTTTTATATGATACTTTTTAGTTTTATATGCTAGTTTTCAAGACCATCGCTACAAATTGTTTGTCCGTAACAACATCGTAGAGTTGGTAGCGCAAAATCACTGCAAAAAGATTTTTCCTATTGATTGGCTTTTCCGCTTATGACTCATATCTCATCATCAACCTTGTAACAAACATTATATTATAAGGTTTAAAAGAGTTTTGCTTCACGTCCTAGAATAGAAGGTATTGACGAAATCTTAGGAAAATGACTTTCAAACTTCAGACTGGAAAATTGATTAGCGCTGTTCTGTTCGTCTCATTTCCCGAAAAAAAAAACATATAAATACCGTAAGAGGTCTACTAGGTGAGATACCTCATCAGAGTCAAAATTTACAGTCAAAGGAGCATGGACGCCGGGAGAAATAATTTCCAAGGGGTGCAGATTTTAGTTTTCTTTCTTTTCATTTCTTTTTACTTTTTACGAACAACAGTGACTGTCTATTTAAGTCAACAGAACATTATGAACGAACTATCTTTGTACGGCATGGTAATATGTAACGGCTTTTTATTTCAATGATTCCTGTTGATCCCAAGATTCCTAAGGGGTACAAGTGCACCACCTGGCACCCCCCTGCCGGCGCCCATGCAAAGGAGGTATTTAGTTAGGTACTTTACATCTATACATATAATAAAACTGTAGAAATGACGATTCTGTACATTAAAGATATTAAAAAAATAATAAGCGGAGGGTGTCACTACATCGCTATACAAGCCAAAAATGTGGTCAGTTTTTTGTCTGTCTGTCTGTCTGTCTGTCTGTCTGTCTGTATGTTTGTTCCACTATCACACGAAAACTACTGATCCGATTTGAATGCGGTTTTCGCAGATATATTTGTCTTCTTCCAACTTAACATCTGGTGTATAAAATTTTTCCCCCCACCCCTCTAAAGGGACAAAAGAGGGGGTCAGATTTTGTATAAGACTTTTGCTTTAACACGAAAACTACTGATCTGATTTGCATACGGTTTTCACAGATATATTTGCCTTCTTCCAACTCAACATATGGTGTATAAAAATCATCCCCCCCCACCAAAGAGAGGGTTAGATTTTGCATAAAGTAAAGTTTTTTCTTTAATGGACTTACTTTATATTATTAACTGTTTTTCCAACTTAACATCTGGTGCTACATAACATTTTTCCCCCCACCCCTCTTAGGGGACAAAAGAGGGGGTAAGATTTTGTATGCTGATGAAGTAGAAATACTTTAAATGGCAAAACAACGTTTGCCGGGACAGCTAGTATTGTAATAAAATTACTCCACCATGTATAGTACAGGAGGCACCTATGATTCAATAATCAATTTGTTCGTCGTTGCTACGCGGACAATATGCTTATTATTGCAAAAAATTATATTGGGTCAACGATCTTTAAATACTAAGCAGTTTCGTGAATAAACACCGACGGAATCTCTGATATTCAAATTTTAAGCAAACATCGCATGTATTTTATGAACAAAATAAATTTTATAGTCGTGGTTTTGGGGGTAATTTTTAACTTTTAACAGTTATAGGTTATAGAATATTCGATTTAATCTTTCAGGCCCCGCGCGAGCACCGGTGATCGCGAGAACAAAAGAATACAATGGGAATTCCTAGAACCTCCGATCGAAGGATTAAATAAGCAAAGGATTGTTTCATAGCTAAAATAGGATGAGTAACTGATCTTATAACTATACCTAACCATGAAGTCTATTTTTTACTTTACAATTACAATTCATGCTAATGGTAACTAAACGTAAAGCCATCAAATCAACCTCTCGTTACATTCAATTGCATCGGCGAGAGAACTGCTAACTTCCCATACAATTTTAAACGCTCGTCATAAAAATACTGAGCCTCCCGACGCGATCGTTAAACTCGACGGACGAGCAGTTAGCAGTGCAGAAGAAAAAGTAGAAAATAGATTTGTCACGAAGCTTGTTTACCAACAAATAGCTTTAGTCAGTGGGACGTCCGCGGCATGCAAATGCGTGTAGCTCCGTGCCCAAGCATGGCATTGTCTAACGGCCGCTCACTCCTTAAGACGAGTGGCCATCCGTCCATCCATCTCGAAGAGTGCCGTTCATTACAGCACCATCCACGAGTGGATTCGATCAGACGATCGAAAACGGATACACTTTGAGCAAAAATGATAATTGTGCTCGTTTACCCTATTATGGTAATAAATAGGATTCTTCCCGCCTTACAGATTGCCAGCTATTCTACCTCATTAAAGTGAGAAATCGCCATGATTCCGAAGCGATTTTTCATTAAAAGCGAAGCGTTTACTTTTATTTTAAACTTATCTGATGAATGAGTTTGCTGGCCAGGGTGAAGTACTCAGAGTCTAGCCGTGAGCAAACGTTTATGTAAAGATTCATTACTCTTAAACATTTTATTCTATTCCGCAAGTGTACATGTCTTTATAATATTATAAGTGAATATATTTTAACAATAGTTAGAATTGAATATAGTTCGCCGTATCATCAAATATTTTATTTGGCTAAAGTCTGAACTTTGTACCGAGACACGTACTTGTGTGAAAATTGCTGATGCTAGGTATAACGTAGGTATAACAATTATTATGACTGTTGTTGCTAATGATGCCGCGCTTATCGCCTCCACGTTTTTATCGTCCTACATTTAAATTTCACTGAAGTAGACCTGCTGTGAAATTGGTCGTAACATTTCTGACGTTCCCGTTAAAGTGTTCTGTAATAATCTATAAACGATCGATAAAATTTGTCCTGCTGGGTTTAAAATTTATATGTTTGTTGAAAAAGTTACTTCCAGCTCGAAGTGTCGTTAGAGTTTAGACTATTAAAGTCGCCTGACGTTATCATTACAAAAACTACATACCTCCTATCCTGATATAATATTTATGATAACTTTAGTAAAAACTTCATTTTCGTTATTTTCACAATATAACTTACCTAGAAGATAAATAACATTGAGCACAAAATGACCTTTAGACTTATGAATTATTAAATAGAGGCCAATAGTGTATAATAAATACATAGTGCATAGCTAGTTGTTGTTGAATAATTTCATATTTATCCGATCAAAATTTCAAGACGAAGCTCATTATACAGTTTGAAATCGCAATACTACTATTAGCATTGGTACGAATACGTCTGGTGCTTCGCTTTGCGACCTGTTGTGATTTATTTAATCTTAATCGAGCACTGAACGGTGATGATGCTAATGATGATGATGTAGTTTTACCGGTCGGAGCATCAGCATTTAATAAAGACGGTGGATCGACAGCACGTCGCTGGGATTGCGGCATGGGACGAGACTTAATCGACGGGCGGCGTCACGCGTCAGTCCCCGGCCTGGAACGAATTGCCCGGAGATAAGCATCGATATCTCGGCATGCTACGTGGACAACACTAGCTCTATACTCGTTTGAATTTTCAAAAATTCCTTTTTGATAATTTTTTGAAATTATATTTCTAAATACTTTGTATCATTACAAATTGAATTGATCGATGCCAAAAATGTGTATACGCTGAAGTTATACATTGTTCAGCTTCATAATTATTGCACGTGAAGAAACTGCATCTATCTTTTTCTGTTTATGCTTGCGAATATTACATAAAATAAATTAAGAGTGTAGAAATATACTTATGTATATTTCATAAATTATAGGTACCTATATAATAATTAATACATAATATAAAGTAGATACAATCTAATTATGCTCGGTACACCACTAATCTAAAACGGGTACGCGTTTCAAAATGAAATAATTGAGTGTAGAGATGACTCTACATTCTCATTGTTCCCAGCCGCCGGGAGCACTCACCAAATTATATTAGGTACTAATAAAAACCCATCAAACAAAATGGTAGATAATGTAAAAGCCCAACTACATCACTCTAGAATGGCCTATGTCATTGCCCTTTGATCATCTTTGATCTTACTGTTAGTGGAGTTCCCAGAGCGTAAAAATCGTGCCAACCTCCGATTTTTGCAATAGTGGATGAAAATTGAAAAGAAAAAAAGGAATGTGTAGCTGATAACATAAATAATAAAGTTTACCTATTGAAAAGTTGTGCTTTTGATTTTTAAATTATTCTCTTCCACTTCAAGTAAACTCATAAACTGTAAAATTTTGAAGAAAATTTGCACATTTCTTTCTTTTAAATATATAGCAAAATAATAAAATATATTATTATTTTTTTGATTTGTATCGTTGCTTATATTCCAAAGAAAGAAAATAAGTTGAAAAAATATGTAATTTAGACTTAAAATTAATATTTTTGTATGTAGATGGGCATACCTCCAAATGTCCTTGTTGTGTGCCTCGCCAGGTAAATGGCGTTCCTATTTTTCTTTGAGTTTAAATAGGAAGTTTAAAATTTTTTTTTAGGATTAACAAAGCCTTCTATTTCTTAATGTGTATAACTTTTTAGCTCTTACTTCATTAAATTTTCTGAAAATGTAGCACAAACTTTTCACGGATATTTCGAAGAAAATCTGTATTTTATTTCTTTTGGTTAGGTTTTTACAGAATAAAATTGATTTTTTTTTCATTAATTATATTTGCTAAAACATACTTAAAGGAAAAAAATACAAATTAGGTTAAGAACTGATATTTTTTGTACTCAGGTATGCATTTTTCAAACATAGGTCGCAGCATGCGTCTTTAGTATGTACGTGAGATTTGTAGCACCCAATTTTTTTTCTGGTATTAAATAGGAAGTTTAAATATATTTCAAAGACTAGAAAAAGTCTTTAATTTATTGATGCATTTAATATTTTAGCTCTCACTTAAATGAATTCTCAAAAAATATAGAAAAATGTTTTCGGTCTATTTTACACATTTTTGGAGATATTTAAACGTTTTTAAGTACTTAAAAGTTATCATTTCTCTAAAAATTAAATACGCACAACAAGTAAGTTTAACACACTTTTGGTTACAACCCTTAAATCCACCCAAACCCTTTTATCTTGGTTACGACGAGCGTTAATCTCTAAAAACTTTGTAAAAACCTTATAGTTGTATTTAGCTTAGCAAAGCAAACTTTCTTTTTTAAAAATTGTATATTTGGTTAATTTTCAACGTAAACAATCGGATAAGAGTCATTAAATAACAGGAACAAGAAAAATTTTTTTTTCTGGACCGGTTTTATATGGTGAAATATAATTTTTTTATTAAGTAACTAAAAAATTAAAAGCACAAAGAAATTTTTGGTAAACTTTGCAAGTTATAGCGTAAAAAAGAAAATGACACCTCAAAAACAAAAATCCATTCACTATTACAACTTTCGGAGGTTAAAACCTCTGGCGACTGCACTATGTCATTGTTATAAAATTTTATAAGTTTTTGGAACTCTATGTCTAATGACAATTTAGGTAGTAGGTAGACTTGCATGATTTTTTAATATTTTTTTCGATACATTCTAAATTATAGAAAGCTAGCATTAGCATTTTGAGCTTAAAGAATCGAATATATTATTATGAGATATCAAAAAAGTGGAAACTCCAGTGAAAAAATATCAAAACAGTCAATTCTATTGTGAAGTAGAAAGTGTAGTTAAAATGTGATCAGTGTTGAATCGGGGTGACACGTTTGTGATCGTTTTTTCCATTTGTGTTCACATTGTTAAAATATGACGAAACTAGATTGTTCTCTCAAGTCGGAGCATGAAATTGTGTGCACGAGGCGTATCGGCAATTGGCGTCAGTTTTTTATCAGTCCCTGGTCACGACAGCTCCGGAGCTCTCCGTCTGTGGCCGCAGTAATTGGCTAAAACTACTAATGCTTGAGGTTTAACGTCAAAACCAGTCTACGAGGACCCCTCGAGTATATTTATAAATGTATTTGGAAATTGTGTGTCATTTGTGGAGAACGGCGACTTTATAGTAATTCGAAAACTGTTTTAAATGAAAACTTCTTTATTGTGAAAAGTTTGTTAAGTTAAAAGCCTCGGCTAGGTTAACTTTATTCAGTCTGTAACGAATCTTTGAACAGGTTTAGCCTAACCCTAATTTAGTTAAGCATTCGACGGAGTAGAACACAACACACTATCGTCTACATGGTAGATTCTAATCTCACAGGAACAATAAAAGCGACATTACACTACACGAGCTGGCTACAACAAGACTAACAAACAGAAACGCCTACGATACTATAGATGGGTACCCAAAGGTTTTACGAGCGAAAATAAACGACGTACACGAATGTAGGCTCTAGCGCGAGCTAATAACCACCACATTTCCGCAGCTAAGCTATTTTCATTAATGTAACAAGCCTATGCCTATTAAATTCAATAATAAATCATAAACGATATGCAATATTTTATTCGTAGGGCTTCATTGTTACAGGAAAATTTGCTTAGAACATGACTACGAAAGTTGGTGTAGTAAAGTTAATGTTTTATCCCACACTAGTGACCCGCCCCGGCGTCGCACGGGTATAAAATATATAGCCACTGAAAAAATGATTAAAATCGATAACCTAATGATCCTTCACTTCCTGGTCTACTTCTTATCTGTGCCAAATAACATAAAAATTGCTCCAGTAGTTCGCGAGATAAGCCCTTTCAAATAATTTCCCCCGTTTTTTCCACATTCATTAGTCTTAGCGTGATAAAATATTATAGCCTTTTTTTTATAGCAGTGGTCCCCAACCTTTTTTCATGCGGGCCACAAACATGTTTTGTTCTTAATGTCGCGGGCCGCAACAAAATTTTTTTCGGGTTAAAAAATAACATTCTTCAAAATTAACGATTTAAAAGTGGATAAAATTTTACGACTATCACACGTTATTTTGCCGGTGGGCGTGAATTTCAAAACATCACGCGGGCCACAAATAAAGTCCCGGCGGGCCGCGGGTTGGGGATAGCGGGCCTATAGCCTTCCTCAATAAATGAAAGAATTTTTCAAATCGGACCAGTAGTCCCCGTTTTTTCCACATTTTCCTCTATTTATTCGCTCCTATTAGTCTTAACGTGATAAAATATAGCCTATGACCATCCTCGATAAATGGCCTATCTAACACTGAAAGAATCATCAAAATCCGTTGCGTAGTTTTAAAGATTAAAGGGAACAAAGGGACATGAGGGAAAAAAAGTGACTTTGTTTTATAATAAGTATAGAATTTTCGATTACAAGTTTTGAAATTGATAACGATTTATTAATAAACTTTTTTAATACTTAAATTCATTTTTTTGATCTTTGCGACGTGCTTTGGCGTTGAAGCTATATTATTTTATTACTAATAGAATAAAACTACTGAAATATTCTAATGATTAAATTGTATTATAATAATATGTAAAGCGATTCTTTAACTATACTTACTTTCTTCGATCTACTTCAACATGAACTCTTCCTTATACAGATTGCAGCTGATAAGGGAACGGGTATTAAGGCTAGCAACCCTAGTACAGATGGCCTGGCAGATGGGGGATAACCCTCATGCATAAAATATACCCGGACCATGTTCACAAAATATCTAAAATGCATGCCAGCTTATAGTCTGAAATTCAGAACATGGATCGTTAGCTGTTTAAGCGATTATTTAATTTCACTAAGTAGGTATATTATTAGAATTTGGAAAGAAACAAGACGATGTTAGGTACTGTATTTAATATTAGAAGTATTCAATATTCTTTACCATCGTATTTTTTAAGTGAAAACTTCTTTAGCGGCGTTGAGCACTTTTGTGGGATGGGTAAAAACTGTGAAACTCGCGTCAGATTCTCATGCTGATCGAAAAACCAAGGAAAAAACGTAGGACGGTTGTAGAGTAGTGTTGTAACATCGAAATCGATTAATCGAACAATCGATTGTTTTTTTTCGATTGTCGATATTTTTTAATCGATTGTAAGGGTTTCGATTAATTAATTAAAACGATCGTTTTTTTTATTTTTTTTAAATCGATTTTCATAAAAATGGGTTAAAAAAATAATGCACAACGTTAATAATCAAGTTTTCACTTCTGCCGGCACTCCCGGAGTGCAACCCGTCTTTTTTTTCCATCCTTCTAACTTGATCGACTCGTTTTTTGCGTATATTTTCTTAATTCTTTAGTTTTTTGTTTTTTATATTTTATCTGTGTTCTTTTATTTAATACAGTATAATACTGATAGCTATTTATAATTTCTCTACCATCGTATTGCTTTTAAAATCCTAGTTTTAATGAGTTTATCTGTCTACCAAAAACTCTAAGTAAACAAATCTCTTACGCGCGTCGTAAGTTTGTGATTGTGATCGAAATTCGTCGTGATGTTTGTGTTTCGAAAATCTAAATTTTTATAACCGCGACAAACGTATTCTTCTTCTTTTTTATATTATTTATTTGTGACCTAGTAAAGTACAAGTTAAGTTACAAGTTACATAATATAATTTTCTGTAGTTTAAATTCCTTTTGAAAGAAAGTTTAAATGGATATAACGAAATTATTGAATCACGAGCAGTCAATAAATAGTTATTATAAATGCAAATATGAGATTAGGACGAATGTGATCGACTTTCCAAATCATAGATAACGTTAATATCGTACATTGACGTGTTGATAAGGGATCAATAAATCATTTCCTCTCATCACCATGATATTATAAATTACTTAATATGATTTCTTTGTAAGTATAAACTTGCTAAATTGAAACTATGAAAAAATATATTGTTACAGTTTTGGACTTTTAAAAGGTATAGGCTTTAGTTGGTACTACTAATATATATTCTGTGGCTTTAGTAAGGCTCACAAACTATACAATTTAAAGCAACGTTTTAGAGTCTGAATACTAACCACCATATATATTATATTAAAACATAAAGTATCTTAATTACTATCGTGTGTTTCTATAAACGACTTGCCGTCCATCATGTTGGTGCTTCCTACAGTAAATTGGACAAATAGCGAGCCAATAAGGGACGATTTGATTGACACAGCTCATAAAGGTCCAACAAAACCAGAAGTGGAAGCGTGGGTCGGACCCACCGCGCAGGTTCAGGTAATGACATCTGATGCTATCTCATACCAATTAGGAACCCATGTTAATAGACTTTCATTGCAAACAAGTAGGCGGATTCATCCGATTGATTCTAAATTATCTCGTGTGTTACTTCGTTTGTTAGTGTTTAGTTTAATGTATACAGCAATATACTGAAACTGAACATAATTTAATAATTAAGTTCTATACAAATATTTACATGTCTACGTTCAGGAATAGACGAAAGATCCTAAACATATTGACGTGACTCGGCATTTTGAATATCTTTATCATATCTTATTATCTCAACTCAAATATTATTTTGAGGACAAATAAATCACTCCATACGAATTCGCAGTCAAAACCAAGTCAAAACCTAGCATGATTTATTGATAATAGAACGTGGGAGCGGATTCACAATTACTCGTTACAATATTTATCTATATCTCTCTTTTCGTCACAAAGCAGCGGAGCGAGATCGAAATAAACCATGTCTAAATTATAGCGGTCATACTAGATAATTTGTTCGAATTCACCTGCTTTTTTCTATGTAATGATTCAGTATAACCCGGCTAAGTCGAGTGAGCCGCGGCGGCGGTGTAAAATGAATTAATTCTAGTGATTCTAACGTCGGTAGCATTACGCTCAGCCTTGACAACGGCCGGACGAAAACTTGCAAGCCTCGCGTTATACAATACTTCAGATGAATCCAAACAGGTTTTGTTTTACCTAATGCACATAAAAGTTTATAGTAAAACAGGGTTTTATAATAGGTTAGTCCGACTTCGTAAAGTTTTTAATCTTGGTTCGTTTTCTATTCTTTAGACTGTAGAAACTGTGTTTATTATGTTTCTTATTTCTATCTCAAATATTGTTAGAATAAGTTGGTACTACTCTCTATTATAGATAAAACTATTACTATACTTTAGAATACAGCAAAGTGACACTTGACATTAAAAAAGTAGTAGATACTAAGTATTATTGAAAACTATTCTCTACAATAATTAGCTCTATTTTTACCTCTTCTACTGTAATGTCTAAACTCAATAGGTTCTATGTAGAGTTCGCTACATATATTGGTTTCAGTATTAGCATTCTCCTTTTAAGTCATTTAGCATGTCTAGAGGCGTTTCTATTATCCTATCGTAGGTGAATGGAACACGGAAGAGCACGGTAAATGGTTTCGCTAATACTATTCGGTGTTCTTGTTCAATTTTATTGATTTACATTTAAGTATAGTCTACTTAATGCTGCCTCAATTCTTGCTTTCTAGGTTTTTTAACTTTTTTGTCTTTTTCTTCAACGTGTAGAGATATTCAAAGTGTTAACTCTACATACATTTGCTTACAAAGAGAATTGCTGATTATAGCAATATATATTATATATACTTATTTAAATATTATCAATTGTCTTTGTCTGAAGAATATCCAGATATCCATCTATATTTTGTGGTTCTATAAAAAGTTTTCAGTTTAATCAATCACAAAAAAATACAATTTTAGAATATGTTCATATGAACTAGCTTTCTCAATTCGGCTCAAAAATGGCTCCACAAAGTGGGTCTCAATTTTAATGTAATCATGCACAGTCATACAATCCATCTATACACCGTTACAGCAATGACAGCGTTCGGTGCGATGTAGACTTTCATTAATGCATACTGATTCCCACGTACACTGTTACTGTTATTTCTAACAAATTATGAGTTCACCTACGTTTCGTATATTTTTGTAACTGTATTTATATTGCGTATATTTTTAAACGGCATTTCGGTCAGTGGTTATAAAAAAATAAACCTACTGAACCTCAATAATGAAGCGTCCTATTTGAATGTTCGACACTGCACTTTAAGCTTAGTAACAAAATATGGTAACATGATTTTATTAGTTGGGAGTTGGAACTAGAGAGAAGAGATATAATTAAATATTCATATTTCGTTTAAAAAAGTTTTTGTCGTGATTTGTGCCTCGAATAGAGTTGTTGTGTCTACTCTGATTGTAGGGTGTGTAATGTGTATCATGTGTATTTAAGGTAAACGCAGATTTGGCCGCACCGCACGCACCGCAGTCACCGCATTCGCAATTCTTTATATGAAGTTATAGGCAAGCTCGCATACCTACCTACCCGCGCCGCAGTCTTTGCAACTTCATAATAATATGAAGAATTGCGAATGCAGCGACTGCGGTGCGTGCGGTGCGGCCAAATCTGCGTTCACCTTTATGCTACAGATTCATTTGACAATTTGAAAAGTATGCAAGATTCATCTGTAGTGCGGTAACATTTTAAAAAATTCTTTACAATATCCGATTTGTATAAATCCTAACCTCAGTAAACTACTTGAGCTCTATAGAGCAGTAGTTTACTGAGGTTAGGCTTTATAATGCTTCGTATGATTCACAACAAACGAGGTACACGTATTTGGCAGTCAAACTTGACGTTCCCACGAGGGTTCTGACGCAAGCGCAATCGACATGCACAGCGTATGTTCGTCTTATAATTGCCATAATAGACACCGTATAATCATAATCAAATACAATTACAAGCTGATTAAAAGGAAGTTTTTATGGTGCGCCGCGGCCGAGGCCCGAGACGTATGCCTACAATAGAGCGCTAATTGAATATGTTCTCTTCATTTTATTGGAGGCTAATAACAACTATGGTGGCCAAAAGTTTATTTCATTTCGGATATAAAGTTTGTCTGACGTGATGGACCATCTAAGAAATTGATTTATAGGCTGTTAATAGACCTACGTCATTTGGTCAGAATATGTCAATTCCATGAGTCGGCTTTGTTTGACATAACTCAACCAAATTCAGTGATCCGTTTATGAATCAACTTCTCTCATAGTACTTACCTAAGGCTTTAGTTTTGGGAAACTTGTGGTGGGCAAAACTCTCTCCACCTTAAAAAATATACTCGACGCTGTCACGAATCAATGTAGCCCTCGTCGTCTGTCAAGTCAAGTGGCTCTTCCAATGTATCACATAAAGACAGCAACACATGTTAACGTGAAGTAAATATTGTCACTTATAATAGGACGTACGCCAAATTGTAGACCATTTCTAAAATGATAAGTCGTAAGATTAAACATTTTGCACAGTACTTATAACAGTACATGCTCTATAGTCTATGGTATATAATACTAGGTATAGAAATTACAGTAGCCGTGGAGGATGGCAGGGCACCGCACTTCCCCCCCATAATTACTTCCCCTCGGCTCTCCAACATCAGCCAGCCTGCGGTTTAGTGGATAGCTCGAGAAAAACTTAACCACTCGATAGAAAATGTTTTGCTGGGATTGGATAAGCGTGTTTTTTAAATAAAAATCTTTTTCAAATATATTACTACACAGATACTATATATGCGTGTTGCGTACCAACACCGTTTTAAAAAGGTTTACTTCTGTTTATTATGTGGCCTCTTTGCGTGGACCAAACGGTGGCCCTCGGTGGACCAATGTGGGGTATGTAGATTGTAGAAGGCATACGATGGACGTTGGTAACGCATAATATTATAGCTGCGCAATGATGGTTAGCCTGGCCCAATGTGGATAGGAGCCTTTATTTAACTTGTCAAATTGCCGCCTGTTTTCCCCAAAAAGTAGGTTTTATTTTTATCCTTAACTCCTCCACGTGTAGAGGTTAAGTACCTGAATCACCGAGTGTGACTGGAACTAGTTTTTACAGGATCATAAAAAATGGTAATTCGAGTTTTATTGTGTGGGGTGGGACGAACGTTTCCTCGATCAACCTTATTTTTGAAGTTTGTTCAAATTAAATTCATTGTATTTGCTTAACAAAAAGCAAACTGGAAGCTTTACGAATAATCATTTATTAGATATAATGATCAATAATAATGTTAAAAAAAGCTTTGCATAGGCTACAGACTATAACGGAGCCATGATATAAGGGAAAAGACCTAATGCTAGACACGGAACTAATAGATGACACTTACAACAAAAATACCATAAAAATAAGAATTACTCTAATTATTTATCAACACTGTACATTTTATAAGCTTCTCAAGCTATCTGTTGATGTGAAAAAATATATTCGGGACGCCTTCGGGAACAAAATTTTAAAATGGGATCAGTTTTCGTAAATAATGTGACCGCGTCAACAGGCGCTCGGCAATTTCTTAGCAAATAGGTTCAGGAAGGCGAAATTTTGCACTTAAGTTTTGAATACATTTATTTGATTATTTGTAATTTCTATTGATTTCATTGGATTAATGGTCATGTTGTATACACTTATTAATGTTTATTTATGACTTTTTATCCATTTTCCATAACAATAAAAAGGGTGTCTACTATTAGTTCTTGAAAAGGTAAAAAACGTAATAGATGACATGGATCTCATCTTTTAGTTTTGCAATACATACTAAAGTTTTTTGATTTAGTAGTTTATTCTACTGCAAATATCATCACTATTCTCTGAAAATATAATTAATTTTATTAACAAACTAAGAATTTAGAACTACTGTACCTAAAATGGACATGGTGTTTAATATTAGACCTTGTACTGATCTAAAAATCGATTGCTTTCGTTTTTTAGCTATAAAAGGAAGAAAAAGGAGAGCTGAGAAAAGAAAGAAGAAAAAAGAAGAGGCAAGAGAAGCATGGAGACTAAAGACTGAAAATAAATTTGCTAGGCAAAAATATGAAAAATAAAAATAAAAGGAAAGATAGTTTCAGCATGGGAGAAGAATGGATAGAATCTGGAGACAACGTGGATAATATTTCTGATGCATGTAGTTACTATGATGAAGTAAATGAAATCTTTTGAAAAACGGCAAATAAAAAGCTAATATTAGAAAAAATGTAAAATGTAATGTAATGTTCTATGCCAACTATTAGTTCATACCAATGTGTCTACTATTAGTGATGTTCGTTTTTTGTGATGTCATCTATTAGCTCTTATGACTAAGTTTACAAAAATGCCAATTATATATATACTTTTTTTATTTGTCAGAGAATAATTATAATAGTTTTATTTTGTAAGAGTTACTGAAAACATGGAAGAAGTTATGAATCCTTTATTTTCATAAATATATATATTTTATAACATTCAAATGTTTCATGTTTCCTTATAGTGTCTGCCATTAGTGCTTTTCCCTTAGTAAGGAAAAATGTGTCACTATTAAAAGATACATACTAGTACTTTAAATCTATGAGTCTCCATTAGTAGTACAAATTCATAATTCGTGTATAAGTAGGTACTAAATCGCAATAAGGAGAATGTCCTAGCGCGTAACTTTCGCTCTGCAGGCAGCCTAATTTAATGTCCGCTCAAAACTGAGAATGCGAGCTCCTTTCCCAGGGCTTCCGTACCCGTGGGAAAGATGCCCGGCATTCAACTAAAAAACCGACATGGAGGTCACACGAGAACTGGACGATCACAAATCAGCTTATTAATTTGTCTATTAGCTTATTATCTAGTATTAGCAGCTAATAGCGGCATTAGCAATACAATAACTTCTACTCGATGTTGTAATAGAAATTAAAAGAATACATTATAAAAGAATTTATAATGTATTTTCGTGTTTCAATAAATGACTTTTAATTTATGATTCAAAAGGTTTTAACCTTATAAGTATCTTTAAATATATTTTAGCCGCAACTTACTTTGTGGCACAGAAGCCGTATTTTTTTCGTTATAACAACTGCCCCTAATAAGTCCTCGTGTCTCAAACTGTATGTATGTATCTTTATATCAAATTTCCCCTCACTCAGTCCAGCAAAGAGCCATTAAGCGATGAGCAAAGTTTGAGCGTGTAGTCGTACAGACAGACACGTATATAATATATACTAGCTGTCCCGGCAAACGTTGTTTTGCCATTTAAAGTATTTCTACTTCATCAGTTGATACAAAATCTTACCCCCTCTTTTGTCCCCTAAGAGGGGTGGGGGGAAAAATTTTATACACCAGATGTTAAGTTGGAAAAACAGTTAATAATATGAAGTAAGTCCATTAAAGAAAAAAGTTTGATACAAAATCTGACCCCCTCTTTGGCCCCCTTAGAGGGGTGGGGGGGGGGGTGATTATTATACACCAGATGTTGAGTTGGAAGAAGGCAAATATATCTGCGAAAACCGTATGCAAATCGGATCAGTAGTTTTCGTGTTAAAGCAAAAGTCTTATACAAAATCTGACCCCCTTTTTCGTCCCTTTAGAGGGGTGGGGGGAAAAATTTTTATACGCTAAATGTTAAGTTGGAAGAAGACAAATATATCTACGAAAACCGCATTCAAATCGGATCAGTAGTTTTCGTGTGATAGTGGAACAAACATACAGACAGACAGACAAAAAAACTGTCCACATTTTTGGCTTCTATAGCGATGTAGTGACACCCCCCGCTTATTATTTTTTAATATCTTTAATGTACAGAATCTTCATTTCTACAGTTTTATTATATGTATAGATATAATATTGTTAGATATGAATTCATAGTAAGTTCTATCAACAATAATGTACGCTGTAAACCAGATCGGGCAATGTGATAAAAATTCTCGATACTCATTACGAGATGGTTTGTCTCTAAACAATTATATTATCTCATACCATTATTAATTGGGTTTCAATAGACAACAATTAAAAATAACTGTTGACGATGATTGATAGGATGCGTTGAAATATGTAACATACAGGCTACATCCCTAAAACATTTCTCTTAATTAGGGCTGTCAAAAGTCGTTGAAATTTAATTTTGTTACATTTACTGAGTGCGTTCTGATTTGTCAAATTGGACGTTAAAAACAACTACACAGAACATTTTTTAATTATAATTTGAACAATGTAAAATGTAAATTGTGCAAAATTTTTGAGGAGCAAAGTACAAGAGCCTACTTTGCAAAAACAACATACTCGTAAATAACAGTATAGTCAGGGAAATTTTTGAAAGGCATATTGAATTAGTCATGCAATTGTGCATAATAGAAGAAAAACAACACGTCACTGCTTACAAGCATATTTTAAAATAAAATATAATTTATGTGTGTTTTCATACATTTTAGTTCACTATTTGAATAAGAAGTCCTTAATTAATTTGCTTGCCAAGATTTGTTTATCGCGGAAAACCGTAATTTTTCCGGAGTAAAAACTAACTTAATATGTTAATGGGACACCAAGTGTACCCATCTTATACATATTTTCGATTGAAGCATAAAGATGTAACAGACAGAGAGACGGCACAGAATAAATTTCTAATAAAATTATTTAATATAATTATTATTATTATGTTTTTTTTGGGATTTCCGTTCTCCTTTACAGGGTTCTACTGAAGTTGCGGGCTTGTGGCCAAACAACTACAGGTGATGTGTAAATTAATTATTATTAATGGCTAAAAACTTGCGGACTATGCGACATGTGTTGAGGATGACTGCTTTCTGTAAGGTGATGTATGTGAGTGGATGGATGTTGAGTGTTTTGAGGGAAGTGTGCAACGTTTTAGGTACAATGCCAGTGGTTGAAATGACTATCGGTATTGTTTTGACTGTAATAACTTTCCATTGCGTCTTTATTTCTATTGTGAGGTCTGTATATTTTGTTAGTTTATTTGTGTGTGTGGTTGTAAGGTTGTGTGTATTAGGTATGGCGATGTCAATAAGGTAAACTATCTTATTTTGTTTATCGTGAAGAGTTATATCAGGTCTATTGTGATATACGGTCTTGTCTGTCAGTATTGTCCTATCCCAATATAGTTTAAAGTCTGGTGATTCTAGTATGATTTGTGGTGTGTATTTGTAGTATGGATTTTTATCTGTGATGAGGTTGTGTTTGAGTGCGAGTATCTGGTGTATGATTGCTGCTACTTGGTCATGTCTATGTTTGTAGTCTGTTTGTGTTATGGATGAACAGGCGCCGGTGATATGTTGAATCGTTTCAGGTTGTCTGTGGCAGTGTCTGCAGTGGTCGCTCCCTGCTGTGTTATCCCGGATACTTTCTGTAATTTTTTGTATCTATGACCTGGTCCTGAATTGCTATCATAAAGCCTTCGGTCTCTGGGAACAGCTCGCCTGTCTTTAACCACATGTTTGACGCTACTTTGTCAACATTGGTGCTGGTTAAATCCATACGATGGCGGCCGTGCAGAGACTTCTGGGTCCATGCGTCAATTTTTTGGTGATTTGAAATGGTTGTGATTGGTTTAGATTGATCGGCTAGCATGAGTGGCGTGTATGTGTCTGACTGGCATATGGCGTTATGTATTGGGGATTCCTATTATTATAAAATAATCCAAAAGAGTATTGACAACCCTTAAAACCATAAAAGAAGTCTTGAAAGGTCTTATTATGAAAGGTTCACAACACATTCAAACTCATTACAAACCTTAACAGCTTTTAATGATTTGTCAGATGTAATTGTTTCAGTTTAATGATAATGATCATCATAATAACATAATGATTATGACTCATTAGTCATTTGTTTCGTAGAAAATGTTACATAATTTTTAATCATGTGTCGAAGGTAGGGTTTACTTTTTTTTTATCAAAAAGAAACATAATGGTCTTATAGTCTATAGGTAATTCTTTGGTCGTTTCTTATTGATCTCACTGTGACGTCAAATATATCTGCTGGAACAGGAACATTGATTCTAGGAAACAATAGAACAAACACTCTAAAGTCTAATGCAACACAACTTATATCACAGGATTTGAGTACAACAATGGCTCAAAATGAGGTGGTGAGAGTACAATGGAATAAGCTAAGATATATGAGCTAGATTAATGGTATTCAGTGTTCTTTATTACTTCTGCCTACCAACACTACTAAAACAGAACACTACTAAATTAGTCACAACTATGAAATATCACACAACGAAGAGTTCGATAAAAATTATTACAGTCCCAAAATAATAATGCGCATGGAACTAATCTTCGCTAATTGTCGTAATCACGAAAACACCCGAATCTATGAAACGTAAGAGCCCCAAACAATGCACTTGCATTTTGCACCTTGTTCAAAGGAAATAGAAGTAAATATCATGTAGCCGGTGGCTGTCCGCTGTCGCCGGTCCGTCTAATTTCTATGCGCATTATCACTTTGGGAGCATTGTAAAGCTGTACATTTTGTTTTTGAGATAGCTATTTTATCGCGCGGGATAGGTCATTTAGAAACTAGCTTTCAAGCTGGACCTTGGTACTTAATAAAGCAAATTAAGTCCAAATTAGTTCATCGGTTTGAAAGAAAAGAGGTAACAGTAAACACACTTATAATATCACGAGCTTTTGCCCGCGGCTTCGCTCGCGTTAAGAAGTATTATAATATACAAATTTTCGTCCCCTATTTGAACCCCTTGGGGGTAGAATTGATCAAAATCCTTTTTTAGCGGATGCCTACGTCATAACATCTACCTGCATGCCAAATTTCAGCCCGATCCGTCCATTGGTTTGGGCTGTGCGTTGATAGATCACCATGTCAGTCAGTCACCTTTGAGTTTTATATATACAGTGTGTAACAAAAATAAGTGATAATACTTTAGGGTGTGTACGACGTACGTGTTACTTGTAGAGAGTTTACTGTGAAAATAGCAGCGCTGAAAGACGAATTTTTTTTTTCACTTTTGTATGGGCAAGGGCCCGAGCGTCACGAGTTTCCCCATACAAAAGTGAAAAAAAATTTTAGTCTTTCAGCGCTGCTACTTTCACAGTGAACTCTCTGCAAGGAACACGTACACACCCTAAAGTATTATCACTTATTTTTGTTACACCCTGTATATAGATAATACGATCGAATATTTGACTATTTAGTTGCTTGGTGTTATGTTATTGAGTGTATATTTACTGTCTTGCTGAGTGCTTGCTGTGTTGAGTTGCGGTTTTTCTTTTCTTTTTTTTTTATTGTGTTTTGACTTCATACAAACCTCTGATATAAACAAAATAACAAAGTAATTCATATTTGCAACGTCCGATTAACGACATGAATTGATAAGCACTGATATAATAAGATAACCTTTGAGCACTGTAGGGGAAAGCCCCGATTAAAATGCAGGAACTGGTTGATGACTTCTGTGTGTTTCTGTTGTATGTACAATGGAAGTTGATTCATAGACCAAATTTGATCATATTGTGTCAAACCTAGCCGACAGATCACAAATAGTAGGTATTGAATTCACATGATCCAACCAAATATTGTCGTTGGTCCGTTAACTGTCTATGTATCAATTTCTTCGATGGTTCATGGTACCTTTTTAATGGAAAGTGTCTGTACTAATATGTGTAACCCAGTCAAAATATCTGCAGACCCTGATTTGATGACAACTTACAATAATTATGTATGGATGTTGACATTGTACAATTTTAAGTTACAATTGTAAATTTTATTTTAAAAAGAATTTTTTTTTCTCACTTTTTTGGTAAAAAGTGGGACCCCGTGCGAGTTTCTTACGCCGGTTCTTCTCGCCGGGATAGTTCTCGAACCGGTGGTAGGCACCAGTGGCATCAACGTTCTGAAAGTATTTGTTACAAAATATCTATTCAGAAATAAAACAATTTTTATTTTATTAACAATTATTTACATCATTACGACGCGGACATGTCATCGCTTACCAGTCGAGTCTACATAATATTTTGATCTGGTTGTATTGTGTACACTGTACAGTATACATATTAATTAGTATTGTAATTTGGCTTTGTAGGCATGAAAATAACAACATGTCCTTTTGTTACAGATCATATTGGGTGATCTCATCAACATTTTGAGACCAGAGACTATGGAACAATTTTGTCGTGGTAAGTTTATATTTTCCTTAATTTATTTTATTGTTATACTCATACAAATCTTGTTAGGTACTTATTTAATTTGAATACACTGAACGCAGAGGTCACATTGAGGTGTACTTAATTAATTTGAGAAAAATAACCAAGTTTTATTGTTTATCATAGAAGCAGTTAATATACTTAATTATTATTATTTAAACCTACTTATTTCCTACATGTTTCGTAGTAAGTCAGTAATATTCCTTGCCATAATAAGTTACATTTTAATTGTAGGAAGAGTAACCCAATGGTCCCTTATTCTTTAAGTACTGACTTAAGAGACCATTGATAAAGTACGTAAACACGATTTTCATGATTTTAAGACCATGACATTTGTGAGGTAAGAACCCCCGCCCTCCCCTTTTAGGTGACCCTAATAGGATACTCGTTGACGTCTTTTGGGGGCTTTAAAAAAGTAAGTGGAATCTGCGTGATGAAGCTAAAACTAAGATTACACAATGTTTTATTCCTATGAGAATTTTCAGGAACATTAACACGTCAGGTAATTGGCGTGACGCGTGACGCCGCCATAGCTAGCCGTCACGCTACAGCGCACACCGCCACTATGAAATCAGACTTTCAAATTAAACTCGCATTACATTGCCGGTCGTGAAGCGGTCAATAATGATACCCCAAAGTCGATGAGCAATGGAACAAACTCGCACGCGGAGGTCGCTTAATTTAATGGAAAAATCTCGCGATTGTGTCACGAAGTCCAAGGCCGTATGTCGTTTGTTTCAGCTTACAATTCAAAATATTAATGTTGAGTCGCAGGGAATTTTTCAATACCAAAATTTCCTTTAGTCCTTAGGTATTTCATCTAAATAATGTTGTAAACAAAGTTCTTGTAGGATTTACAATATAGGTATTATATAAGCGAGTCCAATATCTTTTATTATCTATTTATTATTTATTATTCGTAGTCTAGTTACGATGTTTTTAAGTCGAACATCGATACATTTATGATGCTTTAACTGTAAAGCCTGATTCAGAATGGAAATGGCAAAATTACAAAAACAAATAATAATAAAGGGCCACCACAGTTGCAATCGAAATAATTAAACGCACAAATTAGACGTCTTATCTTAAAATTTCTCGATAAAGTTTTATTTTTTGCGCTCATTAAAGATCCATTTAAAATTTTAACACCACCATAAAATCGTTACCGCTGTGAAAGTGTTAATCCAGTAATCCCGTTACTAATGTAAGCTTCAGTAATATATGCTATAAATACAAATAAATATGTCCAACCCCCGCCATAAAGTGTATAACTTTAATAGGTTTGCAGTTATTTATAGTAGAAATAATTTAATTATGTGCATGCCGATAAGATCCCGTGCATAATTACTTAGATAGCGAGTTAATAAAGATATTGGTGTCTGCAGCAGCCAGACTCCACCGGGGTCCATGAATCAGATATGTTTCTAAGTAACAGTTATTTAAAAAAAACTGTTATTTAGAAACCTATCTGTTTTAACCTATCGATCATATGATTAACCTATCGATCCTGCCGATCCTGGCGACACAGGAGATACAGTGGTGGGAATGTGTGGAGGGCCAAAGCCCATTAAAAAAATAAAAAAATAACAGTTAAGCATAATAAAATAGGAAAAAAACACGAAAAATGTCAAACATGTACTATCAGTACAAAAACTTATATTTAAACTGGATCAGTAGAGTTCCAGGAAAATAGCGGAGCTACGTAATTTGGTCGGATTATATCAAGCCCAACCGACAGATTTCGACTAACACTGACATGACATAACCCGACTGAACTACGTAGGTTCACTATCTGCATATGAATTAATTTCTCTAAGAGTACACTGTACAAGTAGAAGTGCGGACACAAAATAATCGAATTAACGGAATCCTAATAAGAAGTTAGTTTTATCCTATACTGCTCACAAAACGGCTATGAGTAATCAAAGGAAACGCGTTGCAAATAGTAGGACAGTTTTGGCGTTGTTTTTTCCAGTCGGTCTCAGCTTGTAATGTAGCACTTACAGAGTTTCCAATACCTGCTTCTATTAGTCAATGATTTGTTTATCGCTCAATGAAACAGCTATTAAGCTTTTAATTTAATTGAAACTAATTACTCTTACACCATTTATTTAATTGGTCGCTGGTGTTATTTCATTTATGTTCTTAACACTATGTAACATAATATGATTTGATTAGAAATAACAGATTTGAAAACAAGTTAAAACTCTAAAGTTGTTCTACAAAATTTACTACACGTAAGAGATTGATGATATACTTACCTAAAGTCTGTTATTTTTCTTTAGTCTCTAACTACAAAATATTAAAATTATAAGGGATTATTTCAAATACGCGTTATTGTAAACAAAATGTGTTCTAAAAACTGAAAAATTTCCCCGAGTGTACAAGGATGTGCGAATGCCGTTATAGAGTGTTCGAATTTATTTTACCTCCGTCAAGAACTGTATGCCAGCGGCACAAGGATCATTGACCTAGAAACTGGGGTAAAATAAGCCTGAACATTATAGGGCGCGTGCAGTTGACATGTGCTGCCGCAGATGTCTGCCCGGTGCGCGCGCCAACTGCCACCCTGTATAGCGCTACCTCTTTTGATCCTATCTTTTTATTCCGCAATTCTTTTTTATTCTTTTTTTACGTGACAAATGTTTCTTCTTCTTCAAAATGAATCTTTTTGAATTGCGAGTAACGTAAATATTTTAAAGTTTATACTTAACACAATTCTAAACTTTTTAAAATATTTACTAATTTCTCAAATTTAGGGTATACACTATACAGTGAATCATGTGTTAAGTTATAGTTTTAATTTGCCGTGTTGCTAACTAAGCACGATTTGAGATTTGATCATAATTATAATTAATTTAATCACGAAAATTGATATTGTTGCTCTACATTCTGAAATATCTTAGTTTGTTTTACTTTTAAGATAACAATATAAAGTTTACGACTTCACCTGGACTCTATTTTAGGTTCAAGATCTCAGGAAGGCCGCGCGTCTACGTAGCGTGTTTGTTTGTTACGTCAAGTGTACGTAACAATGTCTATTATCATCTACGTCGAGTGATCTGCAACTTTCATATAATTTCGTAAGATTTTCTTAGTATTCCTTCTTAATTTCTCATCAACTTGAAAAAGAGTAATATAATTATTATTATGTTGTTCACCAGCGGTTAAAAAACAAGCATATTATTATGTCTGGCTGTTAGACAAATGCTTGGCAAGTACAGACCTTGCATACATTCTAGACTATAGAAGTCAAGAGTCTAGACCCTAGCATGTGTGGTGCCATAATACTGCTCATATAATCTTGAACAAAACTGCTGAAGAATGTTTAAGAAACAAAATGATTAGTTGCTCAACTAAAACCCAGATAAAATCACTAAATATTGCGGCTATAAACGCTTCGTGGTTAAATCATTAAAGATCTCTATCTGAAACAATGCCTCACTGATACCTTTCTTTATCTAACACTAAATTTATTGTTTATCTATAATAATTATAAAGTCTGATAGTAGGTATTTTGTAACCAGTTGAATGTATTTGGGTGGCATTATATGCCTTACTAATTACTATTAAACTTTTCTTTTTCACTGAAGGAAAACTTATAAATTAAACACAAAAGACTGCTGTATTATGTTTTGCCTATATTAATAACAATTTGAACATTTTTTTATTACTTTGGACAGCTAAAATGCCACCCAGCAAGCAAAGCAATAATATTGACAGTCAGTGCAATGTCCGGTGGGAAATCCACACCGAGTGGAAAATGTCGGCCAAAACAAAAGTTAAGAAATTCTTAAGATAACTCTTTTTTTGGATGCTATAAAGTTCAGCGGGGCTAAAATGGTAGCTTTGAGAATTACATAATTATTATGAATCATATACCTAATATGAATTCTTTTTTTTTAATCGCAAAATTGACACTATGGCATTCGTGAGTTAAACAATTTTGACACTTAATTTTGTGAATTGATTGAGATGAATTGCTAAATTAATGTGACCATTTTAGCCCCGACATTTACTTTAGTAATAAAACATCCAATAGATCGTAATAATTCTTATGTTACGAGTTACGACCTACGAAGTTCTACGAGTGTGTTGAATTCTTGATTGCTTGGGATAAACGTAAAATACGGTACTGGAAAATAATATTTTCTCTTTTGTTTGTCAAGCAAACACATGTCAGGTTTGAACTTTAAAGGGCGATTAGTTCTACATTTCTAAAGCGTATGTAGACACTTGTTAAAGTTTTACATTTGTACTGTGAGAAAATATGTTCCGTTTATTGACTCAAGTCTCGACTTTGAACAATTTTAGTTTAGTGTTGTGAACTCTCTAAACTCTACTCGTAAACTCAAAGTGTTATCAAGAAATTTTTCAATAAAGCATAAGACGTGACAGGTTTTTGGAATAATCCTGAAATGTAATTTGTGGGCGGAGATCACAACAATATATTTTGAACATCCGTGTCCATCAAAAGGGTCATTAGTGTCACGACTTTTCCAGTTCTCGTCAAAACGCTGTTGGAAGGACATTATCTCACATTTGACTCCCACACTCTTGACTTCGTGTAACATTGGTGACTATAAAAATATTAATTGTAAACGTTATTATTGTCTTCTTTTTGTTGTGGTTCTCCAATTCTGTTTTAAAATGCAATAAGTTCGCCAGTAGCCCTTATCGCTAACGTGAAAATTTCCCAAAAATAAGACCCTACTCTACAGTTTAACTAGTTCGCAGCGATTGTCACGCGCAATTTTCGCATATATTTTGTCGCTCCTGGAAGTTCGATTTGAAACTATAAGTGCAATTTTTTCGTATGAGAACAAATTTATATATCACTTTTCTCATTGTGCGGCGCGGCGTGAGAAATGAAGACAATAGGGAGATCTCGGGTTCGCTGTCTCCTTCAGCTCAAGAAATCGTGAGACCCGTGGGATTGAGTCATGTGTAAATAGGAGAAGTCGTCGTATCTATTCCGTACTCTAGTCCCGTTACGTCTCGAGGAATAAATCAGACAAAGTCGCCTGTCAGAATTAACTACTCTATTAGATCGCTACCTGATTCCCGCTGTACTTTCTCTGTATCTGATCCATCGATATGCTCTAATAATATGTTTAAGTGTCCTTTCGTTGGTACGCGAGTTGTATACCATTTGAAGCCTTAGGTAATAGTGAAGGAGTAAAGTAATAACATGACGCTGTTTATTTAACCAATTTAGTAATATAAGTAAGTGCTAGTTAGCTCATTTGCATATATTTTTGTCTCTGTCACCCTACATATAGCCAGTAGCCGACAAAACTAGAACTTCTTAGAAAATTATGAAACAGTTTACTCTAGCAATATCTCGAAAGCAATTAAAAACTAATATCGAGATAGGATAAAGCCATAAATTATTAGAATCTAGATGGCCGAGAGTCGAGACTAGTTGATTGTATACGGGAGTAGCAGTCGGCGAGTAAATCCTACATGAGGCTCGGCTTCACAAAGCGCTGTCGATCCACGGGGAGATAAGCCGCTTGACATTTTCGCTATGATAAATGGCCCGTATCACCGGAAAATATTACTCCAGAAATCGCCGTCCACTTCCGACTAGATAGCGGAGTTGTGTCATCAAACTTTTTAAATGGCTCCAGCAGGTAAGTAAACAAGTTCATTAATGAAATCATTCATATTATTAGATGAGGATAGTGAAATATAATGATGAACATTTAAAAATGTATTTACAAACTAGGATGTTTTAAATTGCTCAGGCCTCAGCGTCAGTTGTGCGCTCATAGCCTCAGTCTACGCAATTGGATAAAAAATGATTACCAAAGCGTCGCCTTTGTAACATGAACATTGAATAAGCTATAAAGTTTAGCAAATTACGTAGCGACAACCCACATGGAGCGTCCATACATTAGCATTATAAACAGTCTAAGGCCGACCGTGAACTTCTAGCGGTGAACGAACTCATTTAGGAATCGAAAAGCGAGGACGCGAGGTCTTCGCGTGCTGGTGTCAATATTTCCTCGCCTCGCCGATCGTATATCGGCGCCGACGGCCCGTACATCAGCGCCGGCCCGCTCCGGCCCGCGCCGGCCGGTCACGACGGCCCCCGCCGATATCCTCGTCAAAACACTCCAAGGACCGTTTATTATTTTCCTGAAAGCTGGCAGCTAGAACGATGCCGCCTCACACATAAATTATACTCCGAGGTGTTAACAGTAACCGTTATGCTGCCCTAAACCGACAAGCGGTATCCCGGGCGGTAATTATAAAGTATTAGAGGGGTATGAGCCGCGCGAGTTTGTATTATCCATTCCTCGGATGTTTGAACAGCCGAAACCGTTCTTCCGGTGTTTCGAGTAATTTATGATTCGATACAGATCTAATATTATAAAGTCATAATTTTTCTCACATTATTTCGTCAGCGGACGCAGTCGTCGGCGGCGACCGCATTCACACGGTCTCGAGCCTCCGAGATTACCGGCGAGTGGTCTCAGACCGCGTGATTGATCATCTAAATGTATTACTGAGCGGACGGATTACGGCTCCGTGCAATCGAATCCACGCGAAACAAACGCTCGGCATTATCGTTTATCGCTTTGTTTTGTTCTAGCTGCGTCGGTGTGAGAAACTTCTATACCTTTTTCGAGTCACGGCGAAATTAAACGGTAAATCTCCGGGCGGGGTAATAAACGGTGGTGTAACCGCGTCGTTGTCTAGACGGCTCCGGCCGGCGGGGCCGGGGACGTCGGACGTTATCGTTATTAGACACATTATAATCATTACGACTCTTTATGAGTATGTGAAGTGATTACACAGCGTGTACAACATGTTCCAACGCACGCAATTACATATGAAGTCTACCGGGATATTAGTCGGAGCTCATAAATTATTTAATGGTTATCAGAAAATATTGTGTAGTAATAAATGTACTATATAAAGATGTCAATGGAACTGTTTTGAGAGAAAAGTTGTATATTGTGTTTTACATAGCCTACCCCGAGTTGTGAAAATCGAGAAAATTGCTTACTGATTTTTCTTTCTTTTTTGATTCAAACTAAATTCCTTGATAGAATGATAGTACATTTCCCTCCAGCTCCAAGCTCGGGACGAAAACATTCACTTGACGTATCCACGGGGCATCTCGGGCACGATTTCATCACGTAGCGCAACGGGACGGCCGGCACGTGATCGTATTCTGTCCGCACTAATAATATGGATAATTCAGTTTTAATGCGCTAACGGGACAGGCTCTTCCGGGGTCTTAAATTGTGACAATTTATTTGAATTTCGCCAGCCTGAAACTACGAAATGTCTTTACGCGTTTGGTCGCACTTTGTCTTTGCGCGCTCTACATTTTGTGTCGGTGCAGTTTTTTTTGATGATATGCACAATTTTCTTTTTTTGGAGATAAAACTATTTTCGTTTTCATGTTAGCTATATTTAGGTTTAATGTTATTAAATCTTCAGAATCTAAAAGTAATAATTCGCTCGAAACACGTTCGAAAGCTGCTTAGTTAGAAAGGTTTACGTTTTATATTATAGCTTATAAGCTTTATACATTAAGATGGAGATGTTGCTAGCTGTCTAATGGATTGAAATGTCAGTGTGGATGTTCGCGGGTAATGAGGACTGGCGTGAAGCGGGGTCGTGAACTCCGTGTGAGCTGCGACCACGTGGGAGCGAACAGCCTTCCGGGAAACTGCTACCTCGCTTTACTTTTCGCCTCACTTCACCTCGTTTTGTTGTCTTCATGTTGTAAGATAATTTTGTCAAAAAAAACAGTGACAAAATTATCTTACAACATGAAGACAACAAAACGAGGTGAAGTGAGGCGCACTTCACCTCGTTTTGTTGTCTTCATGTTGTAAGATAATTTTGTCACTGTTTTTTTCCAATCAATTCCAAAAAAAAACATGAAATCTGCACATCTCATCGGAAAGTTTCCGGGAAATTACTCCATAATTCTTTGGACGTTGTGTGTACAAAACATAATGACGATCGGTTAAGGCGTGAAATCGTGAAATACGCTTTCACAAACAATCTCATATTTGCCTTTAAAATAAGACGAAGTTAGTCAATATGCGATGGGCGCAGGTGTGACGGGCCGTTACTCTCAAAGGTCACGTGGTCGTCGGTGGAGGTTCAAGTTCACCGCCACCCACGTCTCGTAACTTCTGTCTTCTTTTTTGTAACTCTTAAGTGTATGAAGCCAATTTGTGAGTGCTTAGAATGGTGATCCTCGAAAAGTTTTCTTAAATATCATTTTAGCAAAATATCCGTAAAGGTAGTTTTAACACTTTCTTTTTACTTATTAAGTTATTCACAAATCTATTGCTATAATTATAACGACGTATTCGGTGCGTGTTTCTATTTATAACTCAAAAATACACAGTAAAGTTATCTACATTCTACTCATTACCTCCACGATAACTGTACGCCATGTAAATGTTCTTTGAATACCGAGTGCCGTCATAAATATTCTTAAATATGAGCACGCAAGCGACAAAAAACAGTTAAAGACGCTCAAATGAGTGTATTTCTATGATGTTCATTGCGGTATCCTGTCCGGATATCTGTCATTTTCTTAGCGGGTGTCGCGCGGAATTGGACCTGTTTCACGATCGACTTTGGTTCGACTCGAAAACGATACGCCGCTATCCGACTTCCGAACGGATGCGGGCTTTCCTCACCTGATAATTTCGTTATCACTAATTGCGCCTCGTGAAAACCGCCGATAACGACTTGTTTTTACATAAGGTGCTCAAACAAAACTTTAACTATCCAAATATTGACGAATGAAATGATGATTATTGTAATAGATTTTAATTCCATATTCGAATATTCTAAATACGTATATGGTGTTGGCCCATTTTTTCGATAAAAATGGACATGAAATTTACAAACCGCAATTTACGTGTAAGGAAAAGATAGCTTTCTTTTATTAGGTAAACCCAGAATAGAATCGAGAAGTCCAAACGGGTTTTGTTGTTTTGATGCGTTGTGAGAATCCGTGATGTGTTTTTGGCGGTCGTTCTCACGCCTTCGGCCAAAACTCGGAGTAGGTAGATAATATATTTACTTTTATATCCGAGGATTACAGCTAATATTGCCTTTTTTCTTGGAAAAAACTGTACTGCTTCCAGCTAATTTCGTTGCGCAATTATGTTCACCATTTGGTTCACGTTCCCGTTACTAATTTTGACGAAGCATAGGTCTCTTAGAAAATACTACATTACTAATAATTAAATGAAATGAAATACTTTATTAAATCAAGTTACATAGACTCATTTGTTAGTATATATAAAGGCTTATAAATTATGTTAGTATCATTATCTTTTATGTTTAAATAAATAATAATATTTTGACTACATTGTGCATCACCTCTGCTCCATACCGTTAGATATGGCACAGCAGTGACGCACATATGGACAATCGAGTCGAGGTGATAGCTAGTCAGCTATCATAGCAAGAATGCTGTTGGTACTCCCCCTCACTCTTCGCACTAAAGACGCGCATCGTTTGCGCATAGTGGCGTAGAAGCAATCCACGCGTGCCTCAGCAAACATCCCTGAAGCGCTGCAGTAGCGGGGAAGGCCCAACAGCATTCTGAATGCGTTGTTAAATTGGACACGGAGAGCGTTGTAGGCCCTGAGTGTGAATGTGTTCCACAGGCTGCACGTGTAGAAGGTCGTGCAAAATGCTCTGAAAAGAGTAATTTTGACCGACCTCGTACAGCTCGCAAACCTGCGGACCAATATATTAGCACGAACCGATAACGCCCTTCTTTCCCTTTCTATGTCGTCATCGTCCTTGAGGTCGGAAGTCAGCATAATATGTCCTAGGTATTAATACTTTGATCCGAAAATTTAATTTTGATACGATAAAATTCAGTTTTAGATTGATACAAAGGTGGCGTAAAGTAGGTACTGTAGTTTGGCTGTATCAAATTTTGTATGGGTTATTTTTTTTTAAATTTCTGCCGGCTGGTTTTTACCTTATGCTTCATATAGATTTGAAATAACGTCCCTACGTATACACACTTTCGAAAAGAGAGTAAAGGAATCAACCAAATAAGACGTACAATAGCCAATAGAATCATGTTAAAACTTACAATTATAGTTTAAATAACTTATGGTCGAATTTCGACAACTGGGCGACCACTAGTATTATTAAATACTTAGTATACTTAGGTACTAAGTATTTAATAATACTCGTCAACCGACTGAAATCATTGACCGTAAATTATACAAAAAACTTAACAAGCGGTGTGTAATGACATCATCTAGGTATAATTATACTGACTATGTGTGTGTGTGTATGTGTGTGTGCGTGTGTGTGTGTGTGTATGTGTGCATGACTTTATTCCGTAATATTGATCATATTTTCAGCTTCCTCGTACGAAATTCCAAGAAGAGTTTCAAAAAAAACAGTCTTAGCTTTCATAAAAGATAACTTATCACTTTGGCATAATTTAATAAGGTTATATTGTATATGTAAAGCAGGAGAAACAAGCCAAATGGACTACAAAAGTTTTGCTTTGAATGAATTTAAAAATCAACATAATGTAATCTTTACAATCCTTAAAGACGGAAGTGAGGAAGAATTTTGATTTTCCTCGAACTTCCAACTCTACCTTCTGTCGTTCATTTGAATATTATGTTTTAATGCAAGCCACAGAATTATAATTATAACTTACGTAGGTGGGGCCAGGAGAACAAAAATAGTGGGCGGACCAAAACTTGACGAAGAAAAACAAGTCTCATTAAATGCGGTTCTAAATACATTTAGAATAAGGAGCGGTAACAGCCTCTACATTTTTGAAGCGCTAATTTTGCGAAGTTCACGAATCATGACTTTTTAGTTTTTTTTTTTCTGAAGTATACATTTATGAAAATGTTTTTATAATTGGTGTAGATTTGTCGGGTCTTATTGTGTTACGGTGATAAAATTTCAATGTTAGTTGTCGAAAACTAACTTTAGGCCCAAATACATCAACGACTGTTAAAGTTAATGCTCAAATTAGTATCATTCTACCTCTTTCGTTTTTCATATGAACGAAAGAGAAGACAAGACATTTTAACACCAGACGTTGGTGAAATTGGGCCATAATCTTTCAAGTGTTGGTACATTTTAACCAGAAAATTATAATTTTTGTATGGCACTTCCATTTTTTCATACAGTCCACAGGCCGATTCACCATCTTGCTAAAACTGATAATATGTCAGGTTAATATTTAGCAATGTAATAAGTGATTAAAATAATAATTACTATCACAATTTATGACATATAAACGGCGGATGAGTGTAAAATGATAAATGCGAATATTCGATGAGGCAGATCCGGTCAGTCGATCAACTCTGCCATTTCTATTTCCGACGTATATAGAACTAGATTTATGAATTACATTTTATCTAAAACAACATTTATTTCAAGCTACGTATTTTCTTTTGAGACATAAACCATTTAAAAGTTGTTGTTTGAAAAACTTGTGCTGACACTTAAAACACTTCGCAAAGTACACGGTTATTATATAAGGAATTTACATTATTGTTAGTTTATATTTTAGGTAATTTGTATTACAAATTGATAGAAATCGAAGAAAACCATATTATTTCATTATCATATTAATAAATATGTATTGATTGGCAAAGAATCATCCTGACCTGCATTTAAACATAATAATTATTTTCTAGAACGGAAATTTGTCGTATGACTTAATCAATGTTTACAATATTGATATACTGTATAGATTTTTATCAATTTAATTTTATAAAAGGCTCCTGACGGAGGACGCTGAAGATGATTTATTATTGCCCTGGATCAATAAATGTTCAAAACAAAGCAGCAACTTTAACGTATTTTTCACTGTGGTTCCGTAGCTTAGAAGCCTTAGCTGCAGTATTCGTTTCCATTTTCGATTAGAACTATCAAAAATTGGAATTTTAAATAACTATGTAGGTATGTGCACTTTTGATATTTTTCTAACTCTTGTGTCTCTTATAATAATTCTCTTTGTCAGATTTTTTTTTTGTACTGACACACTAGCTTCATTATGTTTGGCGACAGGTTCTTTAATTTTTTCAGTTATTTCTTCTTAATCGTCGCTCAAATCGTTGAATTTAGCCGCCACGTCATAAAAATTTAGCACCTCAATTGTTAATATTGTATGCAATTTCATATCATAACGCGGACCCCTAATATACTCGTTTCTCGTCCGGCGGGGAAACGAACTCGAATAACCTGTCGCGACTGCCTACTGAGTAATATCTCGACATCAGTCCGCCGCCGACTTTGTATGCATTTTTCACGAAATTTGCTACAGTTTTATGACAGCAATAAATTAGGCCCATTTAATTGCGACGAATGTTTTACATAATTGTCGGGTTCGCGGTAGGTGAGATCGTGTCGTACGCGGTGAATTTGAAACAGATTCCTACATATTACATGTTTGGATGCATAAAGTATTCAGAATATTATTACGAGTATGCTTGTATTAACAATCTTAATGAAAGATTTACATTAAACAAAATATGTTAGGTTAATGCTCCGTCCTTGTCTGTCAAACCACTACTCAAACCAATGGGACAAGGACAAAACTTTATACAGAAGCTAATGCTCGAATTAGTACCACGTTACCTCTTTCGCTTTTGATGTGAATGAAAGAGAAGATGTTATATTTTAACAAGCTGTTAACACTAACACACTTTGGTGAAATTGGGCCTTAAGCTGATTGTTAATAACAAAAGATTAACAATGTGTTTAGATGTTTTAATTATTAAAACATCTCAACACATCTTAATCTTTTTATTAGCATTAGCAGGGGTTTATTGTGTAAAGTTTATAATATGTAGAGCTGGAATAGCATACTGATTAGTAAAAAGTTAAAAACATACAAAAATACAAGTTATTCTGCTATAATATTATATTAAAAATATATTTATAACCTGTAAATGATTCACGCGGCCGCAAGGGCCTGGCGCTGTGTCTGTAAACATCTTGATATGTCATCGTTTTGTTTCCATTTATTTATGAATTCTTTCTTTATTTACAGGTATTAGACACAGTAGAAACATGATAATCTACACCTGTGAGTGTATGGCGTCGCTAACTTTAAAGTAAAGTGGTAAGACGAATGTTATAACTTATAATATTATCGGTTCACCAATCACCCACATGGTATTTTGTTTGTGTGCAATATGCATCTAGCTTTAGAATATTTATTATTAACATCATCTGCACCTGTCACTCCTGTCAGGTTCAATTATTTAACAATAGAGATAATATTCTTCTACCTCTCTTTCTCTTCTGCATTATATCCTCCCTGCAAAATCATCTCCTCTCCTGTATCCGTACGTTTTTCCTGCATAACCCCCCTTGTAACCGTGTCTTATTGAAGTGGTCTAACAGTCTTACCACTACCATAGTCGCAGGACTTTGTGTGGGGAGGGAAAACTGATACTTTCTACTCCTCCTATTTTTTTCTGAATAACTTCATTGCGGGTCCCAAGACAGCTTAAGTCAGCATAACCCTCGGTCTCCCTGATATAATATACAAAGGGTTTTCGTGCTTGGATACCGCCGTTGATCTTGGCGACACAGGAGTAACAGTGGTCGGAATGTGTGGTGACTGGTGACTGGTGAGCCTAAGGGTCAAGTCATACCGCACCGCGACGCGTAGATGTATATTTTCTATGCATGCATGACGCCTCACGCAATTGAAGTCTGTCAAATTCATACAAATTTAGAAATCCTTCTACGCGTCGCGTTGCGGTCTGAATTGACCATAAGTCCGTTAAAAAAAGATTTATTCCCACTCTATCACCTCCGTGTCAGACGCGATCAGTCACGTGACGTCACACGGGCGTGCTCTATGAATATGTAAACCCGTTCCTCACACGGACCGCTACGGGCTATTTATTAAAACATCTGTTAAATCTTGTACCTCGTGTCGTACCTCATCTAAACAGGCTTGACATACATAGGCGAGGAATTTTATAGCTGAGTTTTAGCTAAGGAATCTTGGTTAGTTCTAATGCGGAACTTATACGTCTACCAAGTTATAACTTAAACCACCGATTGACGCATAAATACTTCGTAATTCATCTTAAAATTACCATTTAGTAATTCTTATTCAAATTTTAAGTATTTTGTATCAGGCATTTAATAAAGAATGTAAAGGCGCACTGCAAGTGTGACATACAAAGTTGATACATTATTACCATATCGGTTCCGAGAAAAATGTTTTTGGATCACGAGAAAAAATGAAAGAGCAATCTGTTTATTGAAAGTCGAAATTAATTGTGAAACTTTAGCGGGAAGGATACGCTCGTTTCCTTGGGTCACAACGGCCTAATTTATGACAACACATTAATTTATCTTTTGGTCAATATTCAGTTTTCGTTTAACGGTAAATTTAATTTTATATGGCTACTTTCCACACTTTGCTTTAGCTGTTTAATACAGAGAACTTTGTACATTAGCATGACATAATAATATGAACTTAATAAAAACTGCATTAGCACAGTACTCATTTTATACTTTCGTAACTGATTCGCCCAAATCAGCATTTATTTGTGAATTTGCTTGCAATATAATTTTAATTGTGACAAGCAGAAAAAATGCACTGACTCTACATTTTGTTACGTCAACAATTTTCAGTATGATAATAATTGTAGAATTGAATTATATCAGTAAGGTTGTTTTAAAATTATATAAATTGGCAATATTGAAAATCTTTTCAAGGAAAAAATACTCGTGTGAAAGGCAAAACCAGCAATCATTTTCTATAGAAACTTGCTTCCTAGTACCTAGCTATAAGATGACGTCCTATTTTGTGGTAGAAGCCTTCTGCATCTGAGAGTCCTGCACACGACGCAAGGACCCGTCATAAATTGGGACCGAGCGCAATAGAGTTGGGCAAGTTCATACAAATCCCACGGCACGGACAATTGCCTCCGCAGTCACGCTCGCCGCTAAAATACTCTAATCTCCGCGAGCGACGCCGGGAATGTTGGGAAATACGCTCAAATAGAATAAATTTCAATACCGCAGCAAATTCAGCTCATTAATATTAATCCGGATGCTTACCCCTGTCTGTGCTTGATTTGTAATTGTATTAAGGTTTCCACGAGCGTAAATGCCGTTTGTCCTTATAGCTAGCGTTGGCCGTATTTGTCCATATAAATCGAACTCATGCGTCAATGTTGGTTTAGAGCTTAATTGAAATTAATTGTGTTTGGCGGAGAATATGTTTAAGCTAAGTTTGTACCTAAGTCAGTAGTTGTGTTTGGTATTTTTATGAAATTGACAGGCAATATTTAAACATATTGGTTTTCCTATCGATGTGAGAAATCACGTTCTTCTATGGATTATTATCAAACTAATAAGGGGCTCACGCTAAGCGAACGTACTACTAAGCGAGCGGTACCATATTTATGAACGTTGATTGTCGAATAATTTCCAACTTCAAGAATTAAGTCCGCGCATGCGCGCTCGAATCGCTGAATTCAAATCGTAACAATTATTTACTGCGAGCAGAACAAAACGTAGTAAACGCGGCTGGAGCTCCGGTAGTGGAGATTGTTTTTATAACAGTAGGTAAGTTGTGGGCAATATTTTTCAATCAGCTCTCGTAACTAAGGCGAGTCGACCGATAAACAAACATAAAACGGAATTACGAGATCGAGTCGCCACCGCGAGTGCCGAGTTCCCTCAGCCTCTCTACCGCTATTTATGTACAGTCGTCGACTTAGTTTACCACTGTTGAGCCTTATGCCGAGGCAGTAGAATCGAAAAGCCGCTCACCTCAGCTTGTCAGCGACTACGAGTAAACCGACACCGGGACATATCCTATAATTTGAAGTTTTGATCCGCAATACTACCGCGTATTAATGTTATACAAATGTAATTTTCATAAAACAGGATTTGAAATATTTTGTACTTAGAACTGGGTTGCATTAAACCAGATTTAATAGTACTCGCTCCGACGTATTGTAATCCTTTTATTTAAGATTCCGGTCTCGAGAGTAACTTAGATACTTAATGGTTCTACAGAGGTTGTACTCCTAAAGCGTTTTCTCGCAACTGATAACACACGATCTTCGGAGTACCATTCTGTAAATGCATTTCGACACCTCTAGAACAGGTGAGATAATAAATTGTCGAAGTTTAACGAGCGATTGCTTCCTAGGAATCTAGGAGCGAGACGGGGCCCTAAATAAATCCAGTTCGAGATAGCGCGGAGCAGGTGGCTCGGAGGCGTGACTCGACTGAAACCACTGATTTACTGCTCCCTGCCTTTGTCTGTAATGTAAATATTAATTAGCAGGTTACCAGTTAATAGCATGTGACGTGTGCGTCATTAGCGTGTCATGGAGTTACAAGCGAGCGTTTAAGAACAGTTCGAGTAGATAAATACATTCATTTGTAGACCTACTGTCGTGTCTGTAGGTCTACAAATGAGTGAATTTGTAATTATTCACAAATCCAGAGTTGTGAATAGGAAATACAAATGTGTAGGGAGGGGGAGGAGGGGGCAAGCAGAACTTTTCCTCAACAAATAATGCGCTATCGTAGTTTTCCAAGTCGGACGTGTTACATAATATCATGTTATCATGATATGACTACTACAGTTGGTCGGCCCGAAGGTCTGTCTTCGAAGCCTGCCACCCTATGTCCGCAATAGAAATTCGCACGCAACAGCTCGATAAAAAGTAAACATTTCAGGACATGCATTCATACATTATCCGTATTAGTTTAGCCCGACGAGATTGTAGAATCGATTCGCTTCGATATTCGCTCCAAACGATAAAACCAACACCATTAGTGTTGTCTATGTGTCACAGATAATCCATTATGTCAACATGGTGCCCATAGTACCGCTTATAATCGTTTGTGTCAACATGAGGACAGACACGAGTGTTTGTGAATAAATCCACATTTCCTCGCTTGTTAGAGCATTTACACTTTCACTTTGATACGAAATATAGAAGCCTCTATGATTATTATATATTATGTAATTATTGTGATTTTCACAGCAACACTCAAATTAATAAATACGATTATCATGAAAATACTCCGACGCGAACGTCAATAATTTTCAACAATCATTAATCGTTGGTTTCTATACAGTCTTTTTAACCGACTTCCAAAAAACGAGGAGGTTATATGTTCGGCTGTGGATATATTTTTTTTTGTTTCTCTAGTAAAGCGAAAACTGTCTCGACAGTTTTACGAATTGGGCACATATTTTCATTAAAATATCTATTAGTGATTGTTTCATATCTCGTTCAAGCCTGTTAGCTATTATTCTGAGCTCCGCAGACCGTGTTATTGTTTAATCAGCTTCATTAAAATGACAGTAATGACCAAAAACAAACTTCCTGCTTACGACTCGGATGTGAGTTCTTAATCGATTTCCAAGTTGTATGTGGGCGTATTTGTGTCAATAATTGAACGAGTGAGCCGCTATGTTTATTTTGCTCACTCCAAAAAGGAATTATTATCATAAACCTGTTGCTTCTGTTCTGGAACGGAAGTATCAAGTACAAGTGTAACTCTAGCATAGTGGCTAGTGCTAAAATATACAAATGCAATAATACATTACAAATTATAATGTAAGTACGATTGAAATTATAAGCATTGATAATACCCCCTCTTTTTTCGTGGGGGTTTAAAAATGAAAACTATTAGTCATCAAAATGCTATTCTCAATCTATTGGCAACATTTTGGAGCAGTTTTGTGTCATCAACTGTTTTGTGATATGACTAAACAATAAATATGCCATTAGATCATTCGAGGATACACGACTAATTACCACTGTAAAAATAGTACAACTGTTTTAAATATATAGTTTATACCAAAACAAATCGAAGAGGATAAATACGCATCGCCTCCCGCGGCGCCGCGCACATTGTGGTGCAACTTTATAGTGGTGTTAGTGAATAATTTTACAAAGGCATCAGCAGCGGGGATGTTTATGTGACGATAACTTAGCTCCACGACAGCCTCCGTCGAGAACAGTTAGGCTCTAATGAGATGCGTCTGTCCCGAGACACCTCATGGTAAGTGTCATCAATTACTGGCATGGGGTAGCCGTAACAAATGTGCTTATTAGTGTCACTCAAAATATTATTACTGAGTTGTGTCTATAAGCATAACATAAATTATTAGAATTTGAATTTCGGTTTGAAAGTACTAAGAATTTTAAGTTTAACATCTTACGTGTAATCTAATTATGATATTATTTTTACCGCCAGCCTGCTCATTTAGTAAATTACTTACCCCAAAAGGTAATATTTTTTAAAATATAATTATAATTAATATTAATGCCGACAAAGTCTAAGTCAATGATAGTCTCATCAAATGATAATCTAAGTTTTAGGTCTCTCTTAGATCTAAACTTAGTCTTAGAATGTGACACAATAAATCTTTCGTTACAAGCAACGGAAAGAGTTTGGTACACGTCGCAAGTAGGTACCTATTTAATTATGAGTGATAGCTTGTTGGATATAATATATCCGAGATTTATCGCTTCGATAACGTATATCTATTTATTCCCCACCGTATTTATAAAATTCGCGCCTAGTGCGAAAATCTACAAAATGCATAATTCTCATGATGTTTCGTTACGAGACCACAGGCTAAGTAGATTGTCGTTTTCTTGAAGAAATTAAATTAACCTTAGTATTTAAAGCTAAGAAAACTTTCTTTTCATTTTCAATAACTAAAATGATAAGTGGATTTACAAAGTTGTTTGTTATATAGGTACCTTCAAAGTTAATTGTAATGTCTAAATCTTAATCATCACCAACATTGGACAATAGAGATTATCATTATGGGAAGGTTATATAAATATAAAGGAATGGTTATACATATTATTATTGTTTAAGCTCCTAAAAGGTCTTTCTATAACTCAAAGGCTGTAAATAAGTATATTTATTCACTTCTCCAATGTGGAATTTACAAGCCATATTTTAGCAATGATCCTATTGACAATCTAAGTTGTCGTTGGTTAAAGTTATATCTTTTTAAATACAAAGAGGTCGGCTAATTCGACCGTACAATTATTATGGGAAGAAATTTTGCTCACCCCAATTCGTTATGCACTAATATTATATATCTAGTAGAACTTATGTAGAGCTAAAGGTTAAACTATAATATTAAAATTACAACCATTTACAACGGTTTCACAATCTCTCATCTTTATTTCACAAAGTAAACGTGAGTCAGCGAGTGTTGAGTCAGTACTGTTCGTGAGTGAGTCGGGACTCTAAATCTCATCATGACAAGGGAAGCTGGGAGCTAATCTGGCAATCTATACCCGTGGTATACCGTATACGAACGAGATCGTATCCCCGACTATACGTTAGCGGGGTGTTAGCTTTACGAGCTATTATTGTAATTATTATTTTATTAGACCCACTTATCTGATATACAGTAGGGCCTCGGTAATCCGGACTCTCGCTTGTTCGGTGATCGCTGTAATCCGGCCGGCCGGAGCTTTAAACATTGCTTTGAAATGGGCTGAAGACTGAAGATAACGAATTTGATAGCCACGAAGTTATGTTTCTCCGTCAACTGACATACCGAGCTTTTGAAATAAAGTGCGAAAATCATAAACAGAAGAGTTAATACTCTTTAAGTTAAGTCTGTAATCAGACTTTTTCAAAAAGAATTAACTAATGTTTTATTTTAACTTACTGATTTCTTACATGGTTGTAATTATTATGAACATGTACATTTTGTCTTTATCCTATAATTTAAAAATTGGTTAAAGAAACTAGGGTTAAACATGTGTTTTATTAACATTAAAATATATTGCATACTATAATCCGGACGCCTCAAAAATTCAGAAAGGGTCTTGTTTTTGCCTCTCCGGATTAACGAGGCTCTACTGTACTACACTTTCATGCTAATATCTACTAATATATGTTCTGTGCTACTATTATAAATGGCAAATTGGTCTATCTGTTTGTTTGGTACCCTTAAAAGTTAAACTTTTCATTTACGGAACCGACTAGAAGGTTTCTGTACAAAGTTGCGGATAGCGCGCAACTTTTTAATTGTATTTACCAATTAATGTTTACCTCGCTTGTTGTTTGAAAGTATAATATGTAAACTTTCGTCTACAAAACGTCAGAGTTATTGATGTAATCTGCTTTGGGTGCCTGCAGGTAGATACAAGATACATAATATGCTGTCATAAAATAGGTGCTTACCTACTTTCCGGTTCCAACTTGCAGTTCAAAATTAGAACAGCTACATTGTAAGCTGTAACGAGTCACTTAATATATATTTTTAGCTTTGGACAATTTAGGACATACATATTATGTCACATTATGACGCTTCCCACCTTGAGGGAAAAGTGTGTGGGCTTTGCTATCATCGATACCAATGTCCTTATACTATATGCTAGAGCATATAGTATGCATATAGTATGCATATAGTATGCTATAGTATGCTCTAGCATATAGTATAAGGACATTGGTATCGATGATAGCAAAGCCCACACACTTTTCCCTCAAGGTGGGAAGCGTCATAATGTGACATAATATGTATGTCCTAAATTGTCCAAAGCTAAAAATATATATCAAGTGACTCTGTTCTGACTGTTGTGACTGAAGTTCTAATTTTGAACTGAAAATTTTAAAGTTAGAACTTCAGAGCATAGTAGAGAAAATTTTACTGAGACACATAGATAACAGATAAACGGACACCTGCGCAATTTTATCATATTGACGATGTGACGACCTCCGTGGCTTAATGGTTAGAGTGTGTGGCAACTCAAGCCGGGGGTCGCGGGTTCGAATCCCGCCGACGGAACAAAAAGTTTTTCAATGTTCCTGGGTCATGGATGTGTATTAAATATGTGTATGATATAATAAAAATCTTAAATATATGTATAGTATAAAAGTATTAAATATATTTCCGTTGTCTGGTACCTGTAACACAAGTCCTTCAGGTACTTAGCACGGGGCCAGACTGACGTGGTGTGAAGCGTCCATAGATATTATTATATTATTATTATTATTATTGGTACTGCTTCACAAAAACAACTTTAAAATCCTCATTTTTTTGTGTTAACATTACAACTCTGTTTATTTCTTTCACAATCTGACATACAAAATTTAAATTTACAGACAATCACAGACATACACACTTTGACACATTTATAATGTTACTAGTATGATGATTGATGTCACACTATAATGCTTTTACGACAATAAATCATTTACGGTAGGAAGAACATTTTATTGGCGGAAGGAAATTAATTTCAGACTTTTATTAGGTACAGTAGACATTTACTGTAGTAGTTATGTCTCGGAAATTGATAATATAATATTAATATCAAATTAAACAATTTCATTCAGATCTTGTAACAGCAGTTATCCATATTTCAATTTTCAACCTTCGCTATTAAAGTTCGTTATTAAATAAGGCTGTGCGGCAACTTTCAGTACGAAATTTAAATTTTTTACTAAGCAAAATTGCCTTTGATTTGAGTTTTAATTGCACCATAAACTATGAAATATCATTTATAATATTTCCTATTATCTGTTTTAATACAAGAGAGGGTTATGTATGTATAGTGAGTAGATGTAACTTTTTTACATGGGGAAATGCTTTACGCATTTCCCGGGGATTGGGGATATCGGCCGGGGTATGTAGGACTCCCCTGGAGTACAGTCTACAAATTAAAACGCCATGGTGCTCCACTCCCCTCTTAAGGCAGAGTTGCGGGTACAATAGAATCATCTGCAACTCTGCCAAAGTATAGCTAACTACAACTTTTCAATTAAAGAGGGAAAGGTTAATTGATATAATATGTAATATTTTCCATGCGAAAGTAATTGCAAATTTTATTTGTATAGTGATTGTGTTTATCGAGAAACTTAATGGAATCTGGACAGTAAAGCCAATAATAAATATCTGGGAATGTTAAGATTAGCACACCGTAGCAACATTTCATGTGACAGTTAATGCTTATTACGTGTTTTTATATGCTTTCCGTGATATAAATATAACTTTATTATGATAAAATTACTTAAAATAACGTTTTAAGTACTTGAAGTAGCGAATGTATATATGATTCCGTGACTAAATTTGATATTAACCAAATTATGTATCCCCAAACTAAGTGTAGCTTTTGTTTGTATAACAAAAACGTTATAAATAGCTTTTGATGGAGGTTATGATAGGCTGTGTTTGTACAGAGAAAAACAGTATTTTTCTCTATACAAAAGAAATACCACGTTGCTACTATAATAAAATATAATATTATAAATTTACTTTAAGCGTGTGCCCAGCCTTAGCATTGAATTAAAAGTGGGGCCCAATTACAGCGCAGAAAGATGGATAGTCGATACAGGGGACTGCAGAAGATTTAACTGCTCTATTTCATTCAGATCGTGCGATAAATATACAGGGCATGGGCCAGCCGGATTTATAGTAAGTGCCTTTGTATTGCGCCTAATGGCAATTATTGTGGCCCAAACTTCCCAGTAGCTGACTCACCGATACCGAATCAATAAAATTGATGGCAGAAATATTAATAATATATTTCATCTCACCTCGCTCGTCGAGAAATATAAAGTCAATTTCAATTGTGATTTTATGCCTTATTTTGTTTTGAGGCTATATTTTATTGATACTCTTGCAATTGCTACAGTTCTGAATATTTTTTTATATTAGAAAGTGACACGACGATATGATGAAATATATTATTATGTGCCTATATAACCTCAGGTGAATACTGAATGATGATCATTCCTTAAAACTTACATTCTTAAAAACAGTGCATTAAACAATGTACGTTGATTGTTGGTCGACCGACGATTATAAATTATTGGAGATGTGCCGACTAGTCGGTAAAGCCGACTATCCGGCCACTTTTGTAGTCGGCGACTAGTCGGCGAATAGTCGGCAAAAAGCGCCGACTAATCGGCTTTTTACTTTTTTGCTATTATTGAAATTATATTAAAGAAAAACTTTGATCATTATTTATAAAGTGTTCATATCACACTCAATCAGTATTTAATACATTTTAAAATTAAATGAAGTGTTTCTGAAATTACTTGCTAGTAGAGAAATTATTTTTGTAATTACAATTTTAACAACAAATTAAGTATGTACAAGGTGTAACAAAACTAAGTGATAATAATTTAGGGTGTGTATGTGTTCCTTGTAGAGAGTTCACTGTGAAAGTAGCAGCGCTGAAAGACCAAAAATTTTTTTCACTTTTATACGGGGAAACTCGTGACGCCGCGCTGGGGTGCTTGCCTATACAAAAGTGGAAAAAAATTGGTCTTTCAGCGCTGCTTCTTTCACAGTAAACTCTTTACAAGGAACAGGTACACGCCCTAAAGTATTATCACTTAGTTTTGTTACATGTATTATTAAATCGAGATTTCATGTACATGAAATATTTAATGAAAACCATCAACTGTATCATAGAAACAAAATAAAATAACGTACGCGAAGTAAACATAACACGATTCGACACGTTTGCAGGCGGCGTGTGCGACTTACCCGCGAAACAGCAGTAAAAAAGCGTTACGGAAACTTCTGAAACCATGATCGGCTTGCCGGCTAGTCGGCCGATTAGTCGGCTTCTTTGCAGCCGACTAATCGGCTAGTCGGCTAGTCGGCCAAAGTCATGATCGGCACATCTCTATAAATTATGTAAAAAAGTAATATGCTATTGATACAATAGACGACTTCTGATCAGGCTTTGCCATGTTACAATGTAGCTTTCAATACAATAATAAATTCATTAATTTTAATTGCGATTTGCGCACATTCTGATTCCCGTCTTCGCGGTAGCAAGTAGCAACAACACACAATTCATCTCATACACACATACATAACGTAATTAATGTTTTGCTAATCAAACAGTGATTTAAGTAAAGAGAGAAAAGCTTGGAAAATAATGCAGTAATATTTTGCCACAAGCCGCAAAATCTACAAGCTTTTAATGAAATTACTCGATGTTGAAATTTTAATGATAACTGAAGCTTTTTGTCATTCGGATCCTTTGTGAGGCGAACAATAAAAAGGCCATCTCGAAAATCGATACCGGTAACCTCTCAAAAGCGTTTCCATGAAACCTGCAATATTTATATTCGTGAAAGAAAAACAATACACAAATCATTACCGTTGAAAAGGAACGGGCGATGACGTGGCCACGTGTTCCGCAGTCCGCTACTCTACTTCATTTCTCGACAAGAGTCTGAACTGGTTAGTGCGTTGCCATGTTTAAATTTAAAAAAAAAACCTGCCGCAGTTGCATTATCAATGTAGGTGCGTAAAGTAGTTAGAATTTATTAGGGTAAATTAGGTAGTAGATATAGAACTTCGTCTTATGCTTTTGATTACTTAATTAAAATTTAATTGGTGCATGAACTATATTTGTGTATTTATTCTTCCTAGCTCAAGATTTGTGGACTACTAAGTCGTGTATGGATAATGGTATACAGAAGAAGGACGCACCGAGAAGAAAGAAGATAGAAGATACAAAGAAGAAGTCGCACCAAGCACAGGCAATGGCACTGGAAGAATTCACGGGTTAATTTAAAATATTCCCGTGGTCTCTTAGTGGCATCACTGGTGCTGGGCGATACAGCATTTACTTCTAGAATTTGTAAAAAATAAAGACAAATTGAAGAACACAGGAAGAAGAGCAACAGAAAAGACTCAAGATCACCGTCACGTTAAAATCACGTAGGCCGACAAACTTATGATATGCATTTCACTTATGATTGATACCGAAACTTTAGTTTTTCTATACCTATAATTTCACTGGTTGTACCTATTTATTAATTGTGTATTAAAAATTCTTATGTTGATTTTATGATAAAATTTATAAGAAATATAAGGTAAATGACTAGTAGATTGGACAGTACCAGTCATTGGAAAATGCACAAAAACACAATATTTAATTAATGTTGCTTTAAAAATTTTCTGTTTTTAAAGTAAAAGAACGCCTGTTTTTAAAGAAAAACAGTCAGTTTTTAAAGCAACATTAATAAATATGGTGTTTTTGTGCTTTTTCCAATGACTAGTACTGTCCAAATTACTAGTCATTTACCCTACTACTTTTCTTTTTGAAGTGAAAACTTCTTTAGCGGCGTTGAGCACTTTTGTGGGATGGGTAAAAACTGTGAAACTCGCGTCAGATTCTCGTGCTGATCGAAAAACCTTGGAAAAACCGTAAGACGGTTGGAGAGGAGTGTTGTGACATCGAAATTGATTAATCGAACAATCGATTGTTTTTTTTTAATCGATTGTAAGGGTTTCGATTATTAAAAAAAAAAGATTTTTATAAAAAATGGGTTAAAAATTTGATCGATTGTAAGGGTTTCATTAATTTAAAAAATCGATTTTTTTAATAATCGATTTTCATAAAAAATGGGTTAAAAAAATGCACAACGTTAATAATCAAGTTTTCACTTCTGCCGGCACTCCCGGAGTGCAACCCGTCTTTTTTTAAGTCTTATTTAATGTTATATTTTTGCACTGTAAGCATATTTTTTAAAATAACGATTAATCACATAGTCATTGTTATGTTTTAATGAACATCATTGCTACAATTACAAGAATAAGCTTAGATGAGCTAAGACTACGCTTTACTGAATTAAATTGTATTTACATGTTTTGTGTTCTTGATGATAACGATATTTGGGATTATTAAATTTATTAATACTTGGTTCGAAACGCAAGCGCAGCCTACGCCAGATCCATATTAGCTCGAAGAAGGCGTTCAATACTAACAATTATGTCTCATGGGATTTCGCAACATGTACAGACTACAGACTACATTTTGATATCGGGTTCAATGTACACCTACTTTCAGAAATATTTACCAGTCAATTTGCTAAAACGTTGCCATCAACGAGCAAAAGATGAAAAATTGCATAAATCTAATAAGATAGGGCCGGGACACAAAAACACGACACGGTGTCGTACGACGTCGTGTCGTGTTTTTGTGTCCCGGCCCTTACTTGAAAGAAAGCTAATAACAATATTTCCAAATTTAAAATTCATGACTTATTTTGTCTACATAATATAAAAATATTTTTAATTTGTTGTAAAATACGTACAAAAAATGAATATCAACCTCCTTATGTCCTTCGGGAATTGTGATTTCGTAAAAAAATCTGTGTAAATTAAAATGTAGAGTCGCGTCGTCTCGCGAGTCGCGAGTCGCGAGTGCGGAGTGACGAGGCAAATGATTTTCTTTATCGTTGCGTTTCTTCAATTAGTCGTAATAGCTCGTCTTAGCTCACGTCTCGGGCTCTGGCCCACTTGCACGTAGAAAGCTGTCCTTTGGAGCGTGATGTTTTTTGTATATTATATTCATCATATTTTACTACAGCAAAAACAGTTATTCACCGTCGTGTTTTTACCGCGAAACAGTTAGACTTTATAACATTAATCTTATTTGAAAAGACTGGAAACATGTGGAATTATTAGCTGCGCAATTAATGCACAGAGTTGGTAATAACTTTTTGAGCTAGTTGTAGAGCTTACCAAAAAAAATTACATAATTATTATTATTTATTACTGTAGGGATTTTTCAACACATTACGAGTATTATTCGCTAGTCTCAAGAACTACTGGTCCGATTTGAAAAATTCTTTCAGTGTTTGATAGCCCATTTATCGAGGAAGGCTATAGACACACGCTGTAACTTTTAGGAGCGAAGAAACAGGGGAAATGTGGAAAAAACGGAGGAAAATATATATAAATAAGCCCTTTCAAATATAGAAGGGCTTATTTGAACGCGCTAATCTTAGGAACTACTGGTCCGATTTGAAAATTTTTTTCAGTGTTAGGTAGTCCATTTATAGAGGAAGGCTTTATGCTATATTATTTTATCACGTTAAGACTAATAGAAGCGAAGAAATAGAGGAAAATGTGGAAAAAACGGGGGAAATTATTTGAAAGGGTTTATCTCATGAACTACTAGAGCATTTTTTCTGTTATTTGGTACCTACAGATAAGAAGAAGACCGCGTGAAGGATCAAAGGCTATTTTTTGTGGACTAATAATTTGTCTGTGAAATATCTCACGTCAGATAGTTATTTTTGCACAAAAACTGAATAAATCGCTACCTACCAATATCTTAAAATCACGATTTTAATTTTATGCAAGTCATCATAAAAAATGTCTAGAAACTATTGCCTATTTTAGCATTTTACTAGTTAGTAAAAACGGTGGGTAATTTGGAAATTTAATTTTTAATTTATTATTGTGGAATTACTGTTTAAGTTAAGCCTTCTACGAGTACTAATAATATTATGTTTGTGTTGCCAAATAAATCACAATGCATATTAGGTATGTAAAAATACAATTTTAAGGTTCAAACAGAACTACATGTGGGGCTTGTAGGGACCATAATATTATTGTATGTGTGAGTGTGTGAGTGTTAGAGACGACGGGCAGTCACTGCGTGAGGCCTTGTCAGAATGTACAAGTATTAGTTTCGGGATAATAAAAGGCCAAGCTTAATATTAAGTATTTGTTTTACTGTAATTGCATCCCGGGGACTTAGTAACTAGAGAGACTCCTACAGGCTCCAGTCAAATTAACGCGAATAATCTTGCAAGGTCCAGCTCAAATTAAGAGTCTGAAATGCAGATTGTGTTGTCAATTGTCATACATGTTAGCATTCACCGCGTCTGGATGGCTTCAGATAGAAGTGAAACCGAGATAAACTGCCTCGGCCTGCGCCATTTGTAAACCCTTATTAAGTACATTATCGTTGACACTTTGAAACATGAATCTGCGGCTGTATCGAATATTTCAAACTTGTAGAAAGTCCTAAAGTTTCCTGGAACCGACTATTTTATACGCGTCAGCGCTGTCACTTAGCTCCACAATAAATATTATGACCGCTATTAAACCTAGTCTAAAATTAGATACAAAGTTATAAGGAAATTAGTTAACAATGATATATTTTATTATACGTGGCAAAATTGAAATGAAAAGAGCCTATTACTATACTATGTATTAGTACATAGTAATAGGTTCTACGTTTAAGTGAAGTTAGCTTCACTAAAACGTAGCACACGTGGGACGATGAAACTTTCAGTGATATAATTATATCCGATAACCTTAATGTTTCATGGACTTTTCATACAATATTGCGTTCTTATGCATCTAACTATTCTCCCGGGCAGAACAGTCCTTATGATTCTTATTCGTGTGTCATTTATCTATTCTGTAGCAGTGATTTTTCTTTGTCGCGGCTCGGTCCTAGACAGTTCCGCAACAGGCAAACATTATTCTAATATCGAACAAGAAATAGAACCATAGTTCAGCCAGTGTTATTAATCTACGAAGATATCCTCTAATAAGGAAGTCATCTAACTCAATCGTCTACACCAGCTTATTAGGAGAATAACATCCTTTCTCTATTTGTGTTTTGACTTCAGCTGCAGCATACATTAAGCGCTGTCAGATCACTACACGCGTTTACCCGACGTTCGCTGATAAAGGCTACTTATTTTCTGAACGCCATTTAAATAAAGCTATTTATTATATCGATAGCCACCTGTCCGTCTTCAATGATATAGTTAGTACTAGATGTAATCGGCGCCCGGCCTGACTTTACTCCTGTAACGTGTGTTTAGTGTTTACAATTCGTTATACGCGTTTAATTTCATGAAATTAAATGCGTATAACGTCATGGTCATGACCGCCTTTTACGATCGATATTTTACTTACTCATAAAACTTTACGTACCTATGTTAAGACATAATTTATGTGTGGGACCCCGTTGTACTTTTCAGTAACAATATCAAGCAGCAAGTATTCTACCTATCACCAAAACATAATTTCAACCTTTGTAGTCCATACTCCTTTGCGAGTGCGAGTTCTCCAAAAGAGATCTAAGTTTGGTCATCGCTTCCTCGCTACCAAATAAGTCCTTCCTCCTAGGAGCGTTTGCCTCCTGGGAGTATTAATATGGCGGGCGAGGAGTGCACGCGGGCGCCTTGAGGCGAGAACACATCTATATGGTAGTGTATTGCCGACTAATTCTACTCAGGAGTAAAACCTTTTTATGGTATAAGTGCTTGTGCGAAAACACTGGGTTTCGAGAGTTGCAGACGTACTGTGGTTACGAAATATTTCTTTTAATAAATATTGGGACAGGGGTTTTTATACGGCTTCTGCAAATGCGAATTAAAGAACCAAGCACGCCGTTTTTCAGTACTACACAGAAAACTAAAAAGTTCATAAATCATAATACATATTATAAGTTTAGAAGTTATAAGTTATTCGATTTAATAAGTTGTATTTACTATTATGTAATTATTAAAGAGACATGGGCGTATATTATAAGGGGAGGGTCCTGGGGGTCCGGACCCCCCCATTATTATCCATCTTACTTGTCCAATCGACAATATAATATTATGTACCGCACCGATTTTAATCGGCGAGGTACATGTTTTTTTTTTCTATTCACGGCATAATAATAATTATTATTATACTGTAGAGCGTGTCCGTAAGCAGAGAAGGTACCGCGATGCGTTCGCAGTTCGTCCAACTCGCACTTGGCCGCTTTTCTACTTTAGGGATCCCCCCTTATCAAAGCTATATATACGCCCGTAATAAAGACAAAGAAACGTTTCGGAAAAACTGTGCTATAGTCTACGAATAATAATAAATAGCTATAGTTAAAAAAAAACTAAAAACACGTTTTTTATAGAAAACCAATTTAAAAAATTGAAAATAAATTTAAATTAAGAAGTGTTAAAAATGTCAATACTTAAATATAAAATAATAATAGTGTGAATAAAAAAAAATAATATTTTATTTTAAAAAAACGTGGGGTGCATGGTGTCAATAGTTAAAAATATTTTATTGACAGATATGAGTAACTATCATTTTGGTAATATCTTAAAAAGCACCCCACGCTTTTTTTTAAATAAAATAATTGTTTTTATTCACACTATTATTAATTTATATTTATTGAAATTTTTAACACTTCGTAATTTAAATTTATTAAAAATTATTTTCAATTTTTTAGTTTGGTTTTTTATAAAAAGCGTCTTTTTAGTTTTTTTAAACTATTCTTTATTTTTTACTTTTTAGTTTGGTTATATCTATATCTATAAATATTATGTACATTTATTCTACCAGGGGCGCTTCTGCAGTACATTCCTAGTATATAATAGCTGTTTTTTCGGCAACTAATTTTGAACGACTTTTTTTTTGTTTTGTTTTGTTTTTTTTTAATATGTCATAATTAAATGAGCATTATGAGTCGTGCGCTTTTGGATTTTCCAAACTTTTTATTTGTTCTAATCGACTATTAATTCCGTGATAACTATAAGTAACTGTAATAATTATTTTCAGTTGTCAATCTATACAGTGAGACTTAATGGTATAAGTTTATTGCCGAACAAGTGATATCGACAAGTCTTACCACGTATTACTTCGTAATCGAATCATTTCATCTAATGCTTCTTTGTTAGATGGGGCTTGACCTGTTAGCTTTGAGCAATAAAGTTCTTCAATCCAAATTCCGTCCAAAGATCTTACATGACTAAGTGCTACGTAAACTTGTCCAGCTGCAAACAGTCGAGAACCTAGATAAATTACTGCATGATCAACTGTACAGCCTTGCATCTTGTGGACGGTGAATGCCCAACTCAGAATCAATGGCAACATTCGTCTCTCAGCAGTTCCATAGCTGTATTTTACTGGAAACTGTACTGTGATTATTTATTTTTACACGGAACCACTTACACGCTTATAGACATGGTTTTTATAGTTGGTTTAGTGTCATTAAATGTACTGAATACTATAAAATATGTATGTAAGTACATATTATATTATATACGGGGCAATATGCTTTATTTTATCAAATTAGTGTATTGTCATCGGTCCTCGATAAATCTACAAAGTTTGAACGAAATATGGCCGTTTAAAGTGGGTCAAAATCGCGCCCAAAAAGTCGGTTACAAACATACAAACATACAAATTGAAAAATGGAATAATTTTATCATATTAGTGTATTGTCATTGGTCCTCGATAAATCTACAAAGTTTGAACGAAATCTGGCCGTTTAAAGTGGGTCAAAATCGCGCCCAAAGAAGTCGGTTACAAACAAACATACAGGTGAAGCTAATAAAAAGCGTATAAAAACTAAGGAAAAGTCTCCGTCAAAAACATGTTCTACAACACTTGTCAAAAATGTGTACCTAATTAGGTACACATTTTCAATACATTTGCAATATTTAGGTGGCCTTCAGCCAGCGACCACATATTAGGATATGTGGTCGCTGCCTTCAGCGGTATCAGGCTGACGTTACATGACAGTTCGAAAAGAACCAAATTTAAAACGGTAATAACTGGTAATAATATGGGAGTTACATTTCCTCAGTTTTTAGGGTTCCGTACAATGCACAGTGTATGGAGGAGACGAAAAATCGGAAATTTTCTATTTTCTTCAGTTTTGAATAGGCATTAGTATAATGAATGCGAGAGTAGAACACCCGTGTGTCAATTCACAATAGTTTTGATGCTACGAGCTACCAAAGTTTAGCGATTTTTAGCGCCCGGAAGCGAAAAGTCCATATTTCTCCAAAACATTTACGTAATAAATAAAATTTTGTATTCCACCTGAAAGCCTATTAAATAATAGTAGAGGAGGTGAAGGTGCTTTGTAGTCACTCGAGCGCGATGGAGAGTTTTTTATTTTAGCGGTGGGTTCAGAAACTGCGGCCATTTTAAAGTTTTGAAAAAGAAAATATATTCAGAAAATTGCTTTTTTCGGTCAGTTATTGTTATATTCTAGACAACAAGGACTAAATCATTTAGTTTAGTGCAAAATAAAATATCTGCGAAGTTTAGTTAGGAAAATATGAACGTTTATTTTTTTATATTTTAAAATGTCAGTGCTTTTTATGGAAGCTTCTTTGGGGTGTACTAAACATCCCCTATCTTAATCTGACAGATCGGATGACATTTAAATATTAAAAAAAAAATTTTTTTACCCACCACGTGAGAAATCTAATTTCTATACCATGATAACTAGACACTAACTTACTAGCTTAATCTGACACGCTCGAGCTACTCCCAAAATCCCCTCTTCCCCTCCTCTACTATAAGGTATATTTCAAGCCTTTTTCCTGATGCGCTGTGTCGATATTTTACCTACTCCTACAATAAAATAATTTTAATTTTTAGGTTTTTATTTTTTTTATCCAAAACCAAAAAAAACGCGCAATCGAAAATATCGACAAATTATAATATACAAGCACTATACACACAAAAAAATCTACACGTTCGTAACGGTATCATTTATGGTATATATATATATATATCAAATAGCTAGTTTACTTTATATAAAATAGGGAAAATTACAAAGAGGTCGGAGCAGAGGCTGCAACTAGTACAAACAGTAATTATAATCAATAGCCAATATCCGACATGTTGCACAGTGGATACGTCATATTATTATTATCAGAATATTGACAGAAGCGTTAAAGCGCTGGCGCTGATTCTAGCGTGCAGTAATAATAATTATGTCCTATTCACTATTGTGTTCGTCGGATTATAATATTCAGGAAGTTCACAAAACGATCGCTGCTTATGTTGCAATTATAAAATTCTAAATATTAATTATTAGGTCCTTACATATTACGATATTGGCGTTTTGTTGTACAGGCTACTTTGATCTCAAATATCTCCTCTTTGGTTAAGAATTTCAATCTTCAATTATTTGGTACTTTTGAGTTTCCAAAACAGTCATTCATTTGTTTTTTTTTTTTTCTAATTATTTTTTCTTTGGAGTCGTTTATATCGCACAATGGAAAAATTAAAATATCGCTTTATTTACGAATATGAATTATACCTTGGCACGAGTGCTGCAGAAACAGCTCGAAGAATTAACAATATGTATGGCGCTGGTGTCGCAAAAGAAAACACGGTACGGTTTTGGTTGACAACGTTTTCGTTCTGGAAATTTCGACTTTCAGAACAAGCCCCGTGGACGACCCGAGACCAAAATGGATAATGAAGAATTAATTAAGTGATAAAACTGCTTTATTCCACTTGAAGCAAATTGGGAAGATAAAAAAAACTTGAAAGTTGGGTACCTCATGAATTGAGTGAAGCAAACCAGAAAACACGCGTCGACTGCTGCGTTACATTGCTCAACCGACACAATAATTAAGGGATTTTAAATCGGATCATTACTTGTGATGAAAAATAGATCCTTTAAGTACGATAATTGGAAGCGTTCGTCGCAATGGCTGCCCCCTGGAGAATCAGCCAAATCCTGCCCTAAGCGAAAATTGACTCAAAAAAAGATACTTGTGAGTGTTTGGTGGACTATAATGCCGGTGTCGTTCACTACAGCTTTTTTACGTTTTTTTACGTTACGGCAGATATCTATTGTCAGCAACTGCAAACCATGATGGAAGAACTAGATCATATCAAAGGGTTTTCGTGGTTGGATACCGCTGTCGATCCTGGCGACACAAGAGATACAATGGTGGGAATGTGTGGTGGGCCAAAGCCCGTTAAAAAAAATGATGGAAGAACTAGCTGCTAAACAACTAAAGCTGGTCAATCGCTCTAGTTCACTGCTGCTTCAGGACAAAGCTAGACCACACACTGCACAACAGACGGCCGCAAAACTGGAGGAGCTGCAATTGGAATGTCTGCGACATCCACCGTACTCCCCGGACCTTGCTCCAACAGATTACCAATATTTTTCGGAATTTGGATAACTTTTTACAAGGAAAAAAAATCAACTCTGATGTGGCAGTCCAAACCACATTCAAATAATTTAAGCCCCATACATACGTAGCGATTTATCGTAGCGATACATCTGTGCAGACCAGTTTGCGCAGTTTTATCGATCGTGTGTATGAAAAATCGTCGGTGGCAGTTGCAATTTCTATCAGATAAATCGTTGTCGATTACATTTGCACAGTTTTATCGTTGCGTGTGGACGGCGATCGCTCAGTTCGGCAGTAGAGCTGTAAAAGTAACGAAAAAAATCGGCCAAGTACGAATTGTACTCGCGCACGAAGGGTTCCGTACCACTACAGAGCTAAAAGTAGTAGTAATCTTTCCGTAGAACCTCGTACAGAGCATCACAGGTTTCAGGGATTATTTCTCTAAGACCTTGCGGTGATATTATTGTAGAAAACTTCATACATTGGTAGGAACGTCCTTTAGCTAGAAATCGCAGTGTAGCATAACAATCTTTCATGAGGACTTATAGCTTCTCTCATAACAGTGTCTTGTTTCTTGATTAGTGGAGAAACTAAAGCCAGCAGATTTAAATATGCCTGTTTATTCATCCTTAAATAGTTATGCCAATCTTGCGGAGCGAATTTCAACTCACTTAACAAGTTGGTATGAGAAAATTGCTTCCTTTTCATGAGCCAGTCTTTACACCATAGACTCCGCTTCTTTTTTTTCTTTAACCCGGCGTCTGCCTGGTAGAAAATAGGAACGACAACTGCATGGTGGGTCATAATTACCCGGATTTTAAATCGTTGTTATTTCAACGACATTTAAAGCAAATTTATATTTAACTTAAAGAATAGTACTTAGTTTATAATATTTTGAAGATACACAAAAAAAATAAGTAATAAAATTATCGTTTTTTCCTATTTAAAAAGGCAGTGTAAAATTTATAACTAAAAAAATTAACATCTCGAAATTTATTAATAAGTAAACAAAAAATGACTTATCCACACTTTGTATTTTACTTTTTAGAATGACAAACGTTAGACCTTAAAAAAGTATACGTAAAAATGATAATGAATCTTAGGTTTAGTCACTATGAGCCCTGTCATCCACGCAAACGCCACAGAAAGAAATGCCATGTTCAGGGCAGATGAAATTTTTGGATCTTGAGAGGTATGGGTAGTATTCTTGTCTTTTATAGCGGGAAATATTATCTGGCATCGCTTACGAAAACTAGAAACTTTGACAGGAAGCTCTTCTTGTGTTTTTCCTGTAAACTACCTTACCTCCTTTGCACATACTCATATTACATGGACTACATCCATGTACGAGCCCTTAAGTGGTTATTTATAAGATCAAACGCAAAAATAATGTAATATATAGAGTAATATACATTTTGTCACCTGTCAGTACAAATAAATAAACGAAATAATCAAATAATTAACTCAACGTTACTGGCACGAAATGGCATCATGGAATGCATAGTTGGGTCATATTGACCCTTTTGTATGTTTGACCACGTTTATCATCCAGTCCAGACGCACACCATCTTAGCTCACATAAGAAATAAGGGGGGCAGGGCTTTAACTGCAGCTACTGAGAAGTGTGGCAACGTAACACTATTATTTTCTCAAAATACACGCATTTGAAAACATCACGGGTCATTATGACCCAACCTGGCAGTCGCCGGGTTAAACACATAACCAGGCTTAATATAGCAAGTGCATCATAATCTTCCATTGTTAACATATTGTATCTTGCGTGAGCTTCTGCGGAGAACTGCCCGATCGACGTCGATATCGGAGGCGTGTGGAGGCACTAGGAACGTTCGATTTATCTGCACAGTCTGAAATCGCTACGATAAATCGTTACGTATGTATGGGGCATTGACTCTCGTCCCTCCGTTTTTTTAGTAAAGGGATCAACGAACTACCCTTGAGATGGCAAAAATGCATCGATAACAATGGTTTTACTACTTTAATGTACCTACTTTGATTAATTAAATATAAATTATTAAAAAAACTACTTTATATTCCTCCCATACAAAACGCCAATTTCATATGTAAGGAGTAAGGACCTAATATTATTATGAATTGTCTTGCTCTACCGAGAGCTTACTTGTCATAAATTGTTATAATTTACTTTTAGCCAATTACTGTCCAAATTATGTTCTCCTGTTTGGACAGTAATTTATATATATATATATATATATATATATATATATATATATATATATATATATATATATATATATATATATATATATATATATATATATATATATATATATATATATATATATATATATATATATATATATATATATATATATATATATATATATATTAATATACTTACTTATATATATCATATATATATATAATTATATTATATATATATATATATATATATATATATATATATATATATATATATATATATATATATATATATATATATATATATATATATATATATAATATATATATATATATATATATATATATATATATATATATATATATATATATATATATATATATATATATATATATATATATATATATATATATATATATATATATATATATATATATATATATATATATATATATATATATATAATATATATAAGTAAGTATATTAATATATTTATATATATAAATATATTAATAATTACAAGTGTAGTTCCGTTTTCATTAATTAGTCGACTATACAGTAATAACCGTACTACTATTATACGTTTCAATTAAGTAAGCGCGGATAAAATTTATATTGAGCGAAATAAAAACGACATTTAATCGGCAATTAGAGAATTCCATTAGAATCGAGTAGGTACTACATTAAACTACAAATTGAAATTGCTCCACTATTGCCTATTGGAATTAATCATTAGTTACTTTATAATATTTATTTAACTGTCCTCTAACGAACATTTAAAACGAGCCAAAGTGGGTACTAATTGACTAACTGCTTTTTAATAACTTGGGGACATACTTTTATCATTAGAAACAACATAAACAGAAGAAGTAGAAATTGGTCTCTAATTTAAATAAAATTCTCATGTAGTGGTGGTTCCCAAACTCCTCCGAAACGGTTAGACCGATTTTACTCCATGTTTGGTTTTAAAGGCATGGGTGAGATAATTATTTATTGACAATACAAGCGTCGTGCCTGAAAATCTATCCACTGTAGGAACTGCGAGACGTCTGTGTAGAGGGTGACGCCGGGCGCCGCGTGTGCCGACAGCACGCCCACCTGCACGCTGCCGTCCACCACCAGCGCACCGCCAGAATCGCCCCTAAATAAAAAAGTTAATTTGATACCCTTAGGGTGTGTTTAGATGTGCCCGTGATCTTCAGCGTGTTCTGCTGTAGCGTTTGGGAACGCGCACGCGCAGAACACGCTCAGGTCTGAACGGGCCCTTAGGGGTAAACAAGAGCATGAGAGCTGTCCGTCACTAGGCTGTATAGGCAAGAGATAGAGTATCTAGACACTGGCAATTTTATATGAAACTTTCACTGAAGAGAACACATTTCAAACTGAAAACTCAATATTTCATTATATTAATATTTGGTGTAGGTATACGAAAAGATCCGCATTGAATAGGTTCATAAGCTAGTTATTACACTAGAAATAGAATGTAATCTATTGGATCGATTTTAATTTTGTCGAATGGTCAACGTTGAATAATGTGAATTTGTTTGAAATATTAAAATAGCCTCATTTTATTGCTGAAAAATGTAGAGAGTTCCTGTAGATACGTAACTAATTAACCCGCAGGGAAAGCATTTAATAGATACTAGATAGCTTTTACTAGATAGCGTTTGCTTACCGCCATGGGTAACTCGATGCATTTTTTGCGCTAGCACAAAATGATTTAGGTCCCACTTCTATTTTCATAATGTTCATACATTTATAAAGTGGTAAGATTTTCTGTTTAGTGTAGAGTAACTCATACGTGCCTTTGATGGGTCCCTTCACTTCTATCTGTGGAAGTAGATTTTAGTAAACAATTTAAATTTAAAAATAGAACCAAAGACACACAAACTTTTTTTCGCTTACTTTAGAAACACCCCATCCGGCAATTGTACCGACCAAGCCTGGTCTAGGGGGCGTTTTTGACAACGCCACCCTGTACACTTCGGATCCCAATATAATATCACGATCGACGACTGCCAGACCGATATCGTAGAACAGTTCAATCGGATCGTACCTCTCATGAACTACCGTATTTTTGACTTTATACAGAATTCCTCTTTTTTTATGATAACTACCGACCCTGATGGAAAACCCTTGGTCAGAGCCATTTATAGAGATGCAGTGGGCAGCTGTCAGTATTGTCCGCTGGTTGACAATAGACCCGCCACACATGACCCCTTTTTTTCCGTTCGATTCAAAGTACACGGTGTAGCCAAATTTTTCCATACTCGTTACTGGTATCCCTTGAACTATTCTTGGCTCTAGGTCGTTTGCATTTACGGTACAGAATTTCAGCCCGAGTAACGTTATAAACAAAATCCACATTTTTCGTGCTAGAAGTTGCAACTTGGAATATACTAGATACTCACAGCTTAATATTAACAACTTTTTTTAATATTACAACAGGTAAGTAATTGCCATATAAAACGGACTTTATGCCGCAAAACGCTGACAGATTAAACAGGCACGAAGAAAATTGAAACCAGTCATCAAATCTGGATATAAAAATAACAATATAAGTTTTAACTCCGATTAGAAATTGCAATATTGCCAATTTTAACTGCTAATTAAGCACTGTTTTCAATTGAGCGTTATAAAAATTAAAACTAAGTTTTACAACCTTTGGCAATTTGAATTATTATTGCGGAAATAAGTACCAACTTCAGTTGTACTTACAAATTGCTTTCAATAGTTAATACTTGATAGTAATTGGCGTAGAGATAAACTACGATAACATGGCGCGCCCCCCCAAAATTCAAAACGTTTGAAGTGCGTTTTCAAAAGGTTTGAAGTGCGTTGTCTTGCGTGGTCTTCTAGTTATGATTAGTTGACCAACAAATCTTGGTAATAAGTGACATTAAGTGAAATATTACGAGTACCGGTTGATTGGTTGAATAGTTTACTACATACAAACTCTTTCATAAGGATGTGACTACACACATTGAATCAGTAATTTGGAGGGGCGCGCCATTTTATTGTAGTTTATCTCTGCTAAAGGAAAGTTTTTCTTTTCAGTAATACCTATAATTATTACGGTTTTGTATTCTATATAAAATTATATCAGTATTTTAATACTACAAAACGACAACAACAGTCTATTTTAATACAATATATAATAATACAGTGTCATTCCTTTTTCCATTCAATTCTTTTTCTTTCAAATTTATACTACAGTTTGATATAGTATTTGGGTTAAGATTTTATGAAAATGAAATTTTGTAGTTTGATGAATGATGACAAACGAACTGGACCGAACAAAGAACAAAGCTGCAGTTACAAAAAAATAATAATACAGTAGCAAGGATTTGATAACAATTTGTATGGCTATTATTTTTGTCAGAATGTATTGCAGATTGCTATTAAGTACAGCATCTAAACTTATAATAGAAATCCATTTCTTACGAAACGTGAAGAAAAAGCACAGCGTTACCGTTAAAGTTAAGAAGAGCAAAATAACTGTTCCGTTCCGGTGTCGGCGCAACGGTGAGCGGATGGGATTTGTAACGATTTCCGTAAATTAAATATCGCCAATATCCAACAATCTTCCTGCAATTTGCCGAGAAATATTATATCAATATCGAAGTAATGGTAACTTATTAGTAAATACGATGCTACGCGGTATTACGACCGTTAAATATTGTAAGCTTCAACTTAAGTTTAAAGTTAAATTAGTACTCGACATAATATTACTTATTTGCAATGTATAATATTGAATTAAAATTATGTTGTAGAATTAAAGACTACGCAAGTTGGAATTGCAGTTGATTTTAAATAATATTAATAACTGAAAATTGGAAAGTTAGTCTTTTTAGTTCATCTTTTATTTCCAAACCATGAAAGCTAGAATTTTTTTGCGTGCTGATAGGACTTGCTTAATACTAAAAATATATTATGTAGTTCCGATATCGATATATGTAACAATTATTATTGAATAGAAAACGAATGCTTCTACTAAATAGCAAGGGTACCTACTGCAACTCTACATCCTTTGTTAGACAATAGCTATGTCCACATTATGCAATTTCATCTTGAATTTTCGTCATCTTCTTTTAATTCAACTGTCGTTTGGTATATTCAATAATTGAATGCGTCAAAATCCACCCGTGTTGAAAGAAAAGTGTCATAGCGAGCGCTACGATTTCAACGCGCGTCACGGGCATGCCTCACGTTCGCTGTTGACTACGCTATAACGCATGCCCTTGACGAACAGGCACAATGCGGACAAAGCCAATAGACATGTCATGACCCCTGAAATGCCCTTCGTTAGGTGTTTACTGTATTCAGTTAGTGGTCAGCCGGTTGAATTTTTGAAAATAATAATAGCATACATAAAATAAAAAATATATCATACAGACGAATAGAAAATCTCATTTTTGGAAGTCGATTAAAAAGAGGTTTTCTTAGACATACTGTATAAGATGTTCTCAGCCAGGGCGTTCCACCACAAGATTAGTGAACACCGCACCTACTTTCTCGAACCTTCTACAGCGAACACTGATCTAATGTATAGGATTTACCCTTTACACATTCGAGAGAAAGTCTATGGAGATGTTATTTGTTACTTGCGCGGCTTTGAATAATTGACTCTTCCGTGGTATTATTACAATGTTATTATTTTGTGATGCGTAGTTGGCTGCAGAAGGCAGATCATTTGATGCCGCAGCTGTAGCAATTTTGCCCATATATATTATGTTATAAGTTATAACTTATAATACAATTCTTTATTCTACTTGGTAGTTGGCCTCAATCCTGGGAGTAAGTGATAAACTTTAGAAAGTTCAGTAGCCACCTCCAAATTACGATTACTATGAACTGTTGCTCAATATTATGTTTTTCTACAACAAATTGTCATACTCTACCATGCCAAACTGAGTTATCTACTGTCTGACATAGGAGGGCCACGTGTCTACATGATATTAAATGACTTGGGGCGGAATCTACGTGACTTTAACATAAAGGTACAGTTACACATGCTCAAAAACAGCATGCTTATTATCATGCTTAAAACAAGCATGCTGTTTGAACTCGATACATTTGCTTTTATTAAGAGGGAACGCGGGTACAGTGAAATTTAAACGAAGAAACTATTGCCATCATGCTTCAACCTGCGCCGGCACGTGTATTGTGATAGATATAGATACAGTAAATCGAGGTAACGTATTCCTCTGATTCCTCCTTCAAAATAGAGCCTATCTAGTTATTATTTTTTTTAATATCTTCAGGAGGAATGAGTCTATGCCTCTACGTTTTTATTTTATCGTAAGCATCTTTCAAATTTATTTTATGGTCGGTTGATTGGCGGGATACGCGGCATTCGTTTTTGGCGATTTTCGAATGGTCATATTTTTTAATACCTATATTAGTAAATTAAAAAAAAATCAAACGTAGGGGCATAGTTTTAACAGATCCCAATATTGCATAAAAAATCGTTTGTCTAGACGCATTGTCCAGGGAGTAAATTGGGGAATACGTTTGTATGGAAAAACAGTGATAACGTATGCTTTTAAGCATGCATATAGTGCTCCTGCAGCGAAAAACTAGCATGGTGCTTAAACCGCTACCCCCGCCACCCGCGCCGCAGGTAGCATGCTCAAAAATCGCACACCTGGCGATTTTTGAGCATGCTTATATGCTTGGACACACGTGCTCGAAAGCAGCAACTGCTCGGTTGAAGCATGCTTTCGTGCTTGAAATAAGCATGTGTAACTGTAGCTTTAATGCGCGCGCGCAAGACCCGGCGGCGCCGTGTCACGGGTTTATTTATTGACGTGCCACGTGACTCTGACGCACTCCTGCTCCGACCCTAATGACACGCAACAATTTATGACACTCCACTACAATTTATTTCCAATATTTTATCTCAGCTATAAATTAGAAGCGCCCGGGGCTGATTGGTCAGAACCACAGGTCAGAACAGATAGACACGTTTAGTGTGAGTGAAAATTGGCCATGGAAATGCAATACATTATGTTTATTTTTTAACATAAGTGCATAAAGAGAAGTAAATAAAATAAAGCAACACTGAAAGCTTTAGATTTATGTTTACGATTACGAGATCGCGTCGTCGTACCGTATGCCATCACAAAAACGCTTCCACAAATTAAAAGGAATGTTTGACTAATTGGAGTATGCCCTGTATACCACAAGTGTACCTACTCAAAAATAAATTAACGAAAATTAGAGGCTTTCTGCGAATGTTGAATTTTAGGAATTGCAAGAATTTAACAAATCTTTATTTGATCAGATCACAAATAAGGGATTTTGGAAATTATAAACATAAAAAATAGTTTGTCGTTAATTTTTAATATAATTTGCCGTATTATCATAATATTATGTACTACATAATATTGTTAGCTCAAAAGATCAATTGTTTCTAGATACTCGTATGCTAGCTCATCAAAATTCTAAATTAAATTAACCCTAAATCCCTTTTATGCTTTCAGTTTATTTATTCCATAAAGAAATTTTTATCAAAATTCGTAGAACGATAAAATCTAAGTGTAAGCGAACACAATCCAGTATTGTTCGCGTTTGCTATCTCTATATTCTCTCTTACAACCCATAAACATGAAAATAGACCACCTAGAATACTTGATACAATTTAATTGCATTTTGTATTGCCTTTAATCGTACCAGTGTAAGCTGGAATAAGCAGTTATACACACTACAGTATACAGCTTGCTCCAAAACACGCAGTCGTCAACTTTTAAATTATTATAAGCAGCGCCTATAGTAAATAATGAATTTTAAGTTTTATTTAACTTGCCTTACTGTGGTCTATAAGGGCCATTTGGATATTTTGAGGTATGATAATTATTGACGCGTACATGGCGTGACTGTCATGATGAACAAGTGAACAAGTTTGAGTTTAAAGTTTTTGAAAGCTTAAAAAATAATTTAAATTTTTATATCCCGACTCACGACGAATCACGATACGAGTCGATCTCCGTGTCTGCAAAATCGTAGCGAAACGATAAACTTTCGTTTCATAGAAAGGTGGTTCCTATATTTCGTGTTCTTCAACAGTCTGACGAGAAAGGTTGACACGCTCAAAAGATTTTTTTTTGCTTAGTATTTCCACATAGAACGCTACATATTAAATTTTTATCATCTTGCACATTTTTATCTCGATTTAATAAGATTTTCATATTTTTAATGTGATTTCAAAATTGTGTACAGCGTCTACTCTTTTTTGTCAAGCTATAAAGTTAGTTTTTAAAGTAAGTACTTACTTACCATTTTGTTATACTAATTATATCACAGAATATTTACTGTCTAGAAAATTCTGAAGCTACGTACATCTTATTCTTTACCTATATCATGGCAAAAATTCACAAGGCAATAAAGTTTTTATCGTCTAACAATTAGATAGTACTGAATTATAATTTTATATAATGGTTTTACCGTATTAATTACCTCAGTACTTTTGTTTATTACAATATCCGATTTCTAGCTACGTTCTAGACCAATTAAGTACTATCTACTAACTTAAGCTTCGTTTCAATTATTCACTTTGATCTTTAATGTATTAAACAAAAATTTTAACTAAATTCTAACTTCTCTATGGAGCTTATTTCGCATTAATTACCCTATTGCAATTCATTTCATACTTAAATATTTTTATGAAATGAATTGCAATTTAATGGTCAATTCATTTACCCAATAAATAAGATAAAATGTGTTCGTAATCGAATTCTACTAGTAGTTTTTAGAAGAAAATCTTTCCTTGCCAATGTATAATTGTAAAAAAAAGTCCCAACAACATTCTTGTCTTTGTCATGTTGGTGCGGCGCGGCGGATTCCTCATTCTACACGGTGCGGGTTCCGTGAGAACAGGCCGAGTGCTACGAATAATTGATACAATTAAAATTCTATTATTAAATTATAATTACACATTCTATTATCGAACATTGTAACTGTATCTATAATGTAGTGCTGCATTAAAAGACACCGTAGAAAGTTATTTAATTGATAGAGTAAGTATCTACGTATTTAGTACTCTTTGTTATGACTTATGAGGGTATATAATATGGTATTTTTAATTTGCATTAGGTATAAAACACTTAAGGGTGTGTATCATGTATGTGTCCCTTTATCCCTTATATTATAGAGTTCACTGTCAAAGTAGCAGCGCTGAAAGAGCAATTTTTTATGATTTGTATGGGCAAGCGCCCTAGCGTCCTTTTTCAATACAAAAGTGAAAAAAGCGTTATTCTTTCAGCGCTGCTACTTTCACAGCGAATATTTTTATATAGGGGACCTATACATCCCGTTAAGTATTATCACTTAGTTTTGTTACACCCTGTATTTATGTACGGTACTTAATAAGTAGGTATTTAATCTATACTAATATTATAATTGGGAAGTGTTTGTTTGTTTGTTTGAACGCACTAATCTCAGGAACTACTGGTCCGATTTGAAAAATTCTTTCAGTGTTAGATAGCCCATTTATCGATGAAGGCTAAAGCCTATATTTTATCACGCTAATACTAATAGGAGCGAAGAAGTAGAGGAAAGTGTGGAAAAAACGGGGGAAATTATTTGAAAGGGCTTATTTGAACGCGCTAATCTCAGGAACTACTGGTCCGATTAAAAAAATTCTTTCAGTGTTAGATAGCCTATTCATCGAGGAAGGCTATAGGCTATATTTTATCACGCTAAGACTAATAGAAGCGAAGAAATAGAGGAAAGTGTGGAAAAACGGGAGAAATTATTTGAAATGGCTTATTTGAACGCGCTAATCTCAGGAACTACTGGTCCGATTTGAAAAATTCTTTCAGTGTTAGATAGCCTATTTATCGAGACAGGCTATAAGCTACATTTGATCACGCTAAGACTAATATGAGCGAAGAAATAGAGGAAAGTGTGGAAAAAACGGGGGAAATTATTTGAAAGGGCTTAATTGAACGCGCTAATTTCAGGAACTACTGGTCCAATTTGAAAAATGATTTGATGAAAACGGAAACCGTACCCGTGGCATTCCTAAATTACGCGGACGAAGCCGCGCAACAGCTTATAATAAAATCGTAGGAAAGTCAATTCTGTACATTGAATATTTTTGTACAATAAATAATACTTGGGATGTGATCTACTATGCTAACGCGGACGAAGTCGCGGGCAACAGCTAGCTTAGTTACATTATGAAACTTGCATTCTGATATAGTTTGGATTTTAATAATATTCAACACATCCGTGATTTTGACTGACATACTATTAGAATTTAGATGATAGATCATTAGCAGTATATCTATTGTGTCATTAGGATCATCGGACATCGGGTACGAAATATCATAAAATTGAAACTTTTATCCCTCTTGAAGAAGACTTCCACTGACTTTACTAAGTTAAACAACTAACCTACTAGGGTTATCAATCTTAGACTTAAGTAACTATACTTAGACTGAATAAATTATAGCGTGTAAGAATTAAGGCTTTGTAAATTAAGGGCTAGGGGTGTCGGAGCTCTCTTTGTAGAGACTAGAGCTACGTCGAGAGTAATAAACATCTGTTGTCCTCGCTCCTGTCGTTATAATTTTTTTTGTGGGATTTATTCATCCTGAAAAATTAATAAGTATGATGTATAATAGCCAAGACCACATATCCTAAGATCCGACCGTAAAATTCTGCATGAATTGTTTTTTCGATCAAATATATTTTAAAATAATCTTTAGAACGTATAGAATGGATTAATGTTGGGTTGCCTTGTTAAAAGTAGCCGCAAGTACCTCTAATTGAGCAAAATGAAAGCCCGTAATATAAACTTGCGTGTATTCAATAGAAAAGTAAGAACTAAGAAGGAATGACATTGAGGAATGACAGGACACTACGCATAAAAATAAAAACGCCTGTTAAATAAAAATAGCAATCTTGCGGGTTCTCGACGTCCTCAAATCCTGCCAGGCATAATAATTGTAGGCCTGAACATTTGTCATATACAAAAGTGATGGCAACCCAAGTTTGCGGCTATCGTGCAACTGGCAACCATGGATATTCATGTACAAAATGCATAAAACTTTAATTTTGTATCAAAATTATTTAAAAAATCGATGCTTCAATTTTGATGAAGAACTATGTCTGTTTACGGGCTGGCAACCCTAGGTTGCGGCTGACTTAGAGCTGGTAACCATTTATACCTTATTTTGTCTCGTCATTTTCTTTCAAATAGTGTAAAATTTGTTAAAAAAAATATACATGCAAATTTATGCATTTTTCTCATGAACATTAAACTTAATTAGAGGTACTTGCGGCTACTTTTGACAAGGCAACCCAATGTTAATTCATTTTATACGTTCTAAAGATTATTTTAAAATATATTTGATCGAAAAAAACGATTCATGCAGAATTTTACGGTCGGATCCAATAGTAACAGTAGTGCCAAGACAACGGTGCCACGCGCCTCGCAGCTCGACGTGAGCCATAAAAGTTAACATAGTAAAATGAATATAAATTACTTTACACTGGCGATATTATTTATTGATGGCCTGATAATATGAGTGTTAATACATTATAATTTGTCTCGGGAGATGGAGTGGGTCGTACATCTTGCAGAAAATTGCCGACAGATACGGGTGAGTCAAAACAAGCATTAGGTGGGCTCATAAATACAGCGGGTCATTACGGTCGTAACGAGTGGTACGCACGTGCCGAGAGCGGACGAACTTACACCGAAACGTGCGAAATGCGAATGTTACAGGTGACAAGAACTCCTTTTACTTGCACCAAAACGAGTGGCCCAGGAGCCAGGTTAATTTTTGGTCAATTATTTCTTCCCGGGTGAAACTTTGTACAATACATAAGATACTTATACTATGAATACAAGCGACCGTCAGCAGCGACTCCGTGGGTGGGGTGGGCACTGGGCTGTGGCAGCCTCCCACCCATGAAGAAAAAAATTTTTCAGTCATTTCCTCTCATTTGAAAATTTATCAGAGTATAGTGTATGTAGTATTTTGAAAGAAAAACATAGTCAGCTGACCATGTTAACACGGTGGATTATACGTCAGCTGGCTCCTTGAACATGAAAAAAATTATTATATTTTCAATGATTTCCTCTCAGCTAAAAATTTACCTGGTGATCGTTTATATGCTACTATGAATGAAAATTAATGTCAGCTTGCTGTATCTCAGTTGAAAGTTTGTCAGCTGGTACCTTGAAAGGTGTAACGCAACAGCATCTATACCTACTAAAACTTATCAGCTGACGACTTTTCCACTGACTTACAGCTAGCTGATTTTTTAAATTGTTTACTAGAGCAGTGTTTCCCAAACTTGTCGGGACCGCGACCCATCTACATGAAAGTTTAAAGTTCGCGGCCCACCTTCTGTCACGAAGACAAAAAAGCAGCGGTATGTTGCTGCCGCAGCATTAACCCGTTAATTCTTATCGTAGTTCACCACCATATCATCATCGTCACCCTCATTATAGTCTGTCAAGAAAGTCATGACAGGCGGGAAAATTTTTAAATGAAATAAAAAATATGATAACTTTATTGATTCGAAATAAAAATGTGCAAGGTGACATTATTTAAAATGTAATTAGCGTTCTCTGTGAAAATACAAAGAAAAAAAAGACGGGTTGCACTCCGGGAGTGCCGGCAGAAGTGAAAACTTGATTGTTAACGTAGTACATTATTTTTTTAACCCATTTTTTATGAATATCGATTTAAAAAAAAATTATAAAAATAATAATTAAAAAAAATAATAATAAAAAAATAAAAAAAAACGATCGTTTTAATTAATTTATCGAAACCCTTACAATCGATTAAAAAATATCGACAATCGAAAAAAAACAATCGATTGTTCGATTAATTGATTTCGATGTTACAACACTACTCTCCAACCGTCCTACGTTTTTTCCTTGGTTTTTCGATCAGCATGAGAATCTGACGCGAGTTTCACAGTTTTTACCCATCCCACAAAAGTGCTCAACGCCGCTAAAGAAGTTTTCACTTCAAAAAAAAAAAAAAAACCAGTCGATTGTTCGATTAATCAATTTCGATGTTACAACACTTCTCTCCAACCGTCTTACGGTTTTTCCAAGGTTTTTCGATCAGCACGAGATTCTGACGCGAGTTTCACAGTTTTTACCCATCCCACAAAAGTGCTCAACGCCGCTAAAGAAGTTTTCACTTCAAAATACACCTTATAAGCGTGATTACGTTTAGAAAAATTTCCCGCCTGTCATGACTTTCTTGACGGACTATACTTACAATTACGTTTGCGTTCGAATGCCCCGTCCCCGTCCCGCACGCACCCACGACGATGAACGAACGAGTAAAATGACAATCGAACAAGTACGACAATCGTCCTATAGTTTCAGGGCCCACCCAAAATCTACCCGCGACCCACCAGTGGGTCGCGACCCACACTTTGGGAAATACTGTACTAGAGTATTTTAACAATACTCTGATGAATTTTAAAATGAGAGGAAATTAATGAAAAAATTTTTTTCTTCATCTTTGGGAGGCTGCCACTGCCCACCCCACCCACGGAGTCGCGGCTGACGGTCGCTAGTATTCATAGTATAAGTCCCTTATTTATTTTACGAAGTTTCGGTTGGGAGGGAACTTGGTCATGAAAATCTGTCACTGGCCCCAGGTCTAGAGTTATGTTGGCCTTTTATTAAACATTGAATTGAGCCCTAAGAACGAGAAAAATAACAAAATATTGACTCGGAAGTTAACTTTAACTCAGATTGGCACAAATAGACCCATAGGTTATTTTATCTCGGTATATTCTCGATTTATATTGGCGTAAAGGTAAAATCGACATCTTAAACACGAGTCGTAGTGTGCAATGCGCTAAAAGTAGTGGGATTAATATTGGTTGCAACAATTTTTGGTTGAAACTAGCAGCTGATAGTTATAGCAGCCGACCAATTAATGTTATAAACACGAATCAAAAATAATGTAGCAACATACTCATAAATATCAATTAGTTTCTGATTTCAGCACCTATGCGAAACAACTATAGAAATTCGTACTCTTCCATTACTTTACGTAGTTTTTTGAAAGTCCAATTCTTTCTATTCTATTCGTATCTACATTATTAAATGTAGATACAAATAGAATAACATAATTAGAATATTAATTAAAAATTTAAAGCAAGACGTATCTTTCGAATGCATAAACGAATGTGAAACAAACGCATAAAAATACTATGAAAACAACGGGATCACAAAAAGTAAAATAAGTAACTAAGACGTGTTGATATATTGCCAATAATTAAATTTTGTGAAAGTCACAGGCACTATTTTATGTTATTTTAAATTACGAAACGGTGTGAGTGTCGTCTCTAGAACTGTTCCTGTTAGGATGAGTACCTATCAGTAACATGATGATCATAACGGTATAAGTATTAAACTATGTTATAAGAATTAGTTTTGCAACAAAATGTGATGCTACTTACTTGAAAAGTGGCTACCTACAAGAAAACGGAATTGAATCAGAAGATATTACATTATAATCCTTCTTCAAAGTACTTTTGCGGATAAGACATTTAAATAAATAATATTATTATTACTTTCGAACTACAACCAGAATCTGTGTTATTGCGTAGAAGAGAAAGAGAGAGAGAGACGATCCGGCGCTAGTACCTTTACAACAACACAATGATAACGTATGAGATACGTATGGATACGTTTCCTCGAGAAGAGCCGGACACCCCAAATACTTATTAGTATTTTTACAAAGCCAATAAAGACGATTTTGCTGTCTGCGCCTTTAAATCCTACATTTCAATACTTGCAGTTTTAGTTTTCGTTTAGTCTCTTAGAATATATCTATTCGTTTAGTCTCTTAGAGGGAATATAGTAGTTATAACAAATTTCATTCTTGTGCTGAGCCAGGGCTGATGCTTATTATTTTCATAATTATTATTTCGAAGTAACTGATATTGCGATACCTTAAATATTTGACACAGGTATAGGACTTGAATTATGATTTATCTTGTGGACTGTACATTTGCTGTGCGTTACACAAAACGCATGAGAGATTCACTTGTCTCGTGTTCGTTAAAATTTTCCTTACAGGGAAAGGACCTAATGCTAGACACTGAACTAATAGATGACACTTACGACAAAAATGCCATAAAAATAAGAATTACTCTAATTATTTCTCAACACTGTAAATTTTATAAGCTTCTTATGCTATCTGTTGATGTGAAAAAATATATTAGGGGCGCCTTCGGGAACAAAATTTAAAATGGGATCAGTTTTCGTAAATAATGTGACCGCGTCAACACGCGCTCGGCAATTTCTTAGCAAATAGGTTAAGGAAGGCGAAATTTTGCACGTAAGTTTTGAATACATTTATTAGATTTTTTGTAATTTCTATTGATTTCATTGGATTAATGGTCATGTTGTTTACACTAATTAATGTTTATTTATGATCTTTTCTCCATTTTCCCTAACAATATAAAGGGTGTCTACTATTAGTTCTTGAAAATGTAAAAAACATAATAGATGACATGGATCTCATCTTTTAGTTTTGCAATACATACTAAAGTTATTTTGTACTTTATTCTACTGCAAATATCATCACTATTCTCTAAAAATATAATTCTATTAACAAACTAAGAACTTAGAACTACTGTACCTAAAAATGGACATGGTGTCTACTATTAGACCTTGTACTGATCTAAAAATCGATGGCTTTAGTTTTGTAGCAGTAAAAAGAAGAAAAAGGAGAGCTGAGAACAGAAAGAAGAAAAAAGAAGAGGCAAAAGAAGCATGGAGACTAAAGACTGAAAATAAATTTGCTAGGAAAAAAATATGAAAAATAAAAATAAAAGGAAAGATAGTTTCAGCATGGAAGAAGAATGAATAGAATCTGGAGACAACGTGGATAATATTTCTAATGCATGTAGTTACTATGATGATGTAAATGAAATCTTTTGAAAAACGGCAGATAAAGACCTAATAATATGAAAAATGTAAAATGTAATTTTAATGTTCTATGTCAACTATTAGTTCATATTGGTGTCTACTATTAGTGATGTTCGCTTATTGTGATGTCATCTATTAGCTCTTATGACTAAGTTTACAAAAAGACCAATAATATATTTTTTATTAATTTGTCAGAGAATAATTATAATACTTTTATTTTGTAAGAGTTACTGAAGACATGGAAGAAGTTATCAATCCTTTATTTTCATAAATTATATATTTTATTACATTCAAATGTTTCATGTTTCCTTAAAGTGTCTGCCATTAGGTCTTTTCCCTTATATGACAACAGAAAGTAATGGGCATTGTCCAAAAAAAATCACATGTACTTTTTATATTTTTTTTCGTTAAAATAGGGTATTTTAATAATATAAATTTAATAATTTTGAAATTCACTGGCTAGTTTTTTCTCAATAAATTTTTAAAGTTTCGCTCTGACGTCATCATCGGCGGCCAATTGACCTCTGCAGTATGTTTTAAATTTCCTTTCAATCTTATTTATAATGGCTGGTTCGTCAAATGCAAGTTTTCATTATGTGAAAGCTGATACGAGAAGCTTACCAAAAGTTCGAAACGTAATGTTGGTCGAATTTATTGCTAATTTAACGCCATTGAAGGTCAAACTAAGGTTAAACATATTTGTTCAAAAATATAAGTAACCAATGGGTATTTTTTTCGTTTACATACAGAAAAACGATCACTGACCTTATTCCTCGAAATGTTTTTGTTATGAGCAAAATTAAAAAAAATGGACAATCCCCATTGCGAAGTATATGTTTCAGTCTGTTGACTGCAACTTGCAAGATTCGAGATTACCGTCGTGTCAGGTTTTCGGTTCATACATCACGTTGCATGTTAACCATCGTATCCGCTCATTCATAGTACAAATGGAATAATTGGATTCTTACGCATAGACCTGACTCACGACCGGCTATGTATGGAGCTACAAAGTATTGCACCTGCTCCCGCCACGCGCCGCCGAGCGCGACGCGCGTCCACCCAGCCGCGACCGATTCCGAAGAAGCCGTTAAAATATTATTTTAAATTTCGAATTCTTTTTAGTTTAATTTTTTTTGCAGGTTATTCTGACTTCGAAGTTGGTAGCGATGAGCAGAAAGGAACATCAAAGCATTCTCTCTGTAGCGCTACCGAATAAGCTGTTAAAAATATATATAATATGTATATTGTATATACTTACTTAGCTTCTAAAATTAGATTTCTTTTTAATTAAATTTTAAAAGGTTATTCTGGCTAGGAAGTTGTAAGCGATGAGCTGGGAACACAAAAGGATTCTCTTAGAGATTTCTCTACAATTTACCGTAGCGCTACCGACTAAGCTGTTGGAAATGTTATTTTAAATTTCGAATTATTTTTTATTTAACTTAGTACTTACTTACCTACGAAGTTGCCTACGAATATTTAGTACATTACTTTTGCTAGTTTTGCAGGTTATTCGGACACCGAAGTCGGTAACGAAGGCCTGAAAGTTGGAAAATGCAAACGCCAAACTCTACATTTTATCATAGCGCTACGAAAAGTCTGATTTAAAAATATAGTGTTTATTAATTATTAATATTATACTATAATATGCAGCTTCGAAGTATTAGGTAAGTATAGATAGGCCTGGAGATAGTGACACAAAATTCTTGGTGATTTGTGCCAGTATGGCGGTTTTACAGGGGTATAATTACGTAAAGGCAAAAAGGAAAATGATGGTCATAGCGCTCGCACTGGCAGCCCAAACGCGTGGGCGTTAATCGAACGTGTCGGATAAATATCGAGTGTCGAACGATTTGTTCCACAAAAATGCTTTTATTTTCAGATAGTCGAAAAAAATAAGTAGGCGAAAGCGTAATGCCATACTTGTCGGGTGCGGCTTACAGCCCGCCATACCGACGCGAATACGTTAATTTTAATAAAAAAATTGAACCATTTGTACCAGGCTAATTTTTGCATAGCTAATCATCGTCGAGTAGCCATTCACGAAAATCACCTTGCCATACTTTTCCGACAGCGCCCAATGGCCGCCATACCACTGCAAAGGTGTAAGTTTTTTTTTCGCCAAACGATTTGTACCACCCTGAAACTTTTTTTAACAGTTCCCTATATGATCATAAATAGGAGTCTGATAATGCCATACCTGTGGGAGGCAGCGAATGTAAATAATATTTTTTTCAAAATCCTAAGATTTCATACGCAATTCAAACGGGTTTTCAAGTATGGCGCCACTTTTTCCGTCTACTACAAGTATGGCAAATATAATAATGGTCACATTGTATCGTATAATTTCCAAAAATCCAAATGCCATACTGGTACAAATCGTCCAATTTTTATCACTTTTTTGCTCAAGTCCGATAGTCATCCCGCCCCATGGTTACAATCTGTAACAATTTTTTTTGGTACAATTGTCAAATGACGAGACTACAATGATGCCATGATGTAAAAAATGATTTTACGTATCTTATAGTAGTATTTTTAAAACGTGTCAAATAAATAAGTATTTCAAGTATGGCAGCACTTTTTCTCCCTACTAGAAGTATGGGAAAAATAATAACGGTCATATTTTGTCAAATACTTTCCAAAAATTTAAATGCCATACTGGCACAAATCGTTTGGCGAAAAAAAATCTTACACCTTTGCAGTGGTATGGCGGCCATTGGGCGCTGTCGGAAAAGTATGGCAAGGTGATTTTCGTGAATGGCTACTCGACGATGATTAGCTATGCAAAAATTAGCCTGGTACAAATGGTTCAATTTTTTTATTAAAATTAACGTATTCGCGTCGGTATGGCGGGCTGTAAGCCGCACCCGACAAGTATGGCATTACGCTTTCGCCTACTTATTTTTTTTCGACTATCTGAAAATACAAGCATTTTTGTGGAACAAATCGTTCGACACTCGTTATTTTTCCGACACGTTCGATTAACGCCCACGCGTTTGGGCTGCCAGTGCGAGCGCTATGACCATCATTTTCCTTTTTGCCTTTACGTAATTATACCCCTGTAAAACCGCCATACTGGCACAAATCACCAAGAATTTTGTGTCACTATCTCCAGGCCTAAGATGTTTTAGGAATGGCTGAATATAATAATTTCAAAAACAAAAAACTGCTGTACTAATGACATCATGAAAATGACGTCATGATATTACAGACTTTGGTAAGTAAGTACAACAAAACACTCGATATGACCAAGATCTATGGTGTCTTCTCTTATTAATTTTATACTATACCAATCTATTTATTGAATCGAATCAAAGAAAAATCTGTGACAAATCAAAAGAAAAATCATATCTGGTTATTATGAAACGCTAACTTAGAACTAGTGACCGACCGAACTTTCGGTTTCGGTTTCGGTTTCGGCCAGTTTTGGCCAAAAAATCCAGTTTCGGTCTTAGTTTCGTTTTCGGCCAAAATAAAGCCGAAACTTTCGGCCTTGCCGAAACTCTAGTGTTCGTGTGTCGTTAGGTAAACTCGTGCTTGCTCGCCGGCGAGACCCCGGCTCATCTCGCCAGCGTCCATATTTTAATCGTGTTTTGAGGTTATTTTTTGCAAATTACTGCCAAATTACCAAGTATTTATTTTGTTTTTCTTAGTACTTAGTTTTATTTTCATCAAATTGTTTAAACTTATTCTTATCGAACATGAGAGGTTTGAATTTTATTTCTAAAAGACAAACGCACGTTGGTGAATTACGTGCTATGTTCTTATTTTAACAATGTTTCCCAAACAAAGGATTAAGTAAATAAAATAAATTGATTAAATTGTGTGTGAACTTTGTTTACTAAATAATTTTGTTAGACTATGAGATAATAGGAGGATAAAGCTTGCGAGATTTATCTAGTCAATCATCTTGTAACATTTTTTTTCTTTTACCTCGCGTTTTATTTATATTTAAAATAATTAACCTTTAACAGCTATGGACGCGCAGTCTCACAGACCGTTCCTACTCTCCAAGAATCGTATCTACCCCACTTCCCCCTAAGCTTCACACATGCAGCCCTCATTACACAGACCGACAAAAATATTTTTTGCTGTATTTGCGGAAAATTTATTAAAGTAAGAGCGAAAAAGTTACTTGCACCGACAAATAAAAGCATTTATCAAGCCGTTGAAACAAATTTTAAACATCCTATTAAAAGGTTAGAGGAATGCTACAAGCTATTACCTAAATGCTGTTTGCATTTAGGCGATAACCTATATGCAGATATAGAGAGATATAGAGTATCAATTTTTTTCCTTCTAATTCTGTTTTTAGTTCTGTTGAATTGCAAGTAAACTTAGTAATTTCGTTTTGAACTTCGACCGCGGTCTGTGAGACTGCATGTCCGTGTTTCTCATACAAAGAATATGACTGCAATTGATTGTTTTTCAATAGTAAATGTCTTGAAATAAATTCTGCTAATGTTTTTAAGGTTATCCTTCGTTCTAATACATTAAAACTTAGGATCGTATAAAAAACGGAATATGATACTGAAAAGTTTCTAAGAAACATATTCGAGTCTAAGATTAATAATATTTATTTTAACAAATGTCACAAAAAGTAAAAAAATTCAATTCGGCACTTTTTCTTGTGTGTTAACAAATGTTACAGAATAGTAAATTTCAGTAAATAATCGTCATTTTAAATATTTTATCAAGTTTCGGTTTCGGTTTCGGTTTCGGCCGAAACTGAGAGCAAGGCCGAAAGTTCGGTTTCGGTTTCGGTTTCGGCTGAAAAATGAGTTTCGGTCGGACACTACTTAGAACTAAATCGACCACGTGTTGTCACTAGACACGTGGTCGCAATTGTACAGTTTAATGTTGAAATCAGGTATAAAGTCAATGAAAAATATAAATATTTAAGCCTCAAGTACCTACTACAATATCACCTCTTTTTGAAGTCCAATGATAAAAGAAAGAAAATGTATATTGCAAGTGAAAAAAAGCGTCATAATTTAGTTTCATCACGTGGATGAACGAATTTGGTACTAGGTACATGCAATTTCTTAAACAAAATCATAAGCAGTGTCACAGAATATATATTAGTAGTACGCAGTGTGTTAATTCAGGAAAATGGAACAGGAATATTGAGGTTATTTCTTAACTCAAAACCGTGTTAAAAATCACGTTGAATTTTTAATTCATTTCCACGGCGTCATGGCAGGTTTATGAAAGATCATTGGATTCCTCCAAGTTGGCTGACCGGGCGGCGCGGTGCGCGGCCAGCCAGCGGAACGGGGGGCGCCACGCTCCGCCGCGCTCCGGGATAATGACTCCGGCCAATCATATCTCACTTCTTAGATAATTACGTCTTCCGACCTGCTTGGAATTTTCTAGAACCTCCAGAAGTTTTGAGGTTATAAAACAATCCGCAGGGGAATGAAATAATTTTATGAAATAGCAGTTTTTTGTCGTGATATCTACAGTTCAACTAGTTAAGAAAACTACGACTCAGTTGCTGCTTAGAATTTTTCTCTAACCTCTACTTGGTACTACTAATATATATTCTGTGCCTCTACAGAGTTTTGAGATTATGGAACAATATGGAGAATAAAATTATTGTTTTAATTCTCTATCTGTATTGGCAGTGTTTTGTCGTGATACCGTCCTACTTAAGGCCTTTTTCACCACTTCCTGATAAAGTGTCGGATAGGCTATCCACAAGTTGTTTGACAGATTCTCCATACTCTCTCTCTGTCAAGTTAAGTGGTGCCTCGGCACTTATCAGGAAGTGGTGAAACAGCCCCTTAGTATGATAAAATAATGACGTCTTCAGACGTGACGAAGTTTTGAGGTTATTTAACAATCTGGAGAAGAAAAGAGAAATTATATTTTCTAGAGTGGCAATAATTTGTCGAGATAGCCTCCAACATTTACAAAATTTTGGGATTATAAAACAATCTAGAAAATATAAGTAAACTGAAATAATTATATCTGAACTAGGAACGAAAATTACGTCTTCCTCACTACTTAGTAGTACAGAGGTTATAGAACTATTAGGGGAAATATCGACTTTTGAAGTGACAATATCTAAACATAGAGGAGGAGATACCTCGAGGTATAAGAATTGCGCCTTTCTCGATCTTTAGAATTTTCTAGAACATAATACAAGGGTATAGAAAATTTTATGGCAAAACTATGGCAAAACACAATCTATTATTCCTCACTTAATTGGAGGAGTGTTATGGCAAAGTTAAATTCTGAAATCTTATTTTTATAATCCAGAAAATTGCAGTAGGTATAGAAAGGTTAACCAATAGCTTTACGATGTTATATTTTTACGCATATACCACTATAATTCTTTACACATTTCATGGAGGGAAATTACCTCTTGCTATCTGGAATTCAAGGTTAAATTATATTACGTTCTGAAGCGGGTTGAAATTTAAAGTAAATTGCTCTGCAGAGCATAGCAATCTACAGATTGTCTTATATATAAAAATCTTATCTTTATATAAAAATAGATTTTCAAATGTGTTAGTCGCGCTAAAACTCGAAAACGGCTGAACGAATTGGGGTGATTTTAGTCTCGTAGAAGTCCAGGGAAGGTTTTAAAGTGACCTGTGACACGAAGTTCACCGGGACAGCTAGTCTTATATATAAAAATGGATTTTCAAATGTGTTAGTCGCGCTAAAACTTGAAAACGGCTGAACGGATTGGAATGATTTTAGTCTTAAAATATTCGTAGAAGTCCAGGGAATGTTTTAAAGTGACCCGAAGTTCACCGGGACAGCTAGTCTTATATATAAAAATGGATTTTCAAATGTGTTAGTCGCGCTAAAACTCGAAAACTGCTGAACGGATTGGGCTGATTTTAGTCTTAAAATATTCGTAGAAGTCCAGGGAAGGTTTTAAAGTGACACGAAGTTCACCGGGACAGCTAGTCTTATATATAAAAATGGATTTTCAAATGTGTTAGTCGCGCTAAAACTCGAAAACGGCTGAACGGATTGGGCTGATTTTAGTCTTAAAATATTTGTAGTAGTCCAGGGAAGGTTTTAAAGTAACCTGTGACACGAAGTTCACCGGGACAGCTAGTCTTATAATAAAAATGGATTTTCAAATGCGTTAGTCGCGCTAAAACTCGAAAACGGCTGAACTGATTGGGCTGATTTTAGTCTTAAAATATTCGTAGAAGTCCAAGGAAGGTTTTAAAGTGACACGAAGTTCACCGGGACAGCTAGTATTATATAAAAATGGATTTTCAAATGTGTTAGTCGCGCTAAAACTCAAAAACGGCTGAACGGATTGGGCTGATTTTAGTCTTAAAATATTCGTAGAAGTCCAGGGAAGGTTGTAAAGTGACACGACGTTCACCGGGACAGCTAGTCTTATACAGATTACAGTGTGTAACAAAAATAAGTGATAATACTTAAGGGTGTGTACGTGTTCCTTACAAGGAACACGTACACACCCTAAACTATTACATCTCTACAGAGAGTTCACTGTGAAAGTAGCAACGCTGAAAGACGATTTTTTTTTTCACTTTTGTATGGGCAAGGGCCCGAGCGTCACGAATTTCCCCATACAAAAGTGAAAAAATTTGGTTTTTCAGTGCTGCTACTTTCACAGAGAACTACTCTACAAGGAACATGTACACACCTTAAAGTATTATCACTTATTTTTGTTACACCCTGTATATAAAAATGGATTTACAAATGTGTTAGTCGCGCTAAAACTCGAAAACGGCTGAACGGATTGGGCTGATTTTAGTCTCAAAATATTCGTAGAAGTACAGCCAGGCCACTCGTATAGGTATCGAACTGTAAGTACTAAGTACCCCTCTAGAGGGGCAGATCACTAGGGACTCAAGCGAGCGGTGACGCACGCGCAAGATTTTTTCGTCGTATATATTTACGTACTGATTTAACCGATGTGACAGAATTGTTATTAATCTGATAAATATGAACAATTAAAAATAGGCCAAAGAAATATTTCAGTAAGGTAATTTAAGACTTTAAAATACAAAAAAAGATAAAAAATACACAAACATAGCAAATAAACCAATTTGTTACAAACAAACCGCATACTACACAGAAATAAATACAAGTTACTATGTTTAAGTTGTAAAAAGTTCCTGACCAGCTCCTGCACTATAATCGAATATAAAAGTATTATAAAATATACGTTGGGTTACTAAAATTTGATTATTACTATAAAAAAAAGTTTGCTATTAGTAGCCATAGTAATTAAAAGAAGATTATTTTCTAAAAGGCGACAATCTTGATTTCGTCAGAAAGGGCACCTCTTAAGCGATAGAAAGAGAGCGCATATGTAGGCAAATATAATTGTAGGCACCTAGCACTGCGCGGTCGGAATTTGAACTTTGTAGTATCGTAGCATGAGTCGATATTTCTTTAAACGGGTTTCGTGAGTGGGAATTCTGTTGGTACTACTAATATAATATATTCTGTGGTACAGGGAAAGTTTTAAAGTGACACGAAGTTCACCGGGACAGCTAGTATCTAGTCAATAAATTTTTACATTGGTAATCATCCTACAATTTAATAAGTAGTCTAACTAGTCAATTTAACATTGGTAACCATCTTAAAATTAATTATGTCCTTTCCAGGGACTCAAGGTATCTCCATGCCTTTCAGCAAAACCGGTTCAAGAGGTAACAGACAGACAGACGCACTTTCACATTCATAATATTAAGTATGAAGTATACATAACGTGACCATACGTCCCGCTTTGGGCGGGACAGTCCCGCTTTCAGGCAGTCTGTCCCGCTGTCCCCCGCGAGGCCGAAATTGTCCCGCTTTTGCAAACAGACCAAACGACAATAATTATTGAAAATTACATATTTTTATGTTTGAAATGCCTGAAAGTAACGAATTACGTACAACAAGCGATATTATTCTGCCATAATATTTTGCTCGATATCAATAACAAGACGTTCCGCGCGGCTTCGCCCGCGTAAATTAGGAATTTCACAGACAAATTAGGCCACAAAATAACCTATAATCCTTCACATGGTCTACTTTTTATCTGTGCCAAATAACATAGAAATTGCTCGAGTTGTTCACGAGATAAGCCCCTTCAAATAATATTTCCCGGATTTTCACCAATTCCTCCGTTTCTTCGCTTCTATTAGTCTTCTCGTGATAAAATATTCCTTCAAGGCCCATAATATAACAATAGATTTCCAAGAATCCGCGATCGAAGGATTAAACCTTCCTCGATAAATGAGCTATGTAACACTGAAAACACTGAAACGGGAGGGGGGGGGGGGTATTTTTGTCCCGCTCTGACAAAAAAAATAAATGGTCACGTTAAGTATACATAGTACTATACTATGGATATTGGATAAGTAGTAGGGCTTGGTACCTACTTAACATACCTATTATTCATAAATAACAATAATATGTTATTGTTAAGGTACGTCAAGTATGCCATACCAGCCAACTGGTTAACCAGTGGACTGCGACAGATATACGATATACGTGTAATAATAAGGTAATTTGGCGGCTGAGTAAGTGATGATTAAACAAATCAGGTGTTAGGTCATGATTACGAATAGAATGGTTTTGGATTACTGCAATACTATATTGTGTGGAGGTATCCGGTGTCAATCATTGATGTGCATTACAGTGCCTAGGTCCTAGGGTTATGGTTGATTACATTATTTAACTAGCTGACCTAACAAACGTTTTTACGATATAATATTATAGTTATTTGGAATGAAAATAGATGTAAGCCGACTCTCACACCTACTCGATGAGCACAAAAATTCATCAAATCAGCTAGACAGACAGAAGAGTTTGGTAACAAAAACCGCGACACCAGAACTTTTATATTAGTTCCAAGGAAATAAAAATATAATACTAAGTCAAGATTGTACCTATGTTTACTGCGATGGTTTACGATTACCATAACTTATAAGTAAGTAGTTTTTTGTCTATTTTTTTAATTTAAGATTATATTTTTTATAATTATAATATTGTGATTAATCACATAAAACATATTAGAAGAAATAACTTCCTACGGGTCAGTTTTTTAATAAAAAAATAATTGAAAAATTATACATGGTAATAAGCTTGTGTGTAATTATTATTATACATTGAAATGACTCGGTAACAAGTGTCGTTGAACTTCAGGTAATTAATTCACTCGTCTACGTCTGTCTTAGAAAGACTTGCTTCTAAATTAGTACAACGAGGAAGTGACAATTGAATTAGCGTTTAGATATAGGGTTGACGAAGAAATGTTATCTCTGGAACATCCTTATCCTCCGTACCAAGATTAAACACCTAGTAATGTCATGACTCATTTCAAATTTTTGAATTTAAATAATTTTTTAAGTTGGTGCTATTTACATTTAGAAAGTTATTAATAAAACTATTTTGATGAATAAAAAAAAAAACAAAAACCAGGAAACAAACACAAAGCTGCCGACCCTAGATTTCATTATCGTAATAGAACAATAAAGTGTGTCATCGCAGGTCGCATATCGCAGGGTTACACTTGCGCCGCCGGCATTGACCACAGCTAGCGTTTATCTCACTATGTGCAGTGTAAAAAAACAATAATTCAAAAATAGAACGTTATCTTTTTAAGTGGCTAGCAAAAGTCCGAGTGAATGTGGAACTTTTTGGTGCGAAACAAGCAGGTCGCTGCGATGCTAGCGGTTTTGGTGGCGGCAGCTTTGGTTGTTATTTTTATGACAACCAAGGGGTCCAGCTACTCGGTGGTGGAAAGGGTTGCGGCCGAAACGGAAGATGTTAGCAATGAAGCGCACATATTTTCGTGTAACAAGTAAGAACTATGAAAATTCTTCAAAAATTTCTATCGCAGGGGTCCCAAACTTATTTTGTCTACTGCCCACTTTGAGAACAAAATTATTTTAACGCCCTCATTGTTTCATCCTTATTTTTATTTAAATTAAGAGGCTTTTGCCGCAAATTTTATAAAAATAAATACAAAATGCAAAATTAGTCTTTTTCAAACCATATTTTTACCGACTAAATTTGCATTCCCGAAATTTCTACTATCCAGGAATTCCGGGATTTTTGTTTAATAAAATACTTTATTCTAAGAAGTCGCCTGCAATACTTGCTAGCCAAAAATTAAAACAAATGTGAGGGAAAAGATGCATTTAATTTAATATGCATCCAGATGAAATGAAATTACAAATCACCCCAAGCCTCTACACAACGCCCTCTTTTTTGTCTGGGTCCCACACCCTTTAGGGCTTAGGCCTTCAGTGCCCACAAGGGGGCGTTATCGCCCACTTTGGGAAAGGCTGTTCTATCGTAATCTCAAATGGCTTTGTTTTGATTTGTTCGTTCAATGCAAACTTATCTGCTTATATCAATAATGTATTTTACTTTTTATTAAAAATATTTTGAGCATTCATTTATAATATTATACTCATATTTTTTTACACTCCGGGCAAAGCAAGTCCTAGGAGGACCTCCATAGTTCATAATATGCTTACTACCTACTTTTATCTCTAAAGTTTTTACGTGATGCCCAAAGTTCGACTGAATATTATTGTTAAAAATATTAATAATGCTAAAATTATTCATGTAGAGCTAAAATAAAACTGAAAAATGAAAATAGACTGCTTGATATGAACTGATTAGTGATTACACAGTTGTTTAACAAGTTAGTTGACAGTTACAATAAAAATCATCAACGTAGGTTCTTATCGTAATTTGTTTCTTGTTTTCTTATAGAATATAGATAGTATAATAATTAAAAATCCATTACTAACGACAATTTACCACAGAATATATTATGTAGACTCTACATTCAAGTCATTTCAAGCATTGTAACAAAATAATAAGATGTCTCTTTACCTCTTAAGATTTCGAATTATTATTTTTAACAAAAAAATTAAAACCGACTTCCAAGGTAAAAACAATAGTAATATGAACTAAAAAGTATTAAATAACTCTTACTCTTTAAGAGGCCGGGTACACTTGGAATTTCTCATACATACGTAATTCCAAAATCATTTTCTCATACGAAAATATTTAACATGTTTGAGTTGTTTTTCAGTTTAAAATAGTAATTACCTAGGTTCCTGCACAAAAATTTACTTTAAAATATTTAAACACAAAATTTTTTTTTGCTTTAAAATTTTTTTTAGTAAATTTACTACTAAATATTTAAAACTAAAAAATAGAGTAAAACACTAAAAAATATATAAATAAATAGTTAATTTACTACAAAATATTTAAACTCTAAAAAATATTTTTTAGTATTTAAATATTTTGTAGTAAATTTACTATTTATTTATATATTTTTTAGTATTTTACTCTATTTTTTAGTGTTTAAATATTAAGTAATAAATTTACTAAAAAAAATAAAAAACAAAAATTTTTTTTAATGTTTAAATATTTTGAAGTAAATTTTTGTGCAGGAACCTAGATAATTACTATTTTAAACTGAAAAACAACTCAAACATGTTAAATATTTTCGTATGAGAAAATGATTTTGGAATTACGTATGTATGAGAATTTCGAGGGTACCCGACCCGAGGATACCCCACACTAATGTAGTATTGCTGTTCTTGTTAAAACTAAACCGTTGGCTTGTATTCGCTAGTTATAATAAAATCGTACCTATAGTGGTTTGTAGGATAGCTCTTTCAAAAACTTTAAATTCTTACGAGTGCGAATAATACGGTAATAATGAGATAAGACAATACTGCTGTGAATAATTACTAAGTATGTTCGATCCTTTAATTTATATTTCCTTAAATCTACTTCGAACTATGAACGGTTTATTAAGAAGCTTAAGGGTAAAATATTTTACTTTTAAGATTGCCAAATTCTACTACATTTATGTTATGGATTAAATAATAACTGTTTCTTCGTAATAGTCTGCAGGTTTTCAAAATATCATTGAAGAAGAATTAGCATAGCTGCTATCGAAGTTCAATTTATTACGATTTGTCAATAAAACGTTTTCTTTTTCATTGTCAAGTAAAAGTCCCACGTGGTCGCTAGATGGAGTATGGGTAGACTTACTTAATAGTGCCTTTTTCAGAATTCGTCTAAATCTCAACTATTACTGTACATACTACAGTCTTCATTATTTTGAAGTCGGTACCAGCTAATTTAATCGTGAGTTCAGTAATGTCAGAATATCTGAAACTTTTGGGACTGGTACCGACTTCAAAGTATGTACAGTAATAGTTGAGATTTAGACGCATTCTGAAAAAGGTACTATTAAAGAGTAAGAGTTATTTAATACTTTTTAGTTCATATTACTATTGTTTTTACCTTGGAAGTCGGTTTTAATTTTTTTGTTAAAAATAATAATTTCACTCTTTTCAGTTATCTACAAAATAAGGCTTTATGCGTAAATAACCAATACGAATGTTAACTATTCACAATATTATGTTACTGTAAGCGAAATTGTGGTAAATGCTTGCAGTTATCTAAGCGATGCTGCAATTTCCAAACTTTTATCTTTAAAGGTTCAGGAGTTCTGTTCAGTGCCTTTGGACCAAGAGACACCTTTGTACGAAATTTCTCTTATTCGTAACATATGTTTGACTTACTAGAAACAACATTTTAACCAAGGATTTCCCTCGATTGCTCATAGATCCCATCATCAGCTTACCACTTTCGTAATTGTTATACAAAATTAAGATCGTGTCCTATACAACAACATGAGAATTTTGAAAATCGGTCCACAAACAGCGAAACAATCATCAAAAACAGCAGCTTCGATGAAAAATATCACAAAAAGTACCAATAATTGGGTCATAGTGTGATGACCCATGGTATAATTATGGTTGTGATGATGATGATCAATCAAATTGATGTGTTGGCTTATGCTTTCAGTAGTTTAAACAACGCCGAAATCCCCGAACCTGTACCTATAAGCATTCAAAAGTTCTGTTCGGTACCTTCGGATCCAGGGTATAACCTGGTGCGAAGTCTTACTTTTTGGTAGCATTTACCTCGAATGCTTCAGAAAAAATCGAAATCACTTTATGTTTCCATACAAATTTCAAGGAGTCCCCTCGATTCCTCAAGGATCCCATCATCAGATCACCACTTTTGTGAACATGGTACCAAATTTCACTATATTATGTTTCCATACAAATTTCAAGGAGTCCCCTCGATTCCTCAAGGATCCCATCATCAGATCACCACTTTTGTGAACATGGTACCGTACCAAATTCGAGTTAAACCCTATACAACAAAAAATAATTTTGATATTCGGACCACAAACGGCTGAGTAATCGTTGAACATACAAAAAAAAAAGATACATACAGCCGAACGTATTACCTCCTCCTTTTTGGAAGTCGGTCAAAAAGGGCGAAGCCAAACTAGCGCAATTTGTGAGTCGTGTGTTTTGAAAGTCCCTTTCAAAATTTTCAGCCTCCCGTCAGATGATCATTTCATGCCTTCCATCGGAAATGGGCACATTGCGACAAATATCTTCAGCGACACGGTGTACATGAACGGTCTCTACAACGGGCGGAAGGGAGAGAGTAGGCGAGCTAGAATACCAGCCTGGGCCAACGTCAGGCTAAACTCTACCCTCACTCATCTGCCGTTCAAGCCTGTATATAGCCTGGACACCAAGCAAGGAGTTTTCAAGGTCACAGTTGATAGAGACAAATCGGTGGTGACACAGAGGATATACGCTCATCGGTATTACACAAGGGCTATTATCAATCAGATACAAATCAGACCTAAGCCGCATGCAGGTGAGAATTAAATAGTATATAATATCTATTCATATTTTAAAAATAATATAGTTTAAAATGATTGATTAATATTATAAATTCGAAAGTGTGTCTATGATGTCTATCTGTCCGTCTGTCTGTTACCTCTTCTGTACCGATTTTGCTGGGTCCATTCCCGGGACCCAATGTATATCCATAATATATACTTTGGGCCCCGGGAAAGGACATAGGATATTTTTATTCCAGAAAAGTGGACGGTTCCCCCGCGCGATATACGAATTTTGGCGCAACGGAGTTGCGGGCGACATCTAGTATAAAATATAGCAATAAAGAGAAATTAGAAATACTTTAATATTTCCACAGGCGCTTTTCTTTGATCGAGCTTTTATATTTTTGTAGCCTGGCATTAAATTAAAGACATTAAATCCTGATAAGCTATCCACAACTTATCTGACAGATAGAGTATGAAGTAACTGTCAGATAAGTTGTGGATAGCCTGGATGGATAGTCTGGAACTTATCAGGAAGTGGTGAAATGAACGTTAAGATGTGATTATTTAAAATTTTAGATCCTAATTTCATACACAAGGAAATATGGATAGCCATAAAGCTTATGCCTGTATCAAGTGTAATCATCAAGTGTAAAATATAGCAATAAAGTGAAATAAGAAATACTTCAATATTTCCACAGGCGCTTTTATTTGATCGAGATACGAGTCTTTATATTTTTGTAGGTAGTAATAAGATAATATTGAGATTCTTCAGTTACTATTTAAATTTCTAGATCCAAATTTTATACATAAAGAAATATGGATAGCAATCAAGCTGATGCCTGGGCCCACCAGCAAAGACATTGACTTCCAAACTCCTATCCCCGAGATCATCGACGGTCGGACTGTTTGGAGAAGCTGCGGGAAGACCAGGGTGTCAGAGGACCCGGTCTACCAGCCACTGCCAGTAGAAGTCTGCGCCTACTGGACGTCTGTGCCTGATCATTTAGTGGTTCCGCAGCATCACTCCAGGGTCTTCACATTTATAATGACCGCTGACAAGAACCAAACGGTGGCCAGGGAGGAATTTGTTAAAGGTATACGAAGATTATTCAAGTTTTATTTCCATTTAATAACAAATCGTAGTGTTATATTATTTAAACACTTACATAGTATTGCAGGAGGATGGCGAAGACTTGTATGATAAGCACTTAGAAGCGTGGCAGAAACTTTACACCCATGCTAGTATGCAAATTGAAGGAAATCTAAAACTTGTAAGTAGAAATAAAATTTATATTCGAAAAGATACAATTGTATGCCGTACGGTATTTTTAATTTAAATGATCGCAGATCCGTGCCTAGTTTAAAGCATTGAATAATATGGAGTATCTTACTTACAGGCAAAAATAGTAAATGGTATTTGGTACTACTTCTTGAGCTCGCTACCTTCCGAAGAATCGTTCTCCCACCAAGAGAGATACTATGGTCTTAGCCCGACTGGCTTGGCTCGAGGAGGCACATTGGATGACTACGAAGGTAACATCTTGGTGTAGACCAGAGGTTCCCAAACTCCTTTGTTTCGTGGCCCACTTTTAAGGTATCGATGCATACTGCGGACCCCCTGTAACACCCCCCACTCACCCCCCACCTACGATACTAATCCATGAAACTTGCTATTATTTTATGTAACAGTCGCTGTGCTTTTCAACAAATTATCCACCTATGCCAGGCCAGCGATGACGAACTAATGGCACGCGACATGAAATAGTTCCCGCGTATTTAGGCTAATAGGCGGAGTACAGACACGACCGGGCAGCGCGGCTTCACGTCGCGTCGTCGAGTCTTGACACACTCTTTTTGAATATGGAATATGCAAGTCTTACAAAAACAATTTCTGAGCTTCTGCCCATGTCATAATTGGCTGCCTATATTCATAGGAGAAGTCAAGTCGGGTCACCAAGTACTGCATTTTTATAGACCCCCGTTAACGACTTGTGGATTCATTTTTATTCACGCAAGCTCTACGCTTGCGTGAATAAAAATGTCTGCCACGGAGCCCAGCAGGGGTCTACCCCTGCTGGGCTCCCGTTGACCCCTGGGGGTCCACCTGGACCACTTTGGGAATCAATGGTGTAGACTATTAGCCTGTTCCTATATGGCTAACGTTTTAACTTATGATGGTTTTCTTCTTGATTTTGATTTCAGGCCACAATTTTTGGGATACGGAAATGTGGATGTTTCCGACCATTCTCCTACTTTACCCTCGATATGGGAAGAAGCTGCTGGAGTATCGACTCGATAACGCCTACGTGGCGGCTGAACTCGCCAAAATCACAGGCAATAAGGGTTACAGGTATTAAAAAACGAATATTACTTCATGAAATTTAAACTAAGTAAGTATTTAGAAGTAGTTTGTACATCATCATCATCCAATTATTTCTTTTGTTGTTTTAGCCCCTTGAATTTTATTCAATGAGTTTAGGTTTGCGTCCTTCTACAAAAAATATTGACGTTACAGTACTATATTATTTTATATTTATTATCTTCAAACTGCGTAAAGCAAAAAAAATATATAATCACAGCTTAACACCAACGTAAATTTACACGTAACTTTGTAAAACAAACATTGCGTCAACAAAATTTGCCGGCTATGTTGAGAAAGGACTAAATATAAGTTAACAGGTCCCTAGGACTTAATAAAACTTCAGGCAATGTTGCCATATTATCAGGGCCGGATTTATATTTTTTATATAGGCCGCTTTAATTTTGCCACCCCTATGTACGAACTCTGCCGCCATCCTAGGGCGCTGAGGCCCTCCGTCCCCCCCTCCCCCCTAGGACGCCATAGGACGCTACCGCCCCATAGGCCATGCTATATGCCTATACTGCTTGATACATAAATCCGCCTAGGTTTCCATGGGAGAGCGCGTACACGGGCGCCGAGGTGACGCAGCCGTGCTGCCCCGAAGTGGCGGAGTTCGAGCAGCACGTCACAGGAGACGTCGCCTTCGCCGCCAGGCAGTACCTGGCTGCCACACGCGATGAGCACTGGCTGCAGGTATTGAATGAAGATACTTAGTAAAGTTAAATGATATGTGACCAATAAAGTTAACACTTGTCACTTAGGTATTAGTTATATGATGCGAACATAAGAATAGGGTGACCATTCAATACCACGAATTTTGTCATCTTCTTACTTGCTTGATTATTTTAGACCTTTCACGAAGAGTCGTCAACTAACGTATTTCTTTTACTACTTTTCATTCTTATACCTAAGTATGCCATTGAGTCTCTTTAATTGAGGATACTCAGATAATACTTCAAAAATTTCCAGCACGGCGGCTGCTCCATCGTGACGAACATCGCAGAATTTTGGGCTTCACGTGCGGTCATCAACTACACGACAGGATTCTATGATATAGAAAGTAAGTATCAATTAATTATCTCTGAATCCTAACTGATCTGAAACTAATATTTTATTATTTACTTATATTTTCCTGTTAACAGATGTGATGGGACCCGACGAGGAGCACAGCAATGTGACCAACTCCGTGTTTACTAACGTCGTCGCTGGATATTCTCTATATTTAGCTGAGTATGCAACTTAAGCAGCTAAGAGCGGCATAAGTGCCTGTATGAAAAACTAAAGCAAAAGATTGCTACGAACTTTCAGTAGTCAAAATTATTGTTAAAACGCCTGATGATTTAAATAGGCAATATATCTTTGGCATCTACCAACGATAAATCAAGAAACAATATTATTATGTTACAGGTATGTAGCCTGTTTATGTAAATCCTACTACATGGCACGGGAGCCGGAAAGGTGGGCTGACATCGCCTGGAGCCTGGCCCTACCTTACGATCCCGTTCTGGACTACCATCCTGAATACGAGGGCTACACCAGGGGAGAACCCATCAAGCAGGCTGATGCTGTACTCCTTGGCTTCCCATTGCAGTATCCAATGAATGTGTAAGTGTAACACGGTTAGAATCTGTAGACCTGAGTCATAACATCAAATCGGATATCGCATAACAGCTAATTAAAAAAAATACAGTTCATTTGAGTAGATATTATAATTATAATTATCTACTACTCAGTCGAACTGTATTTATACAGTCTTGGATAACAGGCAGTTTACCATCAACCTAAACAGTGGCGGATTTTTGTTTTTGTATGAGTGTAGGACACATTCCGCCGCCCCATGCACAAAATTTGCCGCTGCCTTAGGACGCTGCCGCCCCTAGGCTGCGGCCTATGCGGCCTATTAGTAAATCCAGGGCTGAACCTAAATCATCAGTCAGTACCTGCTCATCATAAAAAAAAATTGCAGTATGTACTTTTCGTGATGTATGATGTCGATACTTGTATTTTTCTTCTTAACTTGCCGTGGTCTGATTCCCGTAACACAAGTCTTTAATGCAACTTCTGGTGCTTAAGTGGACGTAGGTAGTGTAAAGCGTCCAAAGGTTTCGCCTTCAATGTTTAACTTATGACAATTTGTGTCTAATTCCAGTTCAACACGAGCCAACGATTTAGCATACTACGAGTCAGTGACACGCGGGAGCGGGCCAGCCATGACGGACAGCATGCACACGGTGGGCATGCTGCAGCTGGACGACGCCGTGCATGCCGAACAGCTCTTCAACAAGAGCTACAAGGACAACGTTAGAGAACCGTTTAAGGTGGACTCAAATCCTTACAGCTATGTAATATGTCTAAAACATCTAAGGGTCAATTCAGACCGAAACGCGGCGCGTATTTCTAAATATTAAGTATTTCTAAATTTATATGGATTTGCAAAGCGTCTCTAGGCATATCTATGCGTCGCGTTGTGGTCTGAATTGACCCTATATGATATATCGTGTGAAACGATTGCTTCAAAAGATTTTCAGGCGTTCATATATAAAAAAGAGCTTCATCCATAAGTGAGAAAGTAAAATATTATTCTGTCTGTCTTTTGTCTTTTCAAATTTAAGGAAAGTTAGTGAGTTCTGGAAAAGGACATTATAATATAGAAAATGCACGGTTAACATGCTAAAAATAAACTATCATGTACGTTGTGGCTACCTAAGAATTTTAGTCGGATGACGGATATGTAAAGCCAGGCCTAGCAGTACAAGCAATCATAATATTATTTTGATGACTCAGTTGATTTCCTTACTTGTTTGTTACAACTTACAACTCAAGTGCCACTCATCGTCATGTGCTGATGCAGCTAAATAACCACAGCTAATGACTTAAAAAGATTATCACCTACTTGCAAAATGTTAAGCTTGCAAAAATGTCATCCTATAGCTGACGTTTCTCATTCATAGATTTGGAGCGAGCTCCGGAGTCCAAAGGTTGGCGCCGTGAACTTCCTCACTGGCATGGGGGGTTTTCTCCAGTCTCTGGTCTTCGGGTACGCTGGTCTCAGTGTTAATCTCGACACGTTGAAAATAACCAAACCTCAGCTACCGCCTACGTCAACTAAGTTTACTATTAAAGGTTTGTATATAATACTAGCTGTCCCGGCAAACGTTGTTTTGCCATTTAAAATATTTCTACTTCATCAGTTGATACAAATTCTTACCCCCTCTTTTGTCCCTTAAGAGGGGTGGGGCGAAAAATTGCATACACCAGATGTTAAGTTGGAGTTAATAATATGTCAAAGTAAGTCCATTAAAGAAAAAAGTTTGATACAAAACCTGACTCCCTCTTTGGTTCCCTTAGAGGGGTGGGGTGGGGGGATTTTTAGTCACCAAATGTTGAGTCGGAAGAAGACAAATATATCTGTGAAAACCGTATGCAAATCGGATCAGTAGTTTTCGTGTTAAAGCAAAAGTCTTATACAAAATCTGACCCCCTCTTTCGTCCCTTTAGAGGTGTGGGGGAAAATTTTTTATACACCAGATGTTAAGTTGAAAGAAGGCAAATATTATATCTGCGAAAACCGCATTCAAATCGGATCAGTAGTTTTCGTGTGATAGTGAAACAAACATACAGACAGACAGACACAAAAAACTGACTACATTTTTGGCTTGTATAGCGATGTAGTGACACCCCCGCTTATTATTTTTTGAATATCTTTAATGTATAGAATTTTCATTTCTACAGTTTTATTATAATGTACATATAGCGGTCGCCCGCGGCTCCGCCCGCGTGGATGTCGGTTACCGCTGCCTACCCAGGAAAGACACGGTCAGCAAAATGATTCCCAGGTCAATAATTCACAGAAACATCGACGACGCAGTCATTTTCCGCAGGCTGCACAGATTGTCTTTCTGTGGATGTTAAAGTTGTTAATGATGAGAATATTTAAATGTAATTAATAATAAGTTTTCACTTCTGACGGTAGTCCCGGAGTGCAACCCGTTATTTTAGGATATATAACTAAAGCGATTATTGTAGAGCTTTTCTATAAAGAACATTAATTGACGTTATTTTCAGGTAACAAAATATACTGATGGTCGGGATCCCCGACTCGTGATAGAGCAAAACATTCTTTTCATAAATCTATCCAACAAAAAACGAATTCTTCAATTCAACGCTGTAGTTCCACAAATTCTTTAGCTTTATAATTTAATCATAGATATATGATTTTCCCAAGCTTTAAGCCCGCCATTTATAAGGAATGTTAAGTCGTATGAAAAAAGTGTCTGAATATTTCTTGTAGAGAATTCTATGATCTACACTCTTGCCCAACTTATTTTTGAGATAAAATGTATAGTTTGGAAAAAAAACAGGAAAAACCTTATTTTCATACCTTTGACCTTGAATAAAAAATTTTGCACAAGGAGGATCGCCGGGGACTTTTGAGGTTTTATTTGTAATGGTGTATTTAACGTCTCTACCAATTTTCAGCTCTATGCGAGTTATTCCGAGGTCGAATGTTTAATTTTCCTGGGGTATCAAAAAACCTTGACGTAATTTATCGTTCTCTATCAAATCGCGACAAAAAACGAAGCGACAGAAGTTTCATAATACCTCATCCAAATACGTAGTGTCGTAACTGAGAAATTAGGAATTTTTGAAGTTGGATTTCCTTAATTACGATATTGTCAGCAAATTCATGTTATTATTATCACAATTATGATAAGAAATGATATTTTTCTGAAAAAATCGGTTTTAATTTTTTTTTTATAAATATTAGGTTTCTCTTGGTTTTGTTCGTGTTAAATAAACAGTTTGCAAATAATATCATCAGATAAAAGTGAATCATTATTTTTTTACGAAAACTACGCAAAAAAGCTGTAATTTACATAAATCCAAAAATTTAAGTTACTCCTGTTTTGTCACAAGTATCTTTAACTGTTGTGTGTTTTTTATGTTTGCATTTGAGCTCGGAATCTCCTTATGCTCGCTAGAAATTACTTATATAATACACAAAATGTTTTATAAAATAAATTTTCTTCAGTAAAAGCTGAACGATTCCATTTCATCTTTCGAGCGACGAAACGAAACGATTGTCTAAGTTATAATAAACGTGGTCGGTACTAATTTGCAGGTTAGTAGGTACTTGGTACTAATATGCCATGATAAGCCAAAATATGTTCCTATTAATTTAGGTAGGATAAAATAGGTAAACGTATTGTGGTTTTAATTTAAAAATATCCCTATAATTATAGCAAAAAAAAATGAATGTGGTATACAATAATATGTAAGAAGTGAAAATTCATTATGACATTAATTTTTATTTTTATATTATATTTACAACTTCAATGAAATTAGGTAGCCAAGACATAAAGAAAAAAATATATAAAAGCCGAATAATTGAGTTCTTACGAAATCTTTATTGGACTGTTCCTATGTTTTGTTCTAGAACATTCTACAGATCAAGATTCAAGTTGGAGAAGATTTCACGAATACGCGTAGGCCATAATAATAATTATTTTCACGAACTTGAAAGGAGTACTTAAACGAGATAGATGGTGATATTTTGCACAAAAAACAAGATACTTAGTGTAAACAAAAAACGTCACGTTTTTCACATTGCTTCGAAATTTCTCTCATATATCAATAAAATATAAAAAGCTCTACTTCATTTGGTATTTTCTCTTCCCCTCTCGAATAAAGGTCAGTTTTATATACATATTATCCTCTAAACAGGCAAAGGTAATCGCGCAGGAGCAGCTTTTTCACCGATTTCATATACTTACATTTTGATATCTACTTATTTACAATTAATTAATACAAAATGTGTTTTTCTTATCGAGTAGCAAAATCTTGTTGTGTCACAAAAAACGTCTTCGCTGACTTTTTATTTCACTGTATACTTTTAGTTATTTATAAATTAGAAACTAGGAGTAGATGAAACCTAGTATTTATTCAAATCTGACGACCTCTGTGGCTCAGTGGTAAGCGCGTTGGACGCTCAAGCCGAGGGTCGCGGGTTCGAATCCCGCCGACGGAACAAAAAGTTTTCAATGTTCCCGGGTCTGGATGTGTATTAAATATGTGTATGGTATAATAAAAAACTTAAATATATGTATAGTATAAAAGTATTAAATATATTTCCGTTGTCTGGTACCTGTAACACAAGTCCTTTAGGTACTTAGCACGGGGCCAGACTGACGTGGTGTGAAGCGTCCATAGAAAAAAAAATCATTAGCTGGAGAATTATAAAATAATAGTAATTATAGAAATATATTAGTTTCCCAATGAACCTATTAAGTGATAACTGATAACCCAACCCCTTTCATACTCCACACAAAATAAAAAACAATGTTTTATATTATGTATGTTTAGGTCTCCATCATTTTAAAAATATAAAATGGCCCCTACAAAAATAACCATTGTAAAATGTAAATTATGCTTCGTCGTGGGGTAAATGTCTTTCTTATATTTCTATGTGTTATACCTCATCCGTTAGTCTACAATATAATATTATACTAGTAATCTGTGTCCGTTAGTTTATAATATTGAATAGCTCATGCTCGTATCGTTCTAATTTTTTTTGCAATTTTGACAACCGTTGTTTAAGGTTTACCTTCCGTGAATCAATATCTATATTGATTCATGTATAAACTTAGTTTAAAGAAGCGACATTCTGCACTCAAGTGCAGTCACCAAATAAGAAGCTAACATAGAATATCTAATATAATATATAAATCTCCTGTCACGATGTTTGTCCGCGATGGATTCCTAAACTACTTAGCCGATTTTAATGGTTTTTTTTAATGTGTGCTTTTTTCCAACTTGAGAGATAGGATAGCTTAGATCTTTAATTATAGTCGCAATTTTATTTTATTGCAAATTATTTGTCTATAAAGAGCGACCATTGTTTATGCGACGCGGGTCACGGGATAGCGATGCGATGCGACGAATAGCGACTAAATAAGTGACATACTTATTTAGTCACTAATTCAATAAAATAATACGGGCGATATACTTTATATAATAATATGGCAAAGAAACGTTTGCCGGGACAGCTAGTAATATAATAAAAATATATTATTTTTTACCCTAAAACATGAGTTGCTTATAGCATGATTTAATTGATAACAATTAAAAAAAAAAACAAAATAAGTAATTAAAAGTAAATGATATTATAATATTAGTAGCTTCATAATATCTCCGAAAAATATTTCGTAAGAAAAAAAGGTTCGTGATACATGGCGGGGTCACGCTTCCTCCTGCTTGCTCTACCACGAAACTCGCGGTCATTTGAATTAAGAAACTTTTTGACAATTATGTCATACAAACGATGCGATAGATATCGCTACATCTGTAAAATTAGAATACAATGGTAGACGAGATGCCGATAAGGGAGATCGCACACGTCACATTTTTTGTGTGATCGAGTCTGCGGCGCGCGCCATGCAGATTGTATGTAAGCCGCAGACTCGATCACACAAAAAGTGTGACGTGTGCGATCTCCCTAATAGTCCATCGAAATGTTACATTTGCTTTGCATTTATTAGAGGACGCAATTTTATTTTTGGAATATGTTGGGGGGCTCAATAGAAGCTTAACCTTAAGTTTGTGGGGTCGCCACTCTTGTCCCCCGGCCGCCACCTTGAAAAAAGGGGTGACAACACTATTTTCGTGATATCTCGGAAACTATACGTCTTACAAAAAATTTTTAAGAACATTATTTGTTGCATATTATTTTTCCTACAAATATGCTTATATAAATTTTTACCTATTATTATATTCGGTCCTAAAATTGTAACATTTCAATGGACTATAACCGCTAGAGACAGGACTGAGCGTTTGAACCATAGAATTCTGAATTAGAAGTATTCTATTCACCCTTACGTTACTATAAGCAGATAGTAGCACATTTTATATTTTAGCAAAGAAGTTGATTCGTAGGCAGATGGCGGACTCGTAATTTTGTCGGGTTATGTCAAGTCAACGATGGTTGTGAAATTCTGGGCTGGACATACCCCGACTCCACCATCTGTGCGAATCAATAGGCTACTTGACCAATTTTTTTTCTTCATTTTAATCGCTTCTTAATCATTCATTTTCACCAAAAAACTAATATTTTAATATTTTAAACAGTAGAAACCCATAAAAATGTTGACTGAAAAATATGCCTTTTATATGGCGCCGAAAACAATGTGCGCCATTGTGCCGCCATAGTGTGACGTCATGTTTTTTGTATTTTATACTTTCTTTATTGAAAAAAAGTTTTATGTGCTAAGCGTACTAGTCTAACAGTGCTAAAAATTAGAAAAGAATTTAGAAATCATTTGTAATGTTGAACACTTTTGTAAAAAAGTTTTGGCCATTTCATTTCCCAACTACAATAAATGGAGATAATATATAAAACTGATGTTTTATTTGAATTATTCAAGAAAATATATTTCATAAATCTTTCTAGGCTTATTCATATTATTTATGTACAAATAAACTTACATATAACGAGCGCGATAAATAAAAGATATTAAATTACAAATGGGATGACGTCACATCCAAATCGGAAGTACCACAAAAGCGTTTTCGTCAGCACAATTCATATTTTCATGAAATCATATTTTCAAATCGACTTTATTTATCAATCATAAGCTTTTATTTGATGATAAGGGTGAAATACGGTTTCCTAGGCCAAGTTCTACTAGAAATATGCATTTTTTCAATGAAATTAAATATAGGTCAAGTAGCCTATTCTACTGATGGTACTTACTATCAGAGAAGTTGATTCATAGGCAGATGTGAGATGGCGGGCAAACATAAATTGGTCGCGTTGCCACAAACCCATCCGACAGATTACAGCTGAGCTATCATTGAACTGAGATAGTCCGACCAAACGTCGTAGGTCCGTCAACTGCTTATTATATGAATCAACTAGCTGTTGCCCGCGACTTCGTCCGCGTTAACATAGTATAATACCAAAGATGGAAAGTTTTCCCCTTTTTGTGGTTCCTTATACAAAGGGTAAAAACGGGACCCTATTTAAGCAAACGTCAAACGCAAACGTCAATAAACTTTCATGTTTCTAACTCAAGAAATGAAACCTTCATTGAAACTTTCTACCCCAATTTCACCTCTTTGGGGGTAGAATTACCAGAAACGCTTGAATACGTATCCATTCATTTTTAATCAGTAGCACAAAAATAAAGTTTCATGTTTCTAACTCAAGAAATGACGGACTTTCATTCAAACTTTCAACCCCAATTTCACCCCCTTGGGGGTAGAATTTCCAAAAACGCTTAAATACCTATCCATTCATTTTTAATCAGCAGTCCAAAAATAAACTTTCTTGTTTCTAAGTTAAGAAATGACGGAATTTCATTTAAACTTTCAACCCCTATTTCACCCCCTTGGGGGTAGAATTTCCAAAAACGCTTAGACACATATCCAATTATTTTTAATCAGTAGCCCAAACATAAAATTTCATATTTCTAATTTAAGAAATAACGGACTTTCATTGAAACTTTCAACCCCTATTTCACCCCCTTCGGAGAAAAATTTTCAAAATTCCTTCCTTAGTGGGTGTCTGCATTATAAAACAACCCTACTCACCAAATTTCGTGGCTGTAACTTTAACAGTTTTTGCTCAGCGATGATGAATCAGTCAGTCAGTCAGGACATGTAATTTTATAAGTATAGATTTCTTCGATGCTATGGATATCCCATCTAGAACCACACCTTATGACCTAGTCGGCCCCATAAGACTCACTTCTACATTACAGGTATCAAGTATTTGGGCGCAAGCTTGACCCTGGACATTGGTGACCCAGACGCGACCCTGAAGGTGTCTGGTGTGGACGAGAACTGGCCTCTCATCATGGACAACGGGAAGTACAATGTCACGCTGGTGCCAGGAATGACTGGTAAGAACGACAATGAAATTTTACTTTACTTACTAGAAGAAAACTTGAAATACTTGTAAGTTGTAGGTACTTTTCATATCAGAAAGAACTTGAAACTCTCTTGAAAGAAAGAAAATAAAATTTTGTACAACATTTTACTAAACTAATAACAACAATAATGAATACTAACTTAGGTAACACCAAATTAATTTCCATTCAGCACTTTTGCGAACGGATATCTGCAAATCTAACTTGATTTTTTAATAAGGCCTTTGAATTTTTGGACTTAATTGAGCTTAGCACCCAAAAGTCAACCGGAAGGTAACGCAATTCATTTAGAGTACGATAGAGTGCTTATTAACTACACTACTACTACTACTTATTTTTTACTGTTTAAGCTTCTTTTTTTTTTACAAAATATTTAATGTTTTATGTTAAAATTTTATGAAAATGGCTTTCCGAAGAATGCGTCATTGGTCAAAAATAACATTAGTACGAATGGTCCACTGTCTTCTACGAAACATACAAAAAAACATTTTGATATATTTTTTTTATATTTCAGTGACTCTTAAAGGCCAGGGTCCATTCGTGATCCGCTCCGTGCCGTGGAAGGACTGCCAGCTGCCTGCCGACACCATCGGTCACAACTACCTTCGGCCGATAGGAACATAGCAGTCATTGTGGATACTTACTTAAATATTTATTTTACTATCTAGTTCAATAAATTATTGTATTTGATTAAATTTGTGTCATATTTTTAAATAAATGATATTATTAATTTAAATTATTATAAGTATTTCATTTTTTTAAAGAATGTCACTCAAGATACTTCAGTGCTTTGTAACCGAAATGCAAATAAGTAGATTTCAGAGTTCTGCGGGGCTAAAATTGTCGCTTTGGAGAATCATATTTAATGAGTCAAAAATTATGATTAATAATAACTATGATATTTTATTTTAAATCGCAAAATAGTCACTCTGCTTACAATTCATACGTCTAGTAATTCTAAATCTATACATATTATAAAACAAAGTCACTTTTTTTCCCTCATGTCCCTCGTGTATTTTATCACGCTAAGACTAATAGGAGAATGTGGAAAAAACGGGGGAAATTATTTGAAAGGGCTTATGTCGCGAACCACTGGAGCAATTTGTATGTTATTTGGCACAGATAAGAAGTAGACCGCGTGAGGGACCACAGGCTATCGATTTTTATCATTTTATACCCGTGCGACGCCGGGGCGGGTTGCTAGTTCGTCAGTTTGACAGTTTTGATAATTCATTTGCTGAATTGATCTAAATATGACCATTTAAGACCGCAGACCCGCAGACCGCAATGCGACGCGTAAATGCATTTCTAAAGAATTAAATTGACAGATTGACATGATGTCTCACGAAATTGAAATCTGTCATACAAAAGAAATGCATCTACGCGTCGCGTAAGTCGCGTTGCGGTCTGAATTGACCCTTCATAGTCAGTCTGTATTTAACGTTCTTATGGGCGAAGCCAAACGAGCGTAATTTGTGAGTAGTGAGCCGCAGAATTTCTGCCGGGCAAAATTCTGCTGCATTCAGTTTCATACAAAAGTCATGTTTGATTCACACGGCGACTCAAAATGAGTTGTTATTTGTATGAAAAAAATTCTGCCCGGCAGAAATTCTGCGGCTCACGACTCACAAAATTACGCTCATTTGGCTTCGCCCTAAAACAACACTGAAACCCTCAAACATGAATCTTCAAGCGACGATAGATTACGCGATACTACTGTACTCCCTACAGGAAATACCCTCATGTCTACAACGCTGGAAGTAAACGCTACATGTCATGACTCATCTATACTATAATATTATAAAGCGGAAGAGTTTGTTAGTTTGTTTGTTGGAACGCGCTAATCTCAGGAACTACTGATCCGATTTGAAAAATTCTTTCAGTGTTAGATAGCCCATTTATCGAGGAAGGCTATAGGCTATATTTTATCACGCTAAGACTAATAGGAGCAAATAAATAGAGGAAAATGTGGAAAAAACGGGAAAAATTGTATGAAATGCTTATTTAGTAATAGTTTGAACGCGCTAATCTCAAAAACTACTGGTCCGATTTGAAAAATTCTTTCAGTGTTAGATAGCCCATTTATCGAGTAAGGTTATAGGCTATATTTTATCAGTTATCACGCTAAGACTTATAAGAGCGAAGAAATAGAGGAAAATGTGGAAAAACGGGGGAAATTATGTGAAAGGGCTTATTTGAACGCGCTAATCTCAGGAACTACTGGTCCGATTTGAAAAAATCTTTCAGTGTTAGATAGCCCATTTATTGAGGAAGGCTATAGGTTATATTTTATCATGATTATACTAAAAGGAGCGAAGAAATAGAGGAAAGTGTGGAAAAAACGGGGGGAAATTATTTGTAAGGGCTTATTTGAACGCGCTTATCTCAGGAACTACTGGTCCGTTTTGAAAAATTCTTGCAGTGTTAGATAGCCCATTTATCTAGAAAGGTTATATGTTATATTTTATTACGCTAAGACTTATAGGAGCAAAGAAATAGAGGAAAATGTGGAAAAAACGAAGGAAACTATTAAAATTGCTTATTATCTTAAGAAACTACTGGAGCAATTCTTATGTTATTTGGCACACATGAAGAATAGACCACGTGAAAGGACATATGTTTCTTTTTTTGCGGAAAAATGTACGGTTTCTATGACATTCCTAAATTACGCGGGCGAAGCCGCGCGGAACATCTATCATACCATAAAAGTATATTGTCCCACAGTATATACTTTTAATAAGTTTTATGATTTGCACGTTAACTATTCAATCGATGTACGGGAACAACTATGTATAAACTATAGTCCACGCGGACGAAGTCGCGGGCAACAGCTAGTAATGTAATAAATAGGTACCTATAGCACACTATAATATTATATTATTCTAGTAGAATTATTAATTGTGATGTAGGCAGTGGCGATAGATTCTTGAAAGCCGATTCTATCATTTATTATTGTGCACACAGGAATTTTCGTGTTGTGTCACAGCTCACAGGACACAGACCACAGTCCACAGAATACATGGTTGTGTTCACAAAATCTCGGGGAAAAGTACCTACCTATTAGTAGATTTTAGTAATATTTTAAGAGGTGTAGCAGATTTTAATTATACATATTTTAAGTGACTATTAAGGCTTTATATGTGACCTTGAAACGTAACGTTTCGGAATATTTACTCCCCATATCGGACGTTTTTAAATAAACATCGATTTTATAGACGTCAAAAATACGATTGGACAAGGATGTAAAGGTGTTAAAAGACGTTATTAATTCATACATAACATGTATTCTATTCATTATAATTTATAAAAATTCAAAGGTTAAGGTTAATATTTTTTAATTAAGTACCTTTGGTTTTATAACAACAATCTTAATAATAACAACATTCCAACGATTTAAAATGCCTAAAAAAGGATATAAAATTATATTATTAATATCAGACAAAAACAAAACACAAAATTTTACAATGTTTGTATACACAGTATGATTTTATTGACAGAAAGGTAAGACACATATGTACTTACATGTATTATGTAGGTATACCTTTCATAACATTGTTCATTGATACCCTTTTTAGTACAACTAGCTATATGACCGAGCTTCGCTCGGTATTCGAAAAATTCAAAAAACACACATAAAATGACATTTTATGAAAATGATTCCTAGCTAGATCGATTTATCGCCCCCGAAACCCCCTATATACTAAATTTCATGAAAATCGTTGGAGCCGATTCCGAGATTCCAATTATATATATTTATACATATACACATACAACAATTGCTCGTTTAAAGATATAAGATTATATATATATATATATACATTTCTCCATGGTTATATATATATATATATATATATATATATATATATATATATATATATATATATATATATATATATATATATATATATATATATATATATATATATATATATATATATATATATATATATATATATATATATATATATATATATATATATATAACCATGGAGAAATGTATTTATAGGAACCAAATCACATTATGAACAAATAATAAAGTCTATTTCTTTGCTTCATTGAATATCTATCACAATTGCTGTTATTTAAATAATGTGAGATCTTATGAAACGACTGGTGCCAAAGCTCCCCGCTTAATATTAATAAAACGACACTAGAAATCTGTATAGATAGATAAAAGCTAATAGCAAGGCAAGGAGTGAAGATAGATACAAAGTGTTAAGGACAAATTTGTAGGAAATTTTATTAGCTTTCATTATGTACGGGACATTTTTTCTCTAAAACGCACCGTTTCAGGCCGTGTTCACACCAAACTGACTATACGCCGCTGAATGTGAGCGAGCGTTACGCAGTTTATTGTATTTCCATACAAATTCACTCTTTCGTTCACACCTAACCACTGACCTCCATTATTGTATAATAGAGATCAGTGCACCTAACTGACTATACGCCATTACGCTAGGCGTAGGCGCGGACATTCGATACCGTATATTTTCACGTTCACTTACGTTCACACTGGGGCTGACAGTGAGCCTGCTCACTTTCAGCGGCGTATAGTCAGTTTGGTCTGAACACGCGCTTAGAGATATCGTTTTAAATTATAATATATAGCCTATGTGTTGAGCCGACCTCTAAGTAATATTAGTGCAAAATTTGAAGAAAATCCATTCAGTACTTTCTGAGTTTATCCCGGACATCAATACAGACAAACAGACAAAAATTCTAAAAACTTTTTCTTTTTTTGGCTTCCATATCGATTGTAAATTACGTCCCAAGTATTCTTTTAAAAAAATATTCTATGTACAGAATTGACTTTCCTACGAATTTATTATAATATTATGTATAGATGTATAGATTTAGTTTTTAAGTAATCGTCAAAAAACAGTTTTGGGACTTACGCCCTTTACTTACGTGCTATAATGCGGGAACCATTGTTACGCGATATTGTTCACTATTAGCTGCAGCGCAAAACACAAAGCTCGGAGGCACGATTCATGGAATCATTATAATATAAAGGCACTGATTTAAAGGGGCAGTTGTAAATAGCAGTTTTTGTAAGTTAAAAATTATAAATGGCACGTTCAATTACTACTTTAGCAGTTAAAACTAAGCAGTAAATTAAACAAAAATGAGTAGTAAAAAATAATGAAATGGATAATTGAAAACATTATTGAACAGTTAAATAATTAAATGAGCAGTAAAAATAAATGAATGAGCGGTTACGTCTGGGCAGTAACAAATCGGAATTTGTCAGTAAGAAATCTCATTCTAAACAGTTCTCCGCGCTAAAGTAAAAAACCGTGTTGGATATGTTTTAAGGGCCCCCGAGACGGTCAAACGGTTTGATTCAAACACGTAAATTTTGGTTCGACTCAAACCATTTTGATCGTTTACAAAGCTAGCTTGAACGGTTTTTCAAACATTTACGTGTTTGAAGCTCGTTTGATGAAATTTCATATTTTTGTTGTGTTTGACGCGCCGTTTGATCGTGTTCCGACTTCCGATGCGTTTGAACAAACTCAGCTTAGTTTAGTACTGGATTTTGCATCACACACATCTAATTATGGCGGCGCACTGAACCAAATGCGCAATGCCGTTTGACAACCGTTCAAACCGACATCAAACGGTTTCATCAAACACGTAATGTTTGAATCAAACCGTTTGACCGTCTCGGGGGCCCTTTAGATTGCTTGCAAAAAATGGAAAGGGCGTAAGCGACAAAATGGTTTTTGTCGCGTAATTTAAAAACCATAAATATATTTCATATAAGCTATGGGCAAATTAGAGTGTATGCTTGAACCGTGTACAAATTTTGGAAGCTTAAATCACTCTCCTCTGTTGGCAAAATAAGAATCCATTTTTTTACAGAGGTCTTTTTGATTAATTATTCTGTGATATAAAAGTTGACCAATCGTGTTATGCTATGGGTAATTCAAAGACAAAGACATGATGAATACTGACAATGAACTTTAATTTCTTAGCTTTAGTCATTGCTGAGAAAAATCGATATTGCTACAGCCAAATTATCAAGGCGACGCCTTAAACAATGAGGTAGTAAAATAAAATAGGCAAAGTGCGAGTCGAACTCGCCCATGTAGGATTCCGTACCTTTATAAAGTGAAACTAAGGCTGGTATAAATAGTCAGTACTCAAGATGCATCTCGGTCTCAAGACTCAGTTCAGGCTCTGTGATTGGTTGGCTGTCAAAATTTGGACCAATCACCGAACCGAACCGCATCTTGAGACCGGATCACATCTTAAGTACTGACTATTTATACTAGCTTAAGGGCCGGGACACAAAAACACGATACGACGTCGTACGACGTCGTGTCGTGGGAATCTATGACGCGCGTCGTAAGAAGCTACGACACGGTATCGTGCGGCGTCGTACGACGTCGCGTCGTAGAAACTCACGTAGAAATTCAAAGATGAGTTTCTACGACGCGACGTCGTACGATGTCGTGTCGCGACGCGCGTCGTAGATTCCCACGACATGACGTCGTGCGACGTCGTACGACGTCATGTCGTGTTTTTGTGTCCCGGCCATAACACGACATCGTACGATGTCGTGTCGTGGTTTTTTACGACGCGCGTCGTAGATTCCCACGACACGGCGTCGTGCGACGTCGTACGACGTCGTGTCGTGTTTTTGTGTCCCGGTCCTAACACGACATCGTACGACGTCGTACGACGTCGCGTCGTAGAAACTCACGTAGAAATTCAACGATGAGTTTCTACGACGCGACGTCGTACGATGTCGTGTCGTGGTTTTTACGACGCGCGTCGTAGATTCCCACGACGTCGTGTCGTGTTTTTCTGTCCCGGCCCTAAGACGGCCCTAAGGGTCTAAACACACTAGGCTGAATTACGCCGACGTAAATTCCGCCGCGTTTACGCCGCGTTTCAAATCCATACAAAATATGGGCGGAACGCGACAGACGACACACTATGCCGAAATTCCGTCGTGAGCCGAATTTCCGTCGAGCCGAGTCGAGCGTAAAATTCGGCAGCGATTCGGTGGTAATGTTTTGTATAGCAACACTATACGCGACGGAATTATCAAAACCGAACATAGCAAATCCAACCTTATCTCCAAAGCGTTAACGCACACATTACATCTGAGAATTTTAAATACTTACGCGCGCGTTCAGCAACGGAAATTACGCCGCGAAATTTCGGTTCTTCGCGTAATTTATAGTGTGTCGCATCAGACGTAAGCGGCTGAACGTAATTTCGGCCACGTAAATTACGCTGGCGTAATTCAGCCTAGAGTGTTTAGACACTTAGACTCTGTGTTGTGGTCTAAGACATAATCTTGAGATACAGCTTGGAAACAGACAGACGGACGGACGGACGGACGGACGGACAGACGGTACTTCGTGATGGAAAATTAAATTACTTTTACTTTCATTGAATGTTTCGTATTGAAACTGGATTTAGTTAACTTCCCAAGCAGCAACCAAGCGTAATGAACATCTAAAAAGCAGCAAATATAGCACTTAACGCTGTTTTAGAGCTGTATAAGAGCGTTGAAGAGATATTGTAGTGTTATAATGTCGGTTTAGGAGTAATTATTCAGCTCTAGCTGTATTAAGTCTGTATAAAGAAGTCAAAGTACGCTTAAAGTTCTAAATCAGTGTATCGAAACTGTCATGTACAGCTTTAAGTTTCCTGTAACGCTTTGATCCGAATTTTAGTATTAAAGCTGTACAATAGCTGTATTATGCATACCGTCACTTACATAATACAGCTTAGAGCTGTATTATGGTGGTCATTTAATCTTATTGCTGTATTATGGAGTAGCCAAACTCTTTTCTACAGCTTCTTTTTATAGTGTAATTGTACACCCTTTTACAGACTAAAGCTGTATAATTTCTCTCTTTGACAGTAATAAACAGCAATAATAGTAAATTTATTCCTTTATACAGCCCATCAACCGCTTAAAGCTGAATAATATATCCATTACCTATGTAGTACAGCTATTAATGCTAAAAGACCATCAAAATAGAATTTAGGCTGCTTAGCAAATTGTCGCCATTTTATCAATTACAAATCGAAGATTACGAACATGAGTACATACAAATTAGACTAATGTTATTATATTTATCAATATTTTTAATTTGTCCAACAACCTTCTATGCACCAACGAGGCTTTACGTCCATTAATTCAAACTTTTTAATTTCTAACCTATAAAAACCATATTTAGTAACCTTATTTAATATATCTTCCTTGATTATTTTGCTGGCGCGTTTATTTTTTATCACAAAACATATATATAACCACAATAAATTTATTTTTGCACGATAATGCACTGTATCCTGCCCCCATCGAATCTCCTTAAGCACAGCGTTTATAATATTATGTTACTTCAATCAACACTTATTATAAACGCCATCATTAAAATATATCTTCTATTTCGTTTTATTTCTTTTGTTACGCTGTTCAACAGACTTTTTACAGCGTAAAGCTGAACAAGTGAGTTACAATGGAATAATTGGAGTGTATTGGTTTCTTCGTACACCATAGTACAGCCGAAAAACAGCTATTATACAGCCTATTTTTGCCTATACAGCTACTGTACAGCCTATATAACGCAAAACGCTGTATAATTTGTGCCCAATTCAGGGGCATAAGGGCTGTATAAGCGCTTATACAGCCTTTATGCAGCCTGGAAATACAGCATTAAGAGTATAAACGACCTTTAATACAGCTGTTATACAGCTTGTGATGCTGCTTGGGTTTGATCCTATTTTGAGGATACTGAATAAAATGCAATTTATATGAACTTTTGTATATTAGTTTTGTAACAATTGAACAGCATTACAATGCAATAAAAGAATGGACGAGACAAGAATATATCGACTACCGCCTACCAATTAGCAAAAATAAAAATTATTAAAACGCCTGTAAAAATTACATTGCAAAACATAATTTCAAGAAACAAAAGAAACTAAATTAACATTAAAAGATTTAGGCGCTGCAACACTGAATGAATTTAAAACTAAATTAAAAATAATAGGTACTTTTATTCGTAATTCGAAACATACTTAGGTTCTTTATAATATAAGGCATAATATTATAAAAACAAATAATAACAACCACATAATTTGCTTAGTAGCAGCTAAAATTAACTTATTGTATAATAAGAGCAGGTTTTTATAGTAATAATATAAACTTTTATTAAACATACGTAATTCGAAACATATTACTTAGGGTATGGAACCGCTCATTCCATCTTTTTTAATGACCATTCCATCATTTTTACTGACCATTCCATCATTTTTACCGCTCGTTCAGTAATTGAACTGATTCGATTATTTTTAGAATTGACATTGTATGAGAAAATAACCGTCCAATTGATATTTTATTACTGTCCATGTTTTACTGTCGCAATATTTAATCAACCGCTATTAAATTAAATAACTGCTCAATATTTTTTTCAACTGATCATAATAACATCTCGAATATTTAAATAACAGCTCAAAAATTAGTTCCCTAATATAAATATCACGATTGGAGGATAGCGGTGTGTGTACTGAGTAGGCGGGGCTAGCGTTTTGGCAGTAGGCTCTTAAGGTGGTTTTAAGTAATTTCATACTATTACTACATAAATTTATATGCACATATAAAAGGCTATGGGCAAAAATGTATGGGCTCCGTCCCCACCTACCAACAGTCATAAAACTGATACCAACGTGTTCCTAAAGTGCCCCCTATTTAATTAAAATCCTTTGTTTTAGACAAATCAGTGGGAATATATATTTAAACTAGCTGTTGCCCGCCACTTCGTCCGCGTTAGCATAGTAGATCACGTCCCAAGTATTATTTTTCAAAATTATTCAATGTACAAAATTAACTTTCCTGCGATTTTATTATATGTATAGATTTATATCAGGCTACGTAACATTGGCAACAGCTGGTAGGCACTTGAAAATATATATGACACAACTATATATAAAATACTCAATTATTTGTTCGTCTTAATTTATTCGTTCCAATAGGTTCAAAGTATTACAATTACGTCCTCTATCATCTCTTATTTTATCCTCATGGGGGTTGAATTTACCAATATCATAGGATTTTGACGCATTCTATTATTGAATATGCCAAACGAAAGTTGAATAAAAAGAAGATGACGAAAATTGAAGATGAAATTGCATAATGTGGACATAGCTTATATAGAAGTTATCAAAAGTGTACAGAGCGCGTCTATCAAAAGCGCGGTTAAGGCGACGCCTTGATAATTTGGCTGTAGCGATGCCGATTTTTCTCAGCAATGACTAAAGCTAAGAAATTGAAGTTCATTGTCAGTATTCATCATGTCTTTGTCTTTGAATTGCCCATAGCATAACACGATTGGACAACTTTTATAGCACAGAATAATCAATCGAAAAGACCTCTGTAAAAAAAGGGATTCCTATTTTTCCAACAGAGGAGAGTGATTTAAGGTTCCAAAATTTGTACATAAATTGGTTCAAGCATGCACTTTAATTTGTGCATAGCTTATATGAAATGTATTTATGGTTTTTAAATTATGCGACAAAAACCATTTTGTCGCTTACGCCCTTTCCATTTTTTGCTGTTCCATTGCTTGTTTTCTATGAGAGGCCGGGCCGGCCTCTCATAGAAAACAAGCAATCTAAAACATATCCAACACGGTTTCTTACTTTAACGCTGCGTCACCTTAAAGCGCACGTCTTCATCATAGAAGCTCAAATCTTTAATAATTTCAGTTCAATCAGTCGAAAGTCTAAGAAAATTTCTAAAAACTTTCATCCCCTATTTCATCCCCTTAGGGATGGAATTTATTGAATTCCTTTCTGAGGGCATGCCTACGTCATAGTAACTTTGTGCATACACAGTCTCAGCCCGATCGGTTTAAAATTGACAAAGTTTCATGCAAAATTGGAATTTTATAATAAGGGGGAAAATGGGGACGGAGCCCATACATTTTTGCCCATAGCCTTTTATGTAGTAATAGTATGAAATTAGCTAATTAATGTCGATTGTTTTTTTTTGTATGGGAAACGAACCACCTTAACCTACATTTACTCAGTGATCAATTGATATAAATTTTTTTTAAATAACCAGTAGTTCTACAAATTCTGCAGCTTTTTATTATAAGTTCATAGATATGATTTTCCTAAACTTTAACGCGTTTTTCATAAGGAATGGTAAGTCGTAGAAAAAAGTGTAGTGATATTTTTTGTAGAGAATTCTATGACCTACAATCTTGTCCTACTTATTTTTATGATAGAATGTACGATTTGAAAGAAAAACGGGAAAAACTTCATTTTCATACCTTTGACCTTGAATACAATTTTTGGCACAAGGAGGATCGCCAGGGACTTTTGAGGTTTTATTATTTTTTTTATTTATTTATTTATTAACCAATATAATATAAAAGATACATTTTAATATAAAGCAACAAAAAACCCTGACAGGTTTATCTTGTTGCTGTAAAGTAACTAAGTTTTAAAGTAATATTATAATTTATAATGCTATATTTAACGTCTCTACAAATTTTCAGCTCTATGCGAATTATTCCGAGGTCGAATGTTTAATCTTCCTGGGTTAATAGAATATAATGGAGCTGAATGTACCCTTTGTGTTAGGCTTTACGGATTTCCGACATTTATTAATAAAGACCTATAGAAAATCAGTAATTTTGGGAAAAGATCTTTTTGAAGTACGCACGTTAAGGCCGTCCCCCGAGCAAACGACCTTGGCCGTACATTTGCCGCGTTGCACGTTGCCGAGATCGCGCCAAAAACCTATTTTTTTTTACTTATCTTAGTTCAAAATTGTCTTTAAAAAATTTAAAACGGGGAATATGTAGTTTATGATATCGTCGATCTATTGGCGTGACTTTCAAATAAAAGTAATTTGTAAATCCTAAGGAGATGCTGAATGTATGCTTGAATTTTAATATATTGGTATTACTTTGGAAGCTGATATCATGAGTATAATAAACAAAAATAGAAAATTTAAACCGGGGAAAGGAATGTTGATATATTGCAGATTAATGCTGTATTTTTATTTTAACTTTGTAGCTTTCAGATAATGAGTTTATTAGGCTATAAATACGGTAAATTACGGAATCTCCGTAGGGAATGCCCTTAAGGAGATCTACTAATTTTGACATTCAGACCTAACCAACCGGACACTATATTTTCACGTTCACACTGGGGCTCACAGTGAGCCTGCTCACAGTCGGTTGGATGTGAACACGGCCATAATACTCGATAAACGCCCATGGGCCATGACCCATCCCTACACACACATTACAGCAATGCACACAAGCATAAAATGGCCACGCGCTGGCCGGCTAACGTTACATAATAGTATTATAATTTAATCTGTGGCACAGAATACATATTAGTTTAACAATCGGTGGTCATATCAGGTCGCATATCGCAGGGAGTTAATTACACTTGCTCCGCCGGCAAGCTTGACCACAGCTAGCGTTTATCTCATTACTTGTGGTGTCAAAAAACAATAGTTCAAAAATAGAACTTTAAGTATTTTTTTAAGTGGCCAGCAAAAGTCCGAGTGAATGTGGAACTTTTTGTGCGAAACAATTACTGGTCGCTGCGATACTAGCGATTATGGTGGCGCGGGCGGCGGCTTTGGTTGTTATTTTTATGACCAGCTACTCGGTGGTGAAAAGGGTTGCGGCTGAAACGGAAGATATTAGCAATGAAGCGCACATATATTCGTGTAACAAGTAAGAAATATGAACATTCTAAGTTTTATCTCAAATGATTATTTATGGTTTATATTTTGTTCGTGGCAAACTTATTATAACTGTATTTTAAAAAGATAAAACCGACCTTAAAATTGTACGTAATTGAGAATTAAAACTCCCTATCTCCAAAACTACTGAACCGTTTTGATGAAACTTGCACTATTCCCTAACATTCCCTTGAACAATACCTATACAGGTGTAACAAAACTAAGTGATAACTGATAAGTGATTATACTTAAGGGTGTGTAGGTACAGTGTATATGCTCCTTGTAGAGAGTTCAGTGTGAAAGTAACAGCTTTCTCCTTTTTTGAAATCGGTTAAAAATTTATATAAAATAATCTTAGCATACATTTTTTAGATACTCATAATCTATATTTAAATAAAAATGAATCCATATATCCATTGGTCACGAGTCACGAACTCACGACTCACGACATCATGGTAAACGGCTGAAGCGATTTTGCTGTTTGGTATAGAGATACTTTCAGTCCCGAAAAAGAACATAGGATACATTTTGTCCCGGAAAAATGTACGGGTACTGCACAATATACTTTTGTGATTTGCGCGTAAACTATTCAATCGATTTTGATGAATTTTGGTATGGAGACACTTTGAGTCTCGGGAAAGGACAAGGGATACTTTTTGTCCCGGAAAATGTACGGTTCCCGCACAATAAACTTTTATGATTTTCGCCTAAACTATTTTGATGAAATTCGGCATAGAGATACTAGTTTAAATCTCGGGACAAGGAATGCTTTTTGTCCCGGAAATATGTGCGGTGCCTACACATTTAACACGATATGTATTATACTTTTATGATTTGCGCGTAAACTATTCAATCGATGGGGAACAACAGGTAGCAACTAGCAGCTAGGCACTTGAAATACCCACAGGCCACAATATTCTTAATTATATAAATTTATACTTACTTTAATAATTAATAATAAAATTTATATAAAATAAATATTTAAGGGGGGCTCCCATACAAAAAACACAATTTTTTGCCAAATTTCGCTCGGTTATTGAGCGAAATTTGGCAAAAAATGCACGGAACACTTCTTGCGCGAGTCCGATTCGCACTTGGCTGATTTTTTATACTCCGGTCAAAGCTCATCCTCCTACATTTCATATGTAAGTAACTAGTCTACTTTAATCTTACGGTTTTACGTGACTCGCAAAGTTCGTCTGAATAATATTAAATGATATAGAAATATTAATCATGCAAACTATTCATGTACCCAGAGCTAAAACTAGACTGAAAATGGACTGCTTGATATGAACTGATTACACAGTTGTTTAACAAGTTAGATAGATATAAAAATCATAAACATAGGTACTTATCATAATGTGTTTCTTGTTTTCTTATAGATAGTATGACCATTAGAAATCTATTACTAACCACACTCTACATTCAAGTTATTTCAAGCATTGTAACATATTAAGGGCGGGGTTGCACCAGAGGCGTGGTTAAAGTTATTGAAGCTACACGTAATGGGATTGAGAGTATAAAAAATTGAATTATCCTTAAAAATCGACAGGAAAAATATAACACTGTAAAACATACTAAATTTTCACGAAAAATTTAGATATACGTATGAGCGGTTATGGTTAAATATGGCGTCCTTGGACGCCATATTTAACTTTAACCAAAGATTTGACATTTTGCACTGTAGTTATAGTTAAAGTTACAGTTATAGTTCAAGTAAGTTGATGCAACCCAACTTAAGTCTCTTCACATTTTATAATTTCGAATAAGTAATAAAATAAATAAAATAAAAGGTCTTTATTTCAGGCATAAATGCTTTCAAATAATGCTTTCAAAATTTTCAGCCTCCCGTCAGATGATCATTTCATGCCTTCCATCGGAAATGGGCACATTGCGACAAATATCTTCAGCGACACGGTGTACATGAACGGTCTCTACAACGGGCGGAAGGGAGAGAGTAGGCGAGCTAGAATACCAGCCTGGGCCAACGTCAGGCTAAACTCTACCCTCACTCATCTGCCGTTCAAGCCTGTATATAGCCTGGACACCAAGCAAGGAGTTTTCAAGGTCACAGTTGATAGAGACAGATCGGTGGTGACACAGAGGATATACGCTCATCGGTATTACACAAGGGCTATTATCAATCAGATACAAATCAGACCTAAGCCGCATGCAGGTGAGAATTAAAAATATATCATAGTATGTAGGTAGATCTAGGTAATATTTCAAAAATAATATACCTAGTTTAATATTATTGAATTTATAGTAATAATATACTTAAATTCGAATGTCTGTCTTTCTGTCTATCTCTTCGCGGCTAAACTGCTGAACCGATTTTGCTGTAATTTGGTATTGATACACTTTGGGTCCCGGGAAAGGACAAAGGATACTTTTTATTCCAGAAAAGTGAACGGTTTCCGCGCGGTGGCGCAACGGAGTTGCAAGCGTCATCAAATGTAAAATATAGCAATAAAGTGAAATAAGAAATATTTCAATATTTCCACAGGCGCTTTTATTTGATCGAAATACGAGTCTTTATATTTTTGTAGGCATTAAAATATAGACATTAAATTAAGATAATATTGAGATTCCTCAGTTACTATGTATTTAAATTTCTAGATCCAAATTTTATACATAAAGAAATATGGATAGCAATCAAGCTGATGCCTGGGCCCACCAGCAAAGACATTGACTTCCAAACTCCTATCCCCGAGATCATCGACGGTCGGACTGTTTGGAGAAGCTGCGGGAAGACCAGGGTGTCAGAGGACCCGGTCTACCAGCCACTGCCAGTAGAAGTCTGCGCCTACTGGACGTCTGTGCCTGATCATTTAGTGGTTCCGCAGCATCACTCCAGGGTCTTCACATTTATAATGACCGCTGACAAGAACCAAACGGTGGCCAGGGAGGAATTTGTTAAAGGTATACGAAGATTATTCAAGTTTTATTTCCATTTAATAACAAATCGTAGTGTTATATTATTTAAACACTTACATAGTATTGCAGGAGGATGGCGAAGACTTGTATGATAAGCACTTAGAAGCGTGGCAGAAACTTTACACCCATGCTAGTATGCAAATTGAAGGAAATCTAAAACTTGTAAGTAGAAATAAAATTTATATTCGAAAAGATACAATTGTATGCCGTACGGTATTTTTAATTTAAATGATCGCAGATCCGTGCCTAGTTTAAAGCATTGAATAATATGGAGTATCTTACTTACAGGCAAAAATAGTAAATGGTATTTGGTACTACTTCTTGAGCTCGCTACCTTCCGAAGAATCGTTCTCCCACCAAGAGAGATACTATGGTCTTAGCCCGACTGGCTTGGCTCGAGGAGGCACATTGGATGACTACGAAGGTAACATCTTGGTGTAGACCAGAGGTTCCCAAACTCCTTTGTTTCGTGGCCCACTTTTAAGGTATCGATGCATACTGCGGACCCCCTGTAACACCCCCCACTCACCCCCCACCTACGATACTAATCCATGAAACTTGCTATTATTTTATGTAACAGTCGCTGTGCTTTTCAACAAATTATCCACCTATGCCAGGCCAGCGATGACGAACTAATGGCACGCGACATGAAATAGTTCCCGCGTATTTAGGCTAATAGGCGGAGTACAGACACGACCGGGCAGCGCGGCTTCACGTCGCGTCGTCGAGTCTTGACACACTCTTTTTGAATATGGAATATGCAAGTCTTACAAAAACAATTTCTGAGCTTCTGCCCATGTCATAATTGGCTGCCTATATTCATAGGAGAAGTCAAGTCGGGTCACCAAGTACTGCATTTTTATAGACCCCCGTTAACGACTTGTGGATTCATTTTTATTCACGCAAGCTCTACGCTTGCGTGAATAAAAATGTCTGCCACGGAGCCCAGCAGGGGTCTACCCCTGCTGGGCTCCCGTTGACCCGTGGGGGTCCACCTGGACCACTTTGGGAATCAATGGTGTAGACTATTAGCCTGTTCCTATATGGCTAACGTTTTAACTTATGATGGTTTTCTTCTTGATTTTGATTTCAGGCCACAATTTTTGGGATACGGAAATGTGGATGTTTCCGACCATTCTCCTACTCTACCCTCGATATGGGAAGAAGCTGCTGGAGTATCGACTAGATAACGCCTACGTGGCGGCTGAACTCGCCAAAATCACAGGCAATAAGGGTTACAGGTATTAAAAAACGAATATTACTTCATGAAATTTAAACTAAGTAAGTATTTAGAAGTAGTTTGTACATCATCATCATCCAATTATTTCTTTTGTTGTTTTAGCCCCTTGAATTTTATTCAATGAGTTTAGGTTTGCGTCCTTCTACAAAAAATATTGACGTTACAGTACTATATTATTTTATATTTATTATCTTCAAACTGCGTAAAGCAAAAAAATATATATATAATCACAGCTTAACACCAACGTAAATTTACACGTAATTTTGTAAAACAAAACATTGCGTCAACAAAATTTGCCGGCTATGTTGAGAAAGGACTAAATATAAGTTAACAGGTCCCTAGGACTTAATAAAACTTCAGGCAATGTTGCCATATTATCAGGGCCGGATTTATATTTTTTATATAATAATAATAATAATAATAATAATAGTTTATTTTCAGACAAAGAAGTCCATATTCTAATTGATTTTGTGACAATAAAATTATATTATACTAACAAATTTTGTGACAATAAAATTATACTATACTAACAAATAATCAAAATGCAGCTCGTCTTGCTACCCTAATGTGTAGCTCAGTGAGCCTGCGAAGGAGTGCAGAGTCAATTCGCTCCGCTATCATCTTTATATAGGCCGCTTTAATTTTGCCACCCCTATGTACGAACTCTGCCGCCATCCTAGGGCGCTGAGGCCCTCCGTCCCCCCCTCCCCCCTAGGACGTCATAGGACGCTACCGCCCCATAGGCCATGCTGTATGCCTATACTGCTTGATACATAAATCCGCCTAGGTTTCCATGGGAGAGCGCGTACACGGGCGCCGAGGTGACGCAGCCGTGCTGCCCCGAAGTGGCGGAGTTCGAGCAGCACGTCACAGGAGACGTCGCCTTCGCCGCCAGGCAGTACCTGGCTGCCACACGCGATGAGCACTGGCTGCAGGTATTGAATGAAGATACTTAGTAAAGTTAAATGATATGTGACCAATAAAGTTAACACTTGTCACTTAGGTATTAGTTATATGATGCGAACATAAGAATAGGGTGACCATTCAATACCACGAATTTTGTCATCTTCTTACTTGCTTGATTATTTTAGACCTTTCACGAAGAGTCGTCAACTAACGTATTTCTTTTACTACTTTTCATTCTTATACCTAAGTATGCCATTGAGTCTCTTTAATTGAGGATACTCAGATAATACTTCAAAAATTTCCAGCACGGCGGCTGCTCCATCGTGACGAACATCGCAGAATTTTGGGCTTCACGTGCGGTCATCAACTACACGACAGGATTCTATGATATAGAAAGTAAGTATCAATTAATTATCTCTGAATCCTAACTGATCTGAAACTAATATTTTATTATTTACTTATATTTTCCTGTTAACAGATGTGATGGGACCCGACGAGGAGCACAGCAATGTGACCAACTCCGTGTTTACTAACGTCGTCGCTGGATATTCTCTATATTTAGCTGAGTATGCAACTTAAGCAGCTAAGAGCGGCATAAGTGCCTGTATGAAAAACTAAAGCAAAAGATTGCTACGAACTTTGAGTAGTCAAAATTATTGTTAAAACGCCTGATGATTTAAATAGGCAATATATCTTTGGCATCTACCAACGATAAATCAAGAAACAATATTATTATGTTCCAGGTATGTAGCCTGTTTATGTAAATCCTACTACATGGCACGGGAGCCGGAAAGGTGGGCTGACATCGCCTGGAGCCTGGCCCTACCTTACGATCCCGTTCTGGACTACCATCCTGAATACGAGGGCTACACCAGGGGAGAACCCATCAAGCAGGCTGATGCTGTACTCCTTGGCTTCCCATTGCAGTATCCAATGAATGTGTAAGTGTAACACGGTTAGAATCTGTAGACCTGAGTCATAACATCAAATCGGATATCGCATAACAGCTAATTAAAAAAAATACAGTTCATTTGAGTAGATATTATAATTATAATTATCTACTACTCAGTCGAACTGTATTTATACAGTCTTGGATAACAGGCAGTTTACCATCAACCTAAACAGTGGCGGATTTTTGTTTTTGTATGAGTGTAGGACACATTCCGCCGCCCCATGCACAAAATTAGCCGCTGCCTTAGGACGCTGCCGCCCCTAGGCTGTGGCCTATGCGGTCTATTAGTAAATCCAGGGCTGAACCTAAATCTTCAGTCAGTACCTGCTCATCATAAAAAAAAATTGCAGTATGTACTTTTCGTGATGTCGATACTTGTATTTTTCTTCTTAACTTGCCGTGGTCTGATTCCCGTAACACAAGTCTTTAATGCAACTTCTGGTGCTTAAGTGGACGTAGGTAGTGTAAAGCGTCCAAAGGTTTCGCCTTCTATGTTTAACTTATGACAATTTGTGTCTAATTCCAGTTCAACACGAGCCAACGATTTAGCATACTACGAGGCAGTGACACGCGAGAGCGGTCCAGCCATGACGGACAGCATGCACACGGTGGGCATGCTGCAGCTGGACGACGCCGTGCATGCCGAACAGCTCTTCAACAGGAGCTACAAGGACAACGTTAGAGAACCGTTTAAGGTGGACTCAAATCCTTACAACTATGTAATATGTCTAAAACATCTAAGGGTCAATTCAGACCGAAACTCGGCGCGTATTTCTAAATATTAAGTATTTCTAAATTTATATGGATTTGCAAAGCGTCTCTAGGCATATCTATGCGTCGCGTTGCGGTCTGAATTGACCTTATATGATATATCGTATGAAACGATTCCTTCAAAAGATTTTCAGGCGTTCATATATAAAAAAGAGCTTCATCCATAAGTGAGAAAGTAAAATATTATTCTGTCTGTCTTTTGTCTTTTCAAATTTAAGGAAAGTTAGTGAGTTCTGGAAAAGGACATTATAATATAGAAAATGCACGGTTAACATGCTAAAAATAAACTATCATGTACGTTGTGGCTACCTAAGAATTTTAGTCGGATGACGGATATGTAAAGCCAGGCCTAGCAGTACAAGCAATCATAATATTATTTTGATGACTCAGTTGATTTCCTTACTTGTTTGTTACAACTTACAACTCAAGTGCCACTCATCGTCATGTGCTGATGCAGCTAAATAACCACAGCTAATGACTTAAAAAGATTATCACCTACTTGCAAAATGTTAAGCTTGCAAAAATGTCATCCTATAGCTGACGTTTCTCATTCATAGATTTGGAGCGAGCTCCGGAGTCCAAAGGTTGGCGCCGTGAACTTCCTCACTGGCATGGGGGGTTTTCTCCAGTCTCTGGTCTTCGGGTACGCTGGTCTCAGTGTTAATCTCGACACGTTGAAAATAACCAAACCTCAGCTACCGCCTACGTCAACTAAGTTTACTATTAAAGGTTTGTATATAATACTAGCTGTCCCGGCAAACGTTGTTTTGCCATTTAAAATATTTCTACTTCATCAGTTGATACAAATTCTTACCCCCTCTTTTGTCCCTTAAGAGGGGTGGGGCGAAAAATTGCATACACAAGATGTTAAGTTGGAGTTAATAATATGTCAAAGTAAGTCCATTAAAGAAAAAAGTTTGATACAAAACCTGACTCCCTCTTTGGTTCCCTTAGAGGGGTGGGGTGGGGGGATTTTTAGTCACCAAATGTTGAGTCGGAAGAAGACAAATATATCTGTGAAAACCGTATGCAAATCGGATCAGTAGTTTTCGTGTTAAAGCAAAAGTCTTATACAAAATCTGACCCCCTCTTTCGTCCCTTTAGAGGTGTGGGGGAAAATTTTTTATACACCAGATGTTAAGTTGAAAGAAGGCAAATATTATATCTGCGAAAACCGCATTCAAATCGGATCAGTAGTTTTCGTGTGATAGTGGAACAAACATACAGACAGACAGACACAAAAAACTAACTACATTTTTGGCTTCTATAGCGATGTAGTGACACCCCCCGCTTATTATTTTTTGAATATCTTTAATGTACAGAATTTTCATTTCTACAGTTTTATTATAATGTACATATAGCGGTCGCCCGCGGCTCCGCCCGCGTGGATGTCGGTTACCGCTGCCTACCCAGGAAAGACACGGTCAGCAAAATGATTCCCAGGTCAATAATTCACAGAAACATCGACGACGCAGTCATTTTCCGCAGGCTGCACAGATTGTCTTTCTGTGGATGTTAAAGTTGTTAATGATGAGAATATTTAAATGTAATTAATAATAAGTTTTCACCTCTGACGGTAGTCCCGGAGTGCAACCCGTTATTTTAGGATATATAACTAAAGCGATTATTGTAGAGCTTTTCTATAAAGAACATTAATTGACGTTATTTTCAGGTAACAAAATATACTGATGGTCGGGATCCCCGACTCGTGATAGAGCAAAACATTCTTTTCATAAATCTATCCAACAAAAAACGAATTCTTGAAAAAATGATTTTCCCAAGCTTTAAGCCCGCCATTTATAAGGAATGTTAAGTCGTATGAAAAAAGTGTCTGAATATTTCTTGTAGAGAATTCTATGATCTACACTCTTGCCCAACTTATTTTTGAGATAAAATGTATAGTTTGGAAAAAAAAACAGGAAAAACCTTATTTTCATACCTTTGACCTTGAATAAAAAATTTTGCACAAGGAGGATCGCCGGGGACTTTTGAGGTTTTATTTGTAATGGTGTATTTAACGTCTCTACCAATTTTCAGCTCTATGCGAGTTATTCCGAGGTCGAATGTTTAATTTTCCTGGGGTATCAAAAAACCTTGACGTAATTTATCGTTCTCTATCAAATCGCGACAAAAAACGAAGCGACAGAAGTTTCATAATACCTCATCCAAATACGTAGTGTCGTAACTGAGAAATTAGGAATTTTTGAAGTTGGATTTCCTTAATTACGATATTGTCAGCAAATTCATGTTATTATTATCACAATTATGATAAGAAATGATATTTTTCTGAAAAAATCGGTTTTAATTTTTTTTTTATAAATATTAGGTTTCTCTTGGTTTTGTTCGTGTTAAATAAACAGTTTGCAAATAATATCATCAGATAAAAGTGAATCATTATTTTTTTACGAAAACTACGCAAAAAAGCTGTAATTTACATAAATCCAAAAATTTAAGTTACTCCTGTTTTGTCACAAGTATCTTTAACTGTTGTGTGTTTTTTATGTTTGCATTTGAGCTCGGAATCTCCTTATGCTCGCTAGAAATTACTTATATAATACACAAAATGTTTTATAAAATAAATTGATTCTTCAGTAAAAGCTGAACGATTCCATTTCATCTTTCGAGCGACGAAACGAAACGATTGTCTAAGTTATAATAAACGTGGTCGGTACTAATTTGCAGGTTAGTAGGTACTTGGTACTAATATGCCATGATAAGCCAAAATACGTTCCTATTAATTTAGGTAGGATAAAATAGGTAAACGTATTGTGGTTTTAATTTAAAAATATCCCTATAATTATAGCAAAAAAAAATGAATGTGGTATACAATAATATGTAAGAAGTGAAAATTCATTATGACATTAATTTTTATTTTTATATTATATTTACAACTTCAATGAAATTAGGTAGCCAAGACATAAAGAAAAAAATATATAAAAGCCGAATAATTGAGTTCGTACGAAATCTTTATTGGACTGTTCCTATGTTTTGTTCTAGAACATTCTACAGATCAAGATTCAAGTTGGCAGAAGATTTCACGAATACGCGTAGGCCATAATAATAATTATTTTCACGAACTTGAAAGGAGTACTTAAACGAGATAGATGGTGATATTTTGCACAAAAAACAAGATACTTAGTGTAAACAAAAAACGTCACGTTTTTCACATTGCTTCGAAATTTCTCTCATATATCAATAAAATATAAAAAGCTCTACTTCATTTGGTATTTTCTCTTCCCCTCTCGAATAAAGGTCAGTTTTATATACATATTATCCTCTAAACAGGCAAAGGTAATCGCGCAGGAGCAGACTTTTCACCGATTTCATATACTTACATTTTGATATCTACTTATTTACAATTAATTAATACAAAATGTGTTTTTCTTATCGAGTAGCAAAATCTTGTTGTGTCACAAAAAACGTCTTCGCTGACTTTTTATTTCACTGTATACTTTTAGTTATTTATAAATTAGAAACTAGGAGTAGATGAAACCTAGTATTTATTCAAATCTGACGACCTCTGTGGCTCAGTGGTAAGCGCGTTGGACGCTCAAGCCGAGGGTCGCGGGTTCGAATCCCGCCGACGGAACAAAAAGTTTTCAATGTTCCCGGGTCTGGATGTGTATTAAATATGTGTATGGTATAATAAAAAACTTAAATATATGTATAGTATAAAAGTATTAAATATATTTCCGTTGTCTGGTACCTGTAACACAAGTCCTTTAGGTACTTAGCACGGGGCCAGACTGACGTGGTGTGAAGCGTCCATAGAAAAAAAAATCATTAGCTGGAGAATTATAAAATAATAGTAATTATAGAAATATATTAGTTTCCCAATGAACCTATTAAACCTAACTGATAACCCAACCCCTTTCATACTCCACACAAAATAAAAAACAATGTTTTATATTATGTATGTTTAGGTCTCCATCATTTTAAAAATATAAAATGGCCCCTAAAAAAATAACCATTGTAAAATGTAAATTATGCTTCGTCGTGGGGTGAATGTCTTTCTTATATTTCTATGTGTTATACCTCATCCGTTAGTCTACAATATAATATTATACTAGTAATCTGTGTCCGTTAGTTTTTAATATTGAATAGCTCATGCTCGTATCGTTCAAATTTTTTTTGCAATTTTGACAACCGTTGTTTAAGGTTTACCTTCCGTGAATCAATATCTATATTGATTCATGTATAAACTTAGTTTAAAGAAGCGACATTCTGCAGTCAAGTGCAGTCACCAAATAAGAAGCTAACATAGAATATCTAATATAATATATAAATCTCCTGTCACGATGTTTGTCCGCGATGGATTCCTAAACTACTTAGCCGATTTTAATGGTTTTTTTTAATGTGTGCTTTTTTCCAACTTGAGAGATAGGATAGCTTAGATCTTTAATTATAGTCGCAATTTTATTTTATTGCAAATTATTTGTCTATAAAGAGCGACCATTGTTTATGCGACGCGGGTCACGGGATAGCGATGCGATGCGACGAATAGCGACTAAATAAGTGACATACTTATTTAGTCACTAATTCAATAAAATAATACGGGCGATATACTTTATATAATAATATGGCAAAGAAACGTTTGCCGGGACAGCTAGTAATATAATAAAAATATATTATTTTTTACCCTAAAACATGAGTTGCTTATAGCATGATTTAATTGATAACAATTAAAAAAAAAAACAAAATAAGTAATTTAAAGTAAATGATATTATAATATTAGTAGCTTCATAATATCTCCGAAAAATATTTCGTAAGAAAAAAAGGTTCGTGATACATGGCGGGGTCACGCTTCCTCCTGCTTGCTCTACCACGAAACTCGCGGTCATTTGAATTAAGAAACTTTTTGACAATTATGTCATACAAACGATGCGATAGATATCGCTACATCTGTAAAATTAGAATACAATGGTAGACGAGATGCCGATAAGGGAGATCGCACACGTCACATTTTTTGTGTGATCGAGTCTGCGGCGCGCGCCATGCAGATTGTATGTAAGCCGCAGACTCGATCACACAAAAAGTGTGACGTGTGCGATCTCCCTAATAGTCCATCGAAATGTTACATTTGCTTTGCATTTATTAGAGGACGCAATTTTATTTTTGGAATATGTTGGGGGGCTCAATAGAAGCTAAACCTTAAGTTTGTGGGGTCGCCACTCTTGTCCCCCGGCCGCCACCTTGAAAAAAGGGGTGACAACACTATTTTCGTGATATCTCGGAAACTATACGTCTTACAAAACATTTTTAAGAACATTATTTGTTGCATATTATTTTTCCTACAAATATGCTTATATAAATTTTTACCTATTATTATATTCGGTCCTAAAATTGTAACATTTCAATGGACTATAACCGCTAGAGACAGGACTGAGCGTTTGAACCATAGAATTCTGAATTAGAAGTATTCTATTCACCCTTACGTTACTATAAGCAGATAGTAGCACATTTTATATTTTAGCAAAGAAGTTGATTCGTAGGCAGATGGCGGACTCGTAATTTTGTCGGGTTATGTCAAGTCAACGATGGTTGTGAAATTCTGGGCTGGACATACCCCGACTCCACCATCTGTGCGAATCAATAGGCTACTTGACCAATTTTTTTTCTTCATTTTAATCGCTTCTTAATCATTCATTTTCACCAAAAAACTAATATTTTAATATTTTAAACAGTAGAAACCCATAAAAATGTTGACTGAAAAATATGCCTTTTATATGGCGCCGAAAACAATGTGCGCCATTGTGCCGCCATAGTGTGACGTCATGTTTTTTGTATTTTATACTTTCTTTATTGAAAAAAAGTTTTATGTGCTAAGCGTACTAGTCTAACAGTGCTAAAAATTAGAAAAGAATTTAGAAATCATTTGTAATGTTGAACACTTTTGTAAAAAAGTTTTGGCCATTTCATTTCCCAACTACAATAAATGGAGATAATATATAAAACTGATGTTTTATTTGAATTATTCAAGAAAATATATTTCATAAATCTTTCTAGGCTTATTCATATTATTTATGTACAAATAAACTTACATATAACGAGCGCGATAAATAAAAGATATTAAATTACAAATGGGATGACGTCACATCCAAATCGGAAGTACCACAAAAGCGTTTTCGTCAGCACACAATATGAATATTTTCATGAAATCATATTTTCAAATCGACTTTATTTATCAATCCTAAGCTTTTATTTGATGATAAGGGTGAAATACGGTTTCCTAGGCCAAGTTCTACTAGAAATATGCATTTTTTCAATGAAATTAAATATAGGTCAAGTAGCCTATTCTACTGATGGTACTTACTATCAGAGAAGTTGATTCATAGGCAGATGTGAGATGGCGGGCAAACATAAATTGGTCGCGTTGCCACAAACCCATCCGACAGATTACAGCTGAGCTATCATTGAACTGAGATAGTCCGACCAAACGTCGTAGGTCCGTCAACTGCTTATTATATGAATCAACTAGCTGTTGCCCGCGACTTCGTCCGCGTTAACATAGTATAATACCAAAGATGGAAAGTTTTCCCCTTTTTGTGGTTCCTTATACAAAGGGTAAAAACGGGACCCTATTTAAGCAAACGTCAAACGCAAACGTCAATAAACTTTCATGTTTCTAACTCAAGAAATGAAACCTTCATTGAAACTTTCTACCCCAATTTCACCTCTTTGGGGGTAGAATTACCAGAAACGCTTGAATACGTATCCATTCATTTTTAATCAGTAGCACAAAAATAAAGTTTCATGTTTCTAACTCAAGAAATGACGGACTTTCATTCAAACTTTCAACCCCAATTTCACCCCCTTGGGGGTAGAATTTCCAAAAACGCTTAAATACCTATCCATTCATTTTTAATCAGCAGTCCAAAAATAAACTTTCTTGTTTCTAAGTTAAGAAATGACGGAATTTCATTTAAACTTTCAACCCCTATTTCACCCCCTTGGGGGTAGAATTTCCAAAAACGCTTAGACACATATCCAATTATTTTTAATCAGTAGCCCAAATATAAAATTTCATATTTCTAATTTAAGAAATAACGGACTTTCATTGAAACTTTCAACCCCTATTTCACCCCCTTCGGAGTAAAATTTTCAAAATTCCTTCCTTAGTGGGTGTCTGCATTATAAAACAACCCTACTCACCAAATTTCGTGGCTGTAACTTTAACAGTTTTTGCTCAGCGATGATGAATCAGTCAGTCAGTCAGGACATGTAATTTTATAAGTATAGATTTCTTCGATGCTATGGATATCCCATCTAGAACCACACCTTATGACCTAGTCGGCCCCATAAGACTTACTTCTACATTACAGGTATCAAGTATTTGGGCGCAAGCTTGACCCTGGACATTGGTGACCCAGACGCGACCCTGAAGGTGTCTGGTGTGGACGAGAACTGGCCTCTCGTCATGGACAACGGGAAGTACAATGTCACGCTGGTGCCAGGAATGACTGGTAAGAACGACAATGAAATTTTACTTTACTTACTAGAAGAAAACTTGAAATACTTGTAAGTTGTAGGTACTTTTCATATCAGAAAGAACTTGAAACTCTCTTGAAAGAAAGAAAATAAAATTTTGTACAACATTTTACTAAACTAATAACAACAATAATGAATACTAACTTAGGTAACACCAAATTAATTTCCATTCAGCACTTTTGCGAACGGATATCTGCAAATCTAACTTGATTTTTTAATAAGGCCTTTGAATTTTTGGACTTAATTGAGCTTAGCACCCAAAAGTCAACCGGAAGGTAACGCAATTCATTTAGAGTACGATAGAGTGCTTATTAACTACACTACTACTACTACTTATTTTTTACTGTTTAAGCTTCTTTTTTTTTTACAAAATATTTAATGTTTTATGTTAAAATTTTATGAAAATGGCTTTCCGAAGAATGCGTCATTGGTCAAAAATAACATTAGTACGAATGGTCCACTGTCTTCTACGAAACATACAAAAAAACATTTTGATATATTTTTTTTATATTTCAGTGACTCTTAAAGGCCAGGGTCCATTCGTGATCCGCTCCGTGCCGTGGAAGGACTGCCAGCTGCCTGCCGACACCATCGGTCACAACTACCTTCGGCCGATAGGAACATAGCAGTCATTGTGGATACTTACTTAAATATTTATTTTACTATCTAGTTCAATAAATTATTGTATTTGATTAAATTTGTGTCATATTTTTAAATAAATGATATTATTAATTTAAATTATTATAAGTATTTCATTTTTTTAAAGAATGTCACTCAAGATACTTCAGTGCTTTGTAACCGAAATGCAAATAAGTAGATTTCAGAGTTCTGCGGGGCTAAAATTGTCGCTTTGGAGAATCATATTTAATGAGTCAAAAATTATGATTCATAATAACTATGATATTTTTTTTTAAATCGCAAAATAGTCACTCTGCTTACAATTCATACGTCTAGTAATTCTAAATCTATACATATTATAAAACAAAGTCACTTTTTTTCCCTCATGTCCCTCGTGTATTTTATCACGCTAAGACTAATAGGAGAATGTGGAAAAAACGGGGGAAATTATTTGAAAGGGCTTATGTCGCGAACCACTGGAGCAATTTGTATGTTATTTGGCACAGATAAGAAGTAGACCGCGTGAGGGACCACAGGCTATCGATTTTAATCATTTTATACCCGTGCGACGCCGGGGCGGGTCGCTAGTTCGTCAGTTTGACAGTTTTGATAATTCATTTGCTGAATTGATCTAAATATGACCATTTAAGACCGCAGACCCGCAGACCGCAATGCGACGCGTAAATGCATTTCTAAAGTATTAAATTGACAGATTGACATGATGTCTCACGAAATTGAAATCTGTCATACAAAAGAAATGCATCTACGCGTCGCGTAAGTCGCGTTGCGGTCTGAATTGACCCTTCATAGTCAGTCTGTATTTAACGTTCTTATGGGCGAAGCCAAACGAGCGTAATTTGTGAGTAGTGAGCCGCAGAATTTCTGCCGGGCAAAATTCTGCTGCATTCAGTTTCATACAAAAGTCATGTTTGATTCACACGGCGACTCAAAATGAGTTGTCATTTGTATGAAAAAAATTCTGCCCGGCAGAAATTCTGCGGCTCACGACTCACAAAATTACGCTCATTTGGCTTCGCCCTAAAACAACACTGAAACCCTCAAACATGAATCTTCAAGCGACGATAGATTACGCGATACTACTGTACTCCCTACAGGAAATACCCTCATGTCTACAACGCTGGAAGTAAACGCTACATGTCATGACTCATCTATACTATGATATTATAAAGCGGAAGAGTTTGTTAGTTTGTTTGTTGGAACGCGCTAATCTCAGGAACTACTGATCCGATTTGAAAAATTCTTTCAGTGTTAGATAGCCCATTTATCGAGGAAGGCTATAGGCTATATTTTATCACGCTAAGACTAATAGGAGCAAATAAATAGAGGAAAATGTGGAAAAAACGGGAAAAATTGTATGAAATGCTTATTTAGTAATAGTTTGAACGCGCTAATCTCAAAAACTACTGGTCCGATTTGAAAAATTCTTTCAGTGTTAGATAGCCCATTTATCGAGTAAGGTTATAGGCTATATTTTATCACGCTAAGACTTATAAGAGCGAAGAAATAGAGGAAAATGTGGAAAAACGGGGAAATTATGTGAAAGGGCTTATTTGAACGCGCTAATCTCAGGAACTACTGGTCCGTTTTGAAAAATTCTTGCAGTGTTAGATAGCCCATTTATCTAGAAAGGTTATATGTTATATTTTATTACGCTAAGACTTATAGGAGCAAAGAAATAGAGGAAAATGTGGAAAAAACGAAGGAAATTATTAAAATTGCTTATTATCTTAAGAAACTACTGGAGCAATTCTTATGTTATTTGGCACACATGAAGAATAGACCACGTGAAAGGACATATGTTTCTTTTTTTGCGGAAAAATGTACGGTTTCTATGACATTCCTAAATTACGCGGGCGAAGCCGCGCGGAACATCTATCATACCATAAAAGTATATTGTCCCACAGTATATACTTTTAATAAGTTTTATGATTTGCAAGTTAACTATTCAATCGATGTACGGGAACAACTATGTATAAACTATAGTCCACGCGGACGAAGTCGCGGGCAACAGCTAGTAATGTAATAAATAGGTACCTATAGCACACTATAATATTATATTATTCTAGTAGAATTATTAATTGTGATGTAGGCAGTGGCGATAGATTCTTGAAAGCCGATTCTATCATTTATTATTGTGCACACAGGAATTTTCGTGTTGTATCACAGCTCACAGGACACAGACCGCAGTCCACAGAATACATGGTTGTGTTCACAAAATCTCGGGGAAAAGTACCTACCTATTAGTAGATTTTAGTAATATTTTAAGAGGTGTAGCAGATTTTAACTATACATATTTTAAGTGACTATTAAGGCTTTATATGTGACCTTGAAACGTAACGTTTCGGAATATTTACTCCCCATATCGGACGTTTTTAAATAAACATCGATTTTATAGACGTCAAAAATACGATTGCACAAGGATGTAAAGGTGTTAAAAGACGTTATTAATTCATACAGAACATGTATTCTATTCATTATAATTTATAAAAATTCAAAGGTTAAGGTTAATATTTTTTAATTAAGTACCTTTGGTTTTATAACAACAATCTTAATAATAACAACATTCCAACGATTTAAAATGCCTAAAATACCTTACAAATATAAAACTTGTATTTAAAGAGGATATAAAATTATATTATTAATATCAGACAAAAACAAAACACAAAATTTTACAATGTTTGTATACACAGTATGATTTTATTGACAGAAAGGTAAGACACATATGTACTTACATGTATTATGTAGGTATACCTTTCATAACATTGTTCATTGATACCCTTTTTAGTACAACTAGCTATATGACCGAGCTTCGCTCGGTATTCGAAAAATTCAAAAAACACACATAAAATGACATTTTATGAAAATGATTCCTAGCTAGATCGATTTATCGCCCCCGAAACCCCCTATATACTAAATTTCATGAAAATCGTTGGAGCCGATTCCGAGATTCCAATTATATATATATATATATATATATATATATATATATATATATATATATATATATATATATATATATATATATATATATATATATATATATATATATATATATATATATATATATATATATATATATATATATATATATATATATATATATATATATATATATATATATATATATATATATATATATATATATATATATATATATATATATATATATATATATATATATATATGTAACCAAAACACCAAAAACAAATGTAAAAAAGTAGAGCCAAGTTCAATGCAAACATCATGCTTGTCAATGGACTTCGCCGTAAAAAGAATGGAGATATGGAGAAATGTATTTATAGGAACCAAATCACATTATGAACAAATAATAAAGTCTATTTCTTTGCTTCATTGAATATCTATCACAATTGCTGTTATTTAAATAATGTGAGATCTTATGAAACGACTGGTGCCAAAGCTCCCCGCATAATATTAATAAAACGACACTAGAAATCTGTATAGATAGATAAAAGCTAATAGCAAGGCAAGGAGTGAAGATAGATACAAAGTGTTAAGGACAAATTTGTAGGAAATTTTATTAGCTTTCATTATGTACGGGACATTTTTTCTCTAAAACGCACCGTTTCAGGCCGTGTTCACACCAAACTGACTATACGCCGCTGAATGTGAGCGAGCGTTACGCAGTTTATTGTATTTCCATACAAATTCACTCTTTCGTTCACACCTAACCACTGACCTCCATTATTGTATAATAGAGATCAGTGCACCTAACTGACTATACGCCATTACGCTAGGCGTAGGCGCGGACATTCGATACCGTATATTTTCACGTTCACTTACGTTCACACTGGGGCTGACAGTGAGCCTGCTCACTTTCAGCGGCGTATAGTCAGTTTGGTCTGAACACGCGCTTAGAGATATCGTTTTAAATTATAATATATAGCCTATGTGTTGAGCCGACCTCTAAGTAATATTAGTGCAAAATTTGAAGAAAATCCATTCAGTACTTTCTGAGTTTATCCCGGACATCAATACAGACAAACAGACAAAAATTCTAAAAACTTTTTCTTTTTTTGGCTTCCATATCGATTGTAAATTACGTCCCAAGTATTCTTTTTAAAAAATATTCTATGTACAGAATTGACTTTCCTACGAATTTATTATAATATTATGTATAGATGTATAGATTTAGTTTTTAAGTAATCGTCAAAAAACAGTTTTGGGACTTACGACCTTTACTTACGTGCTATAATGCGGGAACCATTGTTACGCGATATTGTTCACTATTAGCTGCAGCGCAAAACACAAAGCTCGGAGGCACGATTCATGGAATCATTATAATATAAAGGCACTGATTTAAAGGGGCAGTTGTAAATAGCAGTTTTTGTAAGTTAAAAATTATAAATGGCACGTTCAATTACTACTTTAGCAGTTAAAACTAAGCAGTAAATTAAACAAAAATGAGTAGTAAAAAATAATGAAATGGATAATTGAAAACATTATTGAACAGTTAAATAATTAAATGAGCAGTAAAAATAAATGAATGAGCGGTTACGTCTGGGCAGTAACAAATCGGAATTTGTCAGTAAGAAATCTCATTCTAAACAGTTCTCCGCGCTAAAGTAAAAAACCGTGTTGGATATGTTTTAAGGGCCCCCGAGACGGTCAAACGGTTTGATTCAAACACGTAAATTTTGGTTCGACTCAAACCATTTTGATCGTTTACAAAGCTAGCTTGAACGGTTTTTCAAACATTTACGTGTTTGAAGCTCGTTTGATGAAATTTCATATTTTTGTTGTGTTTGACGCGCCGTTTGATCGTGTTCCGACTTCCGATGCGTTTGAACAAACTCAGCTTAGTTTAGTACTGGATTTTGCATCACACACATCTAATTATGGCGGCGCACTGAACCAAATGCGCAATGCCGTTTGACAACCGTTCAAACCGACATCAAACGGTTTCATCAAACACGTAATGTTTGAATCAAACCGTTTGACCGTCTCGGGGGCCCTTTAGATTGCTTGCAAAAAATGGAAAGGGCGTAAGCGACAAAATGGTTTTTGTCGCGTAATTTAAAAACCATAAATATATTTCATATAAGCTATGGGCAAATTAGAGTGTATGCTTGAACCGTGTACAAATTTTGGAAGCTTAAATCACTCTCCTCTGTTGGCAAAATAAGAATCCATTTTTTTACAGAGGTCTTTTTGATTAATTATTCTGTGATATAAAAGTTGACCAATCGTGTTATGCTATGGGTAATTCAAAGACAAAGACATGATGAATACTGACAATGAACTTTAATTTCTTAGCTTTAGTCATTGCTGAGAAAAATCGATATTGCTACAGCCAAATTATCAAGGCGACGCCTTAAACAATGAGGTAGTAAAATAAAATAGGCAAAGTGCGAGTCGAACTCGCCCATGTAGGATTCCGTACCTTTATAAAGCGAAACTAAGGCTGGTATAAATAGTCAGTACTCAAGATGCATCTCGGTCTCAAGACTCAGTTCAGGCTCTGTGATTGGTTGGCTGTCAAAATTTGGACCAATCACCGAACCGAACCGCATCTTGAGACCGGATCACATCTTAAGTACTGACTATTTATACTAGCTTAAGGGCCGGGACACAAAAACACGATACGACGTCGTACGACGTCGTGTCGTGGGAATCTATGACGCGCGTCGTAAGAAGCTACGACACGGTATCGTGCGGCGTCGTACGACGTCGCGTCGTAGAAACTCACGTAGAAATTCAAAGATGAGTTTCTACGACGCGACGTCGTACGATGTCGTGTCGCGACGCGCGTCGTAGATTCCCACGACATGACGTCGTGCGACGTCGTACGACGTCATGTCGTGTTTTTGTGTCCCGGCCATAACACGACATCGTACGATGTCGTGTCGTGGTTTTTTACGACGCGCGTCGTAGATTCCCACGACACGGCGTCGTGCGACGTCGTACGACGTCGTGTCGTGTTTTTGTGTCCTGGTCCTAACACGACATCGTACGACGTCGTACGACGTCGCGTCGTAGAAACTCACGTAGAAATTCAACGATGAGTTTCTACGACGCGACGTCGTACGATGTCGTGTCGTGGTTTTTTACGACGCGCGTCGTAGATTCCCACGACGTCGTGTCGTGTTTTTCTGTCCCGGCCCTAAGACGGCCCTAAGGGTCTAAACACACTAGGCTGAATTACGCCGACGTAAATTCCGCCGCGTTTACGCCGCGTTTCAAATCCATACAAAATATGGGCGGAACGCGACAGACGACACACTATGCCGAAATTCCGTCGTGAGCCGAATTTCCGTCGAGCCGAGTCGAGCGTAAAATTCGGCAGCGATTCGGTGGTAATGTTTTGTATAGCAACACTATACGCGACGGAATTATCAAAACCGAACATAGCAAATCCAACCTTATCTCCAAAGCGTTAACGCACACATTACATCTGAGAATTTTAAATACTTACGCGCGCGTTCAGCAACGGAAATTACGCCGCGAAATTTCGGTTCTTCGCGTAATTTATAGTGTGTCGCATCAGACGTAAGCGGCTGAACGTAATTTCGGCCACGTAAATTACGCTGGCGTAATTCAGCCTAGAGTGTTTAGACACTTAGACTCTGTGTTGTGGTCTAAGACATAATCTTGAGATACAGCTTGGAAACAGACAGACGGACGGACGGACGGACGGACGGACAGACGGTACTTGGTGATGGAAAATTAAATTACTTTTACTTTCATTGAATGTTTCGTATTGAAACTGGATTTAGTTAACTTCCCAAGCAGCAACCAAGCGTAATGAACATCTAAAAAGTAGCAAATATAGCACTTAACGCTGTTTTAGAGCTGTATAAGAGCGTTGAAGAGATATTGTAGTGTTATAATGTCGGTTTAGGAGTAATTATTCAGCTCTAGCTGTATTAAGTCTGTATAAAGAAGTCAAAGTACGCTTAAAGTTCTAAATCAGTGTATCGAAACTGTCATGTACAGCTTTAAGTTTCCTGTAACGCTTTGATCCGAATTTTAGTATTAAAGCTGTACAATAGCTGTATTATTCATACCGTCACTTACATAATACAGCTTAGAGCTGTATTATGGTGGTCATTTAATCTTATTGCTGTATTATGGAGTAGCCAAACTCTTTTCTACAGCTTCTTTTTATAGTGTAATTGTACACCCTTTTACAGACTAAAGCTGTATAATTTCTCTCTTTGACAGTAATAAACAGCAATAATAGTAAATTTATTCCTTTATACAGCCCATCAACCGCTTAAAGCTGAATAATATATCCATTACCTATGTAGTACAGCTATTAATGCTAAAAGACCATCAAAATAGAATTTAGGCTGCTTAGCAAATTGTCGCCATTTTATCAATTACAAATCGAAGATTACGAACATGAGTACATACAAATTAGACTAATGTTATTATATTTATCAATATTTTTAATTTGTCCAACAACCTTCTATGCACCAACGAGGCTTTACGTCCATTAATTCAAACTTTTTAATTTCTAACCTATAAAAACCATATTTAGTAACCTTATTTAATATATCTTCCTTGATTATTTTGCTGGCGCGTTTATTTTTTATCACAAAACATATATATAACCACAATAAATTTATTTATGCACGATAATGCACTGTATCCTGCCCCCATCGAATCTCCTTAAACACAGCGTTTATAATATTATGTTACTTCAATCAACACTTATTATAAACGCCATCATTAAAATATATCTTCTATTTCGTTTTATTTCTTTTGTTACGCTGTTCAACAGACTTTTTACAGCGTAAAGCTGAACAAGTGAGTTACAATGGAATAATTGGAGTGTATTGGTTTCTTCGTACACCATAGTACAGCCGAAAAACAGCTATTATACAGCCTATTTTTGCCTATACAGCTACTGTACAGCCTATATAACGCAAAACGCTGTATAATTTGTGCCCAATTCAGGGGCATAAGGGCTGTATAAGCGCTTATACAGCCTTTATGCAGCCTGGAAATACAGCATTAAGAGTATAAACGACCTTTAATACAGCTGTTATACAGCTTGTGATGCTGCTTGGGTTTGATCCTATTTTGAGGATACTGAATAAAATGCAATTTATATGAACTTTTGTATATTAGTTTTGTAACAATTGAACAGCATTACAATGCAATAAAAGAATGGACGAGACAAGAATATATCGACTACCGCCTACCAATTAGCAAAAATAAAAATTATTAAAACGCCTGTAAAAATTACATTGCAAAACGTAATTTCAAGAAACAAAAGAAACTAAATTAACATTAAAAGATTTAGGCGCTGCAACACTGAATGAATTTAAAACTAAATTAAAAATAATAGCTACTTTTATTCGTAATTCGAAACATACTTAGGTTCTTTATAATATAAGGCATAATATTATAAAAACAAATAATAACAACCACATAATTTGCTTAGTAGCAGCTAAAATTAACTTATTGTATAATAAGAGCAGGTTTTTATAGTAATAATATAAACTTTTATTAAACATACGTAATTCGAAACATATTACTTAGGTTATGGAACCGCTCATTCCATCTTTTTTAATGACCATTCCATCATTTTTACTGACCATTCCATCATTTTTACCGCTCGTTCAGTAATTGAACTGATTCGATTATTTTTAGAATTGACATTGTATGAGAAAATAACCGTCCAATTGATATTTTATTACTGTCCATGTTTTACTGTCGCAATATTTAATCAACCGCTATTAAATTAAATAACTGCTCAATATTTTTTTCAACTGATCATAATAACATCTCGAATATTTAAATAACAGCTCAAAAATTAGTTCCCTAATATAAATATCACGATTGGAGGATAGCGGTGTGTGTACTGAGTAGGCGGGGCTAGCGTTTTGGCAGTAGGCTCTTAAGGTGGTTCGTTTCCCATACAAAAAAAACAATCGACATTAATTAGCTAATTTCATACTATTACTACATAAATTTATATGCACATATAAAAGGCTATGGGCAAAAATGTATGGGCTCCGTCCCCACCTACCAACAGTCATAAAACTGATACCAACGTGTTCCTAAAGTGCCCCCTATTTAATTAAAATCCTTTGTTTTAGACAAATCACTGGGAATATATATTTAAACTAGCTGTTGCCCGCCACTTCGTCCGCGTTAGCATAGTAGATCACGTCCCAAGTATTATTTTTCAAAAATATTCAATGTACAAAATTAACTTTCCTGCGATTTTATTATATGTATAGATTTATATCAGGCTACGTAACATTGGCAACAGCTGGTAGGCACTTGAAAATATATATGACACAACTATATATAAAATACTCAATTATTTGTTCGTCTTAATTTATTCGTTCCAATAGGTTCAAAGTATTACAATTACGTCCTCTATCATCTCTTATTTTATCCTCATGGGGGTTGAATTTACCAATATCCTATTAAGGCGACGCCTTGATAATTTGGCTGTAGCGATGCCGATTTTTCTCAGCAATGACTAAAGCTAAGAAATTGAAGTTCATTGTCAGTATTCATCATGTCTTTGTCTTTGAATTGCCCATAGCATAACACGATTGGACAACTTTTATAGCACAGAATAATCAATCGAAAAGACCTCTGTAAAAAAAGGGATTCCTATTTTTCCAACAGAGGAGAGTGATTTAAGGTTCCAAAATTTGTACATAAATTGGTTCAAGCATGCACTTTAATTTGTGCATAGCTTATATGAAATGTATTTATGGTTTTTAAATTATGCGACAAAAACCATTTTGTCGCTTACGCCCTTTCCATTTTTTGCTGTTCCATTGCTTGTTTTCTATGAGAGGACGGGCCGGCCTCTCATAGAAAACAAGCAATCTAAAACATATCCAACACGGTTTCTTACTTTAACGCTGCGTCACCTTAAAGCGCACGTCTTCATCATAGAAGCTCAAATCTTTAATAATTTCAGTTCAATCAGTCGAAAGTCTAAGAAAATTTCTAAAAACTTTCATCCCCTATTTCATCCCCTTAGGGATGGAATTTATTGAATTCCTTTCTGAGGGCATGCCTACGTCATAGTAACTTTATGCATACACAGTCTCAGCCCGATCGGTTTAAAATTGACAAAGTTTCATGCAAAATTGGAATTTTATAATAAGGGGGAAAATGGGGACGGAGCCCATACATTTTTGCCCATAGCCTTTTATGTAGTAATAGTATGAAATTAGCTAATTAATGTCGATTGTTTTTTTTTGTATGGGAAACGAACCACCTTAACCTACATTTACTCAGTGATCAATTGATATAATTTTTTTTAAATAACCAGTAGTTCTACAAATTCTGCAGCTTTTTATTATAAGTTCATAGATATGATTTTCCTAAACTTTAACGCGTTTTTCATAAGGAATGGTAAGTCGTAGAAAAAAGTGTAGTGATATTTTTTGTAGAGAATTCTATGACCTACAATCTTGTCCTACTTATTTTTATGATAGAATGTACGATTTGAAAGAAAAACGGGAAAAACTTCATTTTCATACCTTTGACCTTGAATACAATTTTTGGCACAAGGAGGATCGCCAGGGACTTTTGAGGTTTTATTATTTTTTTTATTTATTTATTTATTAACCAATATAATATAAAAGATACATTTTAATATAAAGCAACAAAAAACCCTGACAGGTTTATCTTGTTGCTGTAAAGTAACTAAGTTTTAAAGTAATATTATAATTTATAATGCTATATTTAACGTCTCTACAAATTTTCAGCTCTATGCGAATTATTCCGAGGTCGAATGTTTAATCTTCCTGGGTTAATAGAATATAATGGAGCTGAATGTACCCTTTGTGTTAGGCTTTACGGATTTCCGACATTTATTAATAAAGACCTATAGAAAATCAGTAATTTTGGGAAAAGATCTTTTTGAAGTACGCACGTTAAGGCCGTCCCCCGAGCAAACGACCTTGGCCGTACATTTGCCGCGTTGCACGTTGCCGAGATCGCGCCAAAAACCTATTTTTTTTTACTTATCTTAGTTCAAAATTGTCTTTAAAAAATTTAAAACGGGGAATATGTAGTTTATGATATCGTCGATCTATTGGCGTGACTTTCAAATAAAAGTAATTTGTAAATCCTAAGGAGATGCTGAATGTATGCTTGAATTTTAATATATTGGTATTACTTTGGAAGCTGATATCATGAGTATAATAAACAAAAATAGAAAATTTAAACCGGGGAAAGGAATGTTGATATACTGCAGATTAATGCTGTATTTTTATTTTAACTTTGTAGCTTTCAGATAATGAGTTTATTAGGCTATAAATACGGTAAATTACGGAATCTCCGTAGGGAATGCCCTTAAGGAGATCTACTAATTTTGACATTCAGACCTAACCAACCGGACACTATATTATTTTCACGTTCACACTGGGGCTCACAGTGAGCCTGCTCACAGTCGGTTGGGTGTGAACACGGCCATAATACTCGATAAACGCCCATGGGCCATGACCCATCCCTACACACACATTACGGCAATGCACACAAGCATAAAATGGCCACGCGCTGGCCGGCTAACGTTACATAATATTATTATAATTTAATCTGTGGCACAGAATACATATTAGTTTAACAATCGGTGGTCATATCAGGTCGCATATCGCAGGAGTTTTATATTTTTATTATTTTTATTATTTATTATTTTTATTATATTATTATCGCAGGGAGTTAATTACTTAATTAATAATTACTTAATTGCTCCGCCGGCAAGCTTGACCACAGCTAGCGTTTATCTCATTACTTGTGGTGTCAAAAAACAATAGTTCAAAAATAGAACTTTAAGTATTTTTTGAAGTGGCCAGCAAAAGTCCAAGTGAATGTGGAACTTTTTGTGCGAAACAATTACTGGTCGCTGCGATGCTAGCGATTATGGTGGCGCGGGCGGCGGCTTTGGTTGTTATTTTTATGACCAGCTACTCGGTGGTGAAAAGGGTTGCGGCTGAAACGGAAGATATTAGCAATGAAGCGCACATATATTCGTGTAACAAGTAAGAAATATGAACATTCTAAGTTTTATCTCAAATGATTATTTATGGTTTATATTTTGTTCGTGGCAAACTTATTATAACTGTATTTTAAAAAGATAAAACCGACCTTAAAATTGTACGTAATTGAGAATTAAAACTCCCTATCTCCAAAACTACTGAACCGTTTTGATGAAACTTGCACTATTCCCTAACATTCCCTTGAACAATACCTATACATGTGTAACAAAACTAAGTGATAACTGATAAGTGAAGGGTGTGTAGGTACCTACAGTATATGTGCTCCTTGTAGAGAGTTCAGTGTGAAAGTAACAGCTTTCTCCTTTTTTGAAATCGGTTAAAAATTTATATAAAATAGTCTTAGCATACATTTTTTAGATACTCATAATCTATATTTAAATAAAAATGAATCCATATATCCATTGGTCACGAGTCACGAACTCACGACTCACGACATCATGGTAAACGGCTGAAGCGATTTTGCTGTTTGGTATAGAGATACTTTCAGTCCCGAAAAAGAACATAGGATACATTTTGTCCCGGAAAAATGTACGGGTACTGCACAATATACTTTTGTGATTTGCGCGTAAACTATTCAATCGATTTTGATGAATTTTGGTATGGAGACACTTTGAGTCTCGGGAAAGGACAAGGGATACTTTTTGTCCCGGAAAATGTACGGTTCCCGCACAATAAACTTTTATGATTTTCGCCTAAACTATTTTGATGAAATTCGGCATAGAGATACTAGTTTAAATCTCGGGACAAGGAATGCTTTTTGTCCCGGAAATATGTGCGGTGCCTACACATTTAACACGATATGTATTATACTTTTATGATTTGCGCGTAAACTATTCAATCGATGGGGAACAACAGGTAGCAACTAGCAGCTAGGCACTTGAAATACCCACAGGTCACAATATTCTTAATTATATAAATTTATACTTACTTTAATAATTAATAATAAAATTTATATAAAATAAATATTTAAGGGGGGCTCCCATACAAAAAAACACAGTTTTTTGCCAAATTTCGCTCGGTTATTGAGCGAAATTTGGCAAAAAATGCACGGAACACTTCTTGCGCGAGTCCGATTCGCACTTGGCTGATTTTTTATACTCCGGTCAAAGCTCATCCTCCTACATTTCATATGTAAGTAACTAGTCTACTTTAATCTTACGGTTTTACGTGACTCGCAAAGTTCGTCTGAATAATATTAAATGATATAGAAATATTAATCATGCAAACTATTCATGTACCCAGAGCTAAAACTAGACTGAAAATGGACTGCTTGATATGAACTGATTACACAGTTGTTTAACAAGTTAGATAGATATAAAAATCATAAACATAGGTACTTATCATAATGTGTTTCTTGTTTTCTTATAGATAGTATGACCATTAGAAATCTATTACTAACCACACTCTACATTCAAGTTATTTCAAGCATTGTAACATATTAAGGGCGGGGTTGCACCAGAGGCGTGGTTAAAGTTATTGAAGCTACACGTAATGGGATTGAGAGTATAAAAAATTGAATTATCCTTAAAAATCGACAGGAAAAATATAACACTGTAAAACATACTAAATTTTCACGAAAAATTTAGATATACGTATGAGCGGTTATGGTTAAATATGGCGTCCTTGGACGCCATATTTAACTTTAACCAAAGATTTGACATTTTGCACTGTAGTTATAGTTAAAGTTACAGTTATAGTTCAAGTAAGTTGATGCAACCCAACTTAAGTCTCTTCACATTTTATAATTTCGAATAAGTAATAAAATAAATAAAATAAAAGGTCTTTATTTCAGGCATAAATGCTTTCAAATAATGCTTTCAAAATTTTCAGCCTCCCGTCAGATGATCATTTCATGCCTTCCATCGGAAATGGGCACATTGCGACAAATATCTTCAGCGACACGGTGTACATGAACGGTCTCTACAACGGGCGGAAGGGAGAGAGTAGGCGAGCTAGAATACCAGCCTGGGCCAACGTCAGGCTAAACTCTACCCTCACTCATCTGCCGTTCAAGCCTGTATATAGCCTGGACACCAAGCAAGGAGTTTTCAAGGTCACAGTTGATAGAGACAGATCGGTGGTGACACAGAGGATATACGCTCATCGGTATTACACAAGGGCTATTATCAATCAGATACAAATCAGACCTAAGCCGCATGCAGGTGAGAATTAAAAATATATCATAGTATGTAGGTAGATCTAGGTAATATTTCAAAAATAATATACCTAGTTTAATATTATTGAATTTATAGTAATAATATACTTAAATTCGAATGTCTGTCTTTCTGTCTATCTCTTCGCGGCTAAACTGCTGAACCGATTTTGCTGTAATTTGGTATTGATACACTTTGGGTCCCGGGAAAGGACAAAGGATACTTTTTATTCCAGAAAAGTGAACGGTTTCCGCGCGGTGGCGCAACGGAGTTGCAAGCGTCATCAAATGTAAAATATAGCAATAAAGTGAAATAAGAAATATTTCAATATTTCCACAGGCGCTTTTATTTGATCGAAATACGAGTCTTTATATTTTTGTAGGCATTAAAATATAGACATTAAATTAAGATAATATTGAGATTCCTCAGTTACTATGTATTTAAATTTCTAGATCCAAATTTTATACATAAAGAAATATGGATAGCAATCAAGCTGATGCCTGGGCCCACCAGCAAAGATATCGACTTCCAAACTCCTATCCCCGAGATCATCGACGGTCGGACTGTTTGGAGAAGCTGCGGGAAGACCAGGGTGTCAGAGGACCCGGTCTACCAGCCACTACCAGTAGAAGTCTGCGCCTACTGGACGTCTGTGCCTGATCATTTAGTGGTTCCGCAGCATCACTCCAGGGTCTTCACATTTATAATGACCGCTGACAAGAACCAAACGGTGGCCAGGGAGGAATTTGTTAAAGGTATACGAAGATTATTCAAGTTTTATTTCCATTTAATAACAAATCGTAGTGTTATAAGTTATAACTTATATTATTCAAACATTTACATAGTATTGCAGGAGGATGGCGAAGACTTGTATGATAAGCACTTAGAAGCATGGCAGAAACTTTACACCCATGCTAGTATGCAAATTGAAGGAAATCTACAACTTGTAAGTAGAAATAAAATCTATACTAATATTATAAATGCGAAAGTATCTCTGTCTGTCTGTCTGTCTGTCTCGCTTTCACGCCAAAACTACTGAACCGATTGTAATGAAATTTTGTACACAGATAGTCTAAAGTCTGAGAAAGGACATAGGCTACTTTTTAACTGGACAAAGGGGTTGTAAGGGGGTGAAAGTGCGTAAATTAAGTTAGTTCTAAAAATTCATAACAGATGGCGCTGTGCGTCTCCTACATCGCGCTATTGCTTACACAAACGTCTTTCTATAAGAGGTGGTATCATCTTAGTTCTGGTATTCGTCTTTTTGATTGTTAGAATGTACTCTTTAACGCTAATAAATAACTCAGTACTTTATGTACGCAGTGACGTAACCTTAAACCTATCAATGATTAATAGTATATGGCAAAAGTTGTGTAATTGGGAGGCTAAATATACTTTAAAATTTGGCGTTAATAAAGTTAAATTTTAAAAAATGAAATAAGTTATGTGCACACTGCACAGCTGTTTTGGGTGTTTTTTGTGTGTTGATTTAAGGGGTACAAGGGTTTTTTTATAAAAGCTTTTGACACCAATTTTGTTGACATCGCGCGCTATAAACTGAAGTCCACGCGGACGAAGACGCGGGAAACAGCTAGTTAATTATATCTGAAAAGATACGATTGTATGCCGTACGGTTTCTTTAATTTAAATTATCGCAGATCCGTGCCTAGTTTAAAACATTGAATAATAATATGGAGTATCTTACTTACAGGCAAAAATAGTAAATGGTATTTGGTACTACTTCTTGAGCTCGCTACCTTCCGAAGAATCGTTCTCCCACCAAGAGAGATACTATGGACTTAGCCCAACTGGTTTGGCTCGAGCATTTGATGATTACGAAGGTAAAATCTTGGTCCACAGAATATTTACTTATTTCATTATGGCTAACAATTAAAGGGATATGGGTGGAATCGTCCCCACCCATCAACACAAATGAAATGTAGCTCAATTGATAGATCTTGGCAAGATGATATTTTTATACTATGGCGACTTTGCCCAAGTGCATGGGGTTCTCATGGTATCTTACGTTTAAACAAATATTTCGTTAACGTAGTTATTGACGTCTAATTCCAAAACACATGCTCATTTATGTAATGATTAGTGCCCAGCACCGTAGGAGAGCCATGCTTCGGCACGAATGGGCCAGCTTGACCGGAGAAATACCACGGGCTCACAGAAAACCGGCGTGTAACAGCGCTTGCGCTGTGTTTCGCGAATGAGCGAGTTTACCGGAGCCCGGAGGCTCAATCCCCTACTCTATTCCCTAATCTACCCTCCCCTACCCGAAATCCTATTCCTTCTTAAAACACTGGCAACGCACCGGCAGCTCTTTTGACGTTGCGGGTGTCCATGGTCGATGAAAGTTGCTTTCCGTCAAGTGACCCGTTTGCTCGTTTGCCTCCTTATTTTATAAGTAAAAAAACAGCAGTGCTTTCAGCGCTGCTACTTTTACAGTGAACTTTATGACAGGAACACATACATCCCCTAAGGCCTAAAGTATTATCACTTAGTTTTGTTATAATCAGTCCCTTCTATATTTGAGTAAGTATAGAAAATAATGATAAAAATATGTATTTAAATAAAAACACAGAATACAAAAAATAATATGCACGGTGGGGGCTGCACAAGTTATAACTATGTTACAGCCGCTAATGCCCACCTCCAAATGAAATATTAGACAAAATGGACCCATATTACAACTAGATCTTGGCAAGGTCTAGTAGTAATATGGTTGTTTTTTTAATATATATATTCCCACTGGTTTATCCAAAACAAATAGTAGGGGAGGTCGCGCTCAGTTTAAAAAGTAATTTCATACCGAGCGAAAATCGTTACAATAATAGTATTCCACTAATACGAGTACATAACAGCTTTGATCGTCAGCTGCTTCAGAAGTGGTGGAATAAAAATTGAGAGTATCTCAAAGTTGTTGTTGGGAATCGTATTGAATTACCATTAAAAAGATCCCAATTCGCACCCAATAAAGGTTCATATCTAGATTATACACGTTTAAGTATAATTTACACAGAGCCAGTACTGGCTGCCAATAAGACTGGCAGCTAATATTGGCTTGGCATATGCCGCGTGTGAACAGTTTGGCCTGGCTTGAAAAACGGTTCACACGTGGCATATGCCAAGCCAATACTGGCTGCCAGTCTTATTGGCAGCCAGTACTGGCTCTGTGTAAATTATACTTTAAGTTCAGTAGGTTTCGTTTTAGTTTTAGTATATAACAACAGATGGCGCTTTTAAAGTAAAAATTATAACATTCTTCTTCACAAATATTGACTATCGAATTAATTACTTAAAATTGCTATGTGAGACAATTTTATGGTTAATTCAAACGAAAATCGCCGTCAGCTGAATGTTTGCAGGTGGAAATGTCATCTACGCGACGCCCTAGGATACATTGAGCGCGAAGTAGGGCTATATTGGTTATAACTTATATCGCTGGCTGACGGTTTTTCCACCGTCGTATGAGCGACTGACGGTTTTCTTTATTATATACAAAGTAGAAACATTCACCAGTATAAATTTTGTACGGTATAAAATGACTTTATATTCAAAAAATTTTTACATGTTCAGTAACGCGACTAACGTTGAATCCCCCGTCTGCAATACGGCTGACGGTGACTTTTTGGTTAAACCTGACCTCAATAATCATCCATCAAAGTTTCATTCGGTATAAAATCACTTTTCGCAACTATTTTTTTTACAACTTTGAAATACTCTCAGTAAACATTCCACCACAGGTGCGGCGACTGACGCTGATTATATTGATTGATAAATATTAAGCTACCGCTGGACAAAAATTTGGTGGGTATGAAATGACTTAGCAAACGATAGCACTTAAAAGGATGACACTTTCGGAACACGTTGGTATCAGTTCTATGACTGTTGGTAGGTGGGGACGGAGCCCATACATTTTTGCCCATAGCCTTTTAAAATGATTTTTTTATTTTGATTTCAGGCCACAATATTTGGGATACGGAAATGTGGATGTTTCCGACCATTCTCCTACTCTACCCTCGGTATGGGAAGAAGCTGCTGGAGTATCGACTCGATAACGCCGACGTGGCGGCTGAACTCGCCAAGATCACAGGCAATAAGGGTTACAGGTAGGTGCTATTGAAAAAATAATAAATATTACTTACTACTATCAGAGAAGTTGATTATAGGCAGATGACGGACCTACGTAATTTGGTCGCGTTTCGTCAAACCCATCCATCAGATCACAACTAATATTGATTCGACATAACCCGACCAAATGACGTAGCTTCTGTAACTGCCTATTTCAGAATCAATTTCTTCGATGGTACTGTACATTAAAATTTTAAATTACGAATAATTTAGAACCTACGAATAATAAAACCTAAGGAAACGTAACTCCCATACTAATACAGTTTTAAATTTGGTTTCATTCGAACTGTCATGTAACGTCAGCCTTTATACCGCTCAAGGTCACCTAAATATTGCAAATGTATGAAAAGTGAACCTAAGGTACACTTTTTTGACAAGTATTTTGGAGCATGTTTTTTGACGGGGTTACTCTTCCTTTAGTTTTTATTATTCGTAGTTTAGAACTAAGCTCTTTGGTACAACAGCATCATCTGGCATCATCATCCAATATTTCTTTTGTTGTTTTTGCCTATTGATCGTTCAATGAGTTTAAGTTTGCGTCCTTCTACAAAAAATAATATTATTGACGTTATAGTACTTACTATAAGTATTATTTTTTATCTTCAAACGGTAACGAAAAATGTACGGTTCCGACGCGATAAATGAATTTTGGCGAAACGAAGTTGCGGGCATCATCTAGTTTTTTTTAATTTACGCTTCGTCATAATGACTGCTGTATTTTCATCAGGTTCCTAGGACTTAATAAATCTTCTGGCAACGTTGACTAATAATGATATTACCGCCAGGTTCCCATGGGAGAGCGCGTACACGGGTGTCGAGGTGACGCAGCCGTGCTGCCCCGAAGTGGCGGAGTTCGAGCAGCACATCACAGGAGACGTCGCCTTCGCCGCCAGGCAGTACCTGGCTGCCACACGCGATGAGCACTGGCTGCAGGTATTGAATGAAGATAGTAAAGTTAAGTGATATGTGACCAATAAAGTTATTAGTTATATTATGATGCGAACATAAGAAGAGGAAGATTATTCAATACCACGAATTTTGTCATCTTCTTACTTGCTTGATTATTTTAGATCTGTCGTCAACAGAGTATTTGTTTTGAGCTTAGATATGTGTCCTCTGAGGATACTGAGTTAATACTATTTTTCTAGCACGGCGGCAGCTCCATCGTGACGAACATCGCAGAATTTTGGGCTTCACGTGCCGTCATCAACCACACAACAGGATTCTATGATATAGAAAGTAAGTCTCCGATATTATCTTAATTTATCTGAAACTGAATCTATGTATTATAATATTTACTTACATACTCGTACGTACCTACTAACAGCTCTGGATTTATGTATAGGCAATACCCTATAGACGGCGGCGTCCTATGGAATTCTAGGGGGGATGGAATTATATTAAGTAAGCACCTATTTGGTAGATACGAGTTTCAAATGTTTTATTTCTTCTTTTAATGTACACCCGAGGAAATTGATTCCTAAGCAGCTACGTCTACGAGAGACCTACGTCGTTTGGTTGGCTTATGTCAATTCAATGTTAGCTGTGATCGGTCGGATGAGTTTGACTTTACGCGACCATATTAGGCTGCGTTTCTACCAGAGCTGAGTGGAGCTGTGTTGCGAGGAATGTGTTTTTGAGAACCAATAACATCGCCGCGCTGAGCGATGTCATGGCAAAGTGATGTCAATGAAGCAATTCTATTGGTTTTCAAAAACACATTCCTCGCAACACAGCTACGCTCAGCTCTGGTGGAAAGGCAGCTTTACGGTCCGCCATCTGCCTAGGATTCAAATTCTCTGAAAGTTAATTTATTTTACGAAACAAAGTCTTTTCTTTCTTTCATTCTACAGATGTGATGGGACCCGACGAGGACCACAGCAACGTGACCAACTCCGTGTTCACTAACGTCGTCGCTGGGTATTCACTATATTTAGCCGAGTATGTATCTTAACTAAACATTAAACAGTAAAAGCTACAATACCTGTATAAACTTATACTAACTTGATCGAAGTGCATATTAGCCTCCGGCATATTTAGTGGAGGCATTGAAGGTTTTCACCTCCGATTTCGTTGAACCTCCATCGATTTTCATGAAAATTGGTAAGTAGGTGGGGGATACCCTAAGAAACAAAAGTGACATAGTGTCAACTTGCGCTTTTGTCCTGGGGGTGGATGCCAACCCTTCTCGGGGGGTGATTTTTTTTAATAAAAACAACACCAGGAATCAATAGACACACAAACTATAAGCAAAATTTGTTATCTAAAGTTTTTTTAATAAATCAATACTTTCGGAGTTATTAAAGATCAAAGATCATGTTTTTGCGTGAGAAAAATACATGTCATAAAGCGGTTTCGCATAATTAAATAAGAAACTATAGGTTTTTACGAAAAATCTCTAATTACCAAAATTAAAGCCAATAAAAAAACAAACTAATTTGTACTCTGAAATACCTTCCTTTATTAATTCAAAGTGATGACCCTTTCAAATTTTTTTGCAAAAATCGAAAAGTTTTGAACATAACTTCAAAAATATTGAACTTTCGTAAAAATTATAAATAACGAAATTTGAGTCCATTTTTAAGAAATCTTTTGATTTCCTTTTGATTTTTATAGGATTAAAAATAACGAAGATAGAGACGTTTAAAGCCTAACTTTTACTGCGAGAACCATGAAACCGGGACCTTTTAACCCTAATTTTTTTTTAAATCAAGGGCTTTAAAAAGTATTTGTCAAGTCGATCTTAAAGCTCTTAAAATTACCTTTAAAATGGTCTATAAATGAACCCGATAACTTAAAAATTAACATAGCAATTGTGATATTAAGGAACTTTTTTTTTTTTTAAACAATTTTGAAGCAGAGATTTGGGTTGCAAATATTGTAGGAAACCCTGTCAATAGGTACATCTATACTAATATTATAAATGCTAAAGTGTTTTTGTCTACCTGTTACCTCTTAACACCCAAACGGTTCAACAGATTTTGCTGAAATTTAGTATGAAATTTCTGATTCTTTAAATTTCGGGAATGGATATGGACATAGAATACTTTTTATCCCGAAAAAATGTACGGTTCCAGCGCGATTGCAGGCGTCGTATAATCCATACTAAATATACATTAATATTTTCAAGTCTTTCAATATTCAGAAAGGAAACGAAACGGTAAGTGTCAAGTAGATACGAGTAAGAGAGGGGCTTTTTATAATGATGTGCGTCTATGAAATATTTCAGTCTAGCAGATTCAGCCTTTGCATAAATTTTTTGCACAGAGGGTAGTTTGAAATCGTTGTTTGAATATTTTAGACTAAATAATGTCAATGTTTGAAATATATTAATAAGTATATAAAATTTATCTTAACTATGAAAAAATATTCGAACTCATTAAAGCTGATAAAAAACTTACAATGAAAACTTAAAGCAATTATTATTCAGACATTGGGTAGTTTACAGGCAGGGGTGAACAATTTTCGCAAAAAAACTTTAAAATAAGAAATAAATACTAAGTAAATTAACTGAAAAAATTGGGTCCAAAAACTGAAACCTTTTAAGTTTTTGAACACAATTTTGACCGTTATTTCGCAATAAAGGTGTACTTTTAGGGGTTTATATTTCAGTTTTATCCAAAAATTATATCATAAATATTAAACAAACTCTTTATGTTTCAACAAAAGGGGTGGTTCACCCCTAAAATAAAAAAGCGCGATACGAGCGTATGTCACTTTTAAAGTAGAGGGCTTAACGTACTTAATCCCAAATTTTCATCCAAATCGATGGAGGTTCAACGAAATCGGAGGTTGCACCAGATTTTTGCCTTCATTTACTGTACTAATTAGTTCCTATGTGAAAACTAAAGCAAAGTATTGCTACGAACATTGAGAAGTATTATTGTTAAAAGCGCCTGATGTTTTAAGTAGGCAATATATCTTTGGCATCTGCTAACAATAAAAAAAGTATAGCACTGGAATAGTGAGCGAAATTTTATCATTATTGTCTGAAATCGGCCAATAATGATAAAATTACCTATGTTTAAGTGATGGGTACAGTGGAAATACCTCAAAAAACATAATAATATTGTTATTATGTTCCAGGTATGTAGCCTGTTTGTGTAAATCCTACTACATGGCGCGGGAGCCGGAAAGGTGGGCTGACATTGCGTGGAGCCTGGCCCTACCTTACGATACCGTTCTGGACTACCATCCTCAATACGAAGGCTACACCAGGGGAGAGCCTATAAAGCAGGCTGATGCTGTACTCCTTGGCTTCCCATTGCAGTATCCTATGAATGTGTAAGTGTAACACGGTTGGAATCTGTAGACCTGAGTTCATAACATCAAATCGGATATCGCCAGCCAAATAAAAAAAAAATACTTTTACATTTGAGTAGATATTATAATTATAATTATCTACTACTCAGTCGAACTGTATTTATACAGTCTTGGATAACAGGCAGTTTACCATCAACCTAAACAGTGCCGGATTTATATTTTTTACGAGTGTAGGACACTTTATTTCGCCGCCTCGTGTACGAAATCAGCCGCTCCCATAAGGGCCCCCACAGGCCCACACATTAACAGTTCGCCGGCAGACTGTCGCCTGTCAGTTAATCGGAAAAGATCACAGACTCACACTGACTGACGATTTTGTAGATTTTGTATCGACTGGCAATGACTGTCAGGCAGCCTGCCGACCAGAGCCTGCAGGCCGCTCCTCTAGGCCGCTGCCGCCCCTTGGACGCGGCCTACGCGGCCTATTAGTAAATCCAGGGCTGAATCTAAATCTTCATTTAGTACCTGCTCAAAATTTAAAAAATTTGCAGAACTTATTTTTCGTGATGTATGATGTCGATAGTCGATACTAATTGTATTTTTCTTCTTAACTTGCCGTGGTCTGGTTGCCGTAACACAACTCTTTAATGCTTGTGCTTAACACGGGACCAGTCACCAGACGGACGTAGTGTAAAGCGTCCAAAGGTTATGTTGCCTTCAATGTTTAACTTACGACAATTTGTGTCTAATTCCAGCTCAACACGAGCGAACGATTTAGCATACTACGAGTCAGTGACACGCGGGAGCGGTCCAGCCATGACGGACAGCATGCACACGGTGGGCATGCTGCAGCTGGACGACGCCGTGCATGCCGAACAGCTCTTCAACAAGAGCTACAAGGACAACGTTAGAGAACCGTTTAAGGTAGACTCAAATCCTTAATAACTATGTAGGGATAATCTGGCTAAAACATCTCAGATCAATTCAGACCGCAACGAGACGCGTAGATACATTTCTAACTTTGTATGGATTTGACAGATTTGCAAGACGTCTCTAATCTCTATGCATCTACGCGTCGCGTTGCGGTCTGAATTGACCCATGATTGACCCTATTTCGTATGAAACGATTGCTTCGAAAGATTTACAGGCGTTCATATATAAAAGAGAGCTGCAGCCATAAGTGAGAAAGTATAATATTGTGTCTGTCTTTTACCTCTTGTTTTGACGAAAGTTAGTGAATTCCAGAAAAGGACATTATAAGTTATAATATAGAAAATGTACGGTTAACATGCTACATAATTATAAACTTTGTATGTTGTGCCTGCCTACCTTGAGTACCTAAGCATTGTGGTCGGATATGTAAATTGTAAAGCCTAGCGGTACAAGCAATCATAATTTCATGACACAGCTTTAATTTCCTTACTAGTTTGCAACTTGTTTGTCACAATTCAAGCGTCACTCATTATCATGTGTTGATGCAGCTTAATAACACACAGCTAATGACTTAAAAAGATTATCACCTATTTGCAAAATGTTAAGCTTGCAAAAATGTCATCCTATAGCTGACGTTTCTCATTCATAGATTTGGAGCGAGCTCCGGAGTCCAAAGGTTGGCGCCGTGAACTTCCTCACTGGCATGGGGGGTTTTCTCCAGTCTCTGGTCTTCGGGTACGCTGGAATCAGTCTAAATCTCGACACGTTGAAAATAACCAAACCTCAGCTACCGCCTGCGTCAACTAAGTTTACTATTAAAGGTTTGTATAGAGTTAGAATTCTATTCATCATTACGTTTTGTAAGCAGATAGTAGTATGTACATTGTTATATTTTAGCCATAATAGACTATCAGTGAAGTTGATTTATGAATCAGGCAGGCAGATGGAGGAACTTGTACATATTTAGTTAGGTTATGTCAATGATAGTTGTCAACTTCTGGGCTGGACATAACTCGACTAGTCCGCCATCTAGGCGAAACAATTTCTAAGCTCTGATAGTACAATAAATCCTATCTAGAACCGCACCTTATGACCAAGTCGGGCACATAAGACAGTTTACTTCTACATTACAGGTATCAAGTATTTGGGCGCAAGCTTGACCCTGGACATTGGTGACCCAGACACGACCCTGAGGGTGTCTGGTGTGGATGAGAACTGGCCCCTCAACATGGACAACGGGAAGTACAATGTCACACTGGTACCAGGAATGACTGGTAAGAATGACACTTAAATTTTACTTCTCTTAGGGCCTGTTTCACCACTTCTTGATAAGTTCCGGTAGGCTATACACAACTTATCTGACAAAATATACTCCATACTCTTTCTGTTAAATCATACTTTCAGTCTATTGACGTGGATACTAACAACTCGTCGCTGTTTATTCTCAAAAAACGCCATCTAGTTGATGCGCATTAATATTATCAACGCCTTCTTCCCCCTCCATGCAGGTACTAATAAAAAAGTGTCGTTACAACTTGTACGGTCTAGCCTCCTTTCGCAACGCGCGATAAGGAACTTCGTTCCAAAAGTACAGCATTTTACTGAACTACCTAACAATAACAATTAATACTAACTTAGGTAACACCATAATATTTAGGCCTTTGTGTCCTTCACTGCGGTGCTATTTAAGGAAAATATTTGGACTTAATTCATGAAGCCCCAAGCGGCCACATCCGGCCGCGATAACAATGAAAAAGCTATTGTGTCTCGTTTTGCCACGACTGATGGGTTAATTAACACCCAAAAGTCAACCGGAAGGTAACTCAGTTAATTAATGTAGAGTACGATAGAGTGCGTATTATTAACTAGTAACTGCATACTACATAGTATCTACTTATTTTTTACTGTTTATTGTTTAAGCTTCTTTATTTTTTTTATAAAATATTGAATGATATAAGTTAGAACTTTATATTTTCATAAAGGTTTTCCGAAGAATGCGTCATTGATCAAAATTAACATTCGTACGTATAAGTCACTGCCTTTTAAGAAATATTAAAAAAAAATACTTTTTTAAACATTTCAGTGACTCTAAAAGGCCAGGGACCGTTCGTGATCCGCTCCGTGCCGTGGAAGGACTGCCAGCTGCCTGCCGACACCATCGGTCACAGCTCACAACAGCTACCTTCGGCCGATAGGAACATAGCATCAGTCATTGTGGATACTTAAAACTTTTTATTTTGAGATTGAATTTGTGTCATATTTTAAAATAAAATCATATCATTAATTTTTATTATTATTTCAGTCTATAAACAATGTTTGAAGATATTTCTCTAGCGTTCTGTATTCGAAATGCAAACAGATACCCTAATTTTCAGTCTGTATTACACCAGGCTGTATTTTATCAACTATGTAGTGACGTGTGAGCTACAATTATGAAATCACAGATGATGTACTGCTGGCTGCTGCTACCTGTCTGTTGCAGCTATAAGTTAAAACTTATAACATGGACCTGTTTCACCACTTCCTGATAAGGCTATTCACCACCAAATCTCTGGAGATAAGAGGAAAATGGAGAATCTGTCAAATAAGTTGTGGATAGCCTATCCGACACTTTATCTGGAAGTGGTGAAACAGGCCCTTAGCAAAATAAAACAATGATAATGTACTAAAGATAGTAAGTATTGTTATCAGAGACTTATACTAATGAGGTCAAAGGTACCGCTTATTGACAATTTCTTAATGAGTTAAGAGGATTATTATAAATTTCTCGATGAGATAAGTATTACATATAAGAAACTAGCGACCCGCCCCGGCGTCGCATGGGTATAAAATATATAGCCACTGACAAAAATGATTAAAATCGATAGCCTATGATCCTTCACGTGATCTACTTCTTATCTGTGCCAAATAACATAAAAATTGCTCCAGTAGTTCGCGAGATAAGCCCTTTCAAATAATTTCCACCGTTTTTTCCACATTCTCCTATTAGTCGCGTGATAAAATATAGCCTATAGCCTTCCTCAATAAATGGGCTATCTAACACTGAAAGAATTTTTCAAATCGGACCAGTAGTTCCTGAGATTAGCGCGTTCAAATTGGCCCTTTCAAATAATTTTCCCCGTTTTTTAGACATTTTCCTCTATTTCTTCGCTCCTATTAGTCTTAACGTGATAAAATATAGCCTATAGCCTTCCTCGATAAATGGGCTATCTAACACTGAAAGAATCATCAAAATCCGTTGCGTAGTTTTAAAGATTAAAGGGAACAAACGGACATGAGGGAAAAAAAAGCGACTTTGTTTTATAATATGTATAGATAATTAGATATAGATGTAAACTAAGCCAAAGTGTATTTACCTAAAACATACTAGTATGTACTAGGTAAATACACTTTGGCTTTATAATATGTATAGACATACATCTATATCTATACATATTATTAAACAAAGTCGCTTTTATTTCCCTCATGTCCCTTGTTCCCTTTAATCTTTAAAACTACGCAACAGATTTTGATGATTCTTTTAGATATATTTTAAAACCAGTCAGTATAATTAAATATACAATTGCCTAGTAAAATAATAATGATCAAACATTTAAATATGAAATAGAATAATACTTAATGCACGTATTAAATATTAGTTGCTGAATCAACCAGACACAGCCTGCAGCTCAGAGTCGAATTTCGAAACCTGTCTTCGACTAAGGAATTAGTAATGTTATGTCTGACTGAGCTAAGAACATGTATCTTCGATCAAATATTTCTGTGAACTATGAACTCTGCGGTGGGTCTAGTAGGTAACTGACGTCAGCTATCCTAATATTAGAGTTAATATTACTTACTTCTAGGAAACACCAATTTAAAAGTTGCCAGAAACATCGCGTGATTAGTAGACGGCCTCCTAGAGTCCTAAGTACTCCTAACTCCTAGTTGTATAATATTATCAAAGAAATTGATTCATAGGTACATGGCTTACATACTTTGCTCGGATTGTGTGAAGGTCAGTTAACAGATCACGACTAACATGTACTTGATAAAACTGTACCAAAAAACGAGTCGTTCGTTATTTCTGACCACAGATGTTTCATACCGCGGTATGAAATAGATCTTCGCTGTTTCGAACCGCGCGCGCGGTATAAATCGGGCAATTCAAAAACGGTACTTGGTCGTTTCATACCGCGGTAATGGGTATGAAATATCTGTGGTGCGAAGCAGCGAACGACCCCAAAAACGTAGGCCCCCCATTTCTATGAATCAATTTCCTGTGTAAAAAAAAAGTACAAAATATTTTGCATGTTCCCCTCCCCTTATAATATGGCAGAACTAAGTCCATCGATTCTGCGATATTCGTTATCGCTTGGAATGTGAAATGAGGTAAATCTCAAGACCTCTGTGTGTCGCACATAAAAATATTGCGCCATCAGTGACGCAAATGATCGAAGACAAAAAACCCGGTCCGCGGCAACTCTTGAAGTTAGGATTGTAAATATCTAGTTAGATAAATATTTTTGTTAGTTTGCTTCATTTGGAATCGCAGTCCATATACTTATCTACTAGCAGGAACGTTCTTATCGTTATCTTAGCTTCTTGCTATAATAAGTAATAATATTATTATAACTGCGAAAGTTTGGATGTATGTAATTCTTCACACTTAAGTTTCTGATTGTATCATTATTGAATTGCTTATAATTTGATGAAATTTAACATATAATTTCATGAATTATGGAGAAAATTGCAAAAACGGGAAGGAACATAAATTAGGGTACTTTTTATTATGAAAAATGTGCGGTTCTCACACGATGTATGTATGTGTAAGCGCGAGTGAATAACTCGGTAGTCGGTACCTAACATGTATCATTATTCGTTTTATCAGGTTTACTTTGATCTTTATATTCTCAGAATTTAATATCTAACGTGTCTATCATATTCCCTCCTTAAACTATTTTAGGTGTCGGAGCATCCGTACCTATCGTCTAACATTACTAAAAGATAAGACCATGCTGGCCTTTTGTATTTGAAGATATTTTTAACCTCCGACCAAAAAGAGGGGTGTGATAAGTTTGACGTGTCTGTCTGTCTGTCTGTCTGTGGCATCGTAGCATCCAAACGGGTGGACCGATTTTGATCTAGTTTTTTTTGTCTGAAAGCTGACATGACCGAGAGTGTTCTTAACTATAGTTCATCATCATCAGCCTGCTCATTGCTGAAATATCACGGTTTATCTGGTTCGTGATAGGACGATTAGCAACTTGCAGTCGTTTGATGGGTTTTATATTTTGCATTCTGGTTCGTGACACTTATGAATAGGTATATACACATTATTGGAAAGTTGACCTGGTGCTGCAGCATCACCTGGTAATCAATAGGATACCCAACTCCTCACCAACTTAGAGCAGAGGTTTCGTGTTTGGGCTCATTTTAAATGCGATAACCAGTAAGACGTAGATAAACAGTAAATATTTGCATGCTGCTGCTGCAGTATCACCTGGATTCTATAGGAGCCGAGCTCCGTATGAACCCAAAGTGGAAGTTTCATGTTTGGGCTCATATTGACGGCCTCATCCAAGAGGAATTATTCTGCACAAGTTTAAAAAGCATAAAATTAAATTAAGAAATAAAAAAAACCCCCGTCAAAAAACTTTAAAAAGTAATGAAATAATATTTACTGACTTTAAGTTTAAATAATTCCTAAGAGTAAAGTAATATTTTGGTCCATAAATGTTGTCAAGGTGTGTCGGGGGACCGCTAATGTAGATGTTTGATTTCACATAACATTATAGTTTAAGGGTCAGTTCACAGCGACCCGAATCGAGACTATTATGGCGATACAAAATGCAAAAGTCGCTGTTGTGGTAGTTTACTTGGCGGTCCCCCGACACACCTTGACAACATTTATGGACTAAAATATTACTTTACTATTAGGAATTATTTAAACTTAAAGTCAGTAAATATTATTTCAGTACTTTTTAAAGTTTTTTGGCGGGTTTTTTTTTTTTTATTTCTTAATTTATTATTCAAAATTATATTGTATAATAAATACTCTTTTTGAATAACAATTGCTTAGATTTATTATTGGTTTAGGGCTGTGTTTCACTGGGACAACATGACAGCAAAATCAGTCGCCGCTCGCGCTACCAATAAAATGTTCAGAGATAGAGTGCAATCAAACAGACACCATGGTCAATGGTGAGTAGGTAACTCTTTGTAGAGCTAGCGACTAATATAACTAATCCTTCCTATTTTGTTGGTGGCGACTACTGGTTGCGCTATCATGATATCCAGGTGAAATATAGCTAATATAGGGTACCTGAAAACTGAAAAAATATCCAATGCCTACTTCATTCCACGTGCATGGAAAAATCTGCAGAAAATGTGCTTAGTGACACTTTAAAAGGCATACAATCAGTTAAGACAAGTAATTTACGTAATAATTAGCAATATCGCTCACGTTTCCGATAATAATTGCACCGCAACTAATATTTTGATTTATGTCACTATTCACGAACGCATTACGTAATACGAAAGCATTTTGCAGCAGCTTGAATGCCGAGGCGAAAATATTTTAACTACACGTCATCCGCAAATTCATTCGCACAGAAATTCGTTAATCCGAAAACTGCATATCCCCAATATAAACTATAGTTTGTTCTTCCCCGGGACTCAAAGTCCAAAAAGCTATACGATTAGGTACCGTTAATCGTGAATCGGTTTATCGTGAAGAGGTAACAGACTACCAGACACTTGACCAACTACCAAGTAACTCATCCTGAAATAGTTCTTAAAATAAATCTCAGAGCGCACAACAAATAGTTTAAACTTTCTAAAGGCCCTCTTATGTGAAGATGCTTACAGACGTTAACCAGCATCTTTTAAAAATAGATGCACCATAATATTATTAATATGCAAGGGCAGTACGCAGTGTGCAGCCACATCATATTTTTACGTTAGAATTTTCTCTGATGTTATCTTTTGTCGCTAGTGATGCAAAACCCTTCACATTCAAGCTAAGATAAGTGAAAACTAGATTAGAGAGAATACAGTTTACGCGACATAATCAAGAAACTTTAAATCCTTAAAAACCTGTGTGACAGACGGTGCGGAAACCTTCGAGGCATCGTGATATGAGGCTAGTCACAAAACTTTGAATTTGACAATTATTTGAGACTCACTTAGGTTAAGTAGTAAAAGGTAATAAATAACGTGAGGTATTTTTCTTTTAATTTTCTGTCCCTTCCTGCTCTCCTCTCCCCCAGGGGGGGCCCCAGGGGGGGCCCTGGTGAGATGTCGTGAGATTTCAGGCTGCCTTCATATTACGTCGCCAGTGGTGCGGCAGCCGCGCGACTTCCATACTAAAACGAGCCGCGCGACTCTCTTTTGTATGAAGTCGCGCGGCTGCAGCGCTGCTGCCGCACTGCTTGCGACGTAATGTGAAGGCGCTCTCATTCAAGTCAATTAAACAAATTCAATTCACTGGGGCCGTATTGCAAATAAAATAGTTCAAATTACGACCTTCGTATTGGCGGAAGCTGACAACCCGTCTTCTGTGCATTTCCCCTCTCCCTACAGGAAATACCTTCATGTCTACAATAACGATGGAAGTAAACGCTACATATCATAATGTATAACTTATAAGTACCTAGTATTAGTATGTTAAAGCAGAAGTACCTACTCAACTCTCAAGTAGTACTTATACAATATGATTGTGACGTAGCAATACATTCTTGTAAGTTGTAAGCCAATTCTATCATAACGCCCGAGGGCTTTTTAACTTCAAACTTCAAAAAACTTTATTGCTTTTCGTGTTGTGTTCACAATATCCAGGGCAAATCTAATAAAATCTACTACTGATTTTAGTGATATTTTAAGAGGTGTAGCGTAGAGTGTAGCAGATTTTAGTATAGATCGATTTTATTAGATGGCGATAAGGCCAATTTTTCACATGTAAACGTCAAAAGTACGATTGGACAAGGATGTAAAGGTGTTAAAAGACGTTATTAATTCATACAAAACATGTATTTTATTCATTATAAAAAGGTAAATAGGTAACCTTTGGTTTTATAACAACAATGTTAATAATAACAACATTCCAATGTTTTAAAATACTTAAAATACCTTACAAATATAAAACTTGTGTTTAATGGGGTTGTAAAATTATATTTTGTCCTTATCTGTCGAGCTTATTCTCCAGTAGGTATATCAGACCAGAACAAAACACAAAATTTTACAATGTCCGTACACTGTATGATTTTATTAACAAAAGAGTATTACGTACAATATATTGTATTGTATAACTTTCTTAATTTCATTGATACCCTTTTTAGTATAAATTACAATATTATGTAAGGTGCCTTATTTTATAGAGTTCATTATAAATATTAATGATATTATTATGTATTAAACGATGATAGTAATAATAATGAAAATTGAAAAGTAAAGCTGTTTTAACTAGCCCAGCTAGTTACCCATTGAAGGGATGAGGTATATAATGGAATGGCTAATCAAAATAATGTAGTAAAAATACTTAAGCCTAACGTTTCTATAACATAGTAAAACATAATTAATTTGGTCTATCAACATTCAGGTAATATTTTCATATTTACATATTATTATTATAATAATATGATTATATTGTCATGAGATTCCTAATAAAGCACAAACAGATGCAGAGATAAAGGTTACATGGATAAAATACTTATAATAATAATCATATAAAATATTGCAAATGATATACAATTATTATTATTGGCCAGAAATAAGAATATTGGCCGACAGCTGCTCGACAGCGAATGAAGTACCACCAGTACAATACTATGTAGGGACGATACTTCATTTTTATCAAATAAATTGGATTTAGTCTCCATTTTTGTTGTCTCTGTGCAAAAGAGAGTCAACCTATTAAGGCACTATTAACCATGGGCGCCGGCAGGGGGGTGCCAGGTGGTGCACTTGCACCCCTTGGAAATCTCGGGATCAACAGGAATTATTGAAAAAAAATATGGGTTTTGGTGGATTCTTTTCATTTTATACTTTTTTAGATCAAACAATAAGTAATTAGTAAGTATTCTAATTTTTAAATTATTAACTTTGTAAATTTCGAGCCAAGATTAGGTAGTCAAGTACAGTCAACCGCACGCCAGTGGAACATTTTGTAACCCTATAACAGTATAAAGATAGCTCGTAATGTTTCGGCACTAAATATATTCTGTTGACGTAAATACTTAAATAGACAGTCACTGTTGTTCGTAAAAAGTAAAAAGAAAAAAAAGAAAGAAATCTAAAATCTGCACCCTTTGGAAATTATTTCTGCCGGCGCCCATGCTATTAACCTATATTATGTAGATATATCATACAGAGAGAGCGAGAGAAATTAATAAACATCATAATTACAAATAAATTAAATTCGAAAACATGCAAGCAGCAAGGCATTAACGCTAGATCTAAATTCGGAAAAATGTAAAATATCTAACCTAGTTTCGTAGAAATTACTAATTAGTGGAAGACTGGTACTTTCGCTACTATCACACGAATCCATCATAAATTCAGAACTGACATCAGGTCTACCTCATACAAACGCTCGCGCACGCAGTACGCATTGCGCATACGCAAACCGTACGTGCGTAAACACGCTAAATACGTTCCTCATATTTTAAGAAGGTTTATGTATCTCACTTTTTCCCGAACGTAAAGTTACCTACTTATTGTGTATCTTTGCAAAATTCTAAGAATCATCGCATTACGACATATAAGTTATAACTGAAGCAATTATGATTTTTTACAGCGATGCAGATCTTATTACTGAGTGTAGCGTAATAAGGCAACAGATTTCATATAAGCCACTGTCGACTTATTAATAGTTTTTTTACTCCTAAACAATTTTAAGATCTACTCTACCCTAAATCAAAGCCGATTATATTATCCAGATCGTATTTAAATATTCTGAAATCGTACTTGTATAGTTTGTAGAGTCGTCGTATTAGGTCTAGGTCTAGCTCGGCGAAGTACTTGCGTAGTTTCTCCGCGGTTCCGCCGGTGTGAGTCAGTCTCGGGAACTGCACTTGAGAGGCTCCTATTGTATTGAGAGCTAGAAGCGCGTCGTCTAGCAGCGTCTCGTATTTACCTGAAAGCAATTTCTATTGTTAGAATTTGATTACACATTCTTGTTCGAATATAAAGCTAGGTGAAAACTGAAAACGGATGATTTTTATGTTCGTAGCTAATAAATATAGAAAGATGAACAATTTTCGATTCTTATCACTCAAACCAGTATTGGCCATTTGAAAAAAATAAATAATTACTTTATACATGTAAATCTAAATAAATATCTTGCAATGCTACAGAAAGCAAATAAAAAAATTAGTGATTAATTACTTATGAATTATGATACATTTTAAAACGAAAAAGAAGGTAAAGCGTTTTGCGTCGCATTTTCTCGTTATTTCTTTCGGCTTGCGAGTGATATTAAACATAACAATTAGGGAGTGCCTCCGCTGCCGGCGCCGGTTGCCGAAATGGCTGCCGGCGCCGTTTTCCGAACTCCGAAGTTTGCCGAAGTCACGCGATGTTTGCCGAATAGGCTGCCGGCGCCTATTCGGCAAACATCGCTTGTCAAATGACAGAATAATGATCAAAAACATCAGTCTTGAGTTAAAGGACTATGAAAAGTACAAATAATAAGGTCATAAATAGTCATATTGTAAGGATGCATATTTGAATCCTTCAATCGGGGATTCTTGGAAATGCTATTGTATTCTATTGTTGTCGCGATCACCGGTGCTCGTATGGGCTTGAATCTTGATGGGTTAATGGTGGTGATGATGATGCTGATAAATGTGATCTGCATAGTAGCATAATGCAATATCTTTGCTTCTTTAAACAACGCTGAAACTCTCTAACATGTATAAGGAATCTGAAGTTCTGTTCAGTACCTTCGGAAGTATACCACGGGGTTTATAACTGTAGCTGCATGGTGCAAAATCTTACTTTTTGGTAGCTGAAAAAAGGTAGCTAAGGTAAAGCTAAGCTAAGAAAATGCATCACAAAAAACTAAAATATCCACAGCCGAACAAATAGGTAGGTACCTAACCTTCCCCTTTTGAAGTCGGTAAAGTCGAAAATATTTGAGATTATAATTATGTATTTCTTTTTATTTGTGTATCGGCACTGGAACCTAGCGCTTAACGCATTATCACCGGCTCCCATTTTGAGTGCCAGCGCCGGCAGCCGTTGTTTTATGTCTCGGCTGCCGGCACTACTTACCGCCGGTTCCCATTACTGATATTTTTGGGAGCCGGCGCCGGCAGCAGAGGCACTCCCTAACAATTAACAAGAACTCTATCTCTGGTAAGAAAATGCCAGAAAAATTTTCAATATTTTGTTGCACACTGCACTTATTAATTACACTTAAATATATTTTATGTACAGTCGTTTAATGTTTATATCAGGTCAAATTTCCGCTGATAGTTGCATTCGTCAGCGGAAAGCTATAATTGGAAACAAAGAGTATCAAAACTACCTACAGCTACTTGTTTTAGATAGCTTTTGATAGCTTGATAAACCCCGCTGCTTAAGAGGCCGGGTACACTTAGAATTTCTCATACATACGTAATTCCAAAATCATTTTCTCATACGAAAATATTTAACATGTTTGAGTTGTTTTTCAGTTTAAAATAGTAATTACCTAGGTTCCTGCACAAAAATTTACATCAAAATATTTAAACACAATTTTTTTTTTTGCTTTAAAAATTTTTTTAGTAAATTTACTACTAAATATTTAATCACTAAAAAATATAGTACAACACTAAAAAATATATAAATAAATAGTTAATTTACTACAAAATATTTAAACTCTAAAAAATATTTTTTAGTATTTAAATATTTTGTAGTAAATTTACTATTTATTTATATATTTTTTAGTGTTTTACTCTATTTTTTAGTGTTTAAATATTAAGTACTAAATTTACTAAAAAAAAATTAAAAACAAAAATTTTTTTTTAATGTTTAAATAATTTGAAGTAAATTTTTGTGCAGGAACCTAGATAATTACTATTTTAAACTGAAAAACAACTCAAACATGTTAAATATTTTCGTATGAGAAAATGATTTTGGAATTACGTATGTATGAGAATTTCGAGGGTACCCGGCCCCTTAAAGGTGAAATTAGATTATTAAGTGGGAACAAAACATTGATCAAGACTATCCATACCATTTGACTAAAATCGGTTTAGCGTTTCAAGGATGAAGAGGTAACAAACTTTCGTATTAATTATGGATTTTAAATTAATGAAAAACAATTAATGCAAGTATTACCAATTTAACAAAGAATACTAATAGTTTAAGTAGAGAAGAGAACTATACTTACTGGTAAAGTTTGATAGTCATAACTAGTCATAAGACTCATAACTCGTGTTAAATCTACGTACTAGTAAGTTATATTGAGTAAGTTTAAAAAAAAAACTTAATTCTACATTTTTTTTAATCCAATCCATTATGATTTATGGCTGTTCAATGTACATTAGATATTATATTTTATTGTAAGGCCGCGCTCGTTATAACTAGATTTTGAGTAGATAATATTATGTACCACTTATAGCAGCATCCGTTCCACCTTGGAATATTTACGGTGGGTGATCAATTTCTTGTATTATAATAATACAAAATAACAAAAAATTGGGTATTATTTCATGAAAAACCTTGACATTAGGAACATTGTAGGTACGTGAAAAACAGACCAAGAGTACGTGTAGCTTCGTTGTACATGGTTTTACATGTATAACTATTAACTGTTGCAGTTTTCATTGTTGATTAGTACATAGGCTGCTATTTATGTATCCGGAACTGGCCACTTACAAGAACAATATTTAAAAAGTAATTACAACATTTGAAAATAGAACTCTTTGGTTGAAGAATACATTTTGTTTCATGTGACTGTCAATTATTTTTCCATTGTGGCGTCATTTTGAAAATTGCGTGTCTTCATTTGCCATGGATTTAACGCGTGAACATTTTCGTGCAATGATTTACTACGATTTTCGGCGTGGGCTAAATCAACAACAGTGCTTTATTCAACTCACCGCAACTTTTGGAGATGAAGCACCATCAAAAACCACTGTTTATCACTGGTACAGTGAGTTTAATCGTGGGCGGTCTATGCTCACGGATGAAAATAAAGAAGGTCGCCCAAAAACAGCTGTTATCCCACAAAATATAGATGCTGTGCGGGAACTAATAATGCGTGATCGTCATGTTACATATCGCGAGATAGAGGCGTCCTTAGGCATAAGTATGACGAGCATACATAAGATATTACACGAACATTTGGCTGTAAAAAAAATATGTTCGCGTTGGATTCCGCACAACTTGACAATCGATCAAAAACGGGCTCGTGTCGATTGGTGCAAAAAAATGATAAAAAAAATACAACCGTGGTACGTCAAAAGCCGTTTATAATATCTACACAGGTGATGAATCTTGGATCTATGCATATGACCCCGAAACTAAACAACAGTCAACGGTGTGGGTGTTCCAAGATGAGCCGCAGCCAACAAAAGTTACTCGTGCAAAAAGTACTTTGAAGCAAATGGTCGCCTGTTTTTTTGGAATTAATGGACATGTGGCTACAGTGCCATTAGAGAATCGTAAAACGGTTAATTCTGAATGGTATACGACCATTTGTTTACCAGAAGTCTTTGAAGAAATAAGAAAGGACAACCGACAACGCAGAATCATATTACATCACGACAATGCTAGCTGTCACACCTCAGCTGAAACAACTCAGTTTTTGGAGGGTCAAAAGATCGAATTGACTGGTCATCCGCCGTACAGCCCTAATTTGGCACCTAACGATTTCTTTTTATTTCCATACGCGAAGAACAAATTACGTGGTCAACGTTTTTCGAGCCGCGAAGAGGCTGTTGATGCGTTCAAAATGCACGTTTTGGAGATACCTCAATCAGAATGGAAAAAGTGCTATGAAAATTGGTTCCAGCGTATGCAAAAGTGTGTCGATCATCGCGGCGAATATTTTGAAAAGCAATAAAACCATATTAAATGATATATGTTTGTTTCTTTTTTTAATTCCGGATACATAAGTAGCAGCCCTCGTATTAGCTATATGGCTCTCGAGATTGTATTTTGTACCATTATTAGTACGGGAGCCCTAAAACAATTTTTTTTTGTGATTACTTACAAGCTAATTTTTGTGAGTAGCTACATTTTGATAAGATGAACAACATTTTTATTTTCGAAAAATCTCGAAAGTGGTAGCTAACAGAGATAGAAAGGATTTCATACTTTGACTTGAAGGTCCTAAAATATGGATTGTTTTATTGGTAGGACAAGGTTACTCTTAAATTATATAATACTAGCGACCCGCCCCGGCTTCGCACGGGTATAAAATATATAGCTACAGAAAAAATGATTAAAATCGATTCGGCAGTTTTGACTTGTATTCATTATTACTACCCGTGGCCCGCATTGGTCGGTACCGCCGCAAAAGCTACGTCTCATAGGGAATTGGAGCCTTTTGCAGGGTATAGGCAAATCAGCTGTAGGGATCATTGGTATTCTTGGTAGCTGCAGGGCCGGTCATAATCTTCGCTACTACGCACCCCCGCCTTGGTAGCGCCCACTTCGAAACGGGCGCAACGCAATTTTTAATTTCGCCATAACTTCTAAACTAAACGTCCAATTTTAATCATTCAAACACCAAATATTTCTACACAAACTCTACTTAGTGATGAAATAATTTATTTTGATAAGGATTATCAGCATGAGTAAAATAAATGCGTTTAAATGTAGTCCAAAAAAAAATCAAGATTTTTAAATAAAAAAATGGTTGTTGTGCCTCACTTGCCATAGATAGGTATATAGTGTGTCGCGGACATTTTTGTAGATAAGATCTACATTTACTTAGAACATTGTATGATTCTATCTTTTATAGTTTAGGCAGCGTACGCAAAATAAGTAACTTTTCTGGTTGATTTTTTTCACCTTGTGTCAGAAAAACCCAAATATCTTACGGAACCCTATATTTTCCAAAATAAAAAGTAGCCTAGTTACTCGTAAATAATGTAGCTTTCGAACGGTGAAAGAATTTTTAAAATCGGTCCAGTAGTTTTTGAGCCTATTCATTACAATTAAACAAACAAACAAACAAAGTTTACCTCTTTATAATATTAGTATAGATAACTATTAACCTACCAATATACAAAAATCAGCTGGTTAGGGTTCCGTTATAGAGTTCTGTAATCAACAAAACTTGGTTGATTACTGTACCCTAACCCTATTACTTACGGCAGTTACGGCCTATGGTGTAGTGCGTCGCCTACAATTATTATGATAGAGTAACTTGCGAAATCAAAGGAATACTTAATGAAAGCCGATTTAAGAGAAAAATCACAAGCCCTGAGTTATTTTTCGGTATTGTTAGTTTCCATAATAATTAACAAAGTTTGGACAATATTTGAAAAAGTTTGGAATATTCAAAGAGCGGCAAAACAGGTATATCAACAAAAAACAAAACGAGAATTATGGTAGATGAGGTCATGAGGGAAAATTACCGACTACTTTTCGTCTTTAAACGCTTCTCCCGCGGAACCGTACATGTTGACACAATAAGAAATAGTGTGCTTATTGCTTCAATTCTACATAAAGCTGTGTCAGATTACATCAAAATCGGATCATTGTTATCTATTTGCGAGAAAAAAACAAGGAAACAATTTTTTTCCTCTTTGACCGTTTTCGTCATCTAGACAGCCTCGGTTAGTAGAACAGTCCAATAAAACACTATTATCTGCAAATACTATACTAGACTATAAACACACCATGCCGAAGATACGCGGCCGAAGTTCGGCTAGATTACGCCTGCAATGTACTTGTATTTAAATTACCGATGTCATACCATGCCGAAATTACGTCACGTTATAGCGTACAGCCGAACTTCGGGTGAGCGTAAGTTCGGCAGCGATTCGGCGGTAATGCTTTTTCTTTCGGCGTCCGGTCCGTCCGGCGTTCGAGACACTGAATACTCGGACAGTCACGCAACTGAATTTCCGCCGCGTAATTTCGGCTCTTATCGTGTGTCATATCAGCCGAATGCGTCGGAACGTAATATCGGCCACGGAACTTCGACCGCGTTACGCGTATCTTCGGCATTGGACCTAAATTGACGAAAACACAAGAAGTCAATTATGTCTTCAATTTTAGATGCCGACAACTGCCAATGACCTTGATCTCGCATCACTCTCGCACCACTGTCGATTTTCATGCCAGAGAGAGATGTGAAATGTTCACTCGGTAGCGTGGATACATTTTTCGTTTGTTAGAGGAAAAAATAAATATTATGGAAAATCTAGATGTCAGAACCGAAAATTAAATCTTACAAGCTTTGGATTTTTGTAAAAGGCATCAAATAAACAAATTTTTAAAAGCATATCTTGTATATTATTTTAGTTAGAACTGTTTAAAGTTCCTGGAAGATGTGACTTTGGTATTTTTTTCATGCAGTAGGAATACATTATTTTATTATTTAAAATAAAGAAGCTTTTTCAAATATAATCAAAAATCACATATATTTTTATGTGCCAATCAATGAAATAGGTATATATACGTCTAGAAAACTGCACAAAGATGTCGAATTGGCAGCTGTCTTCGCCTTAAGCCTTCAAATAAAGAAAAAAAACTTACCGACTAGCGTGTACCTGACGAGGCAGGGGTGGCACAGGCTGGTGATGGGCTGCCAGTGCTCGTTGTTGGTGACGTCAGCGAGCTCCTCCTTCGTCCGGTCGGTGAGGAACATCGCGAACTCCTTGAACGTGACGTCATGGCCCAGGTCCAGGGACTCGTTGCTGGCGTTGGGTCGGAACGCCTTGATGATTCGCTTGCCGACGCGATTCTAAAAGTATGTGACATTTGTTATGAAAAAAGATTCTATGTATTGCTTTATCGGTATGCAATATGTATATTGTATATCGATTTTGCTGAAATATGGTATGGACCAAATTTCAGACAAATCGATAACTCCAGAAGAGGTAACAGACAGACACACTTTCGCATTTATAATATTAGTATGGATTTAGACAATAAAATAAGCTACATAATATTGATCGCGTTCCTGTTATGCATCCATAAATTATGTTAGACGTTTTTGGAAATTTCGTGAGTTCTACCGAGTGAGAAGATTCGGTAAGATTGGGCATGACCATGACCATTGACCATGCCTCACGTAATTCTTGGTGACTTATTATTGTCATATAATGTATTCATTTTTAAAACATAATATTCAGTGACTTCTGATAAAGACAGACATGATAAGCGACATCGATCGTATTCATAATAATATTATTAGATATGAATTACCTTTATCTTAAAGGAAAGCATAAATAGCATTAATTTTTTACCTTGAATAATGTACTGTGGTGAATAAATAGTTTTATAGGAATCAACGTCTAGATACTTTACATTTACGCAGATATTTAGTATTTACGCAGCCGGGGCTCGTGGGTTTTGTCTGTCAATTGTCATGTGACTTTTCCTATGTGCCAGACAATTACAAGCAGACCTAGTATTAGCTATTTAGTATTAATAGTCAGAGGGACATAGGTGCAATCGTAAATTGTTAGCTAGTTAAAGGAGTTTCCTTAAACATTCAAGCTACTGCAGAGGGTATTTGATTTAATGATAGTTAAAGGCCAAATTAATAATTGTATGTTTGATAAAGTGGTCGATGACGGTCTAGTTCAGTAAAACAAGGCCACATGGTTGTTAAAGATGTTTAAAATATAATATATATTGAATGATAAAAATGTTAATATTAGTTTAACTCAAGTACAATGTAAACACTATTCTTGTATTAACGCAATAGACATTTTTTTTGTATAATACAATAAATTACATATACAAAGTTATACATAACAGTTATTGAAAATGTAATTAATATATGTAATACATTACAAATTTAAAATACTTTTCTAAGATTTTTTTAATATAAAGTTAAATGATTTTTTGTTTGCAAGTATGTACTTATAAACAATTGTTAAGTTCTAACTGTTGCGTCATTATAATAATAAAATAAAATAAAAAATCTGAGTGAAACAGAAACAATAACATACAATTATTTTGTATTCAAGTATGAATTATTTTTATGATAACCTTGCTCTGATATTTATCAGGTGTTATTACATACACAAGAATTTTAATAACATACATTGTACTTTCCTGATACTTCCATTTTTAAATATTGAAAATAAATTTTATTTTCTAATAATTAAGTAAGTACATAATATTTCTAGTCTACAATGTTAATAAGGGAAAAGACCTAATGGCAGACACTTTAAGGAAACATGAAACATTTGAATGTTATAAAATATATATTTATGAAAATAAAGGATTGATAACTTCTTCCATGTCTTCAGTAACTCTTACCAAATAAAACTATTATAATTATTCTCTGACAAATCAATTAAAAAATATATTATTGGTCTTTTTGTAAACTTAGTATGTATTGCAAAACTAAAAGATGAGATCCATGTCATCTATTAGGTTTTTTACATTTTCAAGAACTAATAGTAGACACCCTTTATATTGTTAGGGAAAATGGAGAAAAGATCATAAATAAACATTAATTAGCGTAAACAACATGACCATTAATCCTATGAAATCAACAGAAATTGCAAAAAATCTAATAAATGTATTCAAAACTTACGTGCAAAATTTCGCCATCCTTAACCTATTTGCTAAGAAATTGCCGAGCGCGTGTTGACGCGGTCACATTATTTACGAAAACTGATCCCATTTTAAAATTTTGTTCCCGAAGGCGTCCCTAATATATTTTTTCCCATCAACAGATAGCATAAGAAGCTTATAAAATTTACAGTGTTGAGAAATAATTAGAGTAATTCTTATTTCTATGGCATTTTTGTCGTAAGTGTCATCTATTAGTTCAGTGTCTAGCATTCAGTCTTTTGCCTTAATAATTTTTTTAATCACTCTTGAAGCTTTTTCTATATTCTCTGATATTAATTAGAAATCAGTTACAATTACTTCTTAAAATTTGTTCTTGCATAGTATATTATATTTTGTATAATAAAGCATGCTATTTGAATATTACAGTATCGATTTTTATAGGCTACTTTTCTACCGTAAGCCTAAAGCAGTTTATAAATAATAATTAATCGAGCATAACATGAGACGTAGTGTACATGCAGGGGCTTAAGACTGACTTCTTACACTAACTTCTTTGCTTGTACATTTTTAATTTATAAATGTATTTTAAATATTTAATAAGCCTTGTGATTTACTAAAGTAGAAAGAGTAACTTACTTGAAAATATTTAGCACTTGGTGTGTCCCCTTCCAACTTATTTCTATAAGCTGACAACAGTCTTTCAAATGGATTTCTGACAAATATCATTTTGTGGTAATTCTCGAGCATATAATCCCTCTCCTCTTTGGTAACTGAGCTGAGGTTCCGAAACAGACCAGGGGCATGAGCTACATTTCCGGGTATTGAGAGAACATTTGTATCATTCCATTTTCCTGCTATTATCATAAGCGCTCTCTTCCAATTTGTACAAGCGACCTGCAGGTTACAAATTTTTTAATAACTTCACAAAAATTAAATACACACAGCAATAAATTATCCTATTCTGTTGGGAAAAACAGGAGTAAAACATAAAAAGTGTCACGAAACAATTAACTACTATTATGTATGTACTATTAATCTTTCGATCGGAGGTTCTCGGAATTCCCATTGTATGCTTTTGTTCTCGCGATCACCGGTGCTCGCGCGGGGCCTGAAGGATTAAAAAGGATACTTTAATCCTAGAAGCCAGTAAAATGCCTAATGCATTAATCTGTACAACAAAAGTAAAAGAAATTGATCACAGACCATAGTTAACAAATAATCAAGATCATTTAAAAGATGTTTAGGTACATAATTATTTTGATGCCTTATAAATTGTCCCGCTTAACCAAAAACCGGTATTTTTAATGAGAATAGCTTTTATTTTGGCTGCAGGTATAAATCCATACAAAGTTGTACTTGTAAGATGGCAACTATAAAATATATTGGGATATATCCCAATATAAAATATATTGGGATATATCCCAATATATTTTATAGTTAATTAAGTTTCAAGATTCACAAGTCTTCTAGGAACTAGATTTGTCTTGGAACCATAATATCTATTGCTAGAAAAGTGATGTTCTTGTGTATAACACACAACTACGGAAGCTATACTGTATGTTTAGTGGTTCACCTTGACCATCTCACCTTAGGCACGTAGCAATACATGAGTTTGCGTTCATCGTCGATCAAAATGTGCTCCAATTGATTGGCGGGCAATTCGTCCAGGGTATAGTTGACAGGGAAACGATTGCACGTGTCCTGGATGAGTTCTTGGCGGGCCAAGTTCAATGATTGAGTCAATTCTAAGGAATGTTCGCTAAGAAGTTCATTATCATGACCACTCACTGCGGACCACAAAATAGTCACTAAAAATATCACTTTTTGTCGTGCAGCGCACATTTTTCGCCATTAAAAACTTATCCCTTGTAAAACTTTCGCGGGTCAAGTTGTATTTTAATGTAGGACACTTCAAAATAAGTGAAAAGAACCCACTTCTTTAATCAAGAAAGTATCAGAGCTTAATATCAGGTAATGATAATTTTCACTGTATTCACTTTGTCTGTATTTCAATGTTGATATTTGTTTAAATATTTTTTATGTAACATGTGTTTTTGAATATAATTTCGATCGCGAAAACATTGTAAAAATAATCACAACAAACAAGCTTGCAAATCCACATTGACTATCGAACTAAAGCCACAGATTACAAGTTTAAATTTGTAGAACTAAAGCGGGCTGAGTGTGGAGTGCGGTGCGGGGGCCACCGGTGGAGGGGGGGTTCAAAACAACTGACAAGTGCAGTGTTACCAACTCTTTAAAAAATTTACCCCCTTAATCTGTCAAAAACTTCGTAAATGTCCTCATATTTTGTTGTGTATAATATTATGAATTTTATAAAATATATAAATCATTTATTATATACTTAAATAAAATTATCAATTAAAAAGGTTTTCATTAATAAAAATACTAATTTAGGATTATAGCTAATCAAAATTTATTCAAACGTCATTCACATAAAATATTATAATGCTGCCACTTCGTCACTCGACAACTTTTCTGGATTTGAGCTCTAGAACAAAAAGTGAACCTCGGATAATATATTATAATAATAGTTTTTATTTGATTAATTTAGAAAAAAGTATTAAAAATATATTACACTACAGATATAGGTACTCTTTTTTCCCAAGCGGCCTGATCCGGCCGCGATAACAATTGAATAGCTATTGTGTCTGGATTTCCTACGATCGAGGTATTCAGGCAAAATCGGAGTAATAATGAAAGTGGTAATATAATGTCGTTGAGCCGTATGCACTATGCATACATAATAATATAAAATATTTGCAAAGTGAAACGTAAACATACCTAAAATAAAATAAATTATTATACTAACGTAAACATACCCTCAGATGTTGTATGTATGAGACTTGGTAATATTGACGAATTGAGCAAAATGCTTCTTCTGCTACTTGAAGTTGATTATATTGCCACGCTAAAATAGCTAGACAGGCCCAAAGCGTTTCATCTTCTACGGTACGACAGAGCTATAACAATAAAAATAACAATAATAGAGTAGGAGCCATATTTTGAAGCCAGACTGCCAGACATTCGTCATTTTATAAAAGCGAAAAGTTTGTCTGTCATGCTCATGTCACCTATTATAGGGGTAGGAAAGACCAGCAACTATGGAGTTTCGGTCGCGGTTGCTTTAGGAGTTACCGAGTGATGAGTCTACCTAATGGCCGATTTACACGGGTGACTAAAGCCGCACGATTTTCGCCGCACGGCGAAAATCGACCGTGTAAATGGCAAGTCGACTACGCCGCATGCGGCTAAAGTTTTAGAGTTTTACTCTTTACTCCTCCGATCTCTAGTGAACTCTTAGAGAGACCAACCGGTCCTCTAAAGTCGCAAGCCCCAAAGTCGTGCGGCCAGCGGCCGCATGCGGCTGGTGACTAAAATCGACCGTGCAAACGCTCAGTCGCAGCGATCGCTTGCTGCGAATACTACTCGACTGGTGACTTGCCGGGTGACTAAAATCGACCCGTTAGTCACCCGTGTAAATGGGGTGGCGATTCGACTTGGACAGGCGATTCGACTGGTGACTTGCCGGGTGACTAAAATCGACCCGTTAGTCACCCGTGTAAATCGACACTAACCGACGTCAAGCATAAAGCATATAAGAGATTCAATGTATACTTTGGGCAGTTTCATGATCATTGATCACTATAATTATAATATATATTTTTATTAATATTTAAATACCTGTAGAGCTTCTTGCCATTGATTGACAGATAGATATTTTAACAACTTTTCGGGTAACACAGCTAATGATACGTGAAACAATGAACCGTTTCCTCTGCAAATAACTGCAATGCCCTCGTTGATACTTATTAATGCAGGATTGCGACCAGGATCACTAAAACCATAATAATATTATCATAAATAAATATTGCAAATTTTTATGAATTCGAATGTGCTGAAATATCCTGAAGTGAACACATTGCCTTACATGTGACCGTAATCCGGAAGATTATTATACAGTGCTATTTAACAGTGCAATAATAAAAAAATAGAAAAGGATCGTAAACCACGCTCTTAAAAACTCAAAGAACTCAGTTGCCTCAGTTACTTACATTATTTCTTTAGTTATAGTTGTGAGGGTTAACCAATCGGGCTGCTTAGCTTTTGGGCAACACCAAGCAACAACAGAGTTTGCTCTCAATCCAACTAGTAGATCTGTTTCTGGACTCCATTTAATACTCAAAACTTGAGAGCCTGAAATAAGATATACTTAATAAAAAAATATTATGTAAAAAGTTGTGACACACAGCGAATCAGTGGCGTAGCAAAGGGGGGTGGGGCGGCGGGGGTGGTCCGCACTAGATCTCACCTTTTGTGGGGGTGACACCCACCCAGTCTCTCAAAAATAAATCGCTAGCTAAAAATATTTTTCAGGGTTTCCTTCACTAGCACTAGCTCAGCTCTATGTATAATTCGGAGATTCGCGCAAAAGAGCCTGACGCTGTCATGGGGGATTCCCCGTCCCATACTCGCGATCTTTGACGTCTCAGTTGCAACATTTCTTATATTAATTTGTTTCGTGAATTGTGTTGTTGGCGTGAATTGTTAAATGTGTATCTATAGTGACAGATAATAATAAAAAAAAAACAGAATATAATAGTCGTGTTCGTTTGCTTTTTAAGCTGCGCATGCGCGGCTTTTTTGTGTGTCAGTGTCATCAGTGTGAGTGTCATATTCTAAAATACCGATCAATTTCTGTCAAATTTTAGAAAATCTGACAGATATTTTAGAACATGACAAGGTTTTTTAGAATTTGACACTCACACTGACACACAAAAAAGCCGCGCATGCGCAGTTTAAAAAGCAAACAAACACGACTATTATTTTAGAAACTTAAATTAAACTATTCTTCGCCGCTTAGCAATTTTGGTATATTAGCCATCGAACACGAGACAATACAAAATATAAATTTCGATATGCTGAGTTATTTCTTATTTCTTCAATATTATAATAATAATTAATAATGAATGATCCATGTCTTTTATCATATAAAATTGATTGCTTTTTACTTTCGATGGGGTTACAGTTGACACCACCTTCCGCACCGGGTGCCACCCAAGGTACAAGCTATAGCTACCCCACTGCGGCGAACACAATACGTACTATCATAACATAAAAATCTTTGCTTGGCTTTGTCTGATACATTGGAAACCCCACATGAGTCATGAAAAAGCACATAGTTATCGGTAGATTTTTTTAAACAATGAAATGCTTATAAAATTTATAAAAAACTTTAAATACAACTTTTAATAGCTTACCTAGTTTAGTAAATTTTGGCTTAGGATCTTTTACTGTCACAACATACAAATCCCTGTTATAATCTAATAAGGCCAACTGCCTATCATTGATAGGTCCTGTTTGACTCAGTGATATATCGGAAACCGTCATCTTGTGGGTCACTTTTGTTACAGTATTATCAGATGAGCTGCGAACTATTAACCCGGTGGGTAAATCAAACACGTGAATGACTGAAACAATAATTGTGCACAACGATATGGATATTAGATATATAGTTGTGATATGAATGAGCTTCGTCCACTTTGGAGCTGAAATTAGAAGTGAAAACCTTTTATCACTTACTTTTGGTATTGGTCTGATCTACAAGAGCTAAAATGTCTGGTCCTAATGTCACTGTGGAACGACTGATCGTCTCAGGACGTGAGCCATAACGAGGACTCGCAAGGAGTCTACCCATATAGCTATAAACGGAAATTCCAGAGCGTTCTATTATGCAGATGCACCTGAAAATATAAAGTTGATAATGTAATAATCGTTTTCTAGTTTCTACTTCATTAAAGAAAGTTTAAAAACAATAATTATAATTACTTACTTTTCAGCAAGCAGAATCATGCTTACAGTTCCGTCTTTCAGATCAAAAGTAACAGGCGTATTCCACGAGGTTAGTTTATGAATGAAGCATTGTTTCACTGTAGTTACAACTAAATAGTTGAATCCAATTGCTATCTGTATTACTCTATCAGGATAATCTAATTGATCGCTTTGATCTGCTATGATGTCTTTAATTGTTACAACCTTTCGCCCAGTTTGTGTGCAAGCAAAGTTTTTCCACGTATATTCTCTAAAACAATTGAATAAAAAATATTTTAGTGTTGACAAAATATCCATACTTAATAATGTTATTAAGTATATATTATTATTAATGTGGCCATCGTCATTCATCAAACTACTTTTATTTCAGACCACAATTACATTAAAATGATAAAATCATGTCTAAATTTACTTTTTTCATAATATTATTATCAAATAGTATTTATTTACCTATCAATAACATGGGCAAATAATACGTTTCCATTAGCACAAGCTGCTGCTACCTGCGTTCCATCTGATGACCAGGCTAAGCTATAAATGCTGCCAGTGGATGGTCTGTCCATACTGTGAGACCACTAAAATAGAAAAAAAGACGGGTTGCACTCCGGGAGTGCCGGCAGAAGTGAAAACTTGATTATTAACGTTGTGCATTATTTTTTTTAATTAATCGAAACCCTTACAATCGATTAAATTTTTAACCCATTTTTTATGAAAATCGATTTTTAAAAAATCGATTTTTTTAATTAATCGAAATCCTTACAATTTTTTTTAACCCATTTTTTATGAAAATCGATTTTTAAAAAATCGTTTTTTTTTTAATTAATCGAAACCCTTACAATTTTTTTAACCCATTTTTTATGAAAATCGATTTTTAAAAAATCGATATTTTTAATTAATCAAAACCCTTACAATCGATTTAATTTTTAACCCATTTTATATGAAAATCGATTTTTAAAAAATCGATTTTTTTAATTAATCGAAACCCTTACAATCGATTAAAAAATATCGAGAATCGAAAAAAAACTATCGATTGTTCGATTAATCGATTTCGATGTTACAACACTACTCTTCAACCGTCTTACGGTTTTTCGATCAGCACGAGAATCTGACGCGAGTTTCACAGGTTTTACCCATCCCACAAAAGTGCTCAACGCCGCCAAAGAAGTTTTCACTTCAAAAATATTATTTTGCTTAATTGTTACTTTTCGAGAGTAAATTTTGTTACGTGCTTACCCCATTAGCGTTGCAGAGTCTTATTAAATTGAAACTGCCGATAACGAACATTTCACCAGCGGGTGACCAGCTTACGCTTGTGATGGGCTGGTCGTGTTTCACGCTGACTGATATTTGCTGGCCGTAAGAATCCCAGATCTATGGTATAATAATTATTAAGTATATGACGTCATAAGCAATAATCCAAATCCTAATAGTGACTTATAAAACTTCTTTTGCCTGATAAATTACTATACCTTAGAATATCCGTCTTCTGATCCAGATATTATTAAAGTTTTGTTCGCATTCCACGCCACACATACTATAACGCCTTCATGGGCTTTCCACTACAAAGTTATATTACGTATAAAATATATTAACTAAAAAACTGTATTCAGTTTTTAGACTCATTTTATGAATAATTTAAGGAAAATATTATTTTAGTTATTTGATTGTTGCAATGAATGATTATTGTTATTAATAATAATTACAATAATTCATTGCAACAAATAACAATTTTATTGAATATACCTACCTTCGTTATTTTGGAGTTTGAATTTAAATATTTTATTGTCAGGAAATTTCCTTTACTATATATTATTGACCCACTATCAGGACTCCATGCAACACCATAGCAAGGTAAATCAGACTGTATGATGGTAGAACGTAAAAGGCCATTTCGAGACCAAATCTTCACTAGGCCATCTTCTCCGCCTTTGAAAAGAATTGAAGAGTTATTATGAAAAAATCGTTTTTAATTACTACTTTAATAATAATTGTTATATTTTTATATTTAATGCAAATATTGTATTAATAATTACTATGAATCTTTGAAAAAAAAACCCAAATGGGTTAACCTGTCAGAAGGCCAGCACCATCCGGGCTCCATTGTGCTACTAAACATGCACCTTGGTGAGCTGCTACGCTTTTCTCTAATCTTCCGTTATTGTTGATAATATGGAATCTGCAATGACTCGTTATAATTATTAAGCATGCTATTTTGGAATCTAATACTTAACTTAAAAAAAAAGACGGGTTGCATTCCGGGAGTGCCGGCAGAAGTAAAAACTTGATTATTAACGTTGTGAATTATTTTTTTAACCCATTTTTTATGAAAATCGATTTAAAAAAAAACGATTTTTTTAATTAATCGAAACCCTTACAATCGATTAAAAAATATCGACACTCGAAAAAAAACAATCGATTGTTCGATTAATCGATTTCGATGTTATAACACTACTCTCCAACCGTCTTACGGTTTTTCGATCAGCACGAGAATCTGACGCGAGTTTCACAGGTTTTACCCATCCCTCAAAAGTGCTCAACGCCGCTAAAGAAGTTTTCACTTCAAAAACTGTTTATTTGTATTACCTGCCATCAGCTGTCGCTATTAAAATGACATCAAGCTGGTGTTTTGGACCCCCAGATTTTGGAAACAAATTCATACAGGTTGGAAAAAAATCTTCCGGAAACGTTGCAACTACTACACATTCATTGCTTGCAACATTCCATTTCAAAAGTTGATGGTCGTCTCTAGATAGAATTAAATATATATATATAGCTTATATTGTTAAGTAAACTGTAAAATACTAACTGTTACTACTTAATTTCAAACTTAATTTACACTAAATACAAAACTGTTTTATTAGTACGGTCCATGAAAATTTAAATAATTAATTCAGTGAGTAAAAAAAGTTTTGAAAGGTTAATAATTCATTAGGTTTACGAGACCGCGACTGCGGTTTATTAATAGTGCTACTTGCCCACAAGAAAATACGTCTTCAGTATTATTCCAACAAACACAAGACACCACACCTAAGTGCTTAGGCTCTTTGAATGCAGATATTTTCAATTTCATTGTAAATTTTCTTCTACGATTACGATATTTTAATAAAAGTAAACAGATATTATCAGTGTTATGTGAGTTATGTCTTTCGTTTCCATAGAAACTTCAATAAAGATAAAATGCATGCGTGAAGGTGAATGCGACCGACAAATGACAATACTGACTCCTGAGGCCTGAGAGATATTCCTCTCTAAATATTTCTAGATCGGGAATCTAAAATAAATTATCTCTTTAATCACTGGTCATTTTATTGCAATTTGCATTGCGCTCAATGTCACCAAGGAAAACAAATAATAATTGTAAAGTGGCAACACATTGGTAAACTGTCAAAATGTGACAATGTGTCAACTGTCAACTGTCATATCGCAAAATCAATGTCATATTTTGCATTTATTATCCACATGGTTTTATATTACATATTTTTTAAAATGTGTTCATAGTTTTTGAGTGAAAACTAAAGCACTGATTTCAACTGCTAATATCTAAGTGTTTTATTCATAACTTAAGTCTTTCTATTCCAAATAAGATCAATTTTTAGATATGTCTGATGTTCCAGACCTCAGTTCAGACGAAGAGCAATTTGTTGAAGATGAGTGGCAAGAAATGGAAACAAGCGACCAAACTGTGAAGTGCTTATTTTGTCCAAGTACATTTGCTATTATAGAGGAATGTTTAGGCCACTGCGAGGGTTCTCATAACTTTAATTTAACTACACTAAAAGCAAAATTCAACATGGATTGTTATTCATATATAAAAATGATTAATTACATTAAAACACATAGTTGTAGTTCTGCGGATATCATAAATACAGATAGACCACAATGGGACAGTGAGCAATATTTAAAACCAGTGGACAATGATGAGTGGCTGATGTATGATTTTGATTCCCTGGCGGAGGCTCCAAATTCTCCCAAAACTTATCTTGCCAATGTTGAGAATGGATTAGTTACTTTGTCGCAGGCTCATTTTACAGAATTGCAAAGAACTATCAATACATTGACTAAACAATATGAAGAAAGTCAAAATCATCTGCAAATGGCTAAAGAAGACATGCAAAAAATGAAGGAATCAATGAAAAATTTGGTAGAAGGTGCAAGCAATATAGACGTAAACATTGATTGTGTCGGTAAAGTGCCTTTAGAGAGTGATGAAGGATATTTTAGCAGTTATGCACATTTTGGAATTCATTACGATATGTTGTCAGATAAGGTTCGCACTGTAAGTTATAGAGATGCTATTTTAAATAACAAAGATACTGTAAAAGACAAGGTAGTCTTAGACCTTGGATGTGGTACGGGTATTCTGTCCATGTTTTCAGCTACTGCAGGAGCAAAGAAAGTGTATGCTCTAGATCAGTCGGAAGTCATTTACCATGCTATGGATATAATCAGAGAAAACAATCTTGACAGCACTATAACTACTGTAAAAGGAAGACTTGAAGACACTAAGTTAGAGTCAAAAGTTGATATCATTGTGTCAGAATGGATGGGATACTTTTTGCTATTTGAGGGAATGTTGGACAGTGTCGTATACGCCAGAGACAATTGTCTCAACTCTGGAGGAATTTTGCTGCCAAATAGATGTAACATTAGCTTAGTAGCCAATGGTGATATAGATACTCATAATAAGTTGATACAGTTTTGGTCAGATGTTTATGGATATAAAATGAATTGCATGAAATCTGAAGTGGTAAGAGAGGCTAGCATCTCTGTTGTGGATAGTAAGCATATTCTTTCGGAACCGTGTGTAGTGAAAGACATAGACATCTATACATGCAATACTGATGTGATGAATTTTACATCTGATTTTAAACTGCCTATAATCAGCGATGGGAGCATTACATCTCTAGTTGGGTACTTTGATACATTTTTTGATCTACCCAATAAAGTATTTTTCTCCACTGGTCCGCTCAGTACTCCGACACATTGGAAGCAGACTGTTTTTTATTTTAGAGACTGTATTAAAGTAAAAAAGGGTGATGTTGTGGAGGGTAATATTTCATGTACGAGATTGAAAACTGATGTTAGAGGTTTGTCAGTTCAGATAAATGTATTTGGTAAATTACATAAGTTTGTACTAAGCTGATTTATATACATATATTATAAATTGCAAATATACTATGCTGCCTTTACTGTTCTGTTCTTTTAAAAATAAATATAAATGCCTAGAAAAGAAATCAAGTTCACTGAATTTAATTGTTTGTGGCATTTTTGTATACATAATAATTGGGATTATTGACAATATTATGTATGTCTTATCCAATGTAATACTTTGGAAAAGTATTCTCCATTTATTTTGTGAATATTGTCTAAAACTGCACAACTTCAAAAATACCTTTTTTTGGCCTAACTTTTAATTGGCCTATTTTTTAAGTTACTGCCATTTACTTTTATTGACATAAAATTATTTTTATGAACAAAAATAAGTTCTGTTGCCACGCCACGTCAGCCCAAACCCTACAGTCAATGTTGGAAGACCTCAACACGGCAGCCCTCGAGGCGGGACTTCAAATGAATCAATCGAAGACGAAGATCATGTCAAATAGAGCGAAACGTAAGGTGCAGGTAGATGGACATGAGATACACTATGTCGACGAGTACGTTTACTTAGGCCAAATTACATCTTTCAAGAACAGGCAAGATAAGGAAGTAGACCAACGTATTGAAAAAGCATGGAAAAGCTTTTGGCCTATGAAAGATCTTATGAAAGGGAACCTTCCGCTTTGCCTAAAACGTAAGCTCGTGGACATGTGTATCTTGCCTATTCTGACCTACGGCGCCCAATCATGGTCTTTGACAGTTTCTCAGAAGTCCCGACTCGGAGTCTGCCAGCGAGCTATGGAACGCAGCATCTTAGGTGTAAAAAGGATCGACCGCGTCCGAAATACCACTCTGCGTTCCCAAACGAAGCTCATTGACGTAGGCAGAAAGGCAGCTAGCCTAAAGTGGAGCTGAGCAGGGCACGTCTCCCGTATGCACCCGGACAGGTGGGCGCGTCTAATTTCGGAGTGGCTACCGACTGGTCAGCGTAATATAGGCCGACCCAAAAAAAGGTGGTGCGACGAATTGGATGCGTTCGATAAAGAGTGGCCAGTAACATCACAAGATCGTGAATTATGGAATAAAAGAGGGGAGGCCTTTGCCCAGCAGTGGGACACAGTGGGCCAATAATAATAATAATAATAAAAAAGTAGTTTTATAGATGTATATCACCTATAATATTTGATAAAAAAAATTACAGGAGCATTTAGCTTCACACAAAAGTATGACTTTTGGGTGTCCTATATTATTTTGTGATATTTTGTTATAAAATTGTCAAAACTGATCCATTCACTGAACCTGTGAGGTTTATTATTGTTAATTATAAAGTTATGGAATAAAATATTTTGTACAATTCTAATATAATATTACGCAACATTGTCAGGGCCGGATTTATATTTTATGAGTATAAGTAGGCCACTTTAATTTTGCCGCCCTTATATACGAGCTCTGCCGATGCCGCCATCCTAGGATGATGGTGCCATAGATACATAAATCCAGAACTGAACATTGTGCTGTACATTATATATCAAAAGAGTTACCTAACAGTTTTATAGCATAGTAAAATGAGCTTACAATCAAGTTTGAGTTTTGAATTAAATGCTTTGTTAATAAAAAGAAAATTTTTCTACGAAAGATCTTTAATTCATCTCCATATATTTTACACAAGAGAAGTCTATTTACAATAGAGTAATAAAGTAGGAATTATAATAATTATAACAGACATCAAATATTGGACTATACAATGGATATTAGAAAAAATATGAATCAATTTTTTTTCCTTTTGTTGAAGCTGTTTAAAAATATTTTTATTTATTATTAATACTACTTGATAAGCGTCTATATTAGTTCTATGCTGTAAGAACTTGTAATTTTTATATTGACATGGTCACTATACAATCAATATTTCTGTGGTTTATTTTTTTTAACCGACTTCAAAAAAAGGAGGTTATGTCTAACACTTTGTCAATTACTAAGTAAACATTCAATATAAACCACTAGGTTTTTGAGTCACCGCAGTGATGCTGCAGTAACTTAGGGCTCCCACACATAACTGCGAATTCGTGCGAATTCGCATCGCAATATCATTTTTACTTAGTATGAGTTTTGTCGCAGATATTTGCGATGCGATGCGATTTTCGAATTCTCAGTTCTGTGTGGGACTGGTTCTATTGAAAACAGTGGAATACTGTATGCCAAATAATCGAAAAGCAAGTATGTAAATTAATATTGCTGGACTGAATTTCTAAACTACCTACATGTAAAGCTATAACCCCAATCAGTATGGCATACACATCTACTTTTACAATATTTTACTTAGTAATATAATTTACGAACAATATCCACGAAAAGTTATTTGTGACAGTATATATAAGATCTATTGTAAATTCTATGATAAGCGTCACCATTTATGTACTATCCTCCTAAGCCCCAGACGCAGACATGTCACGTGGGGAACTAAGTTTATACAGCGTGATTATGGTTTCAATTGCAATGATATTCGAATAGAATGGTCCCACTTATCTATATGGACAACTAGGCCTTTGATATATACATTTTTTTTAGCAACGTTCTATACAAATTTTCCGATTAAATCATATAAAAATCATAATATTCCAGACGTTTAATAATATGTGGGATTATAATTTAGGTATGTTCTTGTTTCTAAAAAATATTAAGAAGCGATGGTTAAGGAACTCCAAACGTAAAACGGGAACAATGCAAGGATGGTTTAATTCTGTAGGTAGATTGGGGATAAAAAACTATGGGTAGAAAATTATTTTCATTTTATTTTGAAGGCTGTAGCCTGTATCTTCTGCGTATGTAACCTCTACCGTCACTTTGCATGCAAACGGGTACGGGTACTCTCAGATCTCAAAGGCTAGAAGGTAAAACCTATGACAAGTAGTGCCTAGTTTGTTCTTTTACATTAGTTTTTATTGTTCGTAGTTTTACATTTAAATATTAATGTATGTCGATGATTGCTTTTCTTTTAAGAACAGCCGATTTTCAAAAGATTAAAACTAGGGGTGGGCCGACATTTGTTTTACATTCGGGTTAACCGAACTTCGGCAGCTTGAACCGAACTTTGTCATTCGGCCGAATTTCGGTTAAAATGGCGAACATTCGGCACTAAATATACTTGCACTTTCATAATAGAAATTAATGAAAAAAACATATCTGTAGTAACAGTGAAATAAAATAAGTCTGATACAAGAACTATAATACTCATTCAAAGTAATTTACTTATTTGAATTAGAAAAAGTAATCATACGTGATAAACAAAAAACTTAAATTGGTCTTTTAACGACCAGTCTCAAAAATTTTAGGTTATTTAAACAAACAAAACACAAAATTAAACCGCTCTTCTTACTGACCAAACCAGCCTTAGAAATCTTTCTTATTTAATCAAAAAACTAAATTTTACTGCCCTTCTCAACAAGTCTAAGAAATCTCTCTTACTTAATCAAAAAAACAAAAATTTTGACTTTACTTTAACTTTACAAATGACTAGCTGGCTAACGGCCCCGCGGTGAAGCGCGGAGTGCGGGCGGGGCACATCTACGAGGGCTGCTATTTATGTATCCGGAACTGGCCACTTACAAGAACAATATTTAAAAAGTAATTACAACATTTGAAAATAGAACTCTTTGGTTGAAGAATACATTTTGTTTCATGTGACTGTCAATTATTTTTCCATTGGGGCGTCATTTTGAAAATTGCGTGTCTTCATTTGCCATGGATTTAACGCGTGAACATTTTAGTGCAATGATTTACTACGATTTTCGGCGTGGGCTAAATCAACAACAGTGCTTTATTCAACTCACCGCAACTTTTGGAGATGAAGCACCATCAAAAACCACTGTTTATCACTGGTACAGTGAGTTTAATCGTGGGCGGTCTATGCTCACGGATGAAAATAAAGAAGGTCGCCCAAAAACAGCTGTTGTCCCACAAAATATAGATGCTGTGCGGGAACTAATAATGCGTGATTGTCATGTTACATATCGCGAGATAGAGGCGTCCTTAGGCATAAGTATGACGAGCATACATAAGATATTACACGAACATTTGGCTGTAAAAAAAATATGTTCGCGTTGGATTCCGCACAACTTGACAATCGATCAAAAACGGGCTCGTGTCGATTGGTGCAAAAAAATGATAAAAAAATACAACCGTGGTACGTCAAAAGCCGTTTATAATATCTACACAGGTGATGAATTTTGGATCTATGCATATGACCCCGAAACTAAACAACAGTCAACGGTGTGGGTGTTCCAAGATGAGCCGAAACCAACAAAAGTTACTCGTGCAAAAAGTACTTTGAAGCAAATCGTCGCCTGTTTTTTTGGAATTAATGGACATGTGGCTACAGTGCCATTAGAGAATCGTAAAACGGTTAATTCTGAATGGTATACGACCATTTGTTTACCAGAAGTCTTTGAAGAAATAAGAAAGGACAACCGACAACGCAGAATCATATTACATCACGACAATGCTAGCTGTCACACCTCAGCTGAAACAACTCAGTTTTTGGAGGGTCATAAGATCGAATTGACTGGTCATCCGCCGTACAGCTCTGATTTGGCACCTAACGATTTCTTTTTATTTCCATATGCGAAGAACAAATTAAGTGGTCAACGTTTTTCGAGCCGCGAAGAGGCTGTTGATGCGTTTAAAATGCACGTTTTGGAGATAGCTCAATCAGAATGGAAAAAGTGCTATGAAAATTGGTTCCAGCGTATGCAAAAGTGTGTCGATCATCGCGGCGAATATTTTGAAAAGCAATAAAACCATATTAAATGATATATGTTTGTTTCTTTTTTTAATTCCGGATACATAAATAGCAGCCCTCGTAGCAATATTTGCAGCAAGTGCGTAAACAAGTCACAACACGAAAAACCGCGGCGAAATTGAACCGAAGTTCGGCCGAACTTCGGCCGAATTTTTCATTTTTACCGAATGTTCGGCCGAAGTTCGTATTCGGTTCAAACCACATTCGGCCCATCACTAATTAAAACGTTTTGTTTGTGTTGTTTATTGTAAGAACATAGATAATATTATAGATTTTGCAGCATCATTTATACTATAAAGTTTCCTAATTAGTTTCTATAAGTTTCTTGATTCAAAAGTGTTGGTTTCTCATATTATTTGTGTATCATTGACGCCAACAATTACAATGTTAGCTGCAATATCTAATTTTCTAAATAGGTATGTATAAGTATTATGAACCTATATTTTCATAATTTACAATAAACATATCGACAATCGATATCTAGGTATATATTTTCTAGTAATAATAGTGGATATCTATAATATTTTCTCTATCTAAGTACAAAGAGTTTGATAACATTAGCTAATGATTTTTTGATTTATAATAACACTTGGTCAGGGAGTATATGGAGTCCAATTTTGAATCGGAAATATTAAAATTAATAAGCGTATCATTACTATGGGATAAAGTTACATCTAAGTAATAGTATTATTACATTAGTTTAATACTATGATGATGTTTATAATATTATTATGTTACGCTCAGCGATAGCGTTCTAAGCCCTATAATTATTAATAAATTACGTAAGGTACATCGCACATGTACATTAGTACATACAACGTCCTATCGAATTAGAGCAAAGCCTATTTTTTAATGATTTAATACTTAGTAGAATCGATTACAGCAATAAAAAAAAGGTTTTGTGCTACTTTGATAGCACGTGCTGTAGTAACATTTCGCAAGTTTAACGGACCTATATGATATAATATAGCGGTCACGCGTTCAAGCATTCTGGGTTCTCATTCTACGTTCGAGCGGTCAGTCACATAGGGCACAGAATACATAATTTATAGTACAAGTACACGGGCAATTTTGACGCGGTCAGAACGCCCCCTGTGTAAGTATATTATCTATGTAACGTAAACCGTAATACAACACGAAGAACGCAAAGCTGACCGCTTGAATGCCTGACCGCGTAACCGCTCTCTGTCTGATTGGTCCATAAAGAGCCAGCATCAGACAAAAGAAACTTTCTACGCCTCTGAAAGTGTAACGCACTGAAAATGAGTGCATTATCAGTAGGTAGGCTTCTTCACCTAGATAGGTTCGTAATAATATCATACAAAATATTACATGTTAATACTGTAGGTAAATGCTACCAAATACAGGTATAAAATGTGAATATAATATTATAACAAAAATATTATGGTCTAGTTATAGCTGGATTTAAAGGACCAATTTCGGGTGCTTATAACACTTAGATATTTGTCGATTTCTTGTTCTCTCAGTTTTTATGCCATTGTCTTATTGATATTATAACTATGAAATATTTACAACCGTATTTCTTCTTATATATTATAATATTATTATTCAGAAGAAAGCTACACTATAAGTTGCTTTAGAAGTGGTATATGCTTTATACATTAAAAATCTAAATATTAAAGAAATAGTAGGTAAGTATATACTATAATGTTATACAGTCATAATAAAAACGGCTTGAAAATGCCAGCTGGCAGCTGAGATTTTCCTGCAATAAAAACAAGTTTATCCCGAAAAAAGTAGATAAGTCCTTAATGATAGTAGATAGGTAACTACACAGAATTTATAAGATAAAAAATAATTTAAAATACTGAATAAAATAGTTTCTAAAATATACAAAATACAAATTTATTGTAGATAGTACCTGGGATTTTATTAATAAAAGTGTAGAGAAGGAGACCGTATATTATACAAAATTCCGTCTATCGAGGCCTGCTCGTATGAGATAAAATTTAAACACTAAACTAACGTATAGTTATACTAGTTCCCGGCGCGCTACCGCATTGTAAATACACCGTTATTTTAAACAAATCTGCATTACCGCTATCTATTAATCATAGTTACGAACAAACAAACCGATTTTAATTATTATACATAACACAAAGTTCTATGAGTCGGCACGAACCGCGATGCGGTTTCTCGCCACCGACCAATTTAAAATCACCTCACTACTTTGTCTTCCAATTTCGCAATAAATATACAAGTTAGTCGGCTATGATTGTGCTACTAGGACATCTTTACTTCTATTTCATCTAGGTAAATAAATAGCCTTAAACTATTGAAACAGACTACGAAAACAAATCGGCGTATTCAGTTACAAAAGTGGGGACAAAATTCTTAAAGAAATTATTTAGACTACAATATCGCATCAAAATAAATAAAAACTTATAACGGAAAAAAAAGATTGTCAGGACTAATATTACAATAGGTGGAGTTTAGAGGTCTCATATACCACCGAATGTTAGATACTAATTAGCTAATTTACATACTCGTAATTTACATACCCTACTTACACTTAATAAAATCTCCATTTTACACAAAAAGGCTAGATAATTTTGGTGCATTTCAGCGAGCAAAAGAACACAAAGTAAAGCTTTTAGCGAACAGCGTATCGCTTAGCTTTTGTTCAACAACGAATGAAACATATTGTAACAACTCGACTTAACGCTATTTACAAATGAGGCTAAATATTATTCCTCCGGCGCCGGCGTCACATTCTCCTCTTCCTCTTGCTTAGCCCGTGCCTCCGCATCTGTAATTTTTAGTATACTATGTAATCTACGGGTAATTTTAGCCATTAAAATAATCTCATCGAATTATCGGGCGTAATTGTATTGTACAGTAGCATGTACTGTTGATTGTACAAGTAGCATTACTTGTTCGCGTAAGTATTGGACGATTCCGCTAGAGACGACCCTTAACACGAATTTTTAAAGTATAGCATTTGTTAAATTTTTTAATGAATTATAAATAAAAAGATGTATATTTACTAGCAAAAGAACTTTTATGAGTAAAAATTGTAATTTGAATGATTTAGAGCTTTTTGAAGTGTTATCATCTAACGGCGCGAGAAAAACTGCTTATGCCACACATGATCATTTTTACTCTAAATCACTAGCTCGAAGTTGAATTTCATTACATAATATTGACTGTATAACATAAGTTTCTATTTCGGTGCAAAAAAACAACAATTTTGAAATAGTTTTCAAACATTATTAAAGGAAAATTGCCATGGTTGCACCCGCGATAAAAAAGGTACAAAAGTTTAGTTTTCTCGCTAAAATATGTTGTTAATAATTTAAAACTTTGTGAAAGTAAGGAGAAATGTGAGGGAAATTAGAATTAATCATTGGGACAAACTATTTTATTATTTTTAGTAAAAAAACAGAACCTTTCAAGTAGTTGCGCCCGCGATCGAAGCAGTACAATTGGAAATGCAACAAATTATTTTTTGACTATTCTAGTGATTTTCGTCTTATTTTATATTATTAAGGTAAACAGTAACGTTAGATTATATTTGTTATCAATACTTTACATGTAATTAAGATTTATAAAAATTTGAATGGAGTCACATCGTGTTTTATATTTTTCGAAATATTTCATGTATTACTTAACAGATGTTTCAAAATGATGATTTATATTCTTTTACTTTTAAATATTTTAGAAGAAATGCTACAAATGACAGGAAAAATCATAAATATTTAATATTTTTCTTTGAAAAAAATATTGTTACTTATAATTCTCCCATATTCTTTTGAATTAAAAATATAAATTTTGAATTAAAGGTTTGCTGTAGTTCGGTTTTATGACAATACATCGAAAAAGGTTTGCTTAAGTTATATTTTTTAATTGTTTTTAGTGATTTAGACGATTTCTTTTCTCAGATCGACAAATGATTGATTATTAAAAAATAATAAATTTTTAAATAGTATTATTACAATTCACTAATAATATTATGTATTGCATATCAAAAATGTAGAAATTAGTCGCAGACTTATGAATAAATCCAATTTCTTTAGACTCGTTGCGCCCGCGATATTCTGATGTTGCACCCGCGATCGTGAAAATTGTTAATAATTCCTAGTACTAATTACTTAAATTAATTGTATCTAGTTAAATCATTTCTTTGTCTTATACACTTTTGAAATATGGGTTAATAAATTACTAAAAGTTCCACAATTAGCAGTATTCTCAAATGAACTCGTCCGAGTTCTTAATAGAGGACCAATTTGGTTGCACCCGCGATAGTACTTCAAACATGTTTTGTGGCTTTTCTTAGATTTAATTTTAGTTTTAATTTACAATTTACGATTGAACTAGTTAAAATGTATCCTATATATTAATAAATGTGTTTTGTTTTGTTAGTAGGACGCTTTAAGTGCGTCAAAATGTTGCACCGGCGATAATGGAATCGCCCGATTATTTTGTAAATAATATGTATTAAACCATTATTAACCATAACTAAGATCTAAGACTTCGTAGTAGACTTTAAATTATTACATGGTAAATGACAAAATACTACAACCTTTAGCCGCCTGCTCCTTCCATATTTTCTTGTTGTCTGTAAGGCAAGTGATCCACGGCTTCTTGATTTTGAATTTAGAGCTGGTTTCACTGGCTGAAAAATAGAATACTGTTTAGATTTAAAACATTTATATTATTTTGTAAAATATGAAATTATAATAATACATAGACGAATTAATAGCAGATCCAGACCTTATAGTAATAAAATGTATCTACCGTTAATTTAAGAACTTATGGCATTCATTTAACATTAAAAATAAAGGGCAGAGTCTATCTACTCAATTTTTTGTTGAACGTGGGTTACATTTTAAATTATATTCAAAAATATTTGCTACTTGACGTTGCTCGCAACTTCCTTGTACCCAGGACCCTTTTTCGGGACTCAAAATACCTTTCCTTAAATTCGATTTAGCGGTTCGAGTCGAGAATACCGAAGATATAACAGATAGACTATTTGGCATTTATAATAGCATGAATAACGCTTGTTTTATTCTCCTTGGATATTCCTTACCTGTGTTTTCTTCACTAATTGGCTCCTGGCTGGTTGTGCTGGTGGAGTTCTTTGTGCTAGTGTGCAGCGGCCCCAGGATGCATTCTAGCATGTCAGCGCACACGCCCATACTCGGCTCAACGATGAAGTCTATGAAGCCGATCTGAGATTCCGCCACGAGGGTGTTGTTCCTGTCGCACAGCGGGCTGAACGGCAGACCCATCTCCCTCTCCTTGTCTCCCTGCAGGAAGAACTCGTCGAGAAGACTCATCGTCCAACGGTGGTGGAGGTCCCAACGCTGAAATGCGAAAAGATTCCGATTTAGACTCAGCGCCAAAGTAAGGATTACTCCTTAGAGAGCTTTCTGAGACTTGTGAGAATGGATTGGAAACAAATATGTGAAAATGGACACAAAAATATCGATATTGTTTGTATTATGTATTAAGATTAATATGATAGTATCGCGTAGCCCGTACTTTAGCTACATAATATATAACTTTGTATCCGACAATGATAACTTTATAAAGTTATTGTTGTTGGATGTGTTGCTAAAATCGCGTTACTTGCAATCATTTTAGCAACATAACACAACTGACAACCACTAAACTTACTTAAATTAAAATGTTGACATGAGCCCCATAAATTATCTGTCAAACTCTTCATTAAATTGAAGATTAATCATAATTAAATGTCTCTGAGTACGACGGTTAACCAGTAAGAGTTTAGAGACTTGTGACCTAATCGAATACGATAAACGCCTTCATGATAAGTGCGTTTAGCGTTTAGCAATAAATTATCATGTGTTAAACTGATTAAGATAGAAATTGTAAAAAAATACCTTAGCCGGATGCGATATATCACAGCAATGCAGCACCAGCGACGCCGCTTTGGACTTGTCGACAGCGGGCTCGGCGAGCGACAGCAGCGACCGCATGTTCTTCAGCTGCTGGAAGTGGAACGACATGTCGGTGGCCAGCACCATGTCGATCACCAGCGTCCGGAACTCCCGGTACTCGTCGCGGGATAAATTCTGCAGGATGTTGCTGTCCTCGTCCCTCATTAGCCTGGCGAAAAGGACAACATTGTATTTTTTTCATCCTTACCGTACCCGTAAAAAGGCACATTTAAATTTACTTGTAAAAGCTCTAAAATAGTTTTCAGTATTAGTAAATAATATCTACCTAATTTGGATAGTATTTTTCTCTAACCTTTTGAGATGAGAAATATATCTACTACCTAAATCATGAAGGTTTATTTTAAATATTGAAAAAAAAAAACAACAATTCCCAGAGCTACTTTTTGGTTATCTTCAAAACAAGCAATCAATATTTATAGGTGGAAAAGGCGTTAATAAAAATTACGGTCAGAATTGGACGACCTAAAAGTTGAAGGGACGGTGGAAACGGGACGGGCCCTGGGGAAATTATGTCGTGATAAAACGAATAGACGACTCTAAACTCCTTTCTCACATTGTGCGAGTTCGACGTGTTCGCCGTGAAAATATGGCCGACCTACTTTCATTCATCTTCTCCGAATTTATCTTTGCGAAATAGAAATCCTTAAAATAGATAACACGAGCTCTGAAGCTATAATATTTAAAATAGGTATGCTTATTAAGAATGAAAGTCCGATATAAATATGAATATTAGGATAGGTAGATGATAGGTAGAAAGATTTCATGAATTAATTGTTGTCGTATCACTCGTACTTTTATCTATACGTTTGACTACGAGTACTATAAATAATAGCTCTGAAGAGGTTTTTTGGCCTTTTCTAGGTGGTTAAAATATGTTAATTTCGCGTCAGGACTCAGGACCCGTGACTAGCCCAAAATGCCGTAATATACCATTTCGTAATAAACTTTTGCCGGTAGGAACTCCAGAAGTGCAACCAGAATTTTTTTAGCTGTTACGGCCGGTACGCATAGAGTGTTACCTGTTTTTTCAGTTGTTAAAACACGGGAATCTAGCCCACGACCTTCGTAATCTACTGGTCTCAAAGTGTCAAAAGTGTTAATCACCTGAAAGCGGCGCTGATGTGGTGGTTCTCGAGCACGGCGCGGTCGTTGTACAGCAGCGCGGTGTCCGTGCCCGACATCACGTGGAAGTTGTTGGTGGTGCCCGTGTGCTCGAAGTCGTGGATGATCGCCGCCACCAGCGTCGCGAATATCTCCAGGTCGGACAGCCAGTTCTGAATATGGATGAGAGTTGATGAGGCGTTAATAGGAGTTGTTCTGGAATATGAATAAATGAGCATAAATGTTGTCTACAGTCTGGGCGTGGAACTGACTTTTTATCCAAAGACCCATGGATAATGACGTGTGGAAACAAAATAGAAATAAAAATATATTTTTATATTTGGGAGCAAATAAAACTATCTTGATCTACATTTCTGCTGCGAATTATTATTATGGTTAGTCATCGGTAATACAAATAATAATTAAGTAATCAAAGTAAATAACCAAGAGCTTACTTAGATCCTTAAGTAGAGTAGCTAACTAAAATTGATAGATATCTCTGAAAGATATACTTAACTATTTATATCTTTCGGAGATATCTATCAATTTTGCAAATCTACAACAAAAGAAAATCACTGCAATACTCCACATTAAGATGTCATACAGATTGTACGTAATAAGTTATAAATAAGTAGGTTGTTACTGCGGGTTCGTTAGCCATTACAGCCGACAGTTAGTGCGGGTGTTACGGGCTGTAACCACTAATGGGCCGAAACGCTCCATGTCGACGCTACTACAAACAGCTAACATGTTACACAACATACTATGTTATATACTAGCTCCTTAAGATATTTGTTGTGAAGCAGATATTGTTAGGGGTTATAAGTACACAGGTCTTGATGTCTTTAATAATTGTAATTTATTGATACTTTAATATTTAGGGTAAAAAATTGAAAACATAATATTTTTATATATTATCAAAATCATATTATTATAGTTGCAAAACTATTACTATTCATTTTTTTTTCAAAGCAGATGAAATGAGATAAAAGATTTGTCAGCGAGAAAAAATAATTTAAATATTATTAAATGTAGCGTGCTACGCGCTTCTACGGGCTAAGATTGGTATTGCATAATAATATTATTATTATTTAGTTGAAACTTGAAATTCATGTTTGAGCCTTCGATCACAAAGCTTTGAGCTCATAAATTATGTTGATGCGCTTAAACTAGAACATAATTTCGTTGTAGTTTAAACTTGGTTTAAACAGGAAAAAATACTTAAAAGGAACGCGGGATGCCTCAAAAAGTTATTCAAATTTAGAACAAATGAAAGTACTAAGTCCACAAACAAAGATCATGCATTTCAAATTCATATGAAGATTAACATTTTCTTTGTTCGGAATATTTGAACTTCGTACGGATGAAAAAGAAGCTTAAAATTTAATCCGGGAATGTGGGTATATCTGAATAAATTATAACAATAAGATTAAGAAACACAAAAGAAATTTTAATGTTGTTAAACAAACCAAATAATGTTGTTAACCGAAACATTTATTAGAGTTTTCGAATGCAAATTTATGGGTTGACAAAGTAATTTTTGCTTACATTTGCAGCGTTAGTTAGTTGTAGAATTAGTTTTCTCGAGTTTCCTCAACTTATTAATTAGACTTTTATTCTAGACGAAGTAGGGATTTAATTCGCCGTGCTACACACTCACTCTGCATATCGAAATGTATATTTTTATTTAAGTCGTCTTTTGCCTATATCCTTTTTTCTTTGTAGTAAATTTGTTTGTACCGTTGAACTAAAAATGCATCTTAATCCACTGTAAGTCCATCACGCCATTATTACCTTACCCTATGATATTTATTCATACATCCATGTTATTATAACGTATGTATGAAGTGTATGTTAACACTTTATTATACCACACAAAGCCTACACAATATTTAGGATCGCAGTGGGCGCTAGCTAACTTTCATTTGCGGGGCGACATGAAATATGGCGGGCAATCTCAGCCACTTTCGTCGTTTTGTCTCCCAACAATTTCAGCTTTTGTTACACTCACAGACATAGGTCAGTTACACTAGTTTGCGGTGATTTTTTTTTTCAGAGGGGTAAGCATGAGTTCTTGTAGACAGCTATGCACTCGAATATTAATGAATAGCTTCGTCCACACTGGGCCTTTTTTTGTTCATCAAGGGCATGCGTTATAGCGCAGTCAACAGCGAACGTGAGGCATGCCCGTGACGCGCGTTGAAATCGTAGCGCTCGCTATGATACTTTTCTTTCAACGCGGTCGGATTTTGACGCATTCTATTATTGAATATGCCAAACGAAAGTTGAATAAAAAGAAGATGACGAAAATTGAAGATGAAATTGCATAATGTGGACATAGCTTATATAGAAGTTATCAAAAGTGTACAGAGCGCGTCTATCAAAAGCGCGGTTAAGGCGACGCCTTGATAATTTGGCTGTAGCGATGCCGATTTTTCTCAGCAATGACTAAAGCTAAGAAATTGAAGTTCGTTGTCAGTATTCATCATGTCTTTGTCTTTGAATTGCCCATAGCATAACACGATTGGACAACTTTTATAGCACAGAACAATCAATCGAAAAGACCTCTGTAAAAAAAGGGATTCCTATTTTTCCAACAGAGGAGAATAATTTAAGGTTCCAAAATTTGTACATAAATTGGTTCAAGCATGCACTTTAATTTGTGCATAGCTTATATGAAATGTATGTATGGTTTTTAAATTATGCGACAAAAACCATTTTGTCGCTTACGCCCTTTCCATTTTTTGCTGTTCCATTGCTTGTTTTCTATGAGAGGCCGGGCCGGCCTCTCATAGAAAACAAGCAATCTAAAACATATTCAACACGGTTTCTTACTTTAACGCTGTGTCACCTTAACGACTTTACCTCATTGTGATGCAGAGATTTAATATCATTACTTGGGACCACAAGATACATTTTGGTGAGAATATCACGGTCTCAATAATTTTGAATGAAATAGAAATAACATTTAAACTGGGAGCGCTACGTGGTAAAAGTATCTAATGTGAGTTAGATAATATTTCATATTCACGGCTTTGTCCATTTTCATAGTAAACTCATCTTTTTTTTTTCAAGAAATAAATGTGTCGCACTCCTACATCCATGCTTGTAAAAGCTAGATGGATTTGTCGCAGCGTCGAAATTATTATTTAAAAACTTATATTTACCATGAGTCCAGTCTGACATAGCATGTAGTGCACGGTCTGCGCGACGTCGGCCGCATGGAGGTTGTTGTGGTAGGGGTTGTGAAACCGGCAGTAACCCTCCTCTATCCGGCTCAGGAAATTCTCCAAGATCGTTGACGGCACCTACAAAAGGCAAAAGCATTTAAAATTAGTACAATTTGGCATTTTCGTTCAATAGTATTTAAGGGCATTTCTCTGTAAGCTCGTCAGGTCCCATACAAATTTTGTCCTGGGAATTATTTTTGACATTTGCCAAAAAAATGTGTACTATTTTAAAGAAAATTAACTTTTATTTAAGTTAGATAAGGAGGTCCACTAAATTTATGCGAATATTCCGAGATATTAGCGATTTTCTTAGAAATCGTGACAGGGGACTGTTAAGTGTGACAGATTTTTGTATGGTAGCCCCCACTAAATATTTATTTTATTTCAATTATATTATTAATTTTTAGAGTACAAATATAATTAAGGATTTTGTGAACATTTCAAGTGCCTACCTGTGGCCATTATTCATATCGAGCAAAAAAAGAAAAAAATCGAGTTTGTTGTATGGAATAAATTTTTATTTTATTTAAATATTTATTTTATTTCGTTTTTAGTATTTGATGTTATAATGGAAACAGAAATACATAATCTGTGAAAATTTCAGCTGCCTTGTTATCGTAGTTTTTGAAATATATCTCAGAGATATTTATCTGAAAACTGACTGATGGATAGACAGGCAGGCAGACAGACGAGACAGCGAAGTCTTAGCAATAGGGTATTGTTTATATCTTTTGCGCACGGAACCTTAAAGACGGTTTTTTCGCTTAAAAATCGAGATATCCAATCAAATCGTACAATTTAAGGCAGGGGACTGTTGCCAGGGTACTGTTTATTTCATGTTATACTGTTCATTTCAGTTAGATTTCAAGATATATCCTAAACGGATGTAAAATAGTTTTTAAATAATCTACTTATTAGTTTAGACATGAATAATACAAACAATAAACTAAATATTCAATTGGTAAAATAATTAACACACCTTTTATTAGTTACCAGAGGACTGTTTGTGATAGCGGTCCAAACACGTGTTCATCTTGCAAATGACTTTGTGACACTTAAAAAAAGGCGTCGTTTCTCCGCATTCGACAAGGTTGCCATTTTCACACTAATTGCGTTTTGTTTCAATCAAGAAAACGTTTGTAAATATTATAGTTTTTCATTTAAATGGATTGAAATTTTTGGCAGGGGACTGTTTAAAAATTCTGGGGACAAAGTTTACAGAAGTCTACTAAATATATAAATTGGCAGTGAGACTTTGTTTTACGAAAATATTATATATTAATCATTATTATTTGTAATATTAACCGCCTTATGTATGTAGTTTCATCAACTTCTTCGTAAATATCATTTTAGGTGGTGACGGTAGTGATAGGGACAGCCAGGGGACTGTATTTTCAGACCTTCTATCGCCTCTAGAAAAATACTTAGAACAGTTATGGTTCTGAAAACAAAAGGACTGTAAAGTTTCGAGGTTAGAGTTTTATTAGGAGTGATTATTTTATTAATTATTCAAATACTTTTTGAAAAAATCGGTCAGGACGATTTACGAGCTTACAGAGAATCGCCCTTAATAATATTAATCCTTCGATCGCGGATTCTTGGAAATGCTATTGTATTCCACTGTTGTCGCGATCACCGGTGCTCTTATGGAGCTTGAAGGATTAATAATTCATATAGGTGAAACCATGAAAATGGGACGTACAATGTACATCTTAGGGTTTCAGAAACCATTCAAAAAGTTAAGTGTGAACTTTATGTGTCATATTTAAAATACATAATTAAAAAGCTTAACAATTTCATTCTTACACATTTTGGAGTTATCATGTTAATTTGTCGTTAATAACTTTTCTACTTGCCGTACTATATCAAAGTTTCCGTCATACTCGGTTTCAGGTTTCAGTATTGTGACATAATAATTAATTACTGCAGTGACATTGATGACATGTACACGTCATTGTGGTAATTATATAATTGATAGGCGATAGCTTACTGATTGCGTATTGTGATAACTATACGCTTGAATGACACCTTAATATGGGACAGCCTGAATCAGATCTATCTGTTTTAACCGACTTTCAAAACGGAGGAGGTTTTATGTTCGTCTGTTTTTTTTGTATGTTCAACCATAATATTTATTGCAGTTTAACACGTGTTAAGTACATCCATATCCATACTAATATTAAATGCGAAAGTGTGCCTGTCTGTCTGTCTGATATTTAAATCTTTGTAAAACTGCTTAAGAATTCCGCGGAAACACAGTTTTATTTTGAGACAAAAAGTAGCCTATGTTTTAATTAGGAGAGTAAATTATGTACTATTTTTTAAATGTAAGAACTAAGTAGGATGTAACCGACATATACACAAATACGCCTTTATAATATTGGAGCTATGTCTAACAAAAAATACAAAGTAGGCCAATCAGAAGTACAACGCGTTCACACTAGTAATAAAAGAGAAACACTAGCAATCAAATCGAAAGTCCTTCCTTTAAGTACTTACTATTTGCTACAATTCGACCTTTTCTTAGTTTTTCAGCACTATCAATACATCAACTAAAAGGGACCTGATTTATGTCTTAGGATGTTCGTCTGCCGCCCAGGGCAAGTACTTTTATCTTCAGATCTACTGGTCTTTATCTTTAAGTTAAAGGCATTACGTCTTCGAATGACCTAGATAAAAAACTTTTTATTTGTATTTCTTTGAATCTGTAAGAAAATATTGTGTTATAACTAACGTGACCATTAATTTTTTTTGGCAGGGCGGAAAAATACAGAACACCCCCCCCCCCCCCCCGGGGTTTAGGTTTATCGAGGTTAAGGTTACCATTTTATCACGCCAACACTAATAGAAGCGAAGAACCGGAGGAAAATGTGGAAAATACGGGAAAAAGTATTTGAAAGGACTTATCTCACGAACTACCTATTGGAGCATATTGGAGCAATTTTTGTGTTATTTGGCACAGATAAAAAGTAGACCACGTGAATCCTTCACGTGGTCTACTTTTTATCTAGGCTAAGGCTTTTAATAGGCTATTCTTTTGGGCAAATTTTTCTGTGAAATTCCTAATTTACGCGGGCGAAGCCGCGCGGAACGTCTACTTATTGATATCGAGTAAAATATGACAGAATAGGGCGTTTCACACTGCGACGGTAACGACACGACACGATACCACAGAATAGATAAGGGCCACCGCACATTTTATACAATTTCAAGTTGGCCGACTATCGTACAAACTAAATTGCGTAGTGTCACAATTTAATTGGACAACTTCATCGTGTACGCTGCCAGCCGCAGACTTTTAGATTTAGTTGGTAAAGGTGTTGCTAGCCTAGCGACGTGCGTGTTAAAATGCGTAAGGGAGATCGCACACGACAGACTTTTGTGCGATCAAAGTCTGCGGCTTCCATACATTCCGCATGGCGCGCGCCATCAGATTGTATGGAAGCCGCAGAATTTGATCGCACAAAAGCCTGTTGTGTGCGATCTCCCTAAAAAGCGCGCTTTTATTGTGGCACTAATAAAACGAAGGCGAAAAGAAAGGAGAATATTTTGGGTGCATTCAACATTAAGTGACAGAATATTAGAATTAGTACGATAGTCAGTTTGTATGATAGTCGGCCAACTTAAAATTGTATAATATGTGCGGTGGCCCTCTATTCTGTGGTATCGTGTCGTGTCGTTATCGTGCAGTGTGCAAACGCCCATAGTCACGTTTGTTGTATGTATGCGTTACTAATTCCAGGCGTTACACGGGCATTTCAAACATAAAAATACTTTTCAATTATTGTCGTTTGGTCTGTTTGCAAAAGCGGGACAATTTCGGCCTCCCGGGGGACAGCGGGACAGACTGCCTGAAAGCGGGACTGTCCCGCCCAAAGGGGGACGTATGGTCACGTTAGTTATAACTTATAAGCTTACCGAAAAACGACTGTAAGAATTTCATTTGAAAAAACTCAGATAATAATTGGATGCTGTTAAGCATTTTGTATTATCCCACAAAAATACCTATTGACTTTTGAGTGCAGTCATGTTCGTTAGAACTTAGATTCTTGTTTAGAACAAGACTGCATTCATAACTTAACAATTTATTTTGTGGTTAAACAGAAAAGAAATTGTTTTAAAGAAAGTGCTTAACTTAAAATATTGAGATCAAAGTTCGTTTTGCGTAGAGAGGATAATATTTTTATAAAACGTCAATCTGTTCCCGAGATCTGTGAATATTTACCTACAGATATAAAGTGTCTCCCGCGGGGTGGCCATAAACCATTCAGCCACGTATCTGACGATGTAATCTGGAGCACCCGGAAACGGCGAAATAAAACGGAGTTGTAAAAGTAAATATGGTGGTATCAGCATTATTTTTACTGTATTTAATTGAGACTCTGTATCGAGAAAAAGGATAATATGCTGACCAATCGGTAGATTCAGCTAATACATTATACACGGTAATGATTTCGACGGTTAGATATTCCGCGAAAAAATATTTGTCTTCTTCTTTTTGAAAATGGTTCCGTGGATATTTTCTTATTCCTGATGTTTCGGCTAGTTTGCAGCGGCTCCGTTGACGGGTGGTTTTATATATGAATTTGGTGAAGTTATTAAAACTACTCGAAGTTTCGTCAATCACTATAGGGGTTCCGATCTACGTAGAACGTATTCACAGTATCGTGAAGCCGTGGTGTTTAACACTTTCGGGGACGCTCTCACTTGAGACTGTATACCAAAATGACACAGTAAATGCCCATACAAATTATACGACGTATGAGTACGTAGGCGCCCAATGAAAACATATTGTTTTATACACATCATGACACAACCGTTTTATCACGTCATCGTATCAATACGTTCCGTCATTAAAAGTAAAATTAACTAGACGTGTACGGACACAACGTGTCATAACGTCGAACATGTAACACTCCTCCTAACCCTCTTCTTGAAAACGTGATGAGGCAGGAGCTTGAGGTGATGGTGAGTTCACAGTGAGCGAATGATCACTCTCAACGGATTTATCCGAACCAAATTCTCCATCATCATCATTGTCGGAATCATCGAAAATGCTCATAGTCTTGGTTTGCGCTTATTCATCTAAAACACATAAAATAATCAATTTTGTCAGTATAAAATTATTAATTTATAGTTAAATAATGTTTTGTCTAGCGAAATAATAACATATAAATAAAATAAACTAAATACTTAAGATATTTTGTCGCGGAAAATATTACAATGCGCCACGAAATGTTACCCTGATGCGAGCACACCTCCGCAGTGACGCAGCCGCACCGAATGTAGGAGCGCGGGAGGCGCGCGGGACGTATGAACACGTTGTGCGTATGCGAGTAACGTCACCGCCAACTGTCATCGGCACTTATTGAAATAGTTTAAAACCTACTCTACGTGACAGTAGAGCTTCGGGAATTTTACATGTTGTGACACAAGATACATTCAATGGGATTTTAACTTGAACGTTAATCGGAAATGAACGTTCTGCTGTAAAATCCAAATGTTATTTGGACGTCATCGTACGTTGTGCCGTATCAAAATTTCGAACTAAGACGTATAATGTCGTTCTGTCCTCGAAAGTGTTAATTAATTTCAAAGAAGTGTATTTTTAAAGAAATCACTATAATATGCGATTGGATAATTCGACGACTAGGCTATGTGAGGATTATTAGTAAATTACCTATAAACATTGGGTGTTTCACTGCATAGACCAAAATCTAGTAACAATAATAAAAGTGTAACGTAATTAATGCCAAAACAACATTTTCCGGATCAGCTAGTTATATTCTATCAGATAAGTTGATTCCTAGGCAGATGGGGGACCTACGTATTTTGGTCGCGTTAAGTCAAACCCATCAGACTGGTCACAATTAACATTGAATTGACATGATCCGACCAAATGACGTTGGTCCGTCAACTGCCTAGAGATCAATTTCCTCTACAAACCTTGAACTTGTGTATCATGCCGTATCGGTTGAGTAGCTCGTAGCCGAGGTACTTGACGGGGGCGCCGGCGGAGGCCTCGTGCAGCGCAAACACGTCGAACGACCACTCGTCCAACGTCTGAAACAAATTGTTGGTACACTTTTACAAGACCGCGTTTTACTAATTTGGGGAGGTTAAGAAAATATTGTTTTTATTTACAAGAGAGCGCCAGGGGGATGCTTATGATTTCTACAGGGTGTGTAGGGTGTGTGTGAGTCACCTGTATGGAGTTCACTGTAACAGTTTACAGTAGTAGCGCTAAAAGACATTTTTTTCACCATGGAAAAAAAACAATTCATGACGTGATTTGTACTTATGGTCAAAATTTGTCCACACAAATCACAAAAAAAGCTCTTCCAGCGCTGTTGCTTTCACAGTGAACTCTATATAGGTACGGGACACAGACACACCCTAAAGTATTACCTATATCACTTAATATTAGACCTTGTAGAGTGTGTATGTAATGGAGGCACTACATATGGCTATTTGTATTTGCTATTGGCTATTTGTTGCATTTAGCAAAATTATTGACGTATACACAAACAAGCAAATAAAGGCAAATAAATAGGCATGTGTGGAAACACATGGACGTCAAATACCAAACTTTTACTTGATTTTGTTTACAGTGCGACAAGGTTTTAAATGAACGTAGGTGGTGGCGCTGCTCGTAAAGGAGAACTGTCAAAAATGACGTTTTTGTATGATAGCAGCGTTAGTTCCTTTTTTCGCCACGTTCATTTAAAGCCTTGTCGAGCTGTACTATCCGCAGTATCTCTTATTACTCTGAGGCTGTACTTGCCTATTTGACTCTTTTGATATGCGTCAAAAACCGACAAAGGTACGGGTACGTGTATTTGGTATTGGTCATATTTGTCAAATAGGCAAATAAGGCCAATACTTGTCAAACATACCGGCTACACATGGTGATTGTTTGGCGAATTCATCAAATACGCAAATACAAAAAGCCATGTGAAGTGCCTGCATATAAAGTGTTTACACAAATCCATATCCATACTAATCCATACTTAATATTATAAATGCGAAAGTGTGTCTGTCTGTCTGTCTGTCTGTCTGTCTGTCTGTTACCTCTTCACGCTCGAATCGCCGAACCGATTTTGCTGAAATTTGGCATGGAGATTCTTTAAGTCCCGAAAGGACATAGGATAGTTTTTATCCCGGAAAAATGTACGGTTCCCGCGCGATAAACGAATTTTGGCGCAACGAAGTTGCGGGCGTCATCTAGTAACTAATATTGTTGTAAAAAAATGGCAACCAAATCCTATTCTTTTTATTTTCACAATACGCGTTAGTTAAACTTTCATCTATATTATAGTGCCACCATCTTGTTGACATTTATTTTTATGTCGATGATTTTTAATCCCACAGAATCTATAGGATTAAAAAATCATCGACATAAAAATAAATGTTCATAAAGTGGCACTTAAACCGATTGTTCCGCCTACCAATTTCGCTGATATATGCCAACATTTTTACACAGAACTCTTGATTGCTTTCACAGCTTTCGATTGCATTTGCAGTTTTTTTGTTTGATTTGTTACATTTTTGTGTAAAAAAGCAGTCGAATTGTTCAGGCTTTTTCTCTATTGGCTATTATCTGAGTAATATGGCATTACTCACATTAACACGCGGAAATGGAATAAGAGGGAAAAATGTGTGAAAAGAAATAAGCGTAAAACGAGCGCTTCTTGGAAGTACATACATACACGAGTCGCAGAAATTGAAAACCTTTTATGAAATACCGGAGGTTCCAGGGACAAGTATCCGTTGAAGACGATTACAATATTTATTGAAAATACGAGACCATCGTCCGACACGTCTGTCAGATATACATAGTGCTTTTAGTACTTTCGGACGTGGGCTCACTTTTAAAAGGGAGGAAATGGGCGTAATCTCCGCCCGTCTGGAAAATTCTAAGTTGAATGTTATATCGAGTCAAGTGTTACTTCCATACTAATATTATAAACGCGAAAGTGATTCCGTCTGTATGTCTGTCTGTCTGTTACTTCTTCAAGTCCAAGCCGCTGAACCGATTTTGTTGAAATTTGGTATGGAGGTACTTTGAGTCCCGGGAAAGGACATAAAATATTCTCTTTAATACCTCGATCGCAGGAACTGCAGACACAATAGATTTTCAATTGTTATGCGGCAGCCGGGTGCCGCTTGGGGATTGATGGGTTAAAAACAAAAACAATCATAAAGTAATATAATAATAGCTTCCACACCGGTTTCGGTGACGGTAGCCGGTTTCATTGAAACCGGGCCAGCTACGCAGGAGCAATTTTATAGTGCCCAAGTGTGTGCGCAGTACACAAGAGCACTCTCTGTTCCTTCACTCTCATAACCCAGTGGGACGGCAGACCGACACGACTGGCGAGAGATCAGGCGCAGGACCGACTTTTTACATGTCCATCCGACGCATGGATCATCCTTGTCACACAATCAGGTGATCATCCTGCATTGTCCTAACCAAACTTGGAAATATCATGTTTCCAACGCGGGAATCGAACTCACGACCTCGGAAGTCAAGAGCCGCGCTCTATACCACTAGAGCACGGAAGAGTAGGCAGTACCTATCTAGTTTGAACTAATAATATTTATGATTCGAGTAAAACAAGAAAACATAATCCACGTTTAATTTCAGACGAAGGTGTTTTAAACGAAGCAATGACAGTTAGATTAATTTGCAATTTAGAGCAGTCCACGTCTTATCCACTTAAGCTTGTTACGAAAGCTTATTAATTAAAATGCTAATTCAAATTGCTTAATGGGCGTCAAAATTCACGCTTGGGTCTCGGCGATAGCATTTTATTTATAAAATAAAAACAATTTATCATGATTGGCTCAGGAGTAATGGAGAGGATCCCGCGCCTCCGGCGTTCCAACCGTAATTTAATTACAATGCGCAGCTCTACTTCTAACATTGTTTACCGAACTATTTATCTTTCATTTATTAGTATTACCTTTTAATAGGTTATTTGAGTACGTCTGATTTTCATTATCTTGTGTACATAAATATATTTACATTAAAACAGAAATTATATTTACCCGGCTACTTATAACAATTCAGATATCTACTACAAACTTTACAGCCAAAATATAACTATAATATAATATTTGCGAGCGAATTCGGAGGTGAAAGATCTCGTAAGACTCAGAATTAATTCCAAACGTTAATTTGAGAACACTCAGGTATTAAGCGGTGTTTGGAAAGTACTTATCACTAGATGTCGCACACGACAAACTAAGCTCGGTTGATACGCTTGTTTACTAAATAAACTGCCGTCGATTAATTCGACAACTAACTAGGCGCATTACGATAGTATTACAAGCTCGTAGGTTGGTATCTATTTTAATCTCAGGAACGTGCCGTCGAGTGACATATTTTAACTTAGAAATGTGCCTTTAAAGTGCTGATTTGCTCGTTTATTTCATTTAAGCAGATAATGAATCTTTTTAAATAATCTTATACTGCCTTTGATGCAGTCTCGTTCTGACTATAAAACGGTATTTTCGTAAAATGTCAAACCAATGTTAGGCGCGTGATGATTGGCCTAAAGTCATTATTATTTATGTTCAAAATCAAGACAATAATATCAATTATCAAGACAATATGTCCTCGAGAATTTGGGTTCAAGAGCCTCATTCAAAATGCGTAATATGATTATGATTCGAAATCTTCACCGCGCGTCAATAAACTTTCGCAGCTAAGTGTAGCGTGAGAAGTTTTCGAGTCCGAGGCAAACCCCGCAGGTAGCGTAGACTATACCTTGAGGACTCTGACAACATCTTGTGGGAACTGCATGAGGGCCGTACTAGTGACCCGCCTGTAGATCCTGTCCACGAATATCCCCGCCCTGATCGCGTGCGCCACCGACCGGAACTTGGGCTTCTCGTCCGACTTCCGCTTTGCCGTCGCCAGCTGCCTCGTGAACGTGGACGCCAGCCACTCCCGCACTTCTGGCGGCACGGCGTCCGGTTGAACCTCCGATAACTCATCGTCTTCGTCCGCTAGTCTCCTGTTCACATAAACTCAGTTTAAACAGACGTAAATACAGTCAACATCAACAATTAGTACCGTCAAAAGCTGTGAATCCATATAAAAATATCAACTCTCGGTATCAGTTTTCCATGAATTGTTTCAGCACTCGAAACTGATGAATTCACTCACTCAAAATAAATAGAATAATTTCGGTGCTTCGAGTGCCGCATCCCGCGTTTTCTGAATGAATAATCAATAGTATAATATTGCGAAATTTTACTTTATTACTGCCGTTTCCAAATTGGAGTGTAACAACAAAGAATGCTTTAATCAATTGAAGTGCCATTATTATACGCTGTTATTATAATTTATAACTGAGTACTATTGAACGCGTTTCAAAAAAATTGTATTTCAAACGAAATTAAATTGTCTGATACACGCTAATATCACTAGCAGCTTTTAATACTGGAAGATATAATCTACTAGTAGATGATCTAATCTAAAGAGACCTAACTAATAATAATAATTGTAAAATTAAATAATTTTGAAAATACCCTCTAAAACCATGCGTCATACTGCCGTCTGTTGTTTGTAAGATTCTGGTTCTATTCTAGTTATTGTTGAATACATTCTGCTTGAAATACCTCGAAGGGACTAATAAAAGATTTATATTCAGAAGCTCCTTATTGTTACTTTCCATAATACTCCCTCCATACGTAAAATATTCTCTTGAGAAGTGAAAAATTCAAGATTAGTTAAAGTTAACGAAGAACAGTGAGAGAAAAACAACCATGCGGGGGTTAACGTTTAGATAGCATGCAGGGTGCAAACACAAATAATTGCTTTCCATTGAAAGGAATATTTTGTGGTTTCTTATAAAAATATTTGCAAGGCAGAAAACTTATCCAATTTTTTTTTCTTTGTGTGACGTAGCTACTTATCGGAAAAATGTAGTGACGTCGAATAAGTATTCCCTTGTAAAAATTTAAATCAGTGAGGAGCTAAATGTTAACAATGCTTTCCCCTCTTTTTTCAGATACTCGTAATTAATAATTTTGTACTTAAAAAAATTGTTGAAGTGTAAAAATAAAAATAATCCTTTTTTCAATGGATAGCAACATAGACAACGCACTGCAGGATAAAAGCGGTACCTGTAACGATGCTTAGAATATTACCACTTGAATATCTCTAGTACTAATAATTTTATACTAAATCTATCGAGTCTACCGTGGAAAGCGTTAAGAATTTTGTTTTGGCTATGGTGCTTCTGCGATTCAAGTGGTAATCCGTTAGGTTACATCGACACACCTACACACGAGGCTCGGCGCCGATTGCTGTCGCGGCACGCCTGGTCTAAAATAAAACATCACGTCAATTTCACATCCAGGGAGGAGGGAATTTGGGCTCAACTCACATAAAACGACATATCAATTCTGTTGATAGTGGCCATTTTGACGAAACTCATTTACAGCAAAAAATTGCTGTTGTTTATTTTAGAGATTTAAAATTATTTTTCTCACCTCCGGGCGGAAAACGTCAACTTTCTTCCCGCTACGCTTACCGATGTTGCCGTTTTCCGCCTCCGTCGATGAGAAAAATAGTATACGCACCATGGACAGTAAATATAAGAAAGCCTCAGATCACATGTTTGTTGACCTCGGCTTCGCCTCGGCCAACAATTATATGTGATCTGAGACATTTCTTACTTTCCTGCCCTAGGTGCGTATACTATTTTTCTCATGGATGGTACATAAAAATTGATAAAATAGTTTAAAATAGATTACATAAGCATATAATAACGTTTTGAAAAGTAAGTAGATGCTCAAAAATTAATGTACAAGTATTACAACGTTATTAAATTTTACGTAACGAAATTAATTTTATATCAACAGAATTAACACCAATTATACGCTTCGCTATTTAATTAGTCGTCATAATTCAATAACGTAGCATCAAGCGAAACATCAATCAATTAAATTTTACAGTTATATAATCATCATTAGGTATTATGTATTAGAATCGAGCTAAAACAATGAAAAGTTGAAGGAAGAACAACCAAAAAATCAGAAGTATCAGTCACTAGGTGTCATGATGAAGATTTACTGAAAACTAGCAAAGCTAAAAAACATGCTGATACAAAATCGAGTTAAAGTACGAGTATATCCAGGTGAATCAGGTTTTCAATACATAGAGGAGCTACCTATTCTACCAGGGGGTAAGCAGGGGTAAGTACAAACACAAACTCGAGCCGGTTAACGGTGAGCACTACCGAGGGGAAAAGGTTCTTCTCCCGCACAGAATATCGAAACTACCGGGAGCTCAGGAAATTGATAGAGTTAAAGCGTCAACAGAACAGAAAGACCTAGGCACAGAGTGGACAGAAGGGAGGCGCGACTACTTGGCCATTGCCGGTGGTGTAACGGTATTAACTTTGCTTCGTTCGTTTTCTCTACAGAACACCTCGCCCAGCAAGGTATGCGGAGCCGCCTCATATGTAGCGCAGGCTGCACTCTCGGCCGCTCGCCATCTCGCCTATCCCTGTGTTACAAACGATCACTGGCGGCGACGGGCGCCTGCGCACACTCGGCAAGTACCAGGCTAGCATAACATGTAGTAGTTTTCGCCAATCGTAATTATGATAATATTCAGTACTGGAGCATTTCGTTGTCACCTGTAATTATTTGGAAGCGGTGAAAAATATTCATGACGCAATCCATAAAACGCTTTTGCGGTTATTGGTTCGATAAATACATCATGTTGGGTTGCAGTCAATTTATGATGTAACATAATTGGCTCTTTGGTTACTGCGTGGTGTAAATTACACCTGGGAATATGTCAGAAATGAAATGTGAGGATTATACATGACTTAACATTTTTTATACTTTATTGTCTCTGATGTATCTGTGGCCACTGTGTACAATAAAACGAGTATATAAGGAATGTAATATAGCAGCTGTAGTTTCAGCGACAGACCTCCCGGTTTATTGCGAAACGTAAAACATAATATGGGTAGAACAATAAACCTTACTGCGTCACTTATAGGTATGTAATTTATAAATTGAATGAATGGGTTACTATTTATTTAATTTCATACTAGATTAGGGTTAAAGTTAACACTGGATTAATTATCACATCATCTCTGAGATCATTCTCTTATTAAAGAAAGAGATAAGACGCAGATTAACATATTTAACTCCGAGTTAAGTTTAACTCAGATCCGTACAAGTGAGCGTCGAGTGTAGTCCAGATAAGACCGCAATAATAATTATTAAGGAGTACGGAATGGCCAATAAAAAGAGTTTTTTTCTGTATTTATGATCCTCCTTTTCTTGATCTTTATTTTTAAATACTTATAGCCTAATTTTGTCGATTGTCGTACGGAGTACCCTATTTATAATTTCGTTCTACGTTTTCTTCCAAGTACTTATTTGAATCATTGAGGCTATAGATGTAAATATGAAAATAAACGACAGTAATACATTATTATTTTCCCCTGTGTAAGCAATAAAAGTGAAACTCGTACCCAAAAAGTAATACATGCTCGCTTACTTTGGACATTGTTTAAGACCAAGCAGAAAACGCACTTCAACTTTAATCATAGCTTACAAATTTACTTCAAAGGGTAGCAAATATTATGCGGGTCCCTTCAACAAGGTGGAATGTTTGCAGAGCAAAAGTATATTAAATAATTCATAACACTGAAGAATGGTTGCTGTACAGTGTACACAATATATTGTTGAACAACTTTGTGACAAAATGGAGTGCAAAATATTCTATACTAGATGACGCCCGCAACACCTTTGTGCCAAAATTCGTTCATCCCACGGGAACCATAAATTTTTATGTCCTTTCTCGGAACTCAAAGTGTCGATCCAAATTTGAGCAAAATCGGTTTAGCGGTTTGGGCGTGAAGAGTGAAGAGGTAACAGATAGCTGACAGACAGAAAGGTATTAGTAACCGCAACTGTCCTATAGTATATTGCGCGTTCGTTGTTAGGTTACTTCACTTTTTTATGAAATAATTATAACGGTAATGTCAAGTGAAAATGCTCTTGGTGTTTTTGGCGTTAAGGAATAAAAGTCTCACGATAAATTCGGTCAGACCCAAAGGTCAAATAAGAAATTCTTGACGTTCGATGTAATATGTATTGCGAAGAGCCCTTTGCATTGATGAAAAATTCCATTTCGAATTTGGCCCGGGAAAGCAAATGCTTACTGATGTCAAACTTGCAATCATGAATATAAGATGTAAATCGCCGAGGAAATAGAAAATAATAATCGGAGGAAATATTCCTTTTCATAAAAAATAAAAGATGCCCATTTCTTAATGTGCACAAAGCAGTTTGAAGAGTAGATTATGTTCTTTGCTCGAGGTTTATTGTATGTTGTTTTTTACTAAATAATTTCGTCATTTTACTAAAAGGGGCTCCGCGTTCTAAACATTAATCTGATATTTATAATGTCATATAATGATATCCTTCACTATCTAAAGCAAGGACTTCTATTTAACTCAGTTTAAATAGAATTCTTTGATCTAAAGAGATTCAATTTGAAACCTATATAAGTTCTAATTACAAAATATAACAAGCAGATTGGGCATCAGAAGTTCTATGGAAATCCAAATGAAAATCGATTACAATTGAATTTAAAATGTCAATATTACATTCGTTTATTCTCCGCTGAGTAAAACTGAATAAATTGATAGCTTATTACCGTTCGAATAATTGAATGAATGAAAAAATGAGTGAATGAATGAACCGTGAATTCTTCCAGCCATTTTCATGAGGCTGATCAATTTGGCTCACGGCTCATTCACACATGCTAACGTCCTCATGTTGTGATAATGTGTCTTGTTATTACGGAACGCAGCGAGACCACACATAAAATGCTACCGTAAATTGTTATAGCGAATATTAATTTAAAATAAACGTGATGATGTTTTTAATATTTTCTTTTCTTTTTGAACAATATTCAGCGTTATTGTGATCTATATTCGACGACCACAGGTTCTTGTGTGGAGGACAAGGTTGTAGCTTACTAAGCTAGATAATAACAAATACTTTTGAGACTGTTCAAATCCCACCAAAACATGAAATGTAAAAGGAGCCAAACAAAATATTGCATAGCTGTAATACTTCTGTCTTAAAATTTTTCAGATCACATTCAAGCCAAGCCTTCAACTTATTTTGTGATTTAAATCAACATTTAGTAAATGTATCAATAGATTTCTTTATTTTATAATTATTATAGTGGCTTGGCAATGAGCATTAGAGAAATAATATAATATATTGGGTACCATCGGCCACATGCGTCGTTACATACTAAAACACTTTATGCTTGCCGTCTGTGTAAGTATGAACTCCTTCAAATATGCAGTTTTATATTAAATTTGTTTCTCTTGTGCTCATTGCCAAGCCACTATAATAATTATAAAATACAGAAATCTATTGATACATTTACTAAATGTTGATTTAAATCACAAAATAAGTTGAAGGCTTGGCTTGAATGTGATCTGAAAACTTTTTACGACAGAAGTATTACAGCTATGCAATATTTTGCTTGGCTCCTTTTACATTTCATGTTTTGGTGGGATTTCATCTCTTTTTAAGGTTTTTGTTTCTTTTCTTTTCAGGTCACGTTATAACTTTTCTGTACTTAGCTTGGTTCTCATTGTCTATCTTCTTTATATTATTTTTTGAGGCTTCGTTAGTTCTGAGTCGATTATTAATATTCATATATTTTGATATTATAAGTTTAAACACTTACGGATTTTGTCGCGGAGCACTTTTATTAATCCCGACGTTTCGGCTGCTTTACAGCGGCCGTGGTCACGGGTGGTCTTCAGGTAGTTAAAGAACTTCAAGAAATTGGACATCTGTCACCTCAGTCCACCCGTGACCACGGCCGCTGTAAAGCAGCCGAAACGTCGGGATTAATAAAAGTGCTCCGCGACAAAATCCGTAAGTGTTTAAACTTATAATATCATGAGTGATACTCGCGAAAACTTAAGAAATCATTATTCATATATTTTAATTGACTTTTAAGCTTTAATACTTGAAGGTGGTCATTTTTAGCATAGCGTTGAATACATAGCAGCACTGATGTAAGCGTCAACGTTCCTCGCAGGAAAGAAGCACACCTTATTTCATGTGATAACTTAAAACTCCCATATTACGAGTATCGTAATATGGGAGTTATATAGTATCGAGAGAGTTAGGAGTCTATATCGCAGTACTGATTGCATTTATGCTTTGTTCAAACCTACGCGACCAAGCGACTGCGAAGCGGGAGCGTCAATTTGCGTCAAGTAGTCAAATGTGTTTTTTGAACTAGAATTCTTTTTTAAAACCATTTGACAACTTGACGCTCCCGCTTCGCAGTCGCTTGGTCACGTAGGTTTGAACAAAGCATTGTATTTTAATCGAATTTAATTATTGTTTCATTGTTAACGTTGTTAATACTATTTTTTATTTAATCAATACTATTTCATTATAACAAAATATATGCAGTCGAAACTCATACTGTCCTTGCAAAGTTACAAACATAAAAATATTTTCTTTTATTTAATAAACTACTATAAGTATATTATTATTATGTATATTATTTTTCAGTTTTTCGGTTTCCCTGCCCAAAGGATGAAAACGGGACCCTATTATCAATAAATAATAAGTCTTCGCTGTCTGTCCGTTGTCCATCCTTATGTCACCAGGCTGGATCTCGAGAACCGCCATAGCTAGGTAGTTGCAATTTTCACAAATTATGTATTTCTGGTATCGTTATAAAAGCTAATAGTCCAATTCAAATAAAATAAATTATTAATAGGGGGCCTCATACAACAAACACGATTTTTTCCCCTATTTTGCTCTATATCCATAATGGTAACAGTAAGGTTTTTGAAAATTTCAGCTGTATATTAACTTTAATAATTAATAATAAAAATTAAATATACTTATTATTTAAGGGGGGCTCCCATACAAATTTACGGTACGGAACCCTATGTACGCCAGTCCGACTCGCACTTGGCCGGTTTCATAATCCTATCCGGGTACCAAATTTCAAGGTTCTAAGTCTGCTAGAAGTGCCTTAGAATTTTGATGATCTATAAGTCAGTGAGTGACAAAATGTAGTAACTTTGACCATCCGTAACTATTAAAATATTAATCGAAATTTCATATAATTTGGAGGTTAAGCTAGTTTTAATACTTGCTCCTAGTGACCGAAATTCTGAAGCTTTGTTAACATCGAAGATAAAGGGGGTGTGAAATAGCTGCGAACCGCTTCGAGAAAAGTATGGTACGGCCGTGCCTTTGCTAAAAAGCTTGGCTGGGGCACTACTGTGCCCCCAGATGTTATTTGACATATTTCAAAATATTAATTGCCCCAAAATTACTTGGAGAATATAGCTGAAACTAACTCCCTATTTTTGTTAATTTTTCTTTTATATTATTGACATTGTCAATAGTGCCTAAGCCCCGTTATGTACAGTGCAGACTGCAGACGAGCCACAAGCGACCGCAGGCTTGTTTTTGTTGAGCGTGGCTGTGACCAGCGACAATTTTGCTGTCGGTCGTGTCACCTCAAAGTAAACATTTTGAGTTGATGCCAACTCGTGTCGGTAAATTCTAAGATTTACACTTAAATCTTAAGATTTACCGTAGTTCGAGCTTTTACAGTAACAGATACAAGACAAGCGCATTCGGGGAGTGCACATGCTTTTGTCGTATATAATTATGAGCTAACAGTAAAAAATCACCTAAAAGTGCTTATGTAAGAATAATTACGCGTGTATTCTGTCACGTAGGGTTTATTTATTAAAACGTGTGATAAATTGACGCGAGGCACGGCGTACATTTTTGACATGTTTTACAAAAATGGGTGATTTTAAAAGCGTCCTAATTGCGTGTTAAAATTATCGCTTTAGTAGCCTGTGTATGACTTTATATCCTCAGCATTTCAGAATTATAATCAGGGAGATGATGATGAAATTCTAAGCTTACTAAAACATCATCATGAATCAGGAAAGTTACAGAATAGCGTATAAGACATTTTCTTGGTTTCTCGCCTCATTCGATGAGTTTTATACGGATTCGTATATGGGGCGGAAAAAGATATTGGAACGGCGTAAAATTTTAATCCTGATATTTTGTTGAAGATAGAAACAAAAAGCCGTCGTAATTCTACCTAAGACAGTTATTTTGCGGTGCTTAAAAGTACAATTGATTTACTTCTCAATCATTTTTCTACGGTTCTAAAATTAACATTATCGGGGGCCATCCCACACGAACCGGTATATCTTTGTCCTTTTGACACACCCTTCCTTTCACCTATATTATCTCGCATTAATATCACTAGCTATTTGACCGAGCTTTGCTCGGTATTCGATAAAACACGAATAAAATGACATTTTCTAAAAATGATTCCTAGCTAGATCGATTTATCGCTCCCGAAACTCCCTATATACTAAATTTCATGAAAATCGTTGGAGCCGATTCCGAGATTCCAATTATATATATACAAGAATTGCTCGTTTAAAGATATAAGATACCTTTGAATATGTACTGTCATATTTGTCACCCCTGCGCTAAGACGTATTCATGGAGCTCTGACATTCCCTCTTTGTCCACTTTACGCCTCCGCGGTCCAGTGGTTCAGAGCTCGGCTCTTGACTCGGAGGTCGTGGGTTCGATTCCCGCGTTGGAAACATGTTATTTCCAAGTTTGGAGGACAATGCAGGCTGATCACCTGATTGTCTGACAAGTAAGATGATCCATGCGTCGGATGGACATGTAAAAGTCGGTCCTGCGCCTGATCTGTCGCCAGTCGTGTCGGTCGTCAGTCCCACTGGGTTATAAGAGTAAAAGGAATAGAGAGTGCTCTTGTGTGCTGCGCACACACTTGGGCACTATGAACTTACTCCTGCGTAATTGGCCTTGGTTTCAATAAAATCGGCCACCGTCACCGAAATCGGTGTGGGAGTATTATTATTATGTACGCATGAGTTGTATAATCTCACAAAAACAAAAAGTCACTTAGTATTCCGAACGACGCGACTCAATTCACCTGGAACGAACGATTGTTGTACAATTTTCAATGGCCGCCGTTAACAGTATCAGCTATTGGCTTCTCGTGGCAATATTTTTCAATGAGAATCTTTTTAAATCTTTATTTATTAGACGCTGGCTATCTAGAAACTTTATTTACGTATCGGATTAAAGCTCACCGGTTTTTTATGTCCAGCATTAGTGTTTTGTATAACGATCTTATTAAAATAAACTACCTTTCCACCAGCATTTTTTTTTCATTGCATCGAAAGAAGAGAAACTCAATTAATATTACAGTAAAACTTTAAATAATTTAAAGTCTAATATTATACCAAACTTAATGTGAAGTGTATGAGTATTGTTTTTAAAAGATTTAAATACAAAATCGTCTGTGTATTATCGTTTAAGCTTTAGATAAAGCAATAGTACAATAGCTATTGATGTAAGATACAAAGACGCAGTGACTACAATACGAATCCTCACTAACCAATATTGAAGATCACAATAAAATCTGTTGGATTACGAACAAGATTAATTCGGAAGACACTGCTTAAGAACTTAAAATTTTGTGTAACTACACTAAGTAACTCCTTGCTTAAAATTCTTATACTCGTAGTGCTACTACCACTACAAATAACTATTATATTTCTTCGCTTCATTCTTCGATATATAATTAACGAACGTAGTCCTTTGATTATCTGCTAGGCAATCGCGTTTTTTTAAAGACGTAGGTATGTGGGTATTTGAAAAAATAATAATGTCGGTCACTCGCTCATCAGCGCGCCTCATTCTTTGTTAACGCGAGGCAACGCGAGCACATATACCTAGTAACCATGGCAAAGCGCAGCTGGTTATTATTATTACGATGATTTTATCGGGTAACAAGAAATTACATGTAAGTAGTATTAAATACTTAAATAAACGGCAGGCACTACCGAGGCCAAGACGAGCCAATTATATTCAATACTAACCGGCATGTACTGCGGCCGCGAGTCAAGTGCAATAAACGTACAATGTGTTTGGACTGCGAGTCTTTATACACAATCTATAATATTATGTATGCTTTATCTGTTCTATAAATAGAATTATAGAACTATATGTTTGCCGGATTGAGGGGAACAAATGCAGGTGATTACTGCAATTATTTAATTAACCGGCATGTACTGCGACTGTGAGTCAATAAGTACGGTGTGTTTGGACCGCGAGTCCTTTTACACAATCTATATTCTATATGCATCGGAATTGATTGCGGATCTCTGACGATATTACCTATTCTATAAATAGAACTACATGTTTGCCCGATTGGGGGAAATAACTGCAAGTAAATTACTACAAAGTTTAAATATATTAAGTTATTTTATAAACCGCCATAATGTGTGGATTGACCGCGGGTCTCTAAACACAATTTATATGCATCGAAATTGACTGCGAGTCTCTGACGATGTTTTATCTGTTCTATAAATAGAACTATACGTTGGCCGGTTTGGGGGTTAACAGCGAGTTATTTTATAAACCGCCATAATGTGTGGATTGACTGCGAGTCTCTAAACACAATCCTTATACATCGAAATTGACTGCTGGTCTCTGATGATGTTTTATCTAAAAATAAAAGTATAATATGTTGGCTGGTTTGAGGGTATTAACTATGAGTTAATTACTATTTAAATTTAAAATATATTGATATTTTTTTAAATCTACATAATGTATGGGATTGACTACGAGTCTCCGACAATATTTAAAAATAAAAATTAGCAACTACCGCGCGTTTCCCCGCGCTCTTTGTTAGAGCGCGGGGAAACGCGCGGAAAAAAGAGTATAGTTACATAGAACTACATAATTATAATAATTATGTAGTTCTATTTAACTATAAATAGAACTACATAATTATTATTATAATATTAATATCTTTGCCGCTTTACAGAGAACAACTATTTCGAGCTAATAACTAGATTGACTGCGAGTCTCATCAGTTAACAACCAATGCGCGTCCCGCGCGATCCTTTTGTTCTAAATATAGAAAACTACGATTATAATTTATTATGTCTGCCGGTATATAATTATTATAATTAAAGAAATTTTGCACCAATGTTGGGACTCGGGATACACCGCGAGTGTATAACGAAACTTACTTAACATCTACGTAACGTGATAGTTACTACCCTCAATATTTTTTGTAACATATTTTATCGACAAATAAGTTGATTATAACGAGCAATTATGATACCCCAATATTTATTTTTTTAGGTCACTAAGACCAGACAATCGGGGAAATATCACTAGAAGTGATCGATATACGGGTCGATCAGGTAACGAATGAACCCGAAGCTTTCCCAATCCTAAACCAGGTGCCAACGGTCGATTCTGAGTACCGGCACCGATAGAACCGGACCAGATCCGGATAGATCCAGGGCTCCTACTGACGTTGGGTGAACCCTCGTTGGATTCGCCAGATAATGGTTTTAAATAATCCCAAAAACGATTGAGATAAGCTACTGCTTATAAAACATTCCTGATAATTAGTGTTGCAGATCGATTCCATTTCCATCGATTATTATCGTTATAGATTTCACCTGACAAAGTCTCGATATTATCAGACTTCTTATCAGATAATATATTATCAGACAAGACAACTTCGTAACGGAAACCTACAACACTCAGACTCGATAAGTCTTGTCTCAATATCAGACCGAGATTATTATTGTTTCGCTGGATAATTCCAGTATTTGTTCTCAGAGACAAATTAGTACATCCCATCAACCGGGTACCTTTTGGGCTCTGGCAAACCTTTCCCGCTACCCGTTAAAGGGGGGGGGGGGGGTAGAGCTGATAACCGTCGGCTGGTGCCGCTAGTACTGCACTGCTACAGTAACATGTGCACTGTCATTGTTTATGAACAATGTTGACATTATTGGTTGGTGACATTGGCTCAGATGAATGTGTGAAGCGTCTTTCGAAAGAAGCTTTCCGGTAAAAATCCTAGCCCATACCTGAGTACTGAGTAGTATAGTACCCGGGATCCACTTATAAATTATTTGTTTTTTTCTTGCACTCTGTATTCAGTAGGTACTGAATACTGATAATTGACTTAAAACTTTCTGCCTAATAAAACACGGCAAAATTAAAAAAAAAAAAACGGTTTTAAATAGCGGTATCGAAATTATTTATATTACCAAGACATCGACTCCCGGGCGTGATCGGATCGGTGATGTTATTAAATTACGTAATTCTTTTTTATTAAAAAAGAAGAAGTTGTAAGTAAGTTATTACGCCGTGTGATGGTTATGCAAGATTATATTAAATAGGATAATGCTAAGGCACGGGTTCCTTATTGCTAACGTTTAACGCTCTGCACAGAACAGCCACCTCCCAGCGGTAAGCCGCTGGATAAAGCAGGTGCTGCTGCTGCTGTGCGAAAGCGGCGCGGCGTCGACACGAACGTCGCGTGGACACGGGGACCGAAACTGGACACGATTTGTATGACGATTAGTAAGACGACAGTCGACAGGCAGGACTGGCAACTCCAATACTTTCGCTATTTTCCTTAGCCGTAATTTTATCGACGAACAAAGTTTCGCTGAATCAGTTATATAATCACCATGATCTCAGTATGTTATCATTTGAATCACAAACCATCCACCAACCATCACTCTAAAAGTTTTGTTTCTACTGACTATTATTATAATATATGTTCATTAAATTAAATTCTTTCTCGAATTTAATGATTACTATTCATAATGTATAAATTATATTTTGTAAAAAAAAAAAATCTTTCTTTCCTTACTCTGAAAATCTACGTTCGTTAATTATATATCGAAGAATGAAGCGAAGAAATATAATAAATGATCAAACGAACTTACCAAGTGAAGTTCGATCATTATTATATGAGTCGCTTCATTCGAAGATATAATCTCCCTCCCACCCAGTCTGCACGAAACTATGTTTGCTGCAGTACCCAAAGAAAGAAAGAAAGATTTTTTGCATTACCTGTCTCAGCGCATCACAGACGGTGAAGATAATATAAAATATATATTATCTTAGAGCATATTTTAGAATATCGCTCACCATACAAATCCTATGAACCATCACACACGACGAAGTTAATTTATGTTTTATATTTTGTATCTTAAGATACCGAGCGATATGGAAATATACATTTCGTTTCTGAAGATGTTATCTTAAGATGCGAAATATATACATCTTTATGAATACAGGATGTTTTTGTGTCGGGCAGCGGGCTCATCGGTGATCGGACGCACTAGTGGATGCAGTGTTGCTAGTGCTGTATGTTAGAAAGTTACATACCTACTCTCAAGTCTCATTCGAAAAGTAACATTTTGAGGGAAAAAGTAACATTTCGGATAATTTTAAATAAAATTGACTTATAATTTATTGCTGGCTTAAAAAGCTCATGAATCGAAATGAATGTTTCTCTTGAATTTCTGAAATACTCCTGAAACTTCTTCGTTGACAGAATATATTGATAAAGGTTAAATTCGCCGCAGGTTTTTCTCTTTTTTATGTGAGGCTCTATCCAAATGTTTCTCCTTTTGGAATGTGCTACTGCAATCTGCATTTCACATTCTATATTAGAATCATCGTCTGAGGAGTTGTCTAACAACTCAAGAAGTAAGGCAGTATCAGTTATCACTCATAGTCAATCACCCTGTATATAGAACTCTAACAAGGAATACGTGTGGCACCAACGCAGACTCGTAAGGAAATGAACAGATTTTTAATATTATCGTATCTTAGCCGTGTCTGATAGCTTAAGATACTATAATATTTTATATTTGGACATCTTAAGATAAAATATTATATTATCTTCACCGTGTGTGATACGCTTAAACATAATAAGGCGCGCTGATGAGCGAGTGACCGACATTATTATTTTTTCAAATACCCACATACGTCTTTAAAAAAAACGCGATTGCCTAGCAGATAATCAAAGGACTACGTTCGTTAATTATATATCTTTGAATGAAGCGACTCATATTATAATAATGATCGAACTTCACTTGGTAAGTTCGTTTGATCATTTATAATATTATATTGTATGTGTAATTTGTTTTTTCGTTTGCCTGTCCGTCTGATACCTCTTTACAATGCTAACTGCTAAACCGAATATCCTTACCGAAACGGTAAGGAGAATATTATAATATTGGGATAGTTTTTATCACGGAAAAGTCTAAACGAAATTTCTGCGTGCGTAGCGGGAGGGCAATTTTGTCTACTTGCTACTCAGTCCTAAATCTTAATATGAATAATATGTATTTGTTGCATAACGTGTATTTTATTTCGTAATAAAAAAAAAATACATAAATTTAATTACATAAAATAAATAATATGAATTTAACAGTGCATTAAAATACACCTATCCCTTCGCATTTACGCAAGAGAAGTCGTGACAAAGATCTAGGTATTAACACCGATATTAGATTAAACTGAATAATGAAATTTCTTATTACCATTTCTATAAGTGGATGGGGTCTGGGGATCGTCTAAGAGTCTAGACTTTAGATTAAAACTTGCGAGTTTTCATTGTGTAAACGTCTGTATGAACATCATAATATTATTCAAACATAAATATTATTTAAAATGTCTTTATTTCTACTAAATTGCACGAAAATCTTATCTTAACGTTTTCATGTCTTGTCATCGATTTTTTGATAGCCACTTTTTACGATTAAACCCATTAATGAACTATCAGAGAAATCTATACTAATATTATAAAGCGGAAGAGTTTATTTGTTTGTTTGTTTGTTTGTTTCAACGCGCTAATCTCAGAAACCACTGGTCCCATATGAAAAATTATTATCACGCTAAGACTAATAGGAGCGAAGAAATAGAGGAAAATGTGGAAAAAACGGGGGGAAATTATTTGAAAGGGCTTATTTGAACGCACTAATCTCAGGAACTGCTGGTCTGATTGGAAAAATTCTTTCAGTGTTAGATAGCCCATTTATCGAGGAAGGCTATAGGCTATATTTTATCACGCTAAGACTAATAGGAGCGAAGAAATAGAAGAAAATGTGAAAAAACGGGGTAAATTATTTAAAAGGGCTTATCTTCACGAACTTCTAGAGCAATTTTTCTGTTATTTGGGTCAGATAAGAAGTAAATCACATGAAGGATCATAGGCTATTTTTGTAGACTAATTTGTCTGTGAAATATCTAATTTACGCGGGCGAAGCCTTGTGGAACGTCTAGTTAATTCATACGTTATTCGGTCGGGCTATATCAAGCCAAACTTGTAGGTGATTTGGCGCCTGGACACATTCCACCATTTTCTTTTGCATGAATTTCCCCGATAGTACTTTTCGTAGGTGATAACCTAATAAAGGGATTTAAAACTGTCTTTTCATCGCATCACTGAAATAGGTCTCAAAGTAGTGAAAATGTTATTAAAGCTAAGCTCACATCACGAGGCACGAGTTTAGTTACTAAAGAGGTGTCCCTTGGGGGAGGCCGTTAACTGCCGTTAAGTAAACGTTTACTCTACCTTCGAGACCGTGTGATGTTCTGAAATGGTTAAATTACCCCTCCAGGACCCAACTTAAAGGTCCTTAGAGACGATTACGGCTTATAACATTACTTATATAGCTGCGAGAATTTTATAGCTTAGGTAGCCGTTCGTAGGTAGACGCTTTGTCAATTTAATATATTAAATTCTCCAGTTGGGTGATCGCAATAGAAGTTCTAAGATTTTGTGTGTGTGATAGAGACCTCGTGCCGACCGATAACGTGACAATAAAAAGGTGTAATTTTGTTACTTGACTTTACTCTAAAAGAGTTACAAAAACTTATTTATTTTAGTCCTTCGTTTAAAGGAGAAATATACTCTGGAGTTGTAGGTAGTAGTCCAGAAGGATTGCTATTAGCTATATTACTATCGGAGGCCAACCTTTAGGCTATTGAGAAATTTTTGGGTATAATAGAGACTAGCGACAAGTAATAACATAACTTTTTAGTACAGTGAATAAAACTCTATAATCTAGTATTTTAAAACGCCAAATTCGAAACTTTTTATTTTATTTAATTCTTTCATGACTGTGAAACATCGGAAAAAGTACGCACATCGACAAAACCTATAAAACTACATATTGTAGAGTGCTAATAATAATTCCAAATTAACACTATTTATAATATTTAATTTGTCATAATATTATATTACCATTTTTGGAACGTGTCTCGTTTGTATCTTTATAGATCAATTAAAGGTCTTGTTAAGTCTGGTCATGTTCCTTGGCGTTGTTAGCATATTATAATGAAATATTTAGACGATCCCCTCGGTAATGTTTTATTAAGGGTCCCGGGGGTACGTAATTCTCATTTCACCGCCGTTTGCGTCAACACATCTCGGGAATATTGTAATTATTGCAACGGTTTCAAACGTTTATTTAGGTAACGATTTTTAGGTTTAAGAGAATATTGTTATAATAGCTTGAGGACTTAGGGTTCATTCAGACCGCAACGCGACGCGTAGATGCATTTTTTAAATTTATATCGATTTGACAGATTCGCAAAATGTCTCACGCAATTGAAATCTGTCAAATCCATACAAATTTTTGCCGCGCCGCGCCTCACCTCGCCTCGTCGCGTTGCGGTCTGAATTGACCCTACGGGCCTTCGGTAGCTGACGCAGAATACTTTTCTTATACGTGACGTTCTAGGAGTCGTGGTCGTAAATAAGAAAAGTGCTCCGCGACAAAATCAGAAAGTGATCAAGTACGTTTATAAATATAGGATAATAGATAGAAACAACAATGAGAGTTTTCAAAACAGTTAACAAAAAATTGGTGACTGGGTTTTTTAGGAAAGAGGGCAAGCTGGTGAGACGTAAGAAGGTAGTAAGTTTATTATATTGTTAAGAAGGCAAAACCGAACAGGTGTTGTCCAATGCTCCAGTACTCAATACGTTCAGAAAATTAACAAAAATATGTAAAAAGACTCATTTCAGCTAATAGCAGGTTTTGAACTGCATATAATCACCTGAAACACAAGGTTAGTAAAATATCTGATTTGGAACGTAAAATGAATAACTTCAACAGTATAAATTTTATATTTTGGGACATAACTTTCTTTTTCATTACAACCTTAAACCTACATTTTCTATATTTTATGTATTAAATTAATAATTACTATCTCGAGAGTACGGAAATAGTAATTTCACAGCTCAACTAATATCCAGGTTTCTCAAATACAGTTTCTATTAGAAATTAATTTCAGTGAAGGATTTAAGCCGGACAGAAATGTTGAGAGCTAGTAGCTAGTAGCTAGAGCTAGAATTAGTACTTCAAAAGCGAGTTCGGAGTTCTACAAATATTTACATATGACTAGCTCAAAATATATTAAGGAGCCTTTTTAGAGTATTATTTTCATAAAATATGTCATAATAATATTCTAGTACAAGTTATAGTTACAAATCGTATTAGCTTAGACTCTACTTTTTTATGAACTCGAATTTCCTCATCATGTCCACAATATTTAAAATTTTATTGTGTTCTGCGTTTCCTTGTAACAATTTTAAATTGCTTTTCATTATAAATATGATCAAAATAATTATTGTAGTAATACTAGCAAGTAAAACTACAATGTACTTACTTTGTTTCGTCAATGTACACAGCTTCAAGGACTTTGGCGGCGTATTGGAGGTTTTTTTGTAAAGTCTCTGCGGGGATCTCACCCCTGTTTAGTTGTCTTAGGAGGTAGCGTAATCTGTAAAGAAAAAAAATGTTTAAAATAAACAGCTCAGAACAATAATTATTGTTTATATTCTACCAAAAAATTAAATTCTCGTGTCGCGGTGTTTGTTCCCAAAATCCTCCGTAACGGCTAGATCATTGATGGTTAACGGGTAGTTTTGAAAAATTGCTAAAATAGCTATTTTTAATACTGAAAATAAGTGGCATATTGATATTGCAAACCAGAGTTTGATAGGTCAGCTAAGTATAATTATTATAATAGTATTTTTTGTAAGTATACAGGATCATTCCTATATACTTACATAAAATAATACTAGCCTTCATATTATTTATTTCATAAATATCCCTTTCCCTTACTTGGGAGTGCTTGACGTGGACCCCCTCCCTCTAAAACAGTTGCGTAGTTTAGGTACGTTCCCTTGCCTAGAACCTATCACACTAAGCCAACGATGTCAATACTGGATATGGCGTACGCCATCAAAACTGTAGAAATGTTTTTGCATGCAAAATGTGTACCGAGAAAATATTGTCGTCCTTTTTGTCTTACAGTAATAGCATATACTACTTTCTCTTTTACTCATTTTACGCTTTCAATGCATATTTTACGTAATCAATGCATTAAACACGTCCGACTGTCACCGCGTTCTATGGCAGACTGCTCTCAGATGAGTGAGCTCACTCATTTCGAGGATAACACATTTTCGCGCTGACGATTGTATGGAATGCCTTTTGGTTATAACTCTATGCACTAAGCAGTGTGATTTCAAATATTCCGTATTCGTCCTGTCAAATGCAAGTACCCGTAGCATTTTCAAATACGAGAGGGTTATGATACGGAAATGTATATTCGAGATACAGTTAGAACTTCATTCATATTCCCAGTAAAATTCCCGAGGGAGTTTTGGAAAACTAACTCTAAAATGTATACAAATTTAGTTAGGGCCGTGTTATGAATATGGATTACTGTGTTGGGGAACATTCACACGTCAGTTTTGTGTTTTGTCACTGGAAATACTATGATATATGCCAAACTTTCTGCAAATTCAAATAATTAAGATCTGTGCAGATGAATCACTCTATAAATAATATTAAAAAAAAAAAACATATTTAGCACCCAACCTAGGATGATTAATCTAGTTGCGTTTAGTTTAAGTTGTTCACTAAAATAATAAATTAATCTTATATACGTCTTTAAACAAGACAAGTGTATTGTAAAAGCTTTTGGACTAGAATAAACCATTTAGATAGTTATTACCGAAAACCGGCCATTTTTATGTACTTAATTTTTTCTATTTCTCTGAGTGACAAAATCTAAGCTTTGCGTGATATTCGGCTAGATGATGATGACCAAAACATATTTGAACAAGACGTAATTAATCATTGTGTTGTGGTAAATTTTAACTAAATTAAAGCTCAGCTGAACGCGAATTGTGAACAGATTAACAAAGGCCTATCCAATTTTTTAAAGTGCTGAACAATAAACAAACGTTCATTTTATAGCGTTTAATTTTTATGATCGAATAAAATATTTTTATAGTGGGCTTTGACAGGGCTTTTTAGGGTTCCGTACCCAAAGGGTAAAAAACGGGACCCTATTACTGAGACTACGATGTCTGTCTGTCCGTCTGTCTGTCAGCAGGCTGTATCTCAAGAACTGCTATAGCTAGATTTCTGAACAAATCTGCCAAAATTCAAAAGTGTATTTATGTATGTCTTTATGTTTGTATTCGCATATCTCCGGAACTAGGAGTACGATTTAAGTAATTTTTTTTAGTTGTATTAAATATTGCTCAACTTAGGGAATACTGCAAGTTTCATCAAAATCGGTTCAGTATTTTTTGAGGTAGGGAAGTTTGAAGTCGGTTTTATCTTATTAAAATACTATTATTATTTAATATACCACTTGTGTATTCATTATTGCTATTAGTTATTAGTTATTACCCTTATCCTATAAGTTTTACTCTGTGTGGAGTAATATAGGTTCATCTCAGTGTGTGGCTGCCTTTCTAAAGCTTAATATAACTTAACTTTAGAAAGGCAGCCACGACTGAACTCAGAGGCATTTAGTGACTATTAAACTTAAATTTAATGAAGAGTTTAACAGATATCATGTCAAAATCTTTGTTTAAAATATTTGTCTCTGATGTGGTGGTTTGTCCCATTCCAATTTGTATTATTGAGGTATCGATAGGTACACCTTTAAATACAGGGTGTAACAAAACTAAGTGATAAAACTTTAGGTTGTGAATATAGAGTTCGCTGTAAAAGTGGCAGCGCTAAAAGAGTACATTTTCTCACTTTGTATGGAAAAAATCATGACGGCTGGCCGCTTGCTCATACAAATCACAAAAAAACTCCTTCAGCGCTGGTGCTTTCACAGTGAACTCTATAAAAAAGACACAGACACACCCTAAAGTATTATCACTATGTTTTGTTACACCCTGTATAAATTATACAGTAATAGGCACAGGTTCCATTAAATATATTACGTAACATTTCCATTTGAGCGTGAGCAGTGAGCACGACATACGTTTGATCTGTGATGTGAGCTCTGAGCTGTGGGAGCTCTGTGACGTCACCGGTCAAGCTAATGTAGCTTAAACTCCATTTAGATACAACTTAATCTAAATGCGCTTCCAGAGAAATTGATTCATGTAGATGGCGGACCTACGCTATTTGGTTGGAATATAATGTTAGAGCCCCCGCAGACTGCAGACTTTTAATCGGCCGATAGTTTGACTCTTGATCAGTATGAAGCTGTATGTAAGTGCGCATATTAAAATGATAACGAGTCAGCCGTTAATTTAGTTTGATGGGCTATACGAGTACGATAGCCTTCAAACTTAACCATCGGCAAACTGTCGGCCGATGCTAAATCAGTACAACGTTCTTTCACGCGCTCACCCTACGCCGATTGTTTGATCGGCCGACTCGGCATAAATCCGAATCGTGTAAAATTTTCCATTTAAAAATCTATCGCTGTGAATGGAACCATACTAGAGCAATCGGGCGATTGTTGTCTAGTCTGTGCACTCACCACCCAACTGTTTAGTTGGCGTAGGGCGCGCTAACAGCCCTATAGAAAGTTTGTAGTCTGCGGGGGCTCTTTTGACTAGCTTTTGACAATTATTGTGGTGAAAAAATTTCTTTAATAGTAAAGGCGGAGAAGTTGATTCATTCATATATGACAGGCCAATTTGCAAGGCTATGTCCGGGCACGGTTCACGACTGACAGTGACTTGAGATTGGGGACTTGATTTGAACATCCTAGGAAACAATTCTGTGATGATACACAATAATATGCCAGATTTCGATTTTGATCTGTAGGCTTTACTGCGTTGCGCTGCTCTTGCAGTGAATCGTTAAATATCTTCTTGTGTAGTAAATGATGTTTAATCTTAAATCGCTATATTAAGGTCTAAGTGCCGCTTCGAGACCTAGTTAGAAGATTCATATTATTTACTACCGCCATTTTTGTTACATAGGTCTTGAGTACTTGAGTAGACTGTAGATTTAGAATCTTTATGATTAAGAATTGTTACATGCTATTATGCAGTAAGCGCATAATAATTCCTGAACTATACAGGGTGCAATTAAACCTTCCTGCCGAATTTTGATATATTGATCCTTGTAAAAAATAAAACGTATTTTTTCTTTTATAATCACTCAGTACAATAGCTTCCGAGAGTTATCCTAAAAAAAAGTGTGTCAGCTCCGACGCACGACTGGAGTTTACTCCTTAAGTACGAGTATCTAACCATACGCAAAAAGAGGCTATTCAACTGAAAAAAGATTAATATCATATGAAATCAGATGTTCCGGCAATATTATCTACACCCCTTTCTGCCATAGTTATTTCAAAATACTTTTAGTTCACTTTAGCCAGTATAATGATGAAAATTATAACTTCACAATAACAATATTAATTATTGATATTTATAACAAAATAGCAATATAAATACATCGACACTGATAGAAACAAACAAGCCCAATAACATATAGTATATAGGTATAGTCGCCTATACAGCATACCATATGTACGTCTTAATCATAAAGTTAATATACCTATCGGAATATAATATTATATAATAATATATAATAATATATATATAGGTATATTACCTTTATGGTCTTAATACACTCACAGCCAAATTAGAAGCCAAAAACGTGACACGATTTTTCGTTACCTCTCGGATTTTTCTCATACCGGGCGCCTTATATATGAAAATTGATTCTTAAGGAGTAAACTCCAAAAACACTACAACACTACTACGCTACGCTGCCCCCGCGCGCGCGCCTCCCCCCGCTCATTCCCCCGCCCCGCGAGTGACCGTTCCGCAACGATTTTAAATGGGATAAAAATACATATATAGTAATCTTATATCTTTAAACGAGCAATTCTTGTATATATAATATAATTGGAATCTCGGAATCGGCTCCAACGATTTTCATGAAATTTAGTATATAGGGGGTTTCGGGGGCGATAAATCGATCTAGCTAGGAATCATTTTTAGAAAATGTCATTTTATTCGTGTTTTATCGAATACCGAGCAATGCTCGGTGAAATAGCTAGTTTTAAACAAATGAAACAGTGAGTGTCAGCGAAAAGACAGAAATACTTCCATTGAATTATATATACCAAATGTTGTCGGGTAAGCGATAGCGTGATCTAGAGGCCTAACAGCGACATCTGTTATCAAATCGCGGAACTAAATTTACTTATAAAATATTATGAAGTTTACAAATCCCAACAAAGGTAGTTGTCACGTTCAACTATCGTCAGTAAACCGACTTTACAGACAACCGATTTTTTTTATTATACTTTTTGCACACAAGGTACAGCTGAGGCGGGCTTATACTCTTATAGGCTTTTTCTTCCAGCCAACCTTTGGGTGATGTTGAGACAAGATGAGGTAGATGCAAAATACAATTTTACCAACAGTAGGTAATATGATAATAAATAACTATTTGAATTAATGAATTGAAACAAATTAAGTTCCAATAATCTGAGTCAGCACAGAGTTAATAAAATTGAATAAATAAAAACGCATACTAATCTGGCGTTGCATTTTTAATTAAAAAGCAAAATCTATTAGTCTCTGTAAAGTTTTTAATTTAGATGTTCCTACAATTTTTAATGGATAAATTCGAAATGAAATAATCAAATATTTATTATTATATTTAGGTACTAGCTGACTTGTCAAACGTTGTTTTGCTATATATTATGTTAACGCTATTAAGTAAGGGATTGATCGTGTAAATGTAAGTTTTGTTTATAATTATTTCTTAGGTGGGCCCCTAGATAAATATAATATGGTGGCTGATCGTCAGACCTGCGATAAGCACATAACATTTCATCAAAATCCGTCCATCCGTATCGAAGGACTTTGGCAACAACCACTGCGCTTGTGGTGCCGGTTGGCAGCGGGTGACATGAAGTGGCGGCAGACGACGTGTCGTCGCGACACTACTGGTTTCTATGTATTTCTATGAAAAGTGTTATTAATTATAAAGTACATTTCATGTTATCTGTGGCAACACAGTTTTTCTGTCTGTGGTGTAAACTTATTGTCTACTTATACCAAAAAGGGTTCTATGTTTTCTCTGCTCGGATCCATGATAAAACAAAATATAAGGTAAAACGATGATATTATGTTAAGGAAAATAAAGTTAAAGAGTAATAAGTGGTTTTCATTATTTAATAAGTGTCGCTAGCTGCGGAGGGTATTTCATAGAAATACATAGAAACCAGTAGTGTCGCTACGACACGTCGTCTGCTACCGCTTCATGTAGCCGGCTTCCAACTTGGACCTTTATGCCCCATTTCTAAGGTTTTTTGACTAAAGTTTATACGAGCGCTTTTGATTATCTTACGTCAAAATATAAACAAATCAGCACAGTTACATAGAGAAACTGTTAAAAACTTCAGAAGCCGGGAGTAAGTGCTGAAAGTGCTCACCTAAGTGCGGCCTTATCGCAGGCATCGGGCGTGTCAACGGCGGGCAAGTGCTCTGTGTCGAGGTCGAGCTGGTCGAGCTGCTCGTCAGTGGGCGGTGAGCTCTCGCGTTTGCTCCGGCTCGATGACCGACGGACTATCGTCAGACCGCCTTGTTCTGGGGACAAGACACTCGGTTATAGCATTATACTCAGTACACAGTAGCACACACATATTCAGTAGCAAAAACAGAGTATAAACTTTTTTATCAATCCTTCTTCGAGATTGTTTTATTTCTTATCGCTGGACGGCAACATGCTATGCATGCAAGGACATGTTTGAGACGTGCATGCAATATTCTGTCAGTCAACAATCGTCAGTCGAAATCAATCCTGAATGTTGGTCTTTGAAGGAGGTAACGTTGCTGTATGATTGTTGGTCTTTGAAGAAGGTAACGTTACTCTACTGTGAATAAAAGTGAACTAACTTCGACAAGATGCATGCAACGGCAAATATAGCTGCAGATCTTTTATTAAACAGTATAATGTGACAGTGTAAAAATATATGAGTTTCATAAAATGAAACATCCAATAAAGTGTGATATAATAAAGAGTTTGTAGACAACATGAAAATATTTAGTACGATAATAAATAAAACGAGATGAATATTGAATACATAACTCTTTCTTATTTCTATTACTCTTCTAATGCATTGTCTGAGAAATAATAAATAGATTATGGGGAGTTCTAAGAAGTAATATGTTATGCACTCTGGAGAATTTACGGAGACAAAATATTCTGGAGACAGAAACCGTTTACACGTTTGCCTCAGTTTTTATATAAAAAAACTTGAGAGGTGTCAAGAGACACCCGGATGGAACGAAGTTTTAAAAAAAAACACAAAAAGAGAGAGAGAAATACGCATTACCGCATGGCTTACACTTTTTTCGCTAGCCCCCTTTCGCAACACAACGCGCGATAAGGAACTTCGTTCCAATATGCTTGAACTTCAACAACTTTACTGCCCATCATGATAACGAGTCGAACGCCAACAGGCTATTTGAAATATTCATTCAAATAGCCGGTTGGCGTTCGATTTTATAATGCTGCATAGGTTATTGACTTGGGTGCACAGCGGACACAGTAATCGATATATTAATAGGAAACTGTGTAGAGTTTGTTGCGAATAATTAATCTGGTTCGCATACTACATATTATGAAGATAATACACGGCAATGACATATGACAAGGGTTAAACTTTTTTCAACTAAGATAAGACTAACGACCGCGTTCAGATTTAGACAACTTAACTTTAATTAATTAAAAATATTGACTTAAACTCTCTAGAACTTAATATGTCTATTTCATGTCAAACTCTTCATTAAATACAAGTTTTTTCTGTGTGCGACCATGAGCTCTTATATAAGTACGAAAATCTTTTAAGAACATTTAAAACTTCTTTCAAGATTAAAATTGCTCATGGCGGCGTAGCTAAGTGGCACTGAATTTCCTTAAATTTCTTATTCATCTTATGTATATGACATTTTTATGGCACTGATTTCCTGTCCCGTAATACGCTTTTAGGTCCTTATGCCGAGTACAATTTTTAACGAGTAGACGTTTAGAAGGACGGTATTTTAGCCCTATAAAGTCTTTTTAAATCTGGATAGGCATTTTAATATTGTCGCATTTCACACACACGTAGTATACAAAATATGTGAAAGTGCGTTTGTCATTCTGTCACATCTCCCGCTTGAACCACTGAGTCCCGGGAAAGAACATAATATTAGGATTATAACAACAAAATGTAAGTCTACCACTCGATTTTCTGCTCGAAGTTGCATGAAACATCTAGCTGTGAAACAATAGCCATTATTTTCCGTCTGCACAATTACTGATAATAATCTGTTCACGGGAACTGTTTATCAGGGACCGGGTTTGTTGTTACGCCGTAACCATGACAACGGCACTAGGCATTCAACATAGCTCCAGGCTCGCTATTCCGCAGAAATGTTCCCGACATGAATTGAAATGCATTGTATGAAATTCTTAAATCAACATCACCCGTCGGTTTGTTTGTTCGTGTTTTATTCACAACATCCCGAATCAGCTGCAATAGGCGACTCGTTTATGTTTCAATGTTGTTGTGTGTTTTCGATTTTCAGAAAGACCAACCTTACCCAACAAGCCCGAATTTTATATCACTGGGCAAAGCAGGAGAAGAAGAAACAATAGCTACTGCTTAGTTACTATCAATATCGGCCAATTCACTGATCTATATGATATTTATTTTATTTTTATTGTTATCTATATATATAAAAATGGATTTTCAAATGTGTTAGTCGCGCTAAAACTCGAAAACGGCTGAACGGATTGGGCTGATTTTAGTCTTAAAATATTCGTAGAAGTCCAGGTAAGGTTTTAAAGTGACACGAAGTTCACCGGGACGGCTAGTCTTATATATAAAAATGGATTTTCAAATGTGTTAGTCGCGCTAAAACTCGAAAACGGCTGAACGGATTGGGCTGATTTTAGTCTTAAAATATTCGTAGAAGTCCAGGGAAGGTTTTAAAGTGACACGAAGTTCACCGGGACAGCTAGTCTTATATATAAAAATGGATTTTCAAATGTGTTAGTCGCGCTAAAACTCGAAAACGGCTGAACGGATTGGGCTGATTTTAGTCTTAAAATATTCGTAGAAGTGGACTCCTACGAATATTTTATATTATTTTTATATAAAAATAATATAAAATAATAGGTATATTATATACAATAATAAGTATATTATTTTTCCCTGGAGGGAAGGTTTTAAAGTGACACGAAGTTCACCGGGTCAGCTAGTTTGCAATAAAGATATTTGTATTTGAAAAAACTACAAAATACGAAAACAATTAGCGAAATTGTGTTGTTGTAATCAGCTTCGTTCGCGCGAGTTTTAATTAAATTATAAGAGTGTCGTTTACACGGTATAATAAATGAATTTTTAATGGTTGTAAAGTTTCAAATTATTATGATTATAATAATTTTGTTAAAACTTGTTAATAAGTTAAGCCACATGTTAGTCAGAGTACTAGGCTAGCAAATCTACTTCACTACTGTAATACGTTATTAGTTGGGTAGTGTCGTTAACTGTACAGTGTACTGTAATAATATTATAGTCTAGAGTTTGACTCTTAACTGAATTTTTCTCACTATTTCTTTCACGCAGAACTTTATGCAACTACAATAATAATTAGTACGATAATTTTCATCCATACTAATATTATAAATGCGAAAGTGTCTGTCTGTCTGTCTGTTACCTCTTCACGCCCAAACCGCTGAACCGATTGTGCTGAAATTCGGTATGGAGGTATTTTGGGTCCCGAGAAAGGACATAGGATACTTTTTATTCACAAAAAGTGCACGGTTCCTGCGCGATAAACGAGTTTTGGCGCAACGGAGTTGCGGGCGTCATCTAGTAATAAAATAATTGCAATCTAAAAGTACATAATAATATGATTTCTCATTAATTATTGTATTATTCATTATTCAATACTTGAAAATTGGGGGGCGACGTAACATTAATATGCTGGCGTCAAAAAATCTGCTATAAAAACTAATTACGAACGTTCGGATATCGAAAGTTTTGTAATTGAAAATGAAAATTTATGAAGAATTTTTTCATATTATCAGCACGAACGAAATCAGCTAAAATTCTTTTGCCTTTCAAACTTCAGCTGTGCACGCCTTTTTGTAATTATTGAGCAAATTGTGTTTTATTATTCATGAACCGATTTTGTTATTACAGTAGTTATTAATTAATATTAATAATTTATCATTTACATAATATTGTAAATTTATGTGAGTCCTTAGCACTGATATCTGCATCATTAAATAGCTACTTTAATGGAGCAAATAAGTTATATATATTAATATTAAATTAAGTACCCTATGTTATTTGTAAAGTAAGTGTTTCCATCATGTTTTAAGTAAATAAATTAAGTAACAAAAATCATAAGCAAAATGTGAATGTCTTAATTTTTCAAATGCTCTTAATTTTTTTAATATCCTCTATTACTCTTTAGCTATGTCCACATTATGCGCTTTCGTCTTAAATTTTCGTCATCTTATTTCATTCAACTTTTGTTGGCGCATTCAATAATTGAATGCGTCAAAGAACGCAACGCCAACTGTCATTTTTAATAACAAAGCGAAAGTTTTGGATGATCAGAGGGCACGCGTCGCCGGCATGCCTCACGTTCGCTGTTGACTGCGCTATAACACATGCCCTTGACGAACATAAAAAGGTACAGTGTGGACAAAGCTAATGTGTATTACATACAATTAGGAGCAGTAGTTAGGCAGTTAATATTTGTCTCTTACTCACTCAGAGACAAATATTAACTGCCTAACTGTAATTAAATGAAAATTTTGACATAAGCCCGCCAATCCCCATACATTATCTGTCTCACTCTTCATTAAACTGAAGTTTAATTATCATTTAACCTCTCTGAGTGTGGCAGTTAACCTTTAAATCTAATAGATTTGCGCTGAAACTTATAGTTGTGAGATAACGAAAGTAATTACTGCCTAGACAACAGAAAGGATAGATAATACTGTTACTGTCTACTAAGTTTACAAGCTTAAATATTGTGTTAACAGTTAAACGGATTCTGAAGTATTATAACAAGAGACGAGCCTTTACTACTACCTAAAAAGACCACGATATTGTAATAAGGTAAGTTCAAGAAAAATAAAGAAATTTATTGTAATTGTACTTGTGGTCGCTAATTACTTGTTGTTTTGTTGTTTTATGCGACATTAAATAAATGAGAAAAAAAAGAAATTTAAGATTCATTTTTGACTAGATGACGCCCGCAACTCCGTTTCGCCAAAATTCGGTTAACGCGCGGGATCCGTACATTTTTTCGGGATAAAAAGTATCCTATCCTTTCCCGGGATTCATAGTTTCTCTATAGGAACCAAAATTCAGCAAAATCTGTTCAGCCGTTGCTAAAAGGTAACAGACAAACAGACAGATACACTTTCGAATTTATAATGTTACTTTAGTATGGATATTAATATTATAATAAATTATTGCTTATAATTTGCATCAATTGATTATAATGAGTTTTGGCACAGACATAGATTTGATCACGGGAGAGGACATGAGATTTTTTTGACAACCGAAAAATTCTTAGTCCGTGTTTCCACCTGCAAGCAAACTCGCGGAAGTCTTGCGTGAGTTTCTTGCAATATTGTTTACATTTCATACAAATTCCTGCAATTCACTGCTGCAATAAATGTCGTGCGAGAAGCTCGCGGATAAATGCCATACGAAACTAGACCGTATATCTGCGGTGACCCGCAGCGAGATCTCTCGCGAGTCCTCGCGGACATGTTTAGACTTGCTGTCGCAACTACTCGCAGGAAGCACTTGACAAATTGTCGCGACAGCACTTGCTTCGGGGTTTACACTTGCAAGCTGCTGTCAGACAGACTGTCAGACACTTCTCGCGACAGTTGTCTTGCAGGTGGAAACACGGCCTTACGAATTCCCGGGCTAACATAAAATAACTTGATAAAGCTATAATGGGCTAGTAATTAAGATCCTTTTATCTTGTTAAGGGAAAAGACATAATGGCAGACACTTTAAGGAAACATGAAACATTTGAATGTTATAAAATATATATTTATGAAAATAAAGGATTGATAACTTCTTCCATGTCTTCAGTAACTCTTACAAAATAAAACTATTATAATTATTCTCTGACAAATCAATAAAAAAATATATTATTGGTCTTTTTGTAAACTTAGTCATAAGAGCTAATAGATGACATCACAATAAGCGAACATCACTAATAGTAGACACCAATATGAACTAATAGTTGACATACAACATTAAATTACATTTTACATTTTTCATATTATTAGGTCTTTATCTGCCGTTTTTCAAAAGATTTCATTTACTTCATCATAGTAACTACATGCATCAGAAATATTATCCACGTTGTCTCCAGATTCTATTCATTCTTCTTCCATGCTGAAACTATCTTTCCTTTTATTTTTATTTTTCATATTTTTTTCCTAGCATATTTATTTTCAGTCTTTAGTCTCCATGCTTCTTTTGCCTCTTCTTTTTTCTTCTTTCTGTTCTCAGCTCTCCTTTTTCTTCTTTTTACTGCTACAAAACTAAAGCAATCGATTTTTAGATCAGTACAAGGTCTAATATTAGACACCATGTCCATTTTTAGGTACAGTAGCTTTCTAAGTTCTTAGTTTGTTAATAGAATTATATTTTTAGAGAATATTGATGATATTTGCAGTAGAATAAAGTACAAAATAACTTTAGTATGTATTGCAAAACTAAAAGATGAGATCCATGTCATCTATTAGGTTTTTTACATTTTCAAGAACTAATAGTAGACACCCTTTATATTGTTAGGGAAAATGGAGAAAAGATCATAAATAAACATTAATTAGTGTAAACAACATGACCATTAATCCAATGAAATCAATATAAATTACAAAAAGTCTAATAAATGTATTCAAAACTTACGTGCAAAATTTCGCCTTCCGTAACCTAGTTGACGCGGTCACATCATTGACGAAAACTGATCCCATTTTAAATTTTGTTCCCGAAGGCGCCCCTTATATATTTTTTCACATCAACAGATAGCATAAGAAGCTTATAAAATTTACAGTGTTGAGAAATAGAGTAATTCTTATTTTTATGGCATTTTTGTCGTAAGTGGTATCTATTAGTTCAGTGTCTAGCATTAGGTCCTTTCCCTTATAAGATAATAAGCTGTAAACTGTTTATGGTACAGAATATTCTTTACTATTACTAAGCCCAGACGTACGAGTATAAAGGTGAGATCGCACTATGTAACGCAACCGAGCACTTAGTTTCCGTAGTTCCACTTACAATATAGTATTACATTATCAGTAGGTCACTGTTAAGTATTTGTGTCTTAGCCCACAAACATTTTTTTTGTAAAATTTTGAATGCAGTCTTGTTAAAAATCATCTGAGCATACTTGCATTCATAATATTTCAATAAGTACGTATTTTTTTATGGGTTAGTACACGAATGCTTAACACCGTCCATTATTATTAATGCTTCAAGCCCCAAGCGGTCGCATGCGACCGCGATAACAATACAAATCTATTGTGTCTCGTTTTTTCCACGATCGAGGGATTAATAAACATAATATACCTACACGTATGCATAATTGATGAACATGACGTCATAAAACTTTTGTACACTAACAATGTTCAGTTTCAATTAAATAATTAATACAATTGTATTAATGAATTAATAATTAATACAATTGTAAACACCCAGCTAGAAACTTCGTTTTCTATTAAATTTAATTTGTTAATATTAACACTGAATACAATAAAATATGTGGGTAAATATGTTGTTGAATTTTTTTGTTATAGTTATGTTTCATTGTATGTCATATTTCTAAAGAAAAAGCTGAATTTTTCATTTAAAGCACACTAACAATTATTATTGTAGAGGAGTAGTCAAAGGGATGCCTTATTAAATTTGCTTTTAATTTGGCTCTAGTACAGCTTCTTTTCAATAAAAACTAGTTTGGCAAATAAAGTAAAACAATACAATATAGAGTAACGCTTTGAAGTTTGAAAATAGAACTCGTAGCACTTTCGTAGCGTTAGCGTAGCGTTTGTAGCATAGAGTCTAAAATACTTTAATTGTTTTTTTATTTATACTTATATCATTTTGCTTTAATTAAGGGAAAAGACCTAATGGCAGACACTTTAAGGAAACATGAAACATTTGAATGTTATAAAATATAAATTTATGAAAATAAAGGATTGGTAACTTCTTCCATGTCTTCAGTAACTCTTACAAAATAAAACTATTATAATTATTCTCTGACGAATCAATTAAAAAATATATTATTGGTCTTTTTGTAAACTTAGTCATAAGTACTAATAGATGACATCACAAAAAACGAACATCACTAATAGTAGACACCAATATGAAGTAATAGTTGACATCTAAACATTAAATTACATTTTACATTTTTCCTATTATTAGGTCTTTATTTGCCATTTTTCAAAAGATTTCATTTACTTCATCATAGTAACTACATGCATCAGAAATATTATCCACGTTGTCTCCAGATTCTATTCATTCTTCTTCCATGCTGAAACTATATTTCCTTTTATTTTTATTTTTCATATTTTTTTCCTAGCAAATTTATTTTCAGTCTTTAGTCTCCATGCTTTTTTTGCCTCTTCTTTTTTCTTCTTTCTTTTTTCAGCTCTCCTTTTTCTTCTTTTTACTGCTAAAAAACTAAAGCAATCGATTTTTAGATCAGTACAACGTCAAATATTAGACACCATGTCCATTTTTAGGTGCAGTAGTTCTAAGTTCTTAGATTGTTAATAGAATTATATTTTCAGAGAATAGTGATGATTTTTGCAGTAGAATAAAGTACAAAATAACATTAGTATGTATTGCAAAACTCAAAGATGAGATCCATGTCATCTATTAGGTTTTTTACATTTTCAAGAACTAATAGTAGACACCCTTTATATTGTTAGGGAAAATGGATAAAAAATCTTAAATAAACATTATTTAATGTATACAACCTGACCATTAATCCAATGAAATCAATAGAAATTACAAAAAATCAAATAAATGTATTCAAAACTTACGTGCAAAATTTCGCCTTCCTTAACCTATTTGCTAAGAAATTGCCGAGCGCGTGTTGATGCGGTCATATTATTTACGAAAACTGATCCCATTTTAAAATTTTGTTCCCGAAGGCGTCTCTAATATATTTTTTCAATTCAACAGATAGCTTGAGAAGCTTATAAAATTTACAGTGGTAAGAAATAATTAGAGTAATTCTTATTTTTATGGTATTTTTGTCATAAGTGTCATCTATTAGTTCTGTGTCTAGCATTAGGTCTATTCCCTTAAATGATAATATTTTCTAAAACTTTAAAAAATATAATTGAAATGGTATTTAAATGTTACGTCGGTGCTCGTTTTTAGAAATATTTTTTGGTGTCATTAAGATTATAATAGACACACGTATGCATAATTTATTGTAATTTGTAAATGAGCAACGTGCAAAAGTAGAAGAAACACATCGTCATAAAAAAATCCAATAAAATGTGTCATCAAATAAATTGATCTGTCGGCAGATTTTGGTAGTTTTGTTATTCGTAGGTTTGGTTATATTAAGGCTAGCCGATAAGGTCTCGACTAATATTAACTTCATCCAACCCAAATCATAACCCAACCAAATCCAAAAATACCAACGAAGATTCGCCATTTGCCTATGAATCAATTTATCCGATGATACATAAAACAGTAAACACCAAGAGTCGTAAAAACCAAAGCCAAGGTAAAGTGCAGAAACCAAAACTACAAACAGTGATCATTAAAAAAAACATTTCAATGCACGTAAGTATACAATGGCTATTAAAATTTTGCTATTAATCGTTGTAAAAAAATATAGCTCTTAAACTCGTTAAAAAGTGGTTAAAAACTTAAAATTATAATTTAGCTTGTAACATAAATGCAGCATACATTTTCATCTTCTTATATTAAAGCGTATTTAAACCAGTCGACTGTTTATTTTATAATTGGTTCTGAAGAAACTTAAAATATTTTATGAAAATTTGTAATGCTAGAAAGTTGGTATAGAAATGACTTTTTCAAAACATCTAAAAAAAGTTATTAATTTTGTCACTTAGATTTTTTGGATTTGCTTTTGGTGAAGCACCATTTAAGGTCACATTTAAATAATATTATCGAGTATTAAAATACGAGTATAATATATATAAGCTTTACTTCAATGAAATTTTATTTGCTCAACGTTTAAAATGTACCTAACAATGGTTTGACCAATTTAGAAATATATTTTAAAGACATTTAATTCTATCTATGTGTACCTATAACCGGTGGATAATTGTCTTTTACGTGTCTGTGTTTGTGAGGACACAAAACAGACACTTAAACTTTACACTTATAAATATGGGTACCAAAAAACACTCGTAAATATTTCAAGTATAGTCCGCGCGGAACTAGTTGGCCGCGCCTTAGCTGGTATGTGAGCGGTGGGACGGAGAGGCGGGAGCGCTTGATTTTGACAGTTCTGGCTAGTTATGACAAAAAGCACAAGAGACTGCAATAGCAAGATGAGTCCGCCGATAAAAAGATAATCTAAGGAAATAATATTTAAAGAACATACGTTTTTAAAAAACGGAAAGCCGATGTCATTAGTTTACAATATAAAACTGATCAATTGTCTTATATTTATTCTTTTCAATTATTAGATAGTATTATTGTTCACGATATCGTGAGATTGGTCGTCACTGTCTAATCTCATGTGCGTTGCGAGCAGCAAGCAACCCGCCCCCTCACCTCCGTCCCTACCTAAGGCGCGGCCAACTAGTTCCGCGCGGACTATAGTCGACTCAGTCAATATTGACGCGAAGAATTCTATTTCACCAAACATTTCGAAATATAAAGTGGAATTTAGTGGCGTGCTACACAATATTTCACCGAGCGGTTCAGACGGAAGGATTTGTGTCGGTTCGGTTATGGTTCGGTTATGGCCGGGTATTTCCGAGCGCAGTTTTGTTGTAACGGTACAATACACAAACTTCCGCGTACACAAATCAAATTTCACTTTGAATCCAATTTCGACTCTATGAAAGACTATTTTGTCGATGATGCAAACTATTGAACCTTTGATCAAATAAATATTTTTATTTATATATAAATATTTGGTTGTGACTATGGTATGCTTACAAATATATAATTAAGATATCATATTTTACAAAGTATCAGGGCGAGCAAAGCGAGCCCTAGTATATGAGTTATATCCCACAACCTTTACATTTTGTGGTACATTTTACGAAAAAACTATCACGCCTATTGATTTGTGCTTTAACATAGTAATTTCTTTTTATATGCAAATGTGTTATCGTCAGTCAGTCAAGGTCTTTATTTACAGTAGGTAACATGCTAGTATCAGTCAGTTAAGGTGTGACGACGCGAGCCCTCACAAAGCTCAGCTTTTAGCAAGTTATACAGTATACTATATGAACCAAACCATGCTTATAAGTATATCTTAGAAACTCGTTATTAGTCAATAGTCATTTACACTCTTATATGAAGCACCCACGGTAAACTACACTCGATAGGATTTATGATGGAAGAGTTAAGTTAGAAGATTTGGGTCCTGTTTCACCATTTCCTGATAAGTACCGGATAGGCTATCCGCAACTTATCTCACAGATGCTCCATACTCTGTCAGATGAGTTGTGGATAGTCTATCCGGCGCTTATGTGGTGAAACAGGCCCTAAATCGGATGGATCTTTTATCTTTTGAATTTTATGTCGTATAAAATAATAATAGCCATTGCAACCATAAAACCGTGCTTACTGGGTGAGCCGTTCCGTGCGGAGGGCGGCGGCGGCGGGCGCGGGGACTCCTCGCGGGGCGCGCCGCCCGGGGGACTCGCCACTGCAACATTAAATGACGGTCAATATGCATGTCACGTCACCTAAATGTTTTTTTTTAGAATTTTGCTATAGTATAGGGACAGGAGAAGTACAATCTGCCGTTTAATTCATCCACCTATAATTTAGATTGCAAATTTCGTCACGTAATTGTTTCTTTTTTAGAATTTTGCTATAGTATATGGACAGGACAAGTACAATCTGCCGTTTAATTCGTCCACCAAGTTTAATAAAGATTGCAAATTATTTGATGTATAGTTAAATACTCTGCCTAAAGCTCAGCTACCGAACGCTCAGAAATTCAGCCTCTGTCGGCTACTTGTCTGCTGTCAGCAGCCTTAGAAATGAGATACATAGGCTCAAATCACCGCTAAAAGCAAGAACTGAAAGAAGGTAACTGGTAATTGAGATTTTTTTGTTGACAGGGCTATGGTATCTACTAAAGCTCTCGCCTTGATTTAGATATTTTCATAGTATACATTTTATATATATCCCAGTATTTTCATATTTTTAATATATTATCATATTTTTTATCAAACTAAGTTATAACCATAATAAGTGCGAGCATTTTTCACACAGCTCCTAGACTAGAAAGGGCGCAACGCTGGGACCACGAGAAATCAATTTCAGGACTTTAGGTCCTTGCATGCATGTCCATCTTATGTCAGTGATGTCCATAGTAACAAGTCATAGACAGTAGAGTTTAAAAAAAATAAAATTCTTCAGAGTGGGGAAGGGAAAAAAGAATTATAATGAATTGTTTACGCCTCAAATGAAATTTTATAGGCAAAATCTGCAATTCCCACTAATAATTCTAACTCAAGCATTTTATACCTCCGCCTTTTCATTTTTGTCGATACCCATTTACGTTTGGGACGTGACACAATTTCGAATGGTCGTCGATTTCAAACGAGACGATAAGGGTATGCGCACATGGACGGATCTATACAAAGTTTGAATACAAGATTAAGACGATTAAGCAAGTTTAGGTTTGCCGTTTGTATGTTGTATATTGTAATTTCTAGAATTAGTTCCTTTTTCGTTACATAGGTAGCTTTTTACCTAATTAGCTGGTGCGAATCTCGAAAAAGGTTAATAATGAAAAAAGAAAATATCATATTTTATTTACTTTTCATTTGTAGTTTTAGTTTATTAGCTTCATCTTAATTGAGCTCGCCAGTTTTTTTCGCCAGAGCATTTTCATTGTAACTATAGTTTTTAAAGCCAATTTCCATTCTTTTTATATTATCACCAATTTACATTGTTCCAATTCAGTGATGGCATAATGTAAACGGGTACTGGAATGCACTGGAATGTAATTTAGTACTTTCCAGTGCCCGTTTACATTATTCCAGTACCACCAGCGCCGGATTGGAATCATGTAAACCCGCTATTATACTTAGTTGTATGCCATAGCTATAGTCTGTAACTACCTTAACTCGTGGAAAATCTTCATGAATGAAAAATAAGACATCGGTCGTTTTGCGGCGACGACATCGACATTTTGAATATGTGACGAACGGTTATTAAAGTTGAAATACAAAATACCAATGTGGAATAGGTGATTCGTCGTTATTACCTACTTATTCTACACTAGAAGTTGCGTTCGGCTCGGCTCGTGTAAATTGTAAAATTGTTTCAATTTTCTGTTGAAATTTCAAACGAGTACATAGGTCACTCTCAACATCAGAAGCGTTGCAGGTGCATTGAAGGAATACGGCCTTTTAAGAAGGAATACGCTCTCTTCTTGAAGGTTTGCAAGTCGTATTGGTCCGGAAATATTGCTGGCTAGTTTTGACGACCTCTGTGGCGCAGTGGTGAGCGCGTTGGTAGCTCAAGCCGGATGTCGCGGGTTCGAATCCCGCCGACGGAACAAAAAGTTTATAAAGTTCCTGGGTCATGGATGTGTATTAAATATGTGTATCATATAATAAAAATCTTAAATATATGTATAGTATAAAATTATTAAATATATTTCCGTTGTCTGGTACCTGTAACACAAGTCCTTCAGGTACTTAGCATGGGGCCAGACTGACGTGGTGTGAAGCGTCCATAGATATTATTATTATTATTATAATTTATATCCTTTCCCGTGGTCCACTATCCTCCACCTTCACCAAATATCATCAAAATCGGCTCAGTTAGCTTCGAAAGCGCCTATTTCGTGCAAGAAAAATTACTCATCATCAAGTACAGTATAATTTATTTGAATAAAAATGTTAATATTAATACCACAGAATATATATTAGTTGTACCAACAGAATTCCCACTAACGAAACCCGTTTAAAGAATTAACGACTCATGCTACGATACTATAAAGTTCAAATTCCGACCGCGCAGTGCTAGGTGCCTACAATTATATTTGCCTACATCTCCGCTCTCTTTCTATCGCATAACTCGTACCTTTTCTGAAGAAATCAGGGTTGTCTCTTTTTAAAAATAATATTATAATCTGTACATTTAATTAACTACATTTTATTTAACTCGAAATAATCTAAGATATTATGTCTTAGTACTATGTAGATTTAATTATCATAAATTCGCGTGTAACTAGTTACGCGTACTTAGATTCGATAGGTACCGTTTCTTAATTACAGTAGGGCCTCGGTAATCCGGACTCCCGGTTGTTCGGTGATCGCTGTAATCCGGCCGGCCGGAGCTTTAAACATTGCTTTAAAATGAGCTGAAGATAACGAATTTGATAGCCACGATATTATGCTTCTCCCTCAACTTAGAGAGTAGCGACCGAGCTTTCGAAATGAAGTACGAAAATCATAAACAGAAGAGTATTACAAACTTTTTCAAAAGGAATTAACCATTACTGATTTCTTACATGGTTGTAATTATTATGAACATGAACATTAATTTGCCTTTATGATATAAAATTTTAAAAATTTATTCAAGAAATTGGTTTCTTTAATCAATTTTTAAAATTAACTCATTTTCATTTCATTTCATAAGGTTAAACATGACGTGTTTTATTAACATTAAATGTTGCACACTATAATCCGGACGCCTCGATAATTCGAAAAGAGTCGTGTTTTTGCCTCTCCGGATTAACGAGGCCCTAATGTATTGAAACCGGTTTTATATTACCTACTTAAAGTGTTTGTATAACTTAGTTATTTTTGTAAACAAATGAGGTTTCGAATAGTACGCATCGCGCAATATTTCTTTGCCCTTTTCTTTTTATTGTCCATTGTGAGATTAATATCAATTCTGTGATATCGATCGAATAATTTACACAATACGCAGGTATGCAACGAACAACTCGTGCGCGTGCGTCACCGCTCGCTTGTGAGTCCCTACTGATTTGCCACCCGCGGGTGGTACTTACAGTTCGATGCCTATTCGCGCGAGTGGGACAGGCCTGTTAATACCTACAATCTACATTCTACAATGACACAAAAAGCAAAAGGCCAATTGTACGTCCAATGTCATTTAAAATAATGTAAGCAAAAATATAAAAACATTATTTTAATTCGATGAAAATAATTAATACCTACGACAATTTCTTATCAGTTATATAAAAAAAAAAACGGAAAGTAATATATTTTCAAGGGATAACACCTCTTTAAACATCCACAGTATAGTAATAGGTAGGTAGGTTAGGTAGCTACGAATAATAAAAACTATTATTCGTAGTATCTACGTCATAAACTTTCATAAAATTATATATTAATTCTAAATGTCGATTATATTTTAAGTGCAGACTGTAATAAATTTTATATTTCAGATTTTATCAGTGGCGAGAAGCGTATTTTATAAGAAATTTTGCTGTTCATTCCTCGATTTTCGTTTATTACTTCGGAGAATTTGGCTGTGCCTATCAAAGTTTATTTAGTCCCTTATCTGTCTTTTACAAAATATTATTCTTATCACTCTATACATTGAAGTCTTCAACTCTTCACGAGTTACATTATTAATTTAATAAGAATTTGTTACTTTGAATTTAAGAGTAAATATTTTGTTATTTCAGTTGCTATTTTTTGTACTTATATCGCCTTTGCACTTTCTATGCACTTTTTCTATAATATTTTTTCGTTTTAGAGATTTTTTGACATGAAATTACATGTCATCACGAGGTAAAACAGTCTAGTAGTAAATATTGTCCAGTAAATATTGTAAAATTGTAAAGGCGCGTTCAGACATGTGCGTTTTCTGAACGCCCGGATTCAGCTCGCGTGTTTTCCCAAACGCTACAATCGCGCAGAAAAAGCGTTCGTCGGCACGAGCCGTAACTGGCATGTCTAGATGACTAATAACAGGTATTGCATAAAAGCATTTCAGAGACATGGCACCGCATTCGATACTCCAGCGAGCGTGACATCGCCGATGCATTTCCGCTGTTCCGTTAGCTTTATTTAGGAACACATTTAAAATTCAAAACATAGGAATTGAAGTCGATGTCATATTGTTTTCCGCTGTCGACGCCTGAGTGCTATTTTAAACGAAATATGTTTTAAAATACCCTTGATTTTAGGCATCTTTCTGAAAATATTGTTTCAGTTTATATTTTAATACTAGTGACCCGCCCCGGCATCGCACGGGTATAGAATATACAGCCACTGAAAAAATGATTAAAATCGATAGCCAGCTATCATCCTTCACGTGGTCTACTTCTTATCTGTGCCAAATAACATAAAAATTGCTCCAGTATTTCGCGAGTTTTAAGCCCTTTCAAATAATTTCCCCCATTTTTCCCACATTCTCTTATTAGTCTTAACGTAATATAATATAACCTATAGCCTTCCTCAATAAATGGGATATCTAACACTGAAAGAATTTTTCAAATCGGACCAGTAGTTCCTGAGATTAGCGCCTTCAAGTTAGCCCTTTCAAATAATTTTCCCCGTTTTTTCCACATTTTCCTCTATTTCTTCGCTCCTATTAGTCTTAGTGTGATAAAACATAGCCTATAGCCTTCCTCGATAAATGGGCTATCTAACACTGAAAGAATAATTAAAATCCGTTGTGTAGTTTTAAAGATTAAAGGGAACAAAGGGACATGAGCGAAAATAAAGCGACTTTGTTTTATAATATGAATAGATTAAAGGTGAACGCAGATTTGGCCGCACCGCACGCACCGCAGTCGCCGCATTTCGAATTCTTCATATAAAGAATGTAGAAGTTGCGAAGACTGCGGCGCGGGTAGGTATGCGAGCTTGCCTATAACTTCATAATATAAAGAATTCGAAATGCGGCGACTGCGGTGCGTGCGGTGCGGCCAAATCTGCGTTCACCTTTAACAGTTAACAAGTTAAGTTATCATTGGTGTATCTTTATAGGTGAACGTAGATTTGGCCGCACCGCAAGCACCGCAGTGGCCGCATTCACAATTCTTCATATTATGAAGTTGCGAAGACTGCGGCGCGGGTAGGTAGGTATGCGAGCTTGCCTATAACTTCATATAAAGAATTGCGAATGCGGCGACTGCGGTGCGTGCGGTGCGGCCAAATCTGCGTTCACCTTATAGTTAACGTTTGCTTTAAATATATTTTTTTATCGCCCTTTGCTTCAGCAGTGGGAAAAGTAAATATTAACAGGTATAGTAACTGGCATGATTTTCGAGATCGGGTGTAGTTTTCGAGTATATATTATTAAATTTCAGCACGTGGAAACCAGAATGTAGAGAAATTCAACAATATTTATGTGCAAGGTGCTTACGGTCAGTTCAGTTGAAATACAGGAATTTCGAGTATTGAAGCAAAATATGAAATAGCGCGCTAGTTTCTTGCTTTTGAAAACCCGAATACAATATCGTGAATTTACGCTACCGTAGGCATTTGGCTTTCAACCGGTAGGCTATTAAATAAAACTAGTAGAGCTTGAAGCTAGTATTTGTTTGTACTTTTATTAACATACCTTTTAACAATTACCCCCCTTACATTATATTATGTATTAGTACTATGTTTAGTTATACTATACATTGTTTTGGTATTACTTCTTTAAGTTAAAAGGATTTCTGTGCGAATAAGGAGGAGAGCCAAACATAAAAGTTGTATATAAGATATTAGCTGGTATTTGTATAACCTAAACAATATTGATAGTAGCATCAGAGGAATTGTTTCATAGCTGATCGCAGACCCATATCATTTGGTCGGGTTATATCAAGTCAATGTTAGTGGATAGCCATGCCCGGCAGTCTAACCAAATAACGTACTCCCGCCGCCGTCTCTGAATCAAATTTCTCCGATAGTACGAAGGTGTTCGAATGTCGTGCCGTACACTAACGAGGGGACCTAACGAGGCGTGATAACTCGCATACAAGAATAACGAACCTTATTTATATTTTCTTTTATGTTTACCGTATTATTGTTTGTGCCAGATATTTGATATGTTCATATGAATATATTATACTTTGTCTAATACTAGCTGTCCCGGCAAACGTTGTTTTGCCATTTAAAATAAACTTCATCAGTTGATACAAATTCTTACCCCTAAGAGGGGTGGGGCGAAAAATTGTATACACCAGATGTTAAGTTGGAAAAAACAGTTAATAATATGTCAAAGTAAGTACATTAAAGAAAAAAGTTTGATACAAAATCTGACCCCCTCTTTGGTTCCCTTAGAAGGGTGGGGGGGGGGGGGGGGGGGATTCGGAAGGAGACAAATATATCTGTAAAACCCGTATGCAAATCGAATCAGTAGTTTTCGTGTTAAAGCAAAAGTATTATACAAAATCTGACCCCCTCTTTCGTCCCTTTATAGGTGTGGGGGGAAATTTTTTTTATACACCAGATGTTAAGTTGGAAGAAGGCAAATATATCTGCGAAAACCGCATTCAAATCGGATCAGTAGTTTTCGTGTGATAGTGGAACAAACATACAGACAGACAGACAGACAGACAAAAAACTAACTACATTTTTGGCTTCTATAGCGATGTAGTGACACTATTATTACAGCTTATTATTTTTTGAATATCTTTAATGTACAGAATTTTCATTTCTACAGTTTTATTATAATGTATAGATAGCGGTCGCCCGCGGCTCCGCCCGCGTGGATGTCGGTTACCGCTGCAAAAAGCCTACCCAGGAAAGACACGGTCAGCAAAATGATGGTCAGGTCAATTCACAGAAACATCGACGACGCAGTCATTTTCCGCAGGCTGCACAGATTGTCTTTCTGTGGATGTTAAAGTTCTTAATGATGAGAATATTTAAATGTAATTAATAATAATAATATAATAATAATAATATCTATGGACGCTTCACACCACGTCAGTCTGGCCCCGTGCTAAGTACCTGAAGGACTTGTGTTACAGGTACCAGACAACGGAAATATATTTAATACTTTTATACTATACATATATTTAAGATTTTTATTATATCATACACATATTTAATACACATCCATGACCCAGGAACATTGAAAAACTTTTTGTTCCGTCGGCGGGATTCGAACCCGCGACCCCCGGCTTGAGTTGCCACACACTCTAACCATTGAGCCACGGAGGTCGTCAATAAGTTTTCACTTCTGACGGTAGTCCCGGAGTGCAACCCGTTGTTTTAGGATATATAACTAAAGCGATTATTGTAGAGCTTTTCTATAATCAACATTTATTTTCAGGTAACAAAATATACTGATGGTCGCGATCCCCGACTCGTGATAGAGCAAAACATTCTTGGCGTAAATCTATTCCTACTAATTTGAATGTTTGGCCCTGGGATTTACATAATATTTATCGTTAGTGCAAAATAATTTTTTACAGGAAATTGGAGCCTTTTGAAGGGTATAGGCAAATCAGTAGGGATCATTGGTATTCTTGGTATATGAGCCAATTCACCAGCTGCAGGGCCGGTCATAATCTTCGCTACTGTGCACCCCCGCCTTGGTAGCGCCCACTTCGAAACGGGCGTAAATCGCAATTTTTAATTTCGCCATAACTTCTAAACCAAACGTCCAATTTTAATCATTTAACGACCAAATATTATCTACATAAACTGTACTTAGTGATGAAATAATTCATTTTGATAAAGATTAATAGCATGAGTAAAATAAATGCGTTTAAATGTAGTCCAAAAAAAATCAAGATTTTTAAATAAAATAATGGTTGTTGTACCTCACTTGACATAGATAGGTAAAGTGTGTCGCGGACTTTTTTGTAGATATTTAAAAGATCTACATTTACTTAGAACATTGTATGGTTTTATCTTTTATAGTTTAGGCAGCGTACGCAAAATAAGTAAATTTTCTGGTTGATTTTTTTCACCTTGTGTCAGAAAAATCCAAATATCTTACGGAACCCTATATTTTCCGAAATAAAATGTAGCCTATGTTACTCGTAAATAATGTAGCTTTCGAATGGTGAAAGAATTTTTTAAATCGGTCCAGTAGTTTTTGAGCCTATTCATTACAATTAAACAAACAAACAAACAAAGTTTACCTCTTTATAATATTAGTATAGATAGGTACGTATATGCGGTTTTTAGTTATTCTGATAGAGGACCATAATTTTTTAAGGTTAGCACTTAGTTGTCTGATTGAAGAAGGTTTACTTTGGAAGAGTATATTATAAGCTAAGTAACGTTACAACATATTTTTGAGATCTAATAATATTGTCAATACTGTTTAATGTCAAGCAAAAAATACCAAACGTAGCTATCGTTACTCCAAGCATTGTACGTCGAAGCCGAATCGCTTACCGAGGCATTTTGCAAATTCCTCCCAGAGATCTCAAAAGAAAACTGTACCTATATCTCCATGCAACATGGATCTATCAAAGTTAAGATCCCTCGAGGAAAAGTAAATCCTATTTTACGTGGCTCAGTGCTATCGCTCTTCGGCTATAAAAATGCCAATAAATACGGCAACTACGTGATGAAGGATCAACTTAGACCAGGAGCCTTTGTTTTATCAGATTGCTTTTTTCTCTCTAATTGTTTTTTGTTTGTTTTCAGAGAAGTATTTTGCTCAAATTACTTACTGGTTTAATATAATATAATAATAATAATGTATCTGTGACTAAGGACAAACGTTGTCATTACTTTATTTAAGTGTAAATGAGGAAGCAAATTAATAACTGTAGATGTACGAGAGTTAAGTTTCCTGGGTATGTTTCCTGAGTTCCATCATACTAAATTAAAATATTATAAATGCGAAAGTGTGTCTGTCTATCAGTCTGTTATCTCTACGCTTAAACCAATGAACTGAATTTGATGTTTGCTATGGAGATACTTTGAGAGCCGAAAAAGGACATATTAATATGATACTTTTCGGAAAAATATACGCTCGCACCTGACAAACTAGTTTTGGTGCAACGGAGTTGCGGGCTAGTTAGTAGAGCAGGCTTGAGGTTAGTTTAGTTATTTTTACACAATATTTCCTCCCTTTTTATAAGAATGACAAAAAAGCTCCGCTTACACCAACGGGACTAAAATGGTCGCCTTGGAGAATAATAATATGATTCCTTTTTTTTTAAATCGCGCAATGGTTGGTACTACTAATATATATTCTGTGGCAATGGTCACTCTACTTGCAATTCATATCTAGTAATTCGTACTGATTTGATATTCGTCAGTTTGACAGTTGAGACAATTCATTTGCTGAATTAATTGAGAGGAATTGCTAAATGTGAGCATTTTAGCCCCGCTTATGAACATGAAACTAATTTTCCGATTTAAAATTACAACTAATTGTTTTCTTTGTCAATTGAATTTCCTTTCGGAAATGGATCAATGGAGCCTCCGTCGCCATGACAACGGATGTATTTGGTGTGGAATTACATCCTCTTTGAAACATTCCCTTTATTTCCGGGCAGGATGTGTCAATTTTGCTTGAGAATCTTTCAAAAGTATCAATCATTAGGGTTTCCAAGTAATCAGCTTATTGAAACTTTTGCTAAAGAAAAATTTAGTCAAAAATATGTATTTGATAATTTCGACACTGAAGTTAGATATCAAAAATGTATGAGAGTTGACATATTTAGATGTGGCAAGTACCTGCTATCTCTAGGGTTTTAAGCGATGAATTATGATATAATTAATTATCCCATACTTTTTCGATAACCCATTTAGCTGTTGAAGCATTTGACTAAAGGCTTTGGACACTAATACATCACAAGTGTATTGTTACATAGCGATGCGTTATGTAAAAACCTATTTGATTTATTACTTTGCTATTCAAGTTACGGATTTAACTTAATAAAGTACCCATATATTGTGATGATTAAGTAAAATATTTTAAACTAGCGACCCGCCCCGGCGTCGCACAGGTATAAAATATATAGCCACTGAAAAAATGATTAAAATCGATAGCCTATCACGATTCATGTGGTCTACTTCTTATCTGTGCCAAATAACATAAAAATTGCTCCAGTAGTTCGCGAGATAAACCCTTTCAAATAATTTCCCCCGTTTTTTCCACATTCTCCTATTAGTCTTAGCGTGTTAAAATATAGCCTATAGCCTTTCTCAATAAATGGGCTATCTAACACTTAAATAATTTTTCAAATCGGACCAGCAGTTCCTGAGATTAGCGCGTTCAAGTTAGCCCTTTCAAATAATTTTCCCCGTTTTTCCACATTTTCCTCTATTTCTTCGCTTCTATTGATCTTAGCGTGATAAAATATAGCCTATAACCTTCCTCGATAAATGGACTATCTAACACTGAAAGAATCATCAAAATCCGTTGCGTAGTTTTAAAGATTAAAGGGAACAAAGGGACATGAGGGAAAAAAAGTGACTTTGTTTTATAATAAGTATAGAAATAGAAGTTCAGTGTATTAAAAAATCAACATACACCGTACTTTACCAACTACATTAAATTATATTGAAATCACTTGAATGATGGTAATACGAACCCAACAATAATAATAATTAATGAACTTTAAACATTGAGTTCAGCGTTCATCCCCCTTCACAATCCGTCTTAGTAAAATATTGATGCAAATTTAATATTTCCATGGAAAATCACTACAGCTCGCTGGAACCTTTATTGGTATTAAATTACTCAGTAATTATAAAACAATTAATTTCTACTGCGCGATAACTTTATCTCTGCTAAAATACAAACGAAAACCTCATAATGACCAAGTATCAAAACTCTTTCGTAGTCAAAGTTACAAAACAATAGCAACCAAACTCGGCATATAAACCGAGCAATTACCGTCTTGTATCACAAACTTCATTATAATAGGATCAAGAGTAATAATCCAAAGTATAAGCATTGTTTCGGGTTGCTACACGAAATCGAACCTTGCGGTTTCGTGTTAAGGTGCAAACACGATCGAATCAGTCAACGCCACCTGCAAGGAAATTGTGTTGTCGGTTTTGTTTTGTTCGTAGCACCGTAGCGCCGTAGCTCCGTAGCACTTATAAGTTCGTAGCAATCGAGCAGGTGCTACGAGTAATGGCGTTTATAATGGGGCTCGAAAATATTATTGCTGAATATTACCGGGTGAGTGGTGACCGACAGACCCGGCAGCACAATAAACTTTTTCTTTAACCTACTTTTATAAATCAAAAACTGTTATTCTCATTTACCTTGATCGATAATATTATGACAAAAAATAATATTATATTTTAATCTAGATTATAGCCTTCATTTTGTGTCATAACATAAATTTCAATTTGGTGTACTACTTAACCCATCAGTCGTGGCAAAATGAGACACAATAGCTTTTTCATTGTTATCGCGGCCGGATGTGGCCGCTTGGGGCTTCATGAATTAATTATTAAAATTATGTTCTAAATTATTTCATCACATCAGTGTTCGATCTATACTTGTCCTATTAAGTGAAACAAAAAGCCCCGTAATTCTACGAAGAACGAATGAAAGAGTGAATGGTGATCGAACAAATAACTTGGTGTAATTCCGTTAACAGATTGCCAGCACTCGTTCCTTCTTAATAAGTTACGTGCTGGTTGCTATAGCAACCGACCTACCTCAATCAAGGTAGTTTGTGATTTGTGGGTACTTGGTAAAGTAAGAAAATGCTTTTTTCTCTCGTTATTAAGTGTATAATTAAAAAAAAAAACTGTGTGTATATCCAAGTCTAACTCATTTCATTTAGTTACTATCTTGACGCTTTAGAGATTTTGTGCAATAATTTTAATTTAAATAGACCTTGTTATGTTCTTAACGAACAAATTAGTATCATTTCTACTGAGAAAAGGAGAATAAATCGTTGAAGGTTTGTAACAAAGTTAGCTTCTGTATGCTATGAGTATGAACGTAGTTTAATACTTTTTACAATATAAAAGATATTAAATAGCCTTACATAATTCAAAGCCCTATAAATCCAAAGGGATCTAGACAAAAATACATTATATTTTGTTTACACCCATTTGCCGTCTATTATAAAATTTAGAACAAAATATAAAGTTTACATACAAGTGGTTTTATAATTAGCTGTATTTTACGATAGAATCTTTAGGGATCTGTACATATCGCGGGCTTCAAGCCAGAATGACGTATAAAAAAGGTTTTTTTTTTCAAGAAGAAAATAATTCTCTACAACTGAAAATTTGGACGTGTCTTTGAAAGTACTTCCTTAATACGTGAAATTATCGTTTGTATTTTAACTATTCCAAAACTCCCGATATTGTACTTCTTTTTTTTTCTTCTTAAAAAAAACGACTTTATTTTTTTGATATTTTTTAATATTCTGCTTTGACGCCCGTGAAGCCAGTCCTTCCCCGTGACAATATGCCGTTTCCACGCAAACAGAAAGTCAAATATTTCCTCTTTATAAGTACCTATGTAGAGTTTTTTAAACATATTTTTTTATAAAGTCTGTAGGGTGTAAGCTCCATGCTTGCTTGCTTCACCTCCCTCATATTATGTGTGTAATTGTAATAGTAAGTAGTAAGTACTAAATTCATTAAATAAAATATGTCATTCATAAGAACAACACATTTTTTTGGACTCCCATGCCTCGCACATTTCAAGTCCAATGTTGTTTATTGAAGCTTATTGAATGTATTCCATGATTTTATATAAAATTTATTAAAAAGCTTCTTGTACAGAACCCTGAAATAAATTCCATATAAAGAAGCTTATCTTAGTTCAAAGAGAAATCTACTTTGTAAACAACTTTTGTGCTTTTGTGCCTTACATTTTTAAACATTTTTCTTTAGAATATAATCTCAAAGAAAAAGTTTATACAAAATAAATGTATTAGGTACAAAATGAATGTAATTTTGTATTTATACAACTCCAGCAATCAAGCGAGTGAAGACGTAATATTTTTAATTTTAATATTTGGTCTGCCACTAAAATTTAATCCTGACAAAGGCATCTAAAAAGCAAGGAAAATGCTCCATTTTAAAAAGCAATATACTTTAGCAATTTTCGCGGGCAAACTTTCCATCAGGGTACCTGCATCTTGTTCTTATTTTCTTTGGTCCAAAGTTTTCGAGCAAGTTAAGTGCTCCGAACTTAACTACGAGTGTAAATCTCATTTTATTTTCCTTCAACAATAAAATACGGTAAATGTTTGTTAGGTGTTCGGTTAGATTAGGTGTAGGTTCAGCGAAGCGAGAAGCGGTAATCAGATAAACAGGTAGACAAGCAGAGATTCGAATTTACAATATTATTTATATGGATTTTTCAAAATAAATTGTAGTGTGTGAGTCAAAGACTGACACACTACAATAAGGTCCGCATCATACGAGGAGGATGAATGAATTCGGTTGGATTGATCATAGGCCGTGTTGACCAGAGTCCAGACAGAGGCTTTAGTTCCAGGAAAATTATTTGAAATAAAAAAAAATTGGCTTCTATCTATAGCTAGATATATTAATTATAGCTGATGATGAAGTAGGTAAGTTGTAACTTAAAGGTTACGCAGTAGGTAAGTTGTAACTTAAAGGTTACGCAGTAGGTAAGTTGTAACTTAAAGGTTAGGAAGTACCTAGGTAAGTTTTAACTTAAGGTTTGTTTAAATTATACAGCATGACTGGTGAGACATTTGCGATACTTAAGGAGTGTACTCGGTACTCGATTCTCATTATAATTATGTAATAAAATTAGGTAAGTACTTAATTTTTTTCGAATTTCCCTTTAAATAAATGAATCATGGACACTAAACGTAAATTACGCGCCGCAAGTAGGCATACCATGCGGCCGGCGCGGCGCGGCGGCGTGCGCCATCAAAGAAACACCGCGCCGCTACCCTTCCCGCGCGCGGTGTCCATGAGTTGGGCAAATAATATTATTTAACTTTAAGCTACATTTACTCAGCAATCAATCGATTTTTTTTATTTTTTTTTTTCATCTTATATAATAGCCAAATATCACGTCGTCGAGTGTTGAAAATGTCTCACCAGTCATGTTGTATATAGGTAAGGGAAAAAATGAGTAATTGCTCTTATGTTGTAAAATGTTAGTTACCCACTTCAGCCACTCATGTCTTTAATCATTAAGATCACACCTATTTCTATGTCCCAATAATTTTAGGTGTTAATCCTATTACACCATGAACACTAATAGCATCATCAACTAACACTATGAAGGTAACTTTGTACACTTGTAAACAATTATTTTAATCAAGGGAATGGAATGTTACTGTCATAAACTCACGTACAGTCAGATGGAAAAGTTTTGTTGCAGAGAATGATCATAGTTGCTTCGGTGCAATTAATAAAATAAATTATACCACAATTATTTTAAAAATTTAATGTAAGTATCTCCTCAGACAAATTTAGTTTCATAATGTCATGTTAAAATTTCAGATTGAATTAACTTAGCTTTGATTTTATAAAGATTTAAAAATAAATACCAACCTTTTCTTGTCAATCTTTTCATTAAATTAAAGTTAAGTAGTAATTTCGAATGTCTTTGATAGCGGCCGTAACGGTGATGCCACACGATGCGGTGCGGCACCGCACCGGTGTCCGTCTCACCGGACTACCGGCCACACGGTGAGTGCGGCACCGCAACGTTTTGCAGTACTGTAGCCGTCACTGTAGCAGCGACGGACTCGAGCTCCCCGCGTCCCCGCCTCATCTCGATTCCGGTGCGCGTGCGGTGTAGCGCCGGAGCGGCACTGAGGGCCTAGACAAGTGGCAAGCGTTAAACGTAAACGCTAATGATTTTGTATGGGATTTACATAGTCGTACGAAAAGCCACGTGACCTATTCGTTAGAAACTTACGATTAGTAGTCAAGTGTCATTGCGTTTTTCTGTTCCATCAAACGACACGTTAGTCGTACGCCTAGCATAGCCATTTGGCACTTTTTGACAAGCAATTACGCTCCGTGAGCGTACTAACGCTACGTTTATAGGCGTACGCCGGACCCTTGACGCAAACGAAACAAAATGGCGATTTATTAATTAATTAGTCACTGATGGTGTTTGTTTTGAGTATTTTGTGAGTTTTGCGTACATTAAGACTATAAGTAATGCATACATTAAGACTATTGTGGGCTGCACATAACGAAGAAGTTTGGCTGAGGCGTCAACGGAGAAATATTTCTCGCCGGTATTTAGAGAAAATTGAAGAAATACCGGAAATATTATTCACTGAGCGATTTAGGTTGAATAAAACATCATTTAGAAACCTGTGCACAGCACACCTTAAAATCCACACTACATTAAAAGGAACTCGAGCCATCCCTCTCGAAGTGAAAGTAAGTGCTAGTAATAAGAAGTTTTACCTAAAGGAAGTGAAGTGAAGTGAGAAACTATGAGGTTATTAGCTAGTACTATATAGTAACTCGATGGGTTATTATTAGGATTTCTTTTACAAGAGAAATGCTTATGGCCGATTGCTTTATAATAATATTAATTAATTGTCACAGGTTCTTTGCACGCTGAGTTTCTCGGCTACAGGATCTTATCAAAGAATTGTGGGTGTTACTCTACATCTTCCACAGCGTACAACAAGCCGATGCATTAGGCAAGTTGTGGAAGCACTAAACCATCCCAATATTATAAATAACTGGATAATTTTCCCACAAACTGCACAACAAAGATCAAGAATAAGACAAGAGTAAGTATAAATTACAGTTAAAACATTACCAATCACATTGATCACTTATTTTTGTGACTTAGGTACAATATAAATTCTATTTTTTTGTTGTTATAATTTAATAACATTTAATGGCGTAGATACCTACAATTAAATGTTATTAAATTAATTACTTAATAAATAATTAATTAGGTCCTTTATGTTATCCCATGTGAGTTAGCAACTTAGCAGTAGGCACCTAAATCCTAATTACAATAGAGAAACTGATGACAACAATATTATTTTATTTTGAAGGTTTCAAAGAAGATTTCAATTGCCAGGAGTAATTGGCTGCATTGATTGCACCCACATAGCAATTGTTAAGCCAAATGAAGATGAACATGTTTATTACAATAGAAAAGGATACCATTTTTAAATGTGCAAATGGTAAGCATAATTAATTTCATTTGACCAAAGGTTTCATTTAATTTATGTAATTACATGTACTTACCCATGTAAATATTGCTTTCACTGATAAACATTGTATAGGTACTTATGTATTTTCTTCTATTTCTTACAAAAAGTCAAATTACCTACATAATTTGTACAGGTTTGTGATCACAACTTGCGAATAGTAAATGTTAACGCCAGATATGGAGGATCAACACATGATTCTTTTATTTGGGCATCCAGTCATTTGGAACCGTATATGCGAGGACTTCATCAAAGTAATGAACAAACTTGGCTGTTGGGTAAGAAACTAATAATTCACTTCTTATGTACTTTATTAAGGGAAATAATAAAACAAGCGAATAAAAAATTACTTTGCGACTAATGATGAACATACTGTTTTTATAACTTTTGTATTTTAAGTAACTCAAATAAATAAGTTGCTGTTCTGTTAATTTCTTGTCACTCACAGTCAGTAGCTCGAATAGTAATTCTACCCAAATTTATTATTTTGACACTTAAAACTGTTATTTACAGTCACTTGATTAAATACTACCCCTTTATTAATGTGGCTAATTTTATTTGACAAAATAGAAATATATCACTTTTGTTTTAGGCGATTCTGGGTACCCGCAGAGAGCCTGGCTTATGACGCCTATATTAAATGCTGCTCCTGGTTCACGTGAAGAAGTGTACACCACGCGTCATGTCCAAGCCAGGAATTGTATTGAGCGTTGCTTTGGCTTGTTGAAAGCTCGTTGGAGGTATTTACTTAAGCACCGAACACTTCATTATCATCCTCTTGTTGCAAGTAAAATAGTATATGCATGTTGTGTACTGCACAACATAGCAATGGCTAATCACGTACAACAACCAAGTGATGCCATAGACCAACAAGATGATGATAATGATGATTTTGGTGCAGAAGTGAATTCTTCTATTTCCAGTAACCAAGACGATCTGATGCGTGGCAGAGCAATGCTTAATGGATCAATAAGAAGAATGTAAATTCGGGTTAATTAATAACAATAAGAAGAATGTATGCATGAAAAAGATTTATTTTCTCTTTTTACAATTGGGCCTTGCCCAATTTATAAACATTTATAAGCATTAAACATACTTAACAATTTGTTTCATCTTGTTTTATTATAAGAGAGTCTCTGTCTACATAATTATGTAAATATGTAGCTTAGGCATCCTAGCCCTACGACTCAGTCTTGGGATAAGTGTTAAAACTACTAGGATGCCTAGGGTTTGGTATTTATGCTTATCTAACATAATCACAAAGTCAATCCAATATCTATTGAGTAACAAAAATTGACATTTCTAACAAAAGTTTGCTTTGTCATAGTAGTCTTATATAGTCTTATGCAAATAATTCTCTAACCAATCGTTTCTAACAGTCTTCATTAATATCAAAACTATATTTTATTCACAAGAAACATAACGTGTATCTGACACGTAAGAATTAACAAGTAATATGGTATTTATAAATGCTCAAAACTGGCTTGAAACATAGATAAATAATAATTACTTTCTCAGACATTAAGAGCGTCCGTGACCTAATGGGTAGACCTTTGGTTGGCACTCGTAGAGGGTGCAGGTTCGATCCCGGGTGGAGGCGTGTACCAATGAGACATTTTCTGATCTCAAGTACATAATACGGACGCTCGTACGGTGAAGGAAAACATCGTGAGGAAACCCGCACATAGTTGGTCCCAGTATTGACTAGTTCTTTCCTCTGGACTAGGCCGACTATGTTGCGAGAATGCCGTATGCGCTTGGGCGGTTTTCCAATTATTGCCAATCACTCGCGACCACAATCGCCTGCTCCATATGTGCTCATTGCTGCTTGTGGATGATTTATAGCTGTCCCGGTGAACTTCGTGTCACTTTAAATCCTTCCCTGGACTTCTACGAATATTTTAAGACTAAAATCAGCCCAATCCGTTCAGACGTTTTCGAGTTTTTTTTTAGCGCGACTAACGGACTAACACATTTGAAAATCCATTTTTATATAAATAGATCTGTTGTCAAACTGACGTCCCTCAGTTTGACATTTGTTTGACAATTGACAGCGAAGGAAACCATAGACCAATATTAGACTTTTATCCTTAGCTAGTATAGAATGAGCGTTCGCTACGTCAATGTCAATTTGACTAGCAAGCGTAAAACGCTAACGCCGTCACGTATGCGTAGCGTAAGTAAGAAACGCTTCGAAGCGTATGCCAAATGTCTAGGCCCTCTGGACGCGCCGTGTGCCATACCATCCGTTTTTATATGTAAGACACCGGAGCGGCACCGGTCAGGCGCCGTACCGCCGCCGCACCGCATCGTGTGGCATGGTCCTGAGACGCTATCTGATAAAAATGCAGAGAAACAAAAAAGAAAGTCGTTGTGCTTAATTAATGACACGTCTGTTGATTACAGCCTCAATATTAAGGTACAGTGTACACTTATAAAAACAATATTATATTTTATTATTTTAACCTTTTTTTCAGAAATCATCACACGTGTACACGACTGTACAGTTTGTTTGGAGCGGCACTCCTATGTATCAGATGTCCGATAAGAATGGGAGTGTCGATGTTATTACAAAGCCTTCTATACTAACTGTCTGCGCGAGTGTACATGATGGGCCGACATCCTTAATCGCCACATCATTAAACTGTTTGTTAGTTAGTAAACAAACACTTTATATTTTACTAGCGACCCGCTCCGGCTTCGCACGGGTATAAAATATATAGCTACAGAAAAAATGATTAAAATCGATTCGGCAGTTTTGACTTGTATTCATTATTACTACCCGTGGCCCGCATTGGTCGGTACCGCCGCAAAAGCTACGTCTCATAGGGAATTGGAGCCTTTTGCAGGGTATAGGCAAATCAGATGTAGGGATCATTGGTATTCTTGGTATAGGCAACGGGTATATGAGCTAATTCACCAGCTGCAGGGCCGGTCATAATCTTCGCTACTACGCACCCCCGCCTTGGTAGCGCCCACTTCGAAACGGGCGTAACGCAATTTTTAATTTCGCCATAACTTCTAAACTAAACGTCCAATTTTAATCATTCAAACACCAAATATTATCTACACAAACTGTACTTAGTGATGAAATAATTTATTTTGATAAGGATTATCAGCATGAGTAAAATAAATGCGTTTAAATGTAGTCCAAAAAAAAATCAAGATTTTTAAATAAAAAAATGGTTGTTGTGCCTCACTTGCCATAGATAGGTATAGTGTGTCGCGGACATTTTTGTAGATATTTATAAGATCTACATTTACTTAGAACATTGTATGGTTCTATCTTTTATAGTTTAGGCAGCGTACGGAAAATAAGTAACTTTTCTGGTTGATTTTTTTCACCTTGTGTCAGAAAAACCCAAATATCTTACGGAACCCTATATTTTCCAAAATACAAAGTAGCCTATGTTACTCATAAATAATGTAGCTTTCGAACGGTGAAAGAATTTTTAAAATCGGTCCAGTAGTTTTTGAGCCTATTCATTACAATTAAACAAACAAACAAAAAAAGTTTACCTCTTTATAATATTAGTATAGATAGTATAGATTAAAGTTTTATTAAAAGGACAGTAACGACTCCAGTAGCTAATAATAGCTTTTAATTTTTATTCTAATAAAGCAAAAGACTTCAAGTATAATATTAGCTCTTTATAACAATATTATTATTTTTATTATGACAAAATTATTGTTGCAGCCTAATGGATCTGTAGTTGCCTGCTTAGAAACGTACTTCAGTAGCTCAGGCAGGTAGGAGTAAACTGCAACGCTTTCTAATTTGAAGCTCTAAAATTCAATCGCATCTGCTATATTTTAGTTTAACTCTATATCTAGGGAAAGCTTGCGTTAGACATTTTAAATACAGCTGCTAACTGCTATATTGTTTTAGCATAATTAGTATTTCCCCAGTAATACGAATCAGCCGGCAGTTTCTATCTAATTAACAACTATAATTGCTTCATTAAAACTTGCTAAGCGAACCTTAACCGGGGTCCCCGCGGGAGCGCCGCTTAGAGACGACTTTTGTAATTTCCAAAGCTGTATTTGTGATAAAAGCCGGTAACGTGACTAGAGTCCAGACAGGCCGGAATACGTCTGTACTTCTGGTCCAGAAAATACTAAATTGATGGAAAATTTACGGCTATTTTCGCACTGTAAACGTGTACAACAACATAAGCAAGTTAGAAATCTCGGCTGAATCTCAGACCTACCCAAGTAGATACATATTACGTTTGGACAAGTTTAGCAAACGACATACACATATACGAGAATATACGAGAATCATATATTTGATATAATAATAATACTCCCCACACCGATTTCGGTGACGGTGGCCAATTTCATTGAAACCAGGCCAGTTACGCAGGAGTAATTTTATAGTGCCCAAGTGTGTGCGCAGTACACAAGAGCACTCTCTATTTCTTCACTCTCCAAACCCAGTGGGACGAAAGACATGACTGGCGAGAGATCAGGGGCAGGTAGGTTTTATTATTCGTAGGGCAGGACCGACTTTTTTACATGCCCATCCGACGCATGGATCATCTTACTTGTCAGACAATCAGGTGATCAGCCTGCACTGTCCTAACCAAACATGGAAATAACATGTTTTCAACGCGGGAATCGAAACCACGACCTCCGAGTCGAGAGCCACGCTCTTAATTACTAGACCACGGATATTCATATTGTGATACTTGATAATATAATGTAAAATCTGTGCTATAAGCAGCCCTATTTGCAAACTTTTTGTTAAAGCATTTTTATTGTGAAGTGCTTTTGATTTTCAGATTTACGAATAATTTTTAAACTAAATCACAGAGTTGTCTCAAGTACGTTCTTAATTGGCCTTAAGAAGACACAACAAACAAAGTAAAAACAGAAAACACTGAGACATCGCGTCGAGAGTTGAGACTACGTAAATATGGTGCGTAAATAAACGATTTGCCTTAATTAAAATATTTAAGGGCAGCTTTTACTCGCGTCTGTTTCATCTCGAAACTTTATGTTTGCTGAAGAAATACAAAATTCATCTTTTACTTTATGGTTTTAATGAAATTCGGTTCATATTTTTTAACATATAACATACAATAAGGTTTTATTGAAAGCTATAATCTACATTCTACATGTATGGCGATAGCTTAGTGGCAATCTTCAAATCCCATAATAGGAAGCTTAGCTTGCTTTTGACTGAGCAGTAAGTAGGAACCCAAATTGTTTGTTATAAAAATCAAAAACTGTTTTACATTAAAAACTGTTTTATATACATTTTGAGCATACCAAATTATAACGTGTTTTGAAGGATTAAATTATTTCTATATCCAGAAATAGGAACACTAGCGCCACGTGATGGCTCCCACGCTCTATAAAAAGAGGTCAGATCGTCTAAAGTAATTCTATATTTAACTTTTTATATAATGACAATATAAAGTAAATGCTTAAGAATTATTAAGTTTAAACAGGTAACATGATATTATAACTTCACTTTTACACTCACGTACCTACTGAATAGACTAAATGCATCAACTCGAGTGTTTTAAGCTTATACAAATTCCTACGATGTAGCAAGTATAAAACATAATACCCTAAACAAATAAAACAATTAAACAGAGGAACGAACTTTAAAATTAAGAATCGAGTTTGAAAATTTTAGATAACCATTTTATTTTAAAATGTTATATAGTATCAAGAATATCATCGTCAGCTTGGGTGCAAAGATTGCAAATGCCACTCAGGCGCGGCACTTTCTCTACGATGGCCAGTTTGCAATTTCGCGAAATTTTCTCAGATATAACTTGACAGCCCTTATAATTTGACGCCGAACTCAATATTTCAATAAGATACGCCGAGGAATTTAAATTATAGCGAGCTTTTGAGGATAAACTTCAAAAATGCTCACTCATATATTGGGGTACTCATTATGCTGTCGAGGAGACTTTTTTTGGAAAATAAAAGAAAGATGAATGGCTTAGTTTTACTGCAAATGTATTTGGAATCTGGATAAAAACTACTCATACTACAATCCAGCTCGTCGAAAAACGATTAGGTACGCTAAGTGCATGAAACAGGTAACAACTAACAACCAAAGTCTTAATAACTCCTCCTTTTTGGAAGTCGGTTAAAAATAGTAAACTTTCCTTTTCCAATACAAATTAATAACAATAATATGAATAAAGAAATTTATTACGCGTAATAATTGCGGCATCAAAACCGACAAATGACTGGAGTTCCTCGTGGAGTGAATTACTCGTTAAATTCAAAGAAAAAAGAAAGCCTTTTGAATTCAAGGAACGATCCAGAAGCCCCAGTCCCTTAGTGAAAATAATAAATACCTCCTATAAAAGGGATTGTTTTGGATTTTCTTTTGGAAGTAGCAAAATCCTGTTACACAGTTATTGTCAATTTATTTTATGTTTATTTGTAGTTTTATGATAGGCCATTGTTTCCCTGTGGATAAATTGATTTAAAAACATTTTCATAGCTGTAAACGGACTTAGAGCATAAGTTATAGTGTTAATTATTTTTGAGTAACAGAGATTTGATTAAGTATAATTTTATTTGTTTATTTTGATATCTTCAATATGCTTACCTACATAAATAATGAATATTAGAGCGAAACTCATATATTTTAATTTTACTATTAACTGGTCACTGTTAACTTTCAAGCGGTCGCGCGACGTCGAATCGACTCCCCTCAATACAAATTCGTTGATATTATCGATATTTCTTGTTGAATCCGTATCATTCTCTCAGTAGCTTTTCATAATTTATCTATCTACCAAATAAATAGCTTACACTTACTCTTTGCACCCCCTTTGCAGCAAGGAGCTCAATTGTTTAGGTCGCGGCGCCTAAAGACTCCGCGCGCCTCTCTTATAATTTTATATTTAGTTTTCATATAATTGAGGCAAATTCTATGTTTATTTATAAAACTAAGTCTTCGTTTACCGATAACATCAAATGTTATCGCTAGATGAAGAAAAAATTGGAACTAGAATAAGAAAATACCGATCACTTTTTCTGCCTCTGTTTACACAAGATAAGCTACTTTGGGTCACCGGATTTTATAACTAAGTTTTTATTAAAAATAAATTTAATTTTCTGGGTGAACTGATTACTTTTAAAAAGAGTAATAATTAAATTTATGAAAAAATAAATAATGTTGAATGAAAAGTGTTTTGTTTCCCAAATTCACCTACGACATCTTTTAGGTTACGCGCGACCACTGCGGTTACAAAATAGCGCGCGCCCGCTTGAAGGTAAGCATGATAATTAGACGTGTCCTTACCTACAATTTTTTTTGTTGTTAAATTTTGAATGCATTCTTATTCTAAATCATCTAAAGAACTGCTTTCATAATGTTAACTGCATTCATAACTCAATACGTAATTTTTATGGGGGTCTATACATGGTTAGTACCGACACGAACGCTTAACAGCGTCCATTACTACTGATAGCAAATACTGTGATTTTCAATTCATAATATATCTTTTCTCAACCTAACGAAAATAGGGCAAAGAACATTTTTAAATTAACAGCCTGAAGGCATTTCTCAAAAAAGTTTGGGCTAAAATACAATTAATTGTCATCTTACGCCTACGCCGCCGGCGCTAAAACAATTTTATTATTTTAGAAAAAATGTACATTTATTTTTATAAGCATCCTAAAATCAAGTTTGTTCAGAGAAATTTCCTTTTTTCTAGGATTTATTATTCTCAGCGTCATTTCGTGACAGCCGTATCTACCTTGTAGAAATAGAGGACAATAAAAAGGAAAATTAGTCTGTGAGTATATTTTTCTTTTATTAGGCTATATGGGGCTTATTTATAAGACAGTATGAGTATGGCAAAGGCTTACAGGTCAGCCCAGCTGATAAACGGCCCGAAGTTAATAAGACATAAGTAGCAGTGGCCTGCATTTTACAAAATGTATCTATTTATTCACCAACGGAACAATATTATTTCGTACAGTATAAACTTATAAAGTATTAAGTAGTACAGACTTAATTTTCTATACATAAAATGTGTTCGAATAAAAAATTTAATACAACGTGCTTTGCGTTAAATATTGCTTAAAACTGTTGATTGATGAAAGTTAATATCTAAGGTAAGTAATAGCATAAAGTTCATTCGAGATTGAGTCGTCGGAAGTCGGATAGCGGGAAACTGGTCACTTTGACTTATGAACGAAAACACTGTTATCTCAGATTTGGGTACAAAATGACATTTCCTGTATTAAACTGCGACTTTGCAATTTAATCGTAGATAAAAACCGTTTCTATGGTTGCCATCCTTAGCGTGCTGTAGTAATAAGATAATTAAAGTAGGAAACTGGTCACTTTGACTTATGAACGAAAACACTGTTATCTCAGATTTGGGTACAAAATGACATTTCCTGTATTAAACTGCGACTTTGCTATTTAATCGTAGAAAAAAACCGTTTCTATGGTTGCCATCCTTAGCGTGCTGTAGTAATAAGATAATTAAAGTATAGTACGCGAGGAAAGACGATAGCGCGATGCCTCGAAGCTTTCATCGATTTAATTACTCCCTGTACGGTGACTCGTATATACGATATACATATAACACACGACCTGTGTGCCAAATTTCATAACGCTAGGACAATTGGAAGTGGCCTAGAGGTTTTGATTACCGGTCAGCGAGTGAGTGAGTGAGTGAGTGAGTGCCAAAATTAGCTATTTTTGCAGGGACTTATTTCAGGATCTACCAAAGCTATATCTGGGGAGTTTCAAAAAAATAATACAACAGCCATTTTGGCATGTCCTTCATTTTAATATTTATTTTATTAAAAACTTTGACCATTATTGGTATTTATTATTAAAGTAACTGAAAGAGTGTCTATTTGTACTTTATTTTGGATAATTAAAAACTTAATTAAAATAGAAAGAAAAAAGAAATTATAGTGATATACGAGTAATTTATCAAGCCCCTCTTTTTCCAGTGTCCCCAGTAACAATTTAAAACTTCGGACTGAATTAAATTAAAATTTTCTGGAAATACTTGACAAATTCAATTGTTTTTTTTGGTTAAACGAACCATGTTCTTTACTTTTAAGGCTCAGTTTAAAGCGTAAGACTACTTTAATCCATTTAAATTTGCAGTTATCTGTTGTCTCCGGAATATGCTATTTCCGGACATTCCAGTTTTGTTACCATAATTTTTTCATGATAACATTCTACTAAAATATATTTTTTGTGTTCTGTTTATGGCGAAACTAATATTCAGTACGATGGGCCATTTTAATACGGCTTGGCTGAGTAATTTTTTCGGTGGTGCAAAGAAATGTGTAATCAGTTGGAATGGACCAAAATTGATAGTCAGGTTTGTTACGACTGTTTGATACTTTTTAGTATCTTTATTTGTAACATAATAGTTTGTAAAGATAGTCTGATTTTTGAACTAAAAGTAAGTGTGTGTAGTTTGATTCAGCGTAAAACAGAAAAAGTTTTACATGTCTTTAAGTGTAAGGTAGACGCATAATGTTAATTCGGTTTTGTTACTGCTTACAGGGTAACATATAGACGGACCGGCAAAGTAACAAAACCGAAAGCACAAAGCTAGTCATACACTGTGGATTTGCATGGTCATAAATTATCTAAGAAGTTTCAATTAAATACAATTTTTGTAAAGTTAAAGATGGCTGATAATTTGTTTAAAATTTTTGTTTTACAAATAGGTATAGGGAGAGGTTAAAAAATTAAAATCCAGAGTAAATTAAAGAAAATTTTACGAAGATTAAGTAAAAAAAGAAAAACATATCGGAACTGAATCCAGCTGAGGCAGAAGCTAGAATAGACGAGTGGAGTTAAGAAAAAATAATTGCTAATTTTAATATAATATGTACACTATGCCTTAAAATTTTGTTACTGTCGGTTTTGTTACTGTCCCTGAATTTATTTAAGGTATTTTTAAGATTTTGACGTAAATTTCTATCTTATGAGATATGTCTCCTGTCTTAGCTAAAACAAATTATATTAAGCGTTTTTTAGGACATGGAATTGGTACATTTTGGTTTGCATCAAATGGGGTAGTTCTGATTTTTTTATATGTTGTATGTGATGAGGTGGTAATGTCAAATATAATTTTTCCACCTCGAAATCCTTCCGGAACATTGGAAAATTCATGAGAAACCATTGAATTTTTGATCAGTTTTCAGTTTTTGCCATTTTTTACCACCTGGACCTGTTTAATGGTAGAAGTCACCGAAATTACTTTAAAGAAGACTAAATTTGCAACAAAATGAGAATAGTTGGGTCTCGATAAACTGAATAGTTTCAAAGATACAGCATTTCAAATGTTTGTAAAATCTAAAAAAAATTAAAATTCACTACGTCGTATGTAGAAAACATAATATTGGAAATGGCTGTAGTTACTATTAGTCGGTCAGCGTCCTCCTGTGCTTATAGTGTAAGAATATTGTTCCTCTCCAGTTGCACCTTCAGCATGTTGATGAATCTAACCTTGTTTCTGTCATTCAATAGGAACTTATCCTGAGCAACTGAAACAATGGTTGTCTCGTCAAACATAACAGGGAGGACTTTGCTCCAACTTTGTGTTTTTTCCTGAAGCGTCATAATGGATACACGTCGAAAACCACGATTATATAGGAGCCGTAGTGATTTCTCAAGTATTGGACATATCTGGCACCATTTTCTCCAAAAAGACACATTCCGAGGCCACACAACTTTGTGGAGCAGATGTCCACTATAATAAAATTCCTGTGACGACCTCAACTTCAACCGCCACATGCAAAGTTAATACGTATAACACAGACTTTGAATTTTTAAACTCAAATTAGCTGTGTCGTGACTTCGTTCGCGTGGAATAGTAATTATGGGCATTATATTTATTTTGGCGAACAACTTCCTCAGCTTTATAAATTATAGCTGTTATCCACGGCTTCGTCTGCGTCTATTTCATTAATGCATTCATTTCGACCAACGATTCTTAGACCATAATATAAAAACGATTATTTTGAGTTAATCTTAAAAGATAGAAAAGTACTATCACGGAAATTTTTTAGATCATTAAAGAGAAATAATTCTTCCATACATATTTTTGGGCATCTTGGGCCGTTTCTGCAGCGCACGCAACGGAGGCTCTCAAAGATGAAAAATTCTAAAAACGCGCTAATGCGCGTTCAAACAAACAATTTAACAAACAAACAAACTCTTCAGCTTTATAATATTAGTATCGATTAGTATAGATAAGTATACATTATTTCATTTTATAAAATATTAAAATGCTTATTTCATCTATACTAATATTATAAAGCGGAAGAGTTTGTTTGTTTGTTTGAACGCGCTAATCTCAGGAACTACTGATCCGATTAAAAAAATTCTTTCAGCGTTAGATATTCCATTTATCGAGGAAGGCTATAAGCTATATTTTGTCACGCTAAGACTAATAGAAACGAAGAAATTGAGGAAAATGTGGAAAAAACGGGGAAAATTATTTGAAAGAGCTTATTTGAACGCACTAATCTCACGAACTACTAATACTAGCGAAGAAATGGTGGAAAATGTGGAAAAAAGGGAGGAAATTATTTGAAAGGGCCTCCTATTTGAACGCGCTAATCTCAGGTCCAATTTGAAAAATTCTTTCAGTGTTAGATAGCCCATTTATTGAAAAAGGCTATAGGTTATATTTTATTACGCTAGGACTAATAGAAACGAAGAAATAGAGGAAAATATTGAAAAAACGGGTTAAATTATTTGAAAGGGCTTATTTGAACGCACTAATCTCAGGAATTACTGGTCCGATTTGAAAAATTCTTTCAGTTTTAGATAGCTCATTTATCGGAAAAGGCTATAGGCTATATTTTGTCATGCTACGACTAATAAAAGCAAAGAAATATTATCTCACAACCTACTGGAGAATTTTTTCTGTTATTTGACGAGGATAAGAAGTAGAGCACGTAAAGGATTAAAGGCTATTTTTGGTGGACTAATTCGTCTGTGAAATATCTAATTTACGCGGGCGAAGCCGCGCGGAACTTCTAGTAAGTCAGTAAGAACTTGTAAAAACTCGAAAAATAAATGTTTTTTTGGAAAATTTACAAACATTTGAACAGCTGTATCTTTGAAACTATTCAGTTTATCGAGATCTAACATTTCTCATTTTGTTGAAAATTTTGTCTACTTTAAAGTAATTTCTGATAACTTCTACCATTAAACAGGTCCTTGGTGATAAAAAATGGCAAAAACTGAAAACTGATCAAAAATTTAATGGTTTCTCATGAATTTTACAATGTTCCGGAAGGATTCCGAGGTGGAAAAATTATATTTGACATTACCACCTCACCACATACAACATATAAAAAAATCAGAACTACCCCATTTGATGCAAGTGAAGACCCCTTTTATTGAACGATTTCCATGGACTATTTAATTGCATTCAGATTTTAAACAGCTCAATTTTTGAGAAAGTACTATAGAAAATGGATGTAGTTTTGGAACCCGAAATAAAAAATGGATTTTCTAATCTGTTTTAAAATGTGCAGTGTCTTAATTTTTTATGTAAATAACGTAAAAGAACTGTATTATTTCAATAAATACGTAAGAGTCTAAAAATATATTATAGTTTTATTTCTATTCAACTTGATTCTGGTAACAAAACGGACACAAATTTGATACTAACTCACATATTTTTTAATTTTTTACTAGTAAATAGTCTATTAGTCACAAAAAAAAATGATATACTCGTATAATAAATTTAGTAATATACTATTATAACTAAAATCATAAAACCGCCTTATGTGAAAGTTATTATTTTTGGCCGATTTTTGTCTGTTGTAGTATTTTTTTGAAACTCCCCATCTATGAAATTTGGTATACTGCGTAAGTACTAGTATATAATTAAGTAGGTATAATTTTATCTTTGCACTTGCAATAGACACTGAGATACAGGGGGGTCAAAAGTGCGTCGAAGCGGTTCGTGTGAATAGTGCACGGCATGCGCGCGGCCTGCTGGAACTAGGCCTGCGCACTTCCGTGCGCTTTGATATCCCGTAGAAGATTTTACGTTTGCGTGTTACGCCAGTTTTGCAACGGAAATCTGAATATAATGTGGTTTTAGAGGTTATAATTAATCATTTGTTGGGAATTTGTATTTTGGACGGTGACCCCAAAGGAGGCCGAAGCCCGCTGATGTCATTTCGGACGTTGTATATCTTGCAATTTGCGCTATCTCAGAAACTTTAATAGTGCGATGCAGGATGGAACGCTAGTTGTGGGTACCGCTAACCCAAAAATAAAACAATGATTTACTTAAATTAAAACAATATTACATAAACTAGTGGTGATTATTCCGCACACTGCTCATTAAAGGTGAAACTGGATTCATACATAATCATATATAAATATTACAGAGTACACTTCATCAGTGGCCTTTATAAACAATCAATATTTTAGAGTACATACTACATAATATCATTTGTACGCGATCACACAAGTAGTGTTCAAATTATGAAACAATTTTCGCCCCACAATCGAGTTACCTCGCAACAATATGTTTCTCACATAAAATTTCGTCAAGAGTCAAGTAGATTACAGGTTGATAGACCACCTTAATTACTGGGTCGCAAGTCTTAGCTGGTAATTAAAATGTATGAGAAAATTTACAACACTAAACGCCTTATACTTGTACGAGCCCACGTAAATTATGTTCGCATTAAAAATAAGGGCAGAGGTTTTAGAAATGTTTACAGCTCCCAAAGGTTTATGAACCTTTGGGAGCTTAAGTGGAATAAACGTGTTTCCTTTGGCGCCTTATTTCTCAACCTACACAATATAATAACATTCACATTTTTCTCCAAAATGTTGTATGTAATTTTAGACCAAACGATAATTTAGGTTCGTTCGTGTCAACACGTGAAAATAAAACATAATTTCGAAATCGCATCGAGCGGATAAAACCGTTTTTTGACATACTTACTTTATTAAGATAATATCTAAAGTAGCGCTTAGAAAACCTTTTTTATTTGGACCTGTATAGTGTTCAATGTACATGTATTCTTTACAGTACCTACAGTTCCTTAGGGACTTTAAAAAGCTATAAGGCTAATACTGGTCCTAGTTCTAGCTCGCTAAAGATAGTTCGTATTATTTTCGTTACAGTCCAGACATTTGACAGACAAAATATTCTATAAGAATTTTACCTAGAATTTTAATAAGTATAAAGTTTATACACCGCGACGATCTTATCGATTAATCAACAAACTTTTCATTACACAAAATAAAATTCATATACCTAACAGTAAATAAAAACAAAACTGAAGGTTGCAAAATTCCACAAGTAAAGAACTTAGATTAATTGAATCTCTCTAAAAGAAAACAATAATGGCTATTTCTGTAAGAAGTTAATCTTATCGCTTTAATGAAAGGGCACTGAAGAAAATAAATTAGCAGAACAAGCGACGATACAAGGCCGTAGTTTTTAACGAATTCGAAAAATGGTTTAACATAAATGAATTAGTAAATTACGAAATTGGTTACTTTCTATTAAATTCTACTCGTAAGTTTCGATACATTTTTTTACTGAAAAAATTTAAAAATTTCACCAACGGGCATCCTAAAAAATGATAAAACTTAATAGACGCATAAAGATTAATCCTTCAAGCCCCATAAGAGCACTGGTGATCGCGACAACAATAGAATACAATAGCATTTCCAAGAATTCGCGATCGAAGGATTAATATAAATAAGTAATACCTACTAAAATACTTATAGAAATTTTTTAAACAATAAAAAATATGTATGTATTAAAATAAAATCTGCTAAAGAACTGATCATTTGATAAAAATGAAATTTGATGAAAAAAAGGGAAGGTAAAAAAGATTCATCAATTTCATGGGGTTTTCCTCAAATGGGGAACATGGCACAAATACCTATTGTAAATGAAGGTTTGTATTTCCTTTATAACGTTAAATACGCTAATTGCATGTCGAGAGCAGATTTCACGTTTGTAAGTTCTTTTATTAAATTATAAGCCAATGTAAATGGACCCTGAACCAAGTTGGCGTGCCCTTTATACCAGGCGAAGGTATTTTTCCAGCGTAAAGCGTCGTATCTTTAAAAAAAATACAGAACATATTTTTTTCACATTAAGTTATTTACCGTCATTGTTAGTAAAATAATATAATGCACTTACTTGACGTTATGAATGACGTCTTATGAGATTGTGTGTCTGTCTGTTAACTTTTTTGTTAGTACACGCTAGCAGCTAGAATATTTAAACAATATTTTTTTAAATAGTATTAAATAGTATTGGCTAATCAGTAGCCCTAGCACGGCGACCAGTAGAAATGCGAAAGTATAGACAAACTGTGGACATAAACTTAAGGTGCCGTTCCGATCTTTACCGCGGCTAATCGCGACCGACATAAATTCAATTAAAATGCCACTTTATGACAGAATATAGTATATGTCATAAAGTAGGATATTATTTGAATTTTTAGGACTATATTCTGTCATAAAGTGGTATTTTAATTGAATTTTTCGGAACACATTTTTTTTCACGTTAAGTTATTTACCGTCATTGTTAGTAAAATAATATAATGCACTTACTTGACATTATGAATGACGTCTTATGAGATTGTGTGTCTGTCTGTTAACTTTTTTGTTAGTACACGCTAGCAGCTAGAATATTTAAACAATATTTTTTTAAATAGTATTAAATAGTATTGGCTAATCAGTAGCCCTAGCACGGCGACCAGTAGAAATGCGAAAGTATAGACAAACTGTGGACATAAACTTAAGGTGCCGTTCCGATCTTTACCGCGGCTAATCGCGACCGACATAAATTCAATTAAAATGCCACTTTATGACAGAATATAGTATATGTCATAAAGTAGGATATTATTTGAATTTTTAGGACTATATTCTGTCATAAAGTGGTATTTTAATTGAATTTTTCGGAACGAAAAAAGATCGGAACGGCACCTTAAGTTTGTCTCCACAGTTTGTTTATACTTTCGCATTTCCACTGGTCGCCGTGCTAGGGCTACTGCACACGCCTTACTATACATCTTTGATAGCACTCACAGAGGTTAAACATTTTGCATTTTTAGTAACAGAGGTAGTAGAACATTTTAATAACAATAATTTAAAAGCATGGCTAGATGTTAATCATTGCATTTTTAATCTCATCAGGATATAAGTCCTTACCTGGTTCAATTTTATTGGTTTACGGTTAAAGCGGTTTAAGTTTAATAAGTTATATTACTTTTAAAACCAAAAAATTGGCGTCATAAAATTGATTTCGTTAGATATAAGGTGAAAACCCCTTAGTATATCTGTCATGTTATTACATAATAATATTATTATTCAAAAGTTTATCCTTTTCTCCTCCGCTCACTTTTGAAACTTGTAACGACCCACCGTTTATAATTTCAGTGTTTTCTTGGAATTGCTGCTAGACACTTGTCACTTGATATAGCAAAGGGTTCTGGCACAGACAATATTCCTCCGGTTTTCTTTATTGCCACTGCTCGTTGTATTAGCTTTCCATTATGTTTATTATTTAATAAATGCCTTCAAGAAGAAACATTTCCTAGTGTTTGGAAATCTGCTAGAATTGTGCCTGTATATAAGGATGGATCGAAAAAGGATGTAGAAAACTATAGGCCAATATCCATTCTTTCTACTCTATCGAAGGTCTTCGAAAAACTAGTTTAAAAAGCAATTTATCCTCATATTCACAAATTAATAATACCCCAGCAACACGGCTTTGTAAAATCTCGATCTACTACAACTAACTTACTCATTTATACTTCCTGTCTTTTGATAATTTAGATTCTAATAAACAGACTGATAGTATCTACACCGACTTTCGTAAGGCCTTTGATAGAGTAGACTACAGAATTTTACTTGAAAAATTAGCTTTTAATGGTATTACAGGAAATTTATAGAGATGGTTCAAATCATATATTTCGAATCAAACACAAACTGTAGTTATTAATGGTTTCAATTCTGAACTGGTAAACATAACATCTGGCGTGCCACAAGGCTCAATATTAGGACCACTATACTATTTATCATTTTCATAAATGACATAGATGAATGCTTTAAATATTGTGATTTTCTTTTGTTTGCTGATGAACTTAAAATATATCGTGAAATTATTACTGTTGAGGATCATCTAAAAATTCAAAGCGATTTAGATAGTTTTTCTAATTACTGTATGACAAATAAATTAGGTCTTAACTTAAATAAATGTAAGTCAATATCTTTCACAAAAAAAAAAGTTTATAAGTAATTATATATTTTATTCGCTTAGTGGTACTCCTCTCGAAAATGTGAAAACCATTAAAGATCTTGGTGTTACGCTTGATACTAAACTTCATGTTTTAGATACTCACATTAAAACTATCTTAGCGAAAGCATTAGAATGCATGGCTTTGTTATGCGAGCTTCTACTGTTTTTCAAAAGCCGTCCACTTACTTATATATTTATAAATCACTTGTTAGAAGTCAATTGGAATATGCGGTATCAATTTGGAATCCTTTATACAACAAATACAATGTTCAACCAGGTTGAATCCGTACAAAAAAAATCCTTCGTTCTATGCAGTACAAATGTTTTAAAAATCGAATTCCCTACAACGATCTTCTGGCTAAACATAAATTGCTTAATCTAAAATCAAGACGTTTACAACTGGAGGCAATGATGCTTTAAGACCTTTGTAATAATAAATACGATTGCAATTACTTAATTAACAAACTGTGTTACAGGGTACCTATTAGATCACATTCAAGAAAACAATATAACTTTTTTGCTACTCCGTTTAGCCGAACCAACGCTGGTATCCGATCTCCCATTACTCAAATAGTTCATAACTTTAATAATCACTTCAATGATATAGATATATTTGCTCTCAAACATGCCAAATATAAAAAATGTCTTATCGACAGACTTAAAAATTTACATGTAAATAATTAAAACCTTGCATTCTTATTCAATAAATAATTTACAAGCAGTTCTCTTACAATTATACTAATTTGAACTTTACTACTATTTTAACTTTTATTAACAACACACACTTAACACACAATTAACATGCCCTTATATTATATACATAATAATAATCTACCCTACCCTCTGTTCTCTAGAGTCTAGATCTCTATTTTTTCCTATAAGTATAATAATATAATTATTCATCTGTGGTCACCGCCGTTGGTTTTACATTTAGTAAATCTTTTAAATGTATACCTTTCTTTAAAAATATATTGTAAGACTGTTTGGAGACCCCAATAAACGTAAATAAATAAATAAATAGACATGATTAAATAATAATATTGCAGCGAGCAAAAATAATAAACTCTGCCCGAAACTCCGTTCCGCCAAAATTCATTTATCGCGCGGGAACAGTAATTTTTTCCAGGATAAAAATTATCCTATGTCCTTTCCCGGGACTCAAAGTATCTTCATACCAAATTTCAGCAAAATCGGTTCAGCGGTTTGAGCGTGAAAAGGTAACAAACAGACAGACACATTTTCGCATTTATAATATTAAAAAAAAAATAAAAAAATTATATATAATAGTATAATATATAGAAAAATATATAATAGGATAATAGATAGAATAATATAGTAGTCACATTAAATAAACGAATAAGCATACATTTTATATGAGGCACAAAATTATTGGTACTGCGAGCAACTTGGCAGGTTTTCAACAGAATTAATCGTATCCTTCCGCGGGATTTACGCGTAATTTGCTTATTAACTTTTTTCGAAGAAGTTGGGAAGGTTTACAAGCAACACAGTTTTGGATCGATTACTGAATCACTGAATGCTGAATGCATTACACTTACTTTATTTTGCTTTGAATTACTGAATGCTTTGCACTTTTTTTCTTTGCGAAAACTTTAGAATAAAATGTTTTATATTATGTACCATCGAAAAAAAATAGTCGGGTTAGGTAATTAAGTTAGACAAGAACTAGCACGATTATAACTCATGTTATTCAACTTATACCCGATGCCTAGTTATCCTATAGGAACACTGTACTTTTTCAGGATAAAAATTGGTAGGTACAGTATGTTAATGAAGAACCTAAATTGAATGCCCAATCAACACCCATTCAGTAGTTTTTTAGTAAAAAAACTAACAAACATATTCACAAATACCACTTAGTGTGATATGTTACAAAACAAAAATACAAATGAATTTCCATAACTCCGAATGAGATGGAGCGAGTACGCTAATGAAGTTAGCGTTACAAGCCCTCGTAATTTCTCCAGTTATACCTCAAAGGTGGAGTAATGGACTGGCGCCGGCATGTTTTATTCAGCAGGCACACCGTCGCGTCGCTTCCTGCGGTAATGAAGTGGATCGGATAATTTTAAACTAGACTGGATTTTCTTAAAAGCATAAAATCTAACTTGCAGTCCCCAATCCATACTAATATTATCATAATATCTGGGTGCACGGTAGTGCACCCGCCGAGACGAGCCAAGCGAAGCGCAAGGGCACTAGTCACCTTTTCTCGAAGTGTTTCGTCGTTTTTTTTAATCTCATAGATCATACTAATATTATGAGTGCGAAAGTGTGTCTGTCTTTCTGTTACCTTTACAGACTTAAACCGCTAAACCGATTTTGATGATTTGGTATGCAGATACTTTGAGTCCCGGGAAAGGAAATAGGAAAGTTTTTGTAAAGAAAAATGTGCGGTTTCCGCGCGATAACGAATTTTGACGCAATGGAACTGACTGACTGTCGGCTTTACCTTGTACTAGCTGTTGCCCAGGCGACTTCGTCCGCGTCCACAACAACTTTTTTTTTTTTTCGTAATTTTTTTTTTAATAAAAAGTATCCTATGTTACTTCTGAAATTCTGATACCTACCTCCAAGCGTTTGTGTACAAAGTTTTATGATGATTCGTCAAGTAGTTTTTGCGTGAAAGCGTAATAAGCATCCACGCTTTGACATCTTATATATAAAATTCTCGTGTCACAATGTTAGTTAGCGAACTCCTCCGAAACGGCTTTACTGATTTTTACCAAATTTTATATGCATATTCAGTAGGTCTGAGAATCGGCTACTGGGTACTTTATATATAAATAAGTGCATTTGTTGAATAAATAATAGTAAATTATTACAACCTGAGACTGATGTCGGCGAAGTTTTTGCGACGGGATAGCGATCGACGTTGCCATGGTGACATACTTATTAAGTCACTAATTCAATAAAATAACATAGGCGAAATACTTTATAATATTATGGCAAAGCAACGTTTGCCGGGACAGCTAGTATTTTATAATATTAGAAAGGATAATAATAAAAATATGTAATATTTAGGTCCTCGGAAAGGTGGCGCAGTAGTTTCCTGGTGGTGTTTGGTAGAATAATAAATACTATTTCCCATGGTGCTAGTGATGGTATTTATTAAATGTAATTACTTATTATAGTTTTAGGATTTTACGGCCGCACTCAGAGACAATTATTAATGATGATTAAACTTTAATTTAATGAAGAGTTTGACAAAATATAATGTATGGCTTATGCGGCTTATGTCAAAATCTTCATTTACCTAATTACAGATCTAATTAATGTTTGTCTCTGGGTGCGGCATTTTATGTTGCTTTATCTTAGTGCTCATCAACTTTTTCTATTGACTTGAAGAATTTTAAATTCTCGTGTGCTCTACGTACTCCGCATTTTATTTTATTTATTTAAGAAAAGTATTCTTTGTATGTGCGCATTTATTTAATCTGTACAATTGATTTATGGTACATGTACTCGTATTACAGGCGTTATGTAATGAGTGATGTTTTTAGTCAGAGAACTACAGTAATAGAACATCAAGAATTGAAATGGAAGAGTAATGGTAGATTGATCCCTTCGACTCTGATATAAAACGGAATTTCCAATTCAGTATTGATCCTGTAAGTACGGGGCATACATCATAACATTGTCGTTAAGAAAAGTTTTCGCACAAAAGAATAAATATTTTGGTACCGTATAATGTTTTGTATCATAAGTATTAAACAGGCGTTTAAACGTGAACGGTTGTGGGTATTACAATTTACCAACAAACAATATTATTATTTTATGAAAAGAGAAATACTTATTTGAATTTTGGAACGAATTTGATTTAATGGAAGGACAGGAATGAGAAAGATTCGTATAATAGTCCTTCTGCAATTTTTAACGTTGTAAAATATAAAATTATTATGATTTTCACGCGATTATATGTTCGGAATAATTACTGGCACGATTATAAAACTTTCATACTTAATGAAAATATTTTTATAATCGTGAATGAAAACGATTACACAAAAATCTAAGTAGGAAGGTTAAGTTAGGGAGAAGTTTGCAAAAGAAAAATAACTTTATCTTTATAAACTTCTCACATTTCTGCAACATTAAAGAAGAGCCATATTTTAACGAATATATCCTACTGAGTAATGTTTAAGCTTGTACAACATGAAGGGATGAAAAAGCTTTACATAACATTTTCTGCGTATAATTCAACCGGGTGAAATTTTGCAAGCTTTTAGCACTAATTATATAAAGTGACTCTCTCGTAATGAAAAAAGTGTTCAAGAATGTGGAAAAATACGCTTTCAACTACGTGTTTTGTGTTGAATCTTTGTATAGAGTTTTAGCGTTGTCTAAAAAACGTTTGTTAAATTTTCCATATCAATATAATATTATTATTAAATGAAAAAATTGTGTATGTTTTATTACCGGTTTTAGGCTCTTTTCAAAAAACCGCTGAAAGGATTTATTTGAGCATTTAAGAATAAAATATATCAAATAATATTTGCAAACCTTATAATTACCTAATATCCATACTAATATTAAAATGCGAAAGTGTGTCTGTCTGTCTAACCTAACCTAACCTCTGCAAGCCAAAACTACCGAACCGATTTTGTTGAAATTTGGTAGATATAGGTACTATTAATCCCGGGACAAAAAGCATCCCATGTCCTTTACATTATTTATAGGATCCTTTTTGTTCCGGAAACGAATTTTGGCGTAACAGAGTTGCGGGTGTCGTCTAGTAGAACATGAAATAGAATATACTAGCTTTAGTTGGTCCTGTTTAGCACAGTATGTGTACACACTTGTCAACTGAGGCACATCCCCAACCCGGGGCACCCATGATGGGTTTCCCCTGCGCATCAAATGGTACACACACTTATGTTATGTTGACATGTACATTACTGTAAGTATATATACATGACTATAAGTTGGGGGCGATATTCTGTACTCTACACTTTGGCGGTGAGTTTAGCCTAATGCGCTGGCTACGTACGTCAACCCAATGTTGATCCAATGCGTACAGCGGCCAAAAAACTTTATTATCAAAGTACTTTTCTTGCAATCCAAGAGTTGTATTCCGTCGCCCTCGCAGGAAGCGGGAGGTAGTGACACAGCAAATTGCCTATCTACACAATCGGATTATCCTTCGACCGAGATTCGAGCCGGAAAGATCAAAGGTTATCACTTATTTCTCCTTCTATTTACTTGACACTGAGTGGAAATTTTTAACGCAGAAAGTAGGGAATGAGCAGAATTAATTGTGGTTAGTATATTTTGTCTAAAAACTTATTTTCTTTGTGTATAGTATTATTTAAAAGAAGGGATTTCAAAGCAAAAGAACGAGAAGTGTCTAAGATGATATTATGTTAGAATTATTAAGGTAACTCACACGTTGTGTTTATTGATTAACAAAATATATTATCACAATTATTTTTTAACAATCGTAACTTTTACAAGAGTAACAAATTAAGGGCATTCCCTCCGGAGATTCCGTAATTAACCGTATTTAAGACCTTATAAACTCATAATCTGAAAGCTACAAAGTTATAATAAAAATACAGAAATAATCTTCAGTATATCAACATTCCTTTCCCCGTTTTAAATTTTCTATTTTTGTTTATTATACTCATGATATCAGTTTCTAAAGTAATACCAATTTATTCAAATTCAAGCATACATTCAGCATCCCCTTAGGACTTACAATTTACTTTTATTTGAAACTAACGCCAATAGATCGACAATATCATAAACTACATATTCCCAGTTTTAATTTTTTTTAGGACAATTTTGAACTAAGATAAGTAAAAATAATAGGGTTTTGGCGCGATCTCGGCAACGCGGCAAATGTATGGCCAAGGTCGTTTGCTCGGGGGACGGCCTTAATGTACTAACTTACAAAATAATAATTAAAACAAGTAAGCAAGCTCAACTTGTTATTCGTGGAACATTCAAAATAAACAAAATTACTCTGAGCTTTTGAAGCACAAAAAGTTCGGAAAAGCTTAAGCAGGAGCTTTAAAATACGAAGCGGTCGGTCAACTAAAGATAAGTCTGTCGGGCGCTTCCGTTGATAAGTGTTGGTTTAAAGCGACGGAAAAAATGTTAGGAAAATATTTTCCTAGAGTTTCCGAGCCATTGAAGAAACCTAGGGTCAAGTAGTACTTAAATCATGAATATTGTTGATCAATCTGACGGTATTTTTTGTAATATTTAAATTTTAACATGAGAGTTGATTGTTGTAGGAGAAAATATAAAACTTATTAATAATAATAATTACAATTTACATCATATTTTAATAATTTACGCCTACAGTCATCAACTCATCACAGTATGAGGTGATCTTTCTTTTCTATCCATCCATACTAATATTATAAATGTGATAGTGTGTCTGTCTGTCTGTCTGTTACCTCTTCAAGCTCAAACCGCTGAACCGATTTTGCTGAAATTTGGCATTGAGATATTTTAAGTCCCGGGAAAGGACATATGCTACTTTTTATCCCGAAAAAATTGTACGGTTCCCACGCTATAAACGAATTTTGGCGCAACGTAGTTGCGGGCATCATCTAGTTCATAATAATTGTTGATTCCAGTAGCGCTAGCACGGCGACCAGCGGAAATGCGAAAGTATGGACAAACTGTGGAAATAAACCTAAGGTGCCGTTTCGATCTTTACCGCGGCTAATCGCGACCGAAAAAAGTTCAATTAAAATGCAACTTTATGACAGACTATAGTATATGTCATAATGTAGGATATTATTTCAATTTTTAGGACTATAGTCTGTCATAAAGTGGCATTTTAATTGAATTTTTCGGAACTAAAAAAGATCGGAACGGCACCTTAGTTTTATTTCCACAGTTTGTCCATACTTTCGCATTTCCGCTGGTTGCCGTGCTAGCGCTACTGATCTCTTTATGTTAAATACCTTTTTTTTCGGAGTTTTTTCGCGTTACAATATGCAAGCTTTGTTATCTGCGCATTTGACGCGGAAGGAGCCCTGACCTCGTTCACTTCTCAGAGGTCATTGACATGAATCGGGGAGACCTTTTAGGATGGAAAGTGTTCCCTTACAAGACTAATAATGTGTTAGCCAATTAATTCAATAGAACGAGGCAACATTTTTCTTTTTCAATAAAAGTATTTCTAAAACCGTAAATTTTTTTGAAGTAGTATGAAATGTATTTGTCTGAAAATATAAAAGGGGACGCTGAACGTTCTAATAAAAGGAAAATTGATGAAGCTTTTGTAGCTGAGAATAAAATACGACGTAGACAAAGCGTAACTACCTGAATTTTTAACACTCGAGACAATGCTTTGAGTGAGCTTTGCAGAGGAAAGCTTAAACCTTACTGTCATAATAAAATGCCTCAGCAAGGATAAAAGTGAAATCATGAATTGATGGAAATTAATAATTCATTTCAAGGACGCGTTGTTTTTTTATTAGTCGCTCCTGATTATATTTTAAAGCACTCGCATAATAGGCTCTCAAAATCAAGTAATAAAAATCATCAACCATAAATATTAAAAGAACAATGGCCAAATCGTACCAGATGATAAATGGCGTCCCGATATGCCATTGGTAGCAAAAATTCTCTAATATTTTAAGGCATCGAAAAATATTAGAAATGTGTCTGTAAATAGCCACAAAAAAAAGATCTATATATTTTAGTTTCTTTATGTTCTGACAGCCGGCGATTATTCGCATTCGTTCTATTTTTGGGTAATACTCTAGGAAAAATTGAAATAATTAGAAACGAGATCGCCGAATATACACTTGTAGGCTACACCGCAGTCGGGAAAAAGGTAGTTCTTAAGTCTAACCTCAAAATAATTGTTAACGTTATTAATTATTGTAAAAAACCGTGGCTATTTAGACATAATTCTCAAACGGTTCTCAAAATTATGTTTTGAGCATAAGAACAACCAAATCTAACTATAGTTTATTTTGGGACATCAAAAATAAAAGTCGAGTCCAGCTCCTATACAAATTTGGCCATGACTCTTTAATAATTTTATTAACAGCAACTAAACCAAAATAAAATAATAAATCATATTTTCAAACGAAGTGATATCATTTATTGTACTAAAATAATATGTCACAACTCACATCCTTTTCTATGCATGATCTTTTACGTATTTTGTACGAGTTTTATTCGATGTCAAAGACATCGAAGTGGAAGCAAACTTTGAAGTTTATTGAAGAGGTGCTTGAAGAGTTCGTATTGTTGTATGCAAATTCATCTGGCATTTCAACTAACTTTCAGCAGTGTTGTATTCAGTACTTAGTGCTTCTTTGCATCTATTTCACTCACTTAACAAGTTCAATCTATACATATAATTTATTGTGTACGAAACACGAACTATCTTAAACTATCTTTTAAACGTGGGAGAGCCATGCTTCGGCACGAATGGGCCGGCTCGACCGGAGAAATACCACGTTCTCACTGAAAACCGGCGTGAAACAGCGCTTGGGCTGTGTTTCGCCGAGTAAGTGAGTTTACCGGAGGCCCAATCCCCTACCCTATTCCCTTCCCTGCCCTCCCCTATTCCCTTTCCTTCCCATCCCTTCCCTCCCCTATTACCCTATTCCTTCTTAAAAGGCCGGCAACGCACCTGCAGCTCTTTTGATGTTGCGAGTGTCCATGGGCGACGGTAGTTGCTTTCCATCAGGTTGACCCGTTTGCTTGTTTGCTCCCTTATTTGATAAAAAAAACTATCTTTTATTACTTTAAATATGCTTTAAATGACACGTTCTTGAATATTTGCAGTCGGATTTTTCTTCTCCGAGCAAAGCTCAATTTTCTGGGTTTTGTACAAAATATTAAAACGAAAATTCCATGTTCATTTTTGCGAAATGTTCGTTTGAGAAATCTAGAATGGGTGTAATTGAGCCTTAAAGTAGTTGAAGTCGTAGCATCGAACAGCTGTGTTTAATGGAAGTTTAAATGACATGAAGTAACCACCGAACGTTACCGGAGCCGCTGCAGACGGTTCCATATTTTACTACTTATCCACCAAAACTACGAAGGCCCCTACAGACGTTGTATTATGAATCATGATAACCATGATGGACTAAATAATATGTCCAATTGTTAAAATCCAGTAAAATATAGTAATAATTGATAGCGATCATTGGCATTTATAAATATTATGCCTAATAGAGGTAATAAATTGTTCACATATTCTGTACATCAGGAGCAAACGTGGGTAGACCGTATTAAGCGAAATATCTTTACAAAACTACCTTGAGTTTTTTTTTTACTCATCGTATATTTTTCTAAATATATCCCGTTATATGTAGTCCTAAATGAAACGTAAATAATTAATGTAAATACACGCAAAAATATATCCACAAGACAAAACCTGTTTTTGTTTTCTCAATATTAATAACTAATAAGTTATTACTAATAACAATGTGTGGTACACAAAAATATGTAGGATATATTTATTTACGCACAGCAAAGAATACAAATCCATGTAAAGCGCCATACAACAAAAAATTATTCGTGTGGCATTGACAAACGCGTGATCTGAATACAGGCCACCGGCGTTGTTTGTTCGGGGCTTAGGGCAAACTAATGTCCATAACTAATGAGATTCGGTTCATCTCTTGCTTTGGTCATCTGCCACTAACTTCTATGTAAAAACATCGAAATCACACTAACAATAATTCTAATACGTTAGTGTAACACCACATTCGCTGTCTTTCAAGTGACATTTTAGTCGCCGGTTAGACGGTCAAATTTTCATCAATCTGATCCATCAATCCGGTAAAGATTGACGAAAATTTGATCGTCTAACCCACGGATTAATGGATTGATCATATTTTTAATATGAACTTTTTATAACCATCAATATTCCGTCAATCAGATTGATGGATCAGATTGATGAAAATTTGAACGTCTAACCGGCGACACATGTGATATTGATAAGGTGTCAACGCGCTTTGTACAGGGTGTAAAAAACAAAGTGACAATACCTTGGGGTGTATATCTGTCCCTTGTATTGAGTTCATTGTGAAAGTTACGGCGCTGAAAAGGTAGTTTTTTTTTTAATTTTCGTATGAGCGAATTCATGGCGCTGCACAGTGGAAAATTTGGGTCCGTATCGGATCAAAAATCTGTAACTTCAAGGTTTTTCATCGTATTGTATTGAGATTTGGCACATGTATACAGTGATATACAAAGATTTTAAAAATAATCAATTTTTGTGTTTTTTTTTCAATGTATACATATTTATTTTAGGTTAAAAAAAAAGAAAAGAGAAAAAAAAGTAATACAAGTAGTTATATGTTTATTTTTTTTAAATAAGTACTAATATGAGTAAAATTAAGAAAACTTAAACAATTACTTATCACACAAGCATAATCAAATACATAAAATTATAAAATCGTATAGTACCTACCTATCTATGCCTCACACCAAACTAATTTATCTCAGATTAGACAAATCTTATAATATTATTGGTTTTATATAACTAGGTTTTAGTTACTTATAATGTTATATCTAATTGTTATTATCCTCGCTATTCCTAACTAAAATTACTTCCGGTGTAAATGTAGGATCACCTTCAGGTACCACCTTCAAAAGACTTAGTGCCTCTTCATCAAGATCCTTCACATTTCTCACATAACGTTTTCTTAAACTTGAAATGTTTGGATCTGAAGTATATAGAAGCGTTTTAAATACGTCTTCATTTGTAGCTATACGGGAACATTTTCTGGCATGGTGCAGGCGCATATTTCTGTAGTCTTTATTGCGCGACTCTTGTGCATCTTCCGACTGTTGCCCAATAGGAAGAACAGAAAAATGTTTGATCACGTTTTCTCCGTGTATAATTAATTTGTGCACGGAGGATGGCATGTAGTACCAATCATAGTTACTAACATAAATTCGCGCAGTTTCTAAGGCATAAACTCCAAATTTTTCGGGATCGATCATCATTCCAGAAGTTAGAGCTTGTAAAATAATATACAAGCGTTAAATCAATGTTTCATCAACATTATGTTCGCCGAGCAAGTGTAATTGTAAAAGAACCTTCGTGCTGCATTTCCATCACTTGAGTTTCCACTTAATTGACGAGGTTTGTCGATAATTAATCCTAGCTCTTCCCTGAAACGTTTTTGAACAAATTCCTTCTTTTCTTTCTTCTATTTCTTTTTTCTTCTGTTGTAGCAGACCAAGTCTTAAAGTCAAGATTGTAGCAAATGTGTAATACCATTTCTATCCTGCGAATCCAGGCATGCAATGTGGATAATCCAGCAGTAACCGCAAAAGATACCGAATTATCTACTCCGACCTCTATCACATTTTTTCCCATAACTTCCAGGGTCGCAAACTTCCGCAGCAATTTTTTTAAATTTTTCATTTATGAATAGTTAGGCTATCAAATAACACATAAAGTTGCGCGTCGGGAGACGTCGGTAAATGTGAAAACCTTCGACGAAAAAAAAGAAAAGTGAAAAATAGGGTATGTCAATTTTTAAGTACTTACTTGAAAATAAAAAGCATATTAAAAAAAGTTAATAGCTCATTATTAAGAACATAAAATATCCTTTTTAAAAATGTATAAAACCGCATGCATGTACTAAATACTTTTTTCACAATATTCATTTGAATTATGTGTATGCAAACATTTGAATGAGCCATCCGCTACTTCAACTTACTTCAACCTATGAAAAAAAATTATTTATGCAGTTTTAGTACAAAAAAATGTCTGATTAGGATTATTTGGTTATTAGAGTATCGAATGCAATAAATATTTCATTCAAATAGTGATATATTTAAAAACCATTTATGATATGCTCTAGTTCTACCATTTTGCATAGTGCGCTGGGGCGCTCGCTCATACAAATTACAAAAATTAAATTACTCCTTGTTTTTGTTACACCCTGTAGAGTCAACGGTGTCACATTTGACTTGACTGAGTTAGGAGAAACCTGGTCCAATTCCAGTCATTATCATCAAATCGTTTACATAAAATTTTAAAGCTCTTTCTGTTATTGAGCCCTTCTATCACGATGACTTACGATAAATTGAACATTTGCAGTTTTTACCTTTTCACAGTATTTTTGGCCCTTGAACTTCATAAGTCCAAATAAAGCTTACAGGAAAACCATTTGTTTCGAACCTAATTCTTCAGAAAGCACTCTAATCTTGTTTGAATATTTAATGTCTAGTTTGTAAGAGTGAAACTTAATGGCACGAGGCTTAAACCTTAATAAGTAATGTTCTTTTCGCGGAAAATTAGTTCCTGCTTAGTGAATCAATCACACTAACACAATATTATGTATGGAAAGAAAAACCCCTGCCTCGGATTATTACGCGAAGGTTTTATGGATTAGCTATCTTAAGAGGCCGGGTGTCATCGAAATTCTCATACATACGTAATACCAAAATCATTTTCTCATACGAAAATATTTAACATGTTTGAGTTATTTTTCAGCTTAAAATAGTAATTACCTAGGTTCCTGCACAAAAATTTGCTACAAAATATTTAAACACTAAAAATATTTTTTAAGCATCTACGCGTCGCGTTGCGGTCTGAATCAACCCTTAGGGTCTACACAGACGGACTGCATTTCAACTGCAATCCAACTGCAAATTGCAGTTGGATTGCAGTTTGAATGCAGTTGACACGACTACAATACGACTGCAATAGAACTGCAAGCCAAGCGCGCAGTCGGATTGCAGTTCAGTTGCAGTCGGCGTGCAGTCGTGTGTACTGTTTGGTTTGCAGTTCTATTGCAGTCGTATTGCAGTCGTGTCAACTGCATTCAAACTGCAATCAGCATTGCAATTGAAATGCAGTCCGCCTCTGTAGACCCTTAGGATGAATTCAGACCGCAACGCGACGAGGTGAGGCGCTGCGCGGCATAAATTGGTATGGGTATGACAGATTTCAATTCCGTGAGACGTCTTGCGAATCTGTCAAATCCATGTAAATTTAGAAATGCTGCATCTACGCGTCGCGTTGCGGTCTGAATCAACCCACATGAAAAGATATATTTGGACAAACGACACTGTGCTATTTTGAATTTACGTTAACATTTTAGAACATACTTTATTATGGACATCAGCGTTAAAAGGTGAATATTTTGAATATTCATGGCAGATTTTCCGAAGCGAAACCCCTTATCAAAGTAAAGGGCCTCCAACTTGGCGAACAAGCGTTAGACAATGTCCGATTTATATTATGCGATATTTAAGTTTGTTTCTACGTGAGTTGAGATAAGATTTTAGTTTATGGACGAATCAAAATAAATGAACCGTTAAATATTACGGTACCCATTTGTTTTACGCATTATTTACGTAACAATCGGGGAAGTATTAAACTTTTTTACTTTTCTGAGTTTATGATATATTTTCTTTTAAGCGTAAATTAGGTAGTATAATTTATAGATTCTATATATCCTCAGTGATGCATATTTTATTTTAAACTAAATACCTCTTATTTAGGCTTTTGCCCGGTAACACGATGTAGGTAGTTAGTGGCTTACCTGAAAAAAAAAAACAAACGAATTAAATAAATAATAAAATCTATTAAAATATATTAATAATAATTATTTTTAACTTATTTCTGTTATATCTATTAGTATCATGAACAGGTATGGGATATATAAGGGTACCATAATATCACGATAAACTGTTTTTGGAATAGAATATGTAAAAATTGCTACTTAAAACCTAATTAAGTATATATTTCTTGAAAGGAGCTAGACTAGGAGATTCACCCACATTATGAATAAGGACATTTTTCACTTCGATTTAGTAACATATTGAATTGATTGTACTAACTACTACACCATAATATAACGTATAACTACTAAAACAAATGAGGGTGAAGATCATAGTTTAACTTAGTTAAGAAAACCAGAGATACAGCTTATTAGTAATTTATGTAAAATATATTATACTGTTTTGTTTCATATTTTCAACGGACACTATAACAATGAGGGCGAAAATGGCGGTGCATTTTAGACCGGAACTACTTGACTCGTACAATATATGCTTGTCTAGCGGGAACCGCTATGACCTACATGGTGGCTTTTTGTGAAAATATCAGCTAACAATACAAGCTAAACACACAGTGACTCTTAAATATTGCTCATTATCAAAGTTTTATCTTGATTAAAACATAGAAGCACAAAACAATCGTTTTGATTTAATTTTTTATCTTTTAATGTTCATTGTTAAGTACGAGTAAACGTTTATCCTATAAACGGTCTCCTAAGATTTCGGTAATATTAATTAAAGCTTTTTAAGCTACATTTATAATATCACTGCCAAAAAAAAAAAAAACTGTAATTATTATACTTTGTAATAACTAATAGGTAACTATTGTATAGTTAAAATCCATACTAATATTGTAAATGTGAAAGAGTGTCTGTCTGTGTGGCTGTTACCTCTTCATACCCAAATCGTTGAACCGATTTTGCTGAAATTAATTGGTATAGAGATATTTGCAGTCCCAGGAAAGGACATAGCATACGATTCATCTCGGAAAAATTTACGGTTCCAGCGCGATAAACGAAGTTTGGCGAGACGGATTTCTCTAGTAATTTTATAAATTACGGCATCAAGCACTAGTTAGAAAATAACTTTGCTTATCATATTTTTAAATGGTCAATTAATTAAAATGGTCGTATTAAAAAGTAAGGAAATAAAAATAATTTAATTTCCCATCCGAATATAACCATTGAATGTTTCTTAAATCTTCGATTTGCTGAAGTAAAAAGATGAACATCCAAGGTCCGGCCTTTTTGTTATTACTCACAAGATGAATCATAGAAAATGTAGTCCACTGAGACATTCTTTTGTGAACCTTATATAATATTGAAAAAATAATTTAATCTTTTCTGCTTGAGGGATGAAATTTGCTGACGTTATTTTGGGATGATGAAAATGAATTAAAATGTTTGTGACGATATCCATATTGAGGAACGAGGAAGTGTTTATTATGGTTTCACTTTTTTTATCTTGGAGGAATGCCTTTACGCAGCCCCGGGACCTGGGGAGGACCACCGAGGTATATGGGACTTTCCGGGGCGGACGTAAGATCCGCACCCGGGACTTATAGTTTATACCCACTAAAACCCCAACGGTGTTCCTGCTCCTGCAGGGCTAGCATAACAATTACAGTAGACATGGTAAAGAATCGACATACTGACAGATTTTATCGACAAAATGGCGGATTTCCATTGTCTAAATGTCACTTTGTCTATTCTTCCGTAGAAAGAAACCGTTTCTATGGTGACCATGCTACGGCTGCTGAAGGTGGATCTACGGGAAACGCGTAATGCTAAGTACTCACATACGGTTTTGCTCGATAGTTTTACTCCAAATCGAAGGAAATGACATATTTAATTCCATCGAGCCGGCTCGAAGCGAGCCTTCGAGCTGTCAGTTTTGGCGGTCCACACGGTGGTTATTGCTCGATTTGGAGTAAAACTATCGAGCAAAACCGTATGTCAGTACTTAGCATAATACGCAGCCCCACCACCTCTGCCTCTTTGGGCTATTATGTTTTTGAACTTTAACAGTTTCAACAGTAGTTTGAATGAAGCTAAGTAGCAAACACTAGATTCGTTTATTACTCTATCATGATTCAAATTGCGCGTCTCAAACAAACCATTGAAAATCTCCGATACAACGTTAGATTACTTATCGTTATCAAGGAATTGTTGTTTACAAAATGTTATAATCTAAATACGAGTAACTTTCAACTGGACAAGGATTGATCACGTATATCAACAGAATCAGATGATTTTGGCGATTTTAAAGCAATCCAAATTTTAAACTGTAACTTACTAGACGTTCCGAGTAGTGATGTGCAAAATTGGTCTTGGTCTTGCAGTCTTGGTCTTGGTCTTGCAAAAAATGCAAGACCAAGACCAAGACCAAGACTACCCTAAGACTAGCAAGACCAAGACCAAGACTAGGTGTGCAAGAACAAGACCAAGACCAAGACCGACTATGCAAGAGTCTTGCTCCATGCAAGACTCTTGCTAAAAAATTTTACTTAGTCGCAGTGACTATAATATGAAATAAAATATTTATAATATGAGATAAAATATTTATAATAATATAATATCTATGTACTTAACATGAATTTCTAGTTCTTGTGATACAGCCTGGAAACAGGCAGAAAAACAGGCAGCGATGTGTAAGTAATTGGATCCCGTTTTTACCCTTTTGATTATGTAACCATGCAATTAAACTAAAAATTTGGGAATATACGTGGCGGCCGAAAAAGGAAGATCTTCCAACCGAGAGAGAATCCGAAAATCCGGCCAAGTACGAGTAGGACTCGCCCATGAAGGGTTCCGCAGCAGCAAAAAGGTTTATTTTATGAAATTAAAAGGTTTTTGATTTATTTTTATATTTCAGTTGATTTAATGAAAGTTAAATTAAGGTTTACCATTTATGACGTCGTATGAAAAACAACTTGCTAGTTCTCGTTCAAACCAATTTTCCTTGGTAGTTTTTATAGTAATAAAACTCATGAAATAACAACCTTCCGCATTTTCCACATTTCAATGCTGGAATACAAAATGTTTTGTCATCATAAGGACTAACTTGATGGAAACTCCTCTGCACGGTTTGGTCGGTTTCTATAGACTGGTTGCTCTCCTGGAGCCTTTTTACTAGTTGCATCGACTTAATATTGGGTTGATTCGACCAGATTATTCTGGTTTTGGCCTGGTCTCCAGGGTATTCTGACATGAAATCTATCTACTGCGACTAGAATATGCAGTGTTAAATACATTTCAGAGATTTTCTAGTAAGATAGATACCAGAAAAAACGAAATCATAAAGAACATAGGGCCTTTACCAAAGAAAGACTTAAAAATGTATTTTAGGTAAAAATACTCAATACTAAGTATCGAATAAAATTCATTATTATTAATTTGACTATTAGCAATAAAAATGTAAAAGATTTTCCCTCATTCGAATGAAATTTTCGGTTTTATAAAACGAAGTAAAGATTTTTCGCCATATAACTTTTCTGTGACCATAGAAAAGCCAATGATTTTTTCTTAAAAACAAAAAAAATCGGAAGGTTTTTATGTTCTATGAAATGCTATAAAATAAGCTATAATTCTTTCATTTACTGTCTTCAAAAATCCTGATAGATTTCATAAAATACAAATGTCTCTAGACTTAGTTGATGTGTGTTTTTGAAAATCGACCACTTCAGAAGCTCATAGCATGGCAATAATTGGAGATAAATATATAATGTAAATGACATAGTTGTAGTAAATTTTAGTAGCTTTTATTATGTAGCAGACACTTTTTCTTTACGGCGTACTGTTTTAAATATATGAGCCAAAAACTCAAAAACGGGAACTTTAACCCCCTCCCCCCACTCCGGCTCACCCCCTAGGGGCGGGGACTTTTAGTATGTTTATCTTCTAGGCATTCTAAACACATTTCTGAAGAAATTGCTTAGGTTGCAGCTCACGCACTCTACACCTGCTTTTTTAAGTGGACTACTCGACTTTTTTCATTAGTATTTTCAATTCAAGAATCATTCTCTTAACAAATAAAGATTAGATCTTGTAGATATTAATAATTTAGGTTTGAAAATGTTTTTTCGAGAAAATTAAAACGTTTACAAAGTTTTGAAAAATGTTTGCAAGAGTCTTGCTTTTTGCAAGACCAAGACCAAGACTAGGCGTGCAAGACCAAGACCAAGACCAAAACCAGACAGATTTGAGCAAGACTAAGACCAAGACTGCACAAGCAAGACCAAGACCAAGACCAAGACTGGTCGAGTCTTGGTCTTGGTCTTGGTCTTGCTTTGCTCGTCACTAGTTCCGAGCGGCTACGCCCGTATAAATAAGGCGTTTTCCTTCGATCAAATATATACGATCGAAGGCGTTTACTCATTAAATGTAGCTTAATTTCTACTCCAAAAAAATTGTCATGTAGTTCGTGAGATTAGCGCGTTCTTACAAAAAAAGTCCTTATTAGCTTAATAATAACTCAATTAATATGAATTATTTTATTGCTGACTTATTATATATTTAACAAATTGCTACGAAACCATTTACTTTGCAATATAAATATTGACAAATGCTTTTACTAAAATGTTAACAAGCTCTTATAATAATATCACTCGCTATTATAAACCTTAGAAAATCTCATAAGTGGAAGTTCATCCACTTCATGAAGTTAAAGCTAACGAATGTTAGGAGCTGTTTACAAAGCTGTATGTGCAGCATGTGAGACGCTTTGAATAATAATTCTCGTAACTCGCTGAAGTACCTCTACAGCGGAGCTCAGGGAAATATCATCGGTCCATCAAAGTACGTGGAATATTTTCTAAGAGGGCCCCTAGACGATCAATTTTATTGTGCAATATCACGTACTATACAATTTTATTGACCGTCTAGGGTTGAACATCGCGCGCCTTCAATCTAATTGTCGAATAAACCAGCTAGGCTAAAATGGTCGCTTTGGAGAATCATAATTATTATGAATCATAATATGATTCATTTTTTAAAAATCGCAAATTTGACACTCTGTTTGCAATTCAGATGTCTAAATTGGTACTAATTTGACATTCGTGAGTTTGACAGTTTTGACAATTCAGTTAGTGAATTGTTTGAGAGGAATTGCTAAATGTGACCAAATGTGACCATTTTAGCCCCGCTGTTAAATAAAATTGAAGCGTGATATTGCACAATACAATTAATCGTCTAGGCTCTAGGGGTCGGCTACCACTTGACACACACAACATTGTTTTAATTTGTCTTTGTGTGTAATTGCGTGCGTGTTTATGGCCTCGAATAAATGATAATTAAAATGAATGTTGTAAAAATTATAAGAAATGAAACTTAAATGGCAAAAGTAAGTAATAATTAATTGCAAGTTATAATTTTTCACATGCTTTTGAGGAAATAATATAAAAGGTAGAGAGTAAGTGTTTTTTGAGGGTGGGTATTTAGACAAAATGCTTGTTTTCTAAAGTTTTCCAAAACAAGGTATATCGGCATACCTTGTACGAACTTTAGAAGTAATTGGGCGATATATTACTTTATTATTTCTACCAGGAATTCCTAGAATCAAGCCTCGTAAGGCAATCCTATTAAGTTGGAAATTCGGTACAGGTAACTGATAAAACAAAATATATAATTTTATCTCAGTGTACTGTGAGTTCTTCAAGTCGAGGATTATTGTTATCTTCCAGGGGACAAGCTAGTACCCTCGAGGTCGGCCAAAGTGCAATAACATTTTATGCTGAATAATATTCACATTCTTGTGTAGCACCGAGGGATGTCTATGATTTTTCTATGTTTGCGGAACGACGCAAAAGGAAACGCTACTTTTATAACTCGCTAGTTTTATACCACGTCATCGAGTTTCATGACTAGCACAGTATTTTCTACAGACCTTTAAATTAGTGAAGATAACTTGAAATGGTAATTTATTAGTCTATGACTATGTCATTTTGCGGAAACCAATGCACACACATACGACATCTAATGTAAATTGGTTCAGCGGTTAGCGCGAATAGGCAACAGTCAGAGAGATAGACAGATAAACATTTTCCATATTTGTAATTCGTTATGATTTAGTTAAAGCATAATTAATAGCAAAGCTCAAATATGGTCTCTTAAATACTCTACATAATATCGTGAATTCGTGATCCTGTCTATAGCAGCTAAGCCCTTCGGCATTTCAGAACAATGAATTAATAATTTTCCGTAGATATTAATTAAAATCGGAATTTCAGAAGGTCATCATAAGGTCAAATTGATAATGAAATACACATTCTTGGTTAGAGTACAGTTATGTAATGATTTAGTTTTTTCGGATAACAATTTCCCTGTAGATAGTAGTGAGATAAAATATTATGGGATGATTTTAAAAAATCCACTATGTTTGCTACCCCTGCACTGGTAATATCATGATAATCAATCTTTTTTGGACATTATCACAAAATAAAAAATAGGGTTCCGTATCGTTATAGAGCACAAAAATTTTCTAGATATGTCAGAAATAAATTATTTCTTATTACAACCGTGTCTATTGAAAACAAAAAGCAATAAAAACTTTCCATTATCCTGTTCTTTTACAATTGAGTTGTATTTAGATAAACATTTTGTACTTATTTTTTAAATTCAGAACTAAAAGTTCGAAATGAATCCCAATTAAAAAGTTTTATGCTACTCGAATGAAAAGTTAATAATTTACGCGTTCAGAAAATTTGTTAATTAATAAACACAAACTATGCTCTTCCACCTGATTACTCTAAATTTTAACCTTTTGGAGTTCAAAATTTGTTACTCACTCAATTATTATTTTAGCTATAAAATCTCTTACACTTTGAATCTCTTATCAATTAAAAGGTTTTAATAAGCCACCCTTAGGCCGTGTTTCCACTGACGCGGAGCGGAACTTAGCGGTGCCGAATTGACCAATCACCATGCTCGAAATCTTCGCTCCGCTTCGCTGTCATTCCGCTGGAATAGCACGATTGGTCAATTCGCGCACCGCTAAGCTCCGCTCCGCTTCAGTAGAAACGCACCCTTTCACTTGTAAGGGTGCGTTTTGCACGTGCAAAATGCAAATGTAATAGTAATTTGAAGTATTTTGAAGTAAATACGTAATACCAATTTTGTGGTATTGCAGTTTTTATGAGATGTTACCAATTAATGGAATTCTGATTGTATTTTAAGTTACATCATAAAATTATTAATATTAAATTAATTTCTATTTAAACACAAAATACGTACATATATTATGCATTTATTAGTATTATTTAGTAAAAAACATTGCGCCTATATACATAATTATTATAAAACAAAGTCGCTTTTTTCCCTCATGTCCCTTTGTTCCCTTTAATTTTTAAAACTACGCAACGGATTTTGATGATTCTTTCAGTGTTAGATAGCCCATTTATCGAGGAAGGCTATAGGCTATATTTTATCACGCTAAGACTAATAGGAGAATGTGGAAAAAACGGGGGAAATTATTAGAAAGGGCTTATCTCGCGAACTACTGGAGCAATTTTTATGTTATTTGGCACAAAATAAGAAGTAGACCACGTGAAGGTTCATAGGCTATCGATTTTAATCATTTTTTCAGTGGCGATATAATATTTTATACCCATGCGACGCCGGGGCGGGTCGCTAGTAATGTATAGACTGTAATCGAGTGATATTTTCATATTATTTTTAAACACATTCGACGTGTATTTCAACGAGTTTCCCTAACAGATTGGTACATTTTCTGCGTTGCTTATGTTGTTGCTTATCAAAGTTGTTATCAATTTTTGACACAATAATCTTCGTATCATCGCTGGGGATAAAATCCCCCACGGAATGTTCAGTCGGCTCAGTTCAGTTGCAATCGTTGTTTGCAACTTGCAACATGAGGACATTGTGGCTTTTCCCCCTTGTAGTGGCGTTATGCCACAGCCATGTCATCAGGGAGAAGGAGAGAGAGTTGGAGTGGTGGGAGACGAGTATCCTGTACCAGATCTACCCGCGGTCCTTCGCCGACAGTGACGGGGACGGTATTGGTGATCTCAAGGGTGAGACTTCTAGGTTTTTGGTTTATTTTGACCCCTTTGACGTGCATTTAACTTTGTTCGTTTTGAAAGATATGAAGCGATCTATATTCTATAATGGTTGTAGTTTTAACGTCACGTCGGTACAAAAGTAGGGTGTACCTAGAAAAAGAATAGACCAGTTTGTTTTAAGCTAGCTAAAACTTAAAAGCCGAGCTTTGTGAGGGCTCGCGTCATTTTTCTGCGTGGTAATAATCTTTAAGGCAGTTTTTTTATAAGTATTTTAATAGTAACCAAACCTTGGGTGACCAATGATAACACATCTATATAATTGATAATTAAAAATTACTACGAGTATGTTAAAGCACAAATCAATAGGCGTGATAGTTTTTTGTAATATTGTGTACCACAAAAGTGCTCAGGTAACAGGTTGTGGGATATACTAGGGCTCGCTTCGCTCTATTAGTTTTTTACATAAAAATCGACTGTTTTATAAGTTATAAGGAGCACTATAAGGTATATAAAACTGGTGCTATAATGCTATTATCAGCTATAGTAGTCAATTACAAGTTCCTATTATATACCCTTTATTTGCTTTGGCACGGTATGCAAAAGAACATAATATTTTTATATCTGGAGAAAGGTGTGCGCTATCTCCACCAATAACACAATTTCATCTGCAAGTCTTGTCTGATTGTTGATACATTACTACTAAACTGTACTTATCTAATTATAATAACGCTCTCGTCACAGGAATCACATCAAAATTAGAATATGTGAAAGAGATCGGTGTTGGAGCGATATGGCTTTCACCGATTTTCCAGTCTCCCATGTACGATTTCGGATACGACATTTCCGACTTTTATGCTATCCATGATGAATTCGGCACCATGGAAGATTTCGAAGAACTCATGGCGAAGGCAAACGAACTAGGTTAGTAATCTTTAATTAAAGTTAATAATTAATTTGAAAGAAATCTGTTAAATGCGATTGTCAATTGTTTAAATCGATAACATAATTACTGGATAATTGTTCGGAATAAAACCGCTTTATTTTTCAGATATAAAAATTGTTCTCGACCTTGTGCCCAATCATGGTTCTAACGAGAGCGTGTGGTTCCAAGAAGCGCTCAACGGCAACGAGAAATATTACAACTACTTCGTTTGGGAGGACGGAATTATTGACGAAGAAGGCAATAGACAACCGCCAAATAATTGGGTAAATATTATTTATCAAAATAATATAATTAATCTCTTGTAATCCAGAGCTTTATTACTATATTGATGTTAACAAATATTGACCTCTATTATTTGGTAGTTCGACCTGTACCTACACAATAATTATTATTTAACTACTCGTAACGGCCGAAAGTCTCTTGCGCGTGATACTAGTAACTATCATTTGTCCTTTCTAAACTCTCAAAGTATTTCCTTACCGGTTTAGCCCTTAAAATATGTAGAGGTAACAAACAGACCGATACACTTTCGCATTTATAATATTAGTAAGGATGTACTTTAATACGTTGGTATAAAAACACTCGTAATTTCTAATGGTTGTAAAAAATCCAGATAGTTTGTTTCAAAAGTAAAACCATTTCTCATCTTAGTTTACACAGCAAGATATATTTTCAGCTAAGTCATTTCCGAGGCAGTGCTTGGGAATGGAGGGATGAAGTTGGGAAATATTATTTGCATCAATTCGCTGTCGGTCAACCCGATTTCAACTACCGCAATCCTGAGGTGGCAGAGGAAATTAAGGTATGCTACATAATGTCGCAATGATCGAACCACTTTCTCAGAGAAATTTTTGGACGGATTTTTGATTTTATACTATGCAGTATCTCAAGCTGTATCAGTTTTTAACGTATCTAAAACGTTATTAAATATCAATAATTATTTAGTCGCGTAAAATAATTTTCTTAAAACTTTTTATAGCCTTCTTCTGAAGATCTTTTGGTTTAATTCGAATTAAATGTTTATCTTACAGAATGTAATCAGATTTTGGCTCGAGAAAGGAGTAGCCGGATTTAGAGTCGATGCGGTGAATTGCTTATTCGAAGTAGATAAAGAGCTTTACGGTGGAAAGTACCCCGACGAACCGCGCTCGGGCGACATCGATGCGGACCCAAATTCACACAACTACTTAAACCACATTTACACCAAAGACAGGAATGAAACGTACTACATGGTTTACGATTGGAGAGACGTCCTCGAGGAGTTTGCGGCAAAAGACGGCTTACCAAGAGTGATGATGACTGAAGTTTACGCTACTGTTCAAAACGTTATGAGGTATTTCGGCGAAGGGGACAGAATCGGTGCTCAGATGCCTTTCAACTTTGCCCTCATAGAAGACATAAATGGTGATTTTTCAGCTCCTGACCTAAAGAGGTCGATTGAAAAGTTCTTGACTTACAAGCCAGTTGATAAAGATGCCAACTGGGTGGTATGTAGATTTTTCTATATCCTTTTTATTGAAAATAAGAAATAAATATGGCAATTTAAATTTTTTTGACCTTATTAACAGCTAATGTAATATTTTTTTTAAGGTTGGTAATCACGACAACAGTAGAATGGCAACTAAATATGGGCCTACACGCGTAGATGCCATGAACATGGTTGTCTTATTATTGCCTGGAGTTGGTGTCTCTTATATGGTAATTATATCAAGAGAAAATACGAATTTAAAAAAACATTAACTTTTTGAAGTGGTTTGAAGTTTCGCTTCTTTAGCGGCGTTGAACACTTTTGTGGGATGGGTAAAAACTGTGAAACTCGCGTCAGATTTTCGTGTTGATCTAAAAACCATAGAAAAAGCGTAAGACGGTTGGAGAGTAGTGTTTTGTGTCGAACTCGAACTCGAACGAAATGTACAGTCGGGGAAATGAGTTGTTTAGCAGAAATGTACAGTCGGGGAAATGAGTTGTTTAGCAGAAATGTACAGTCGGGGAAAATTGTGCTAAGCAGAAATGTACAGTCGGGGAAATGAGTTGTTTAGCAGAAATGTACAGTCGGGGAAAATTGTGTTAAGCAGAAATGTACAGTCGGGGAAATGAGTTGCTTAGCAGAAATGTACAGTCGGGGAAATGAGTTGTTTACCAGAAATGTACAGTCGGGGAAATGAGTAGTTTAGCAGAAATGTACAGTCGGGGAAATGAGTAGCTTAGCAGAAATGTACAGTCGGGGAAATGAGTTGTTTAGCAGAAATGTACAGTCGGGGAAATGAGTTGTTTAGCAGAAATGTACAGTCGGGGAAATGAGTTGTTTAGCAGAAATGTACAGTCGGGGAAATGAGTTGTTTAACAGAAATGTACAGTCGGGGAAATGAGTTGTTTAGCAGAAATGTACAGTCGGGGAAAATTGTGCTAAGCAGAAATGTACAGTCGGGGAAATGAGTTGTTTAGCGGAAATGTACAGTCGGGGAAATGAGTTGTTTAGCAGAAATGTACAGTCGGGGAAATGAGTTCTTTAGCAGACGCGCTGATTAAGGCCGCGTTTCCACCTGCAAGACAACTGTCGCGAGAAGTGTCTGACAGTCTGTCTGACAGTAGCTTTTTTTTCGATTGTCGATATTTTTTAATCGATTGTAAGGTTTCGATTAATTAATTAAAACGATCGTTTTTATATTTTTTTATTTTTTTTAAATCGATTTTTATAAAAAATGGGTTAAAAAAATAATGCACAACGTTAATAATCAAGTTTTCACTTCTGCCGGTACTCCCGGAGTGCAACCCGTCTTTTTTTTCCTTCTGTACTAGTAAATACAAAAAACGTGAGCGATAGCTTGTATGTCAAGATCTTATGATAATATTAGTTCAGTTTCATGAACCGTGTTTTCGATATCTGTTTCCGATAAGTCTCCACAACCAGCTGTTGAGATAACGTTGACATAATAAAAATCTGGTTTTATCTTGTCCGTTCCTGTTATTTACAAGTAGGTATTTCTTATTGCTACCTCCCATATATTTCCAGGGCGAGGAACTCGGTATGGAGGATGGTTACGTGAGCTGGGAGGACACCGTCGACCCATCGGGATGCAACACTAACGACCCAATAAACTACTACAAATCATCACGCGACCCAGAGAGGACGCCGTTCCATTGGAACGCTGATAAAAATGCCGGTAATTAATAGCGCCACACTTTTATAACATGACCTGTTTCCATCGAGCGCATCTCTCGCAAGTTTACACAGTATAAAAATGTTATAGATTGTGACTAAAAATATGTGATCGATAGAATATTATATTATATATAATATAAGAACGCGCTCACGCGGAGACCAGCAAGAGGCGGAAATATGAGTGTCTGGGCGAAGACTTCATATTTCTGCCTTTTGCTGTTGAAACCTTGGGTCCGTGGGGGCCTGACGCAAAAGCCCTCTATAAAGATGTCTCCAAAAGACTGGTCGCCAAATCAAATGACCCCAGGGCTGGCGCTTACCTCGGCCAACTTATTAGTTTGGCCATTCAGCGAGGTAATGCCGCCAGCCTAATTGGTACTTTGCCCGCAGCCTCCGATTTAGATTTAATTTTTTACTTATAAATAGTGTTTATATATTAATTAATTTGTTTATAGTTGTATTTTCAAGTAATGTAATTGTACTTCCCTTGCTTATTTCGATTATATTATATTGATAATACTGTACTTTTGTCATTAGTCATTACACATTGCGATTAGCTTTCTGTAAAGTTTTGCTACTTGCTACGTAAACTTTCTGTTTGGGAGGGATTCAATTGGTCGAAATTAATTGCAATTTTATTAACAGGTTTTTCGACGGCCGACAAAACATGGCTGCCTATGGCTGATAATTATGAACTAGTCAACGTAGAAGTTCAAAAGGCAGCAGCGAGATCTCATCTGAAGGTTTATCAAGCCTTAGCTGAATTGCGGCAAGAAAAAACCTTCAAATACGGGCGATATGAATCGCTGGCTTTCAATGAAGACGTTTTCGTGTTCCGAAGGTAACTTTATCGTACTGAATATAATTGAAAAACACAGCTTTTTAATCTGAGGAAAATTCTATCGCTTGTACCTACTTAACGCTATTCCAGCTAAGTAGCTAGACCAGTGGTTCTTAACCTTTTAGTCATGAGGGACCATTTTACCAAATGCTTGTCTAGCCGGGGACCACCCGGTTGGTTTACCTAAACTAAGGGTTTTTTGATAAAGCAAACAAGGACAACTTTATAATTAGCACAATTTTTTTATTTGGCAAAAAATCTAAAAGTTACAGATTTTAATAAAATGTGATTTTTGTGACTGCATACTGCATAGTCCATACTCTTTACTAACTTTTGAATTCTCACATTAGGATGGCTTCGCGGACCACTCGGAATGTCTCCAGGGACCACCTGGTCCGCAGACTACCGGTTAAGAACAACTGAGCTAGACAATAATCAATACATAAGAAAATTAAACTGATACAATCATAATACTATTATTATGAACAAATAGATCGCTATCAGTGCCAGACGTAAATTCACATTACGTATTTTTCAGATGGTACAACGGTGAAACATATTTGGTGGTTATAAACCTGCATGATAAAGACCATATCCTCGACTTGACGTATCTCGAGAACGTGAGCGGGGATGCGAGTGTCGTCATAACGAGTGTGGAGTCTCCTAAACAGGAAGGGTGAGAGTCGCTTGCACGCAATAATTCCTTTGTCTTTAAGCGTTCCTGAATTTATTGCCCTATCTTTATTTTCATAACTTGCAATAACGTTTTTATTACATCTCTACCCATCATCACTAACACATGTCTTCAAATGTGTTTAGCCAAATTACATCAATTATAATTTAAGCTTCGAGATATATATAATATACGTTTAAAAGTCGATAAAGTTACGAGGCTATCATAATTATATTATTGATACTTGTCTAAATTGTACAATACAACATTACTTTATTAATTACTAGCTATTTATTATGTATCCTAAAAGGTACCTAGTTGCTGTTGTTATTAAATCTAAAAAATAATAATCGTTCTTGACACTTGACTTCAAGACACTTGACGACTTCAAGACACTTGACGACTTGACTATCTTAATAATTCTTAATTATAAATATATAAAAATAAGTGGCAATTTTCGTTGTCACTTTATAACTCAAGAACGGGCTCACCTATCCAAACCAAATTTTCAGGGTTTGTTCGGACTATTTAGTAGATGGTTTATGTAAAGTTTGCACAAAATCGGTCGAGTGGTTCTTCATTTATCACATTTTTTGTAACAAAGGAATTGAATAAATGGCGGGTCATTATAATTTGTTAATGGAGATTTTTTGTCGGGGAATTTTTTGTTTTATTGTATAGGGTATGATCGTGGATTGGTACCATGTTCATAAAAATGGTGATCTGATGATCCAGGAGTTATCGAGGGAACTCCTCAAAATTTGAATGGAAATATATGCCAATTTTGCTTTTGTATGAAGTATTCCAGGCATATGTTACCAAAAGTAAGATTTTGCAACAAGATATACTATGGTTCGAAGGTGCTGAACAGAACTCCGAACTCCTTATAGATATAAGTTTGGGGGTTGGGACGCTGTTTTAAGAACTGAAAGCATATACTACTATGCAAATTCATTCATTCATCATCATCATCACCATCATCATCACTACCACATCAGGGTCACCAATGTCACGTGACTGAGTGCGTTACGCTCTGGAGTTAAGGTTGAATTTGTTATGTTCAATATTAGTAAGTCGTTTCGATGCGCTTCGACTTAGTATAAAATATAAATTAACCCTTAGTGTTGCAGTTACTAAGATAGCAATTTGATCACGGGATCTATGAGGTAGGTACATTATATAGGAGAGTCTTTCAAAATTGGGACAAACTTAGATCTATTAATGTAGTTTTAAGTAGTTTATGCATATTTTTATGATGAGTTTCCATGCGGAATTAGTGCTATAATAATAAAACGAAAGTCAGAGAACCTAGAACTCTAGAGCCTAATTAGAGATAGGTGTTTGAACATGTCATTTTCAGCATTGCTTGATAAACTCTAAGTATATACAGTAGTATAATATTATGCTTGGAGTTTTTTAAGAAATTCTAAAGTTGTAGTGAAGTCAGCTGATTATGAGTTTTCGTATTATGAAGGTGTATCTTGGATCCAAAGTCACTAAGCAGAACATTAACAAGTCTTTACAGAAAGCCTTATTACAACAGCTATCTTAAAATAGTGAAATTATTATTTTTTTAACTGGATTCTCCCATGTTTATATCAATATTAATCATAAAGTATTCGATAGTTTTATAAAAAATCTTATCCAACAACCTAAAATTGCATACATGTTACAGATTCAGGGCCAGATTTATCATCAAGTTGGTTCGTTATTGCCGTATCCCGACGCTGATCATCAATTTTTGCTAATTTATTCTATTGGTGATGAAATTATGAATCCAATCATGAATTGGATCAACGTTGTGCAATGTGGTGTGAATTCGGAAGAATCATGTTTTTCACATGGCCAACTCTATGTTGCCTATTCCAGAGTCGGTACTACAGATTCACACTCAAATGGAAAAACAAAAAATATTGTTTATTCAAATGTTTTGGATTAAGTTTTAAATAGCTAGCAATTAATATATTATTTTTTAAAGAAATGAATCGATGTTCTAACTGATTTTTGTATTATTTCACTTTATACGTAGCGAAGTACGTACCGGGTCGCTAGTGTATTAATGAAATCGACTGCCAGGTCGTATATTAATCTTTTTTTAACTTAAATAGTTCTCAAGACCTCAGGTTGATAAACACTGCTATAATAATATTACTTGGCCGGTTTCATTGAAACCAGGCCAGCTACGCAGGAGTAATTTTATAGTGCCCAAGTGTGTGCGCAGTACTCTTATACTTAGCTCACAAGGAGCATAAGTCAACGAGCGAATTTCTTTCTATCTAGCGTTAGGGCCTGTATTCACTTTGATTAGTGCGAGTGCAAGTCATTAGTGCAGGTGATTAGTGATAAGGAGATAATAAAGGACTTGCGTCTTGCACTAATCAGTCGTTGTCCACACTAGCTTTCTCCTGATTACTAATAACCTGCACTTATTACTACTCAAAGTGAATACAGGCCTGTAGCCATAAATAAAGTTAGAATGTTTGTTTTTTAATGAAAATTAAACTGTCAAGGCTGGCAATAAACCAATTCATGAATGCCTTTCAGCACGACCATAACGGCCAGTTCTGAGAAAATTGAGGACATATTGTGGACTAATTCAAGTTCATTTTGAGGAAAAATCCAGGAAAATCGTAGGAAATAACAGTCAGTAATTACTAGATTATTGCTGCAGTTTTAATTTGTCAACATGCAACAACAGTACTTACAGAATCACTTGGATGTTTTGGCGCGTGGCGTGGAATCGAAATTTAAAACTGGTCTTAGAAATTAATATCTCGCGAGCGAGAGATCTGATTTTCATATATGCATCATAAGATATCCTTATAGGTCATAGGAGTGCATATTATGTGAGTCACGAAGGAATTTAAAACTATAATTAAATATTTTTTACAGGGACATCGTCCACGTGTCGGCTCTACCCGTGGCACCGAATGAAAGTATTGTGTTACGACTTAATTAAAAATACAATAAATTTTTCAAAACAACCTCTTGTTGTATTTTTTTACATTTAACTCTCCGTGCATTATCATAATATTTTCATTATAGCTACATAAATAAAATAAATTTTTAAATGCTAGTATCGCTAACGGCTACACTCAAAAACGACAGAAATGTCTTGGATAATTTTAGTCTTAAAATATTCGTGGAGGTCCAAAATTTTCAATTTGGAAAAATATATTATATAATCACAACGTAGGCAATATATTTTTAATCACGTCATTTGAGCAGCTATACAGTATACTGTACTCGGCGAAACATGGCGGTAGCGGTCATTGTCAAAAACTTGTCATTTTCTATACAAAGCCGCGATTGACAAACATCTGACACTTCATTGTCATATTTTTTGTATAGAAAATTACAAGTTTTTGACAGGGAGTCAATGACCGCTACCGCCATGTTTCGCCGAGCACAGTATAGGTACAAAATATAATAAGCTCTATAATATTACCTCTATTTTTATAAGTTAAAGTTAAAACTCTCATGAAACTAGTGGACCTCAGGTGGAAATATGTCGACCGAACTAGTTAAAATTATAAAAGTTTTATGTCAATATGTTTTGCTAACGTTTATTTGTAGAGTCTCAACGATTTAACTAACGACCAACTACGCACTAGTAGGCTAAAATATTACGCCTAATATTTAAGCACAAGTGATTCGGCAGGAAAAAACAGGAAAAAAAGTACTAAAAAACCAGCTTGATATAAAAATCTTTACGCTGTTTTTGCCAAGTGCAAGGCATAAGATATATTTTATAACCTAAAAGCCAGCGACAGCCAGACTGGTCATTTCATAAAATGTAAAAGTTTTCCTTAAGAAAGTATTTGACACTAGCAACCATTTGAGTTTTGACTGTCCGTTACGGCATTGTATTTGTGTGATTGTGCAAGTTTTATTTAGATTATGGCGAAACAAAGAAAGGTATGTCGTGGAATTTTTTGATATTATATTACAGATTTTGAGTTTTTCTATCAAGATTTACATTATTTCTAGTTGATTTCTTGCTAAATTGTCTAAAATAAGGCAAATAATAATGTGGGAAACATGTGATCATAGCCTGTTGAGTCGTATTATTTTGTGGGGGCTATATTATATCCATTACCTGTTCAAATTACCTACTTTTTTATACTAGCCTTTTCACCCTACGGTGTTTGTGATTTTTTTTTTTTTTTACTGAAAACTACTTAAGATTTATTTTACACAAATTATACTAAAATCGGGATTCTATTGCAAAATCTATTCTCTAGAAACCAATAAAAATAATAAAGGTGCTCATTTCTGGCACCTTTATTATTTTTTCAATATGAACAAACAAACATTCGACATTTATATAATATATAGTTATCACATAAACTGAAGTCTGAACCAGGCAATGGGATTATGTTTTCCCACATTTTTTTTCAGTAATTTCAGTGTTTTGACGTGATAACGTCTTATAATTCGATATGGACTGCGCGCCCGAAAAACATGACAGTTCATGCGGCGTTACCTCGCTGACAGCTCTGAGGCGTTCCATTTACACTCTCAAGTCTCTCAACAACCGTAAGGCCCACCTGGGCCGCGCTCTTTGTTTCGATTATATTACGTATTTCGATGACTTAGAGAATACTTTTGTATGAAGAAATTTGGTTAGTTATGACCTTTGATACATTGACCACACTCTGAATGAAAAATAAATAAACAATCTGTGAGCTATTAGTATTATTTCGGTTATTCAAAATTGTGCTCTATTTCCTACGTGTCAAGGTATGACTTAATAATATATGAAGAATAAAGTATTCGTTTATTTCTTCTGAACAAGTCACTAATTATAGTTTCGAAAGTTTATAATTGAGAAACTAATATCACATCGGACTAAATACTATATTATGATGGCTTGATAGATAGAAAATTTAACATATATTATAATGTAGTTCACACAAACATAAAATATGGATTATATGTAAGGATATTTCATATTACATTAATTTTACAAAGAGGGTAGGCCGGGCGCCATTTTTTTTGCACATTGACCTGCCAACTTTTTTGCATAGATTTTTCCCGGAACTGAGGGGTTAAGGCTATGACGTTGTCACGTTCAACTATCGTCAGTAAACCGACTTTACAGACAACCGATTTTTTTAAAAGAATTTGTTGATAGGAAAGCACACAGGGCGCTATTCAAAGCCTAAATCCATAATATAATATAACACTTTATTTCTTGCAGCGGGTTTTCGGGGCCTGCTTAAGAGTTAAGCAACCGACTCTTAGAGTTATGTTTATCGTTAAATATGGCGTCCATTATCTATTGACTGTAACCAAAGATTTCACATTTTGCGTTGTTGTTATAGTTACAGTTATAGTTATGGTGCAACCCACCCGGGTTATTTTAGTGGTATTATCAAAGCGCACGGAAGTGCGCAGGCCTAGTTCCAGCAGGCCGCGCGCATGCCGTGCACTATTTACACGAACCGTTTCGACGCACTTTCGACCCCCCTGTAGCTCAGTGTCTATTGCAAGTGCAAAGATAAAATTATACCTATGTAATTATATACAAGTACTTACGCAGTATACCAAATTTCATAAATATAGCTTTGGTAGATCCTGAAATATAATACCACTAGCGGCATCTATCGAAACTATTGTTTATATCAAGCGTGGCACAAAAAGAAAACACAGACGTATGATATTTTCTTGGAAAAAAGTATTAAAATCCCACCAAAAACATACGTCTGTTAAAATAGGGCCTAGTTTCAATAGGCTAATTTTTGGCCTAAAAAAAGAGTTGAAATCTAATCCAATGCCAAGATCAGATGCACTTCACCGATCATAATCATCTTCATCAACAGCCTGATCCATATTACTTTTAAATTTGAACTTGGCAGGTTTTTGTGCTACATATACCTACGTAACACTTGATTATTTATATAAGTAACTAGCTGTCCCGGCAAACGTCGTTTTGCCATTTAAAGTATTTCTACTTCATTAGCCGATACAAAATCTTAACCCCCAAAAGAATTTTTTACAGGAAATTGAAGCCTTCTGAAGAGTATAGGCAAATCAGTAGGGATCATTGGTATTCTTGGTATATGAATTATGAGCTAATTCACCAGCTGCAGTGCCGGTCATAATCTTCGCTACTGCGCACCCCGCCTTGGCAGCGCCTAGCGCCCACTTCGGAACGGGCGTAAATCGCAATTTTTAATTTCGCCATAACTCCTGAACCAAATGTCCAATTTTAATCATTCAAAGACCAAATATTATCTTAACAAACTGTACTTAGTGATGAAATAATTTCTTTTGATAAGGAATATCAGGATGAGTAAAATAAATATGCGTTTAAATGTAGTCCAAAAAAAATATCAAGAGATTTAATTAAAAAAATGGTTGTTGTGCCTCACTTGACATAGCTAGGTATAGTGTGTCGCGGACATTTTTGTAGATATTTATAAGATCTACATTTACTTGGAACATTGTATGGTTCTATCTTTTATTGTTTAGGCAGCGTACGCAAAATAAGTAACTTTTCTGGTTGATTTTTTTCACCTTGTGTCAGAAAAACCCAAATATCTTACGGAACCCTACATTTTCCAAAATAAAAAGTAGCCTATGTTACTCGTTAATAATGTAGCTTTCGAATGGTGAAAGAATTTAAAAAATCGGTCCAGTAGTTTTTGAGCCTATTCATTACAATTAAACAAACAAACAAACAAAGTTTACCTCTTTATAATATTAGTACAGATTAGATAATATTTATAGAATTTAATTTTGTATGGGGAAAATTAAATTGTCGTTATTAGCATATAACTCGCAATTTTTCCATTATTTCTCATCTTTAAAACCTTTCCTGGACTTCTACGAATGTTGTAAGACTAAATTCAGCCCAATCCGTTCAGCCGTATTCGAGTTTTAGCGCAACTAATACATTTGAAAATCCATTTTTATATAATATATAAGACTAGCTGTCCCGGTGAACTTCGTGTCACTTTAAAACCTTCCCTGGACTTCTACGAATATTTTAAGACTAAAATCAGCCCAATCCGTTCAGCCGTTTTCGAGTTTTAGCGCGACTAACACATTTGAAAATCCATTTTTATATATAAGACTAGCTGTCCCGGTGAACTTCGTGTCACTTTAAAACCTTCCCTGGACTTCTACGAACATTTTAAGACTAAAATCAGCCCAATCCGTTCAGCCGTTTTCGAGTTTTAGCGAGACTAACCCATTTGAATCCATTTTTATATATAAGAAGAAGAAGAAGATATAGATATATTGAAACCGATTATTATAGTATTAAAAAAACTCTTCATGAAAGTATTCATTATAATTAAGTCTTCGTAGTATTTGTGAACGTACAGGTAGTACGTTCACAAAAATACTACGAAGAACTTCATGAAGAAATTAAAGAGCACAAAATATAGCCAACATGATCCCAAGGAAAATTTAACCAATTGTGAAGTGGATAGATGTGATAAGCCAAAAATTTATCATTTAATGGAATATTCTGGCTTATCTCAGCTATAACTTGGTATATAATGGTTAAGGTGGTTTATTTTGACCGCTAGTACCACTCGGAAACGATGAGGTAAGGTTTTTTTTACTAATAACATTTAAAAAAAAATAACATTCCCACAATATGATACTATGATACTAAGAAAGTTTTGTAAAGTTTTTTTTTCAAGTTAAAATGTAGATTCTCTCTTTAAATTTATCGTAGATTTTAGGACGATTCCTGTGCAAATACGCATTTGCTTCCAATGTACACGACGAGATTAATTCAATTTCATTGAATGTGCAATATTATGTAAAAAAGCTTTTCGATTTACTCAGAATAAATTAAAATTTCTTTTTTCAAGTTTGCAGAATAAAATCTTATTAGAGCACATTTTTTGCTTAACTTTATCTTGCTTCAACTTAAGCTTAAAACTAATTCTATAAAACTTTAGATTCTATTCAAATTGTTTGATATTTTACAAATATTGCAAATCTCCTTTTTGTGATGTAATAAAAGCTATAATATTTTTTTATTGTGCTACTCATATTTTTATTCAAATTAAAGTTTTACAAATTACTTTTACAGGCTCGTTACGATTTTGCTACTGAAGGCGTTGGTCATTTTTGGCCACGCGACTGCGGATAGAGAATTAGATTGGTGGGAGACAACTATATTCTATCAAATCTACCCGCGGTCTTTTAAGGACAGTGATGGCGATGGTATTGGGGATATTAAAGGTAAGATAAACATACAAATTTTCTGGGTAAATATTAAACAGAAATGATGAATTTCTGTTAATATAAATATTATGTATGGTCGTTTTCGCAGGAATAACATCTCAATTGGAGTATTTGAAGGAGCTCGGTGTTGGAGCCACATGGCTGTCGCCAATTTTCAAGTCGCCGATGTACGATTTTGGATACGACATCTCAGACTTCTATGACATACAAGACGAATACGGCACTATGGAGGATTTCGAAAACATGGTAGCTAAAGCTAATGAACTAGGTAAGAGAAAACTGATTACAGCTCTATCTAATATCAATAAACTTAACAGATTGATGTAAACAAACCACATCCATTTCAGATATTAAAATTATTTTGGATTTCGTCCCGAATCATGGCAGTAATGAAAGTTATTGGTTCGACGAAGCGTTGAAAGGTCACGAGAAGTATTTTGATTACTTTGTATGGGAAGACGGCATAGAAGATGAAAATGGAAATTTACACCCACCTAGCAATTGGGTAAGTATTGAAATGTAAGATGTATTAAGTTTTTTTTTTATTCTACTACACTTAAGGAGCATAATCTTTAGCACTTAGTGCGATTATGGCAAAGAAGTCTCACTAAGTCTCACTAAGTAGTAAATTTTAATTAAAAAATTTACTACTTAGTGAGACTCCACATTCTATCTACATTTTTTAAATATTTTTCTCAACGAGCTAGAGCCAACGGATTCATTCTAAAAATAACTGTATATTATTTTATAATATCTTAGTGTCGTGATCATTTCTGAGCGAAAAAGAGTTCAAGTAATTGTTTCTTACAGTATTCTTTCTGTACCAGAACAAAAATGCACTAATGATTGGATTACAACATAATACTTAGTATTACTTAGTTAAATACTTTGTTATTTATTTAACTAAGTATCATTTTGTAATTCAATCCTTCACATATATTGTTAAACTGAAATAATCTTTTATATTAAACTGAATAAACTGAAATAACTGAAATAATCTTTTATATATCGTCGCTTGCCTCTCTAACTGACGTAACTGACATTGAGCAAAATGTTCAGGGCAAGCTTTATTCGGTTTATGGTTACCTAAAATCGGAGGCAGCTCAACGTTTATCAGCGTGAATAAAATAAAAATCTGCCTGTACATTGATCTAATAGAGTATTTCGCGTGGGTATAAATTTTATTTAAATATTATCATTATTATTTAAATAATACATTTTCAAAGCAGACACTGTAACTTAAGCTTAAACAACAGTTTTTTTCTATGACGTCATTGTTAAAAATTCAAACATAATCAACATCTGTTTAATTAGATAACTAACAGTTTCATAAAACACTATCTTTGAGATCACATCTTAGTTATGTTATGTACTTAACCTTATTCGGAATTACCGGTACGATACGCCATGCATAAACTGCATTGATCCTTTTTGGGATGATGAAAACTCAGATTTTTAGCCTTAAATATTCTGCGATAGGTTGCAAAACAGGGTTTTATTGCATCGTTCTCTAAAGTAGCCAAAAACATATCATACATCTCACGTATAGTCCATTGAAATGTTACATTTGCTTTGCATTTATTAGATATTGCGATATATGTTTTACTAAGAGATATTCTTGTAATTAAACTGCAGTATTTCTTCAATTAACTCACTTTTATTATATTTAAAGATTTTACAAAACTTATACGCACCGATCGCCATGTTTTTTTTATATAGGAAGAGGAAGTGGTATTGCAGTAAACCACAGATAATAAATCTAGTTGATCTACAGACTAAAAAGAAATATTTGTGTTGCTAACTCAACACTCTTCCTCAACACAAACATTTCTTATACATATACCTATACAACAACTTACATTTAAACTTATTAAACTTAAATTCCTCAACATTCACAAAAGTAAATAACTACTTTAAACTTTAATATACTCATACTCTAATACAATGTTTTAGCTTTAAACATTTATGGAACACAAACTTAATTTAGAAACTAAAATTTTAAAAACATTCTTAGATAAAGGTTTAGTTAAAATATCAGCGATTTGTTCTTTAGTATTAATATACTTTACAGTAACAATATTTTCTTCAACCTTCTGTTTTATAAAATTATATTTAACATCCATGTGTTTAAGCCTTTTCTGATCAGGATTTTTAATAGCTTTAATATTACTTTGATTATCTTCATAAATAGTTACATTTTTAACATTGATATTTAAATCTGCAAGTAATTTTAACATCCAACAAGCTTCCATAATACATTCACATAATGATACAAACTCTGCTTCAGTTGTGCTTAAGGCAACAGTACTTTGTTTCCTAGACTTCCATACAACAGTATTATTAAAAACTTTAAACATATATCCTGATGTCGATTTTCTGTCTAAATCTCTAGCCCAATCAGCGTCTGCATACCCTAATAAAGGCATGTTACAATCATCTTTAGTATACAACAATGCAAAATTAATTGTATGTTTTACATATCTTAGTAAACGTTTGAGAGATCTCCACAATTCAATATTTGGCCTTGATTGAAATCTACCTAAATAATAAACAGATGCGGCTAAATCTGGCCTTGATCCGACAGTAACATACATAAGTGACCCTATCAGTGATCGGCATTGTCTCTCATATGACATATCAATATCTCCGTTCTCATTGAATTTATAATTTGCATCCATTGGTGTTTCACATCCCTTACATTCATTCATATTAAAACGTTCAAGAACACTTGTTAAATATTTAGTCTGATCAATAGTTATTCCCATAGAGGTCTTTTTAATTGATATACCTAGGTAAATTATATGATTGCTACCCAAATCTTTCATTTTAAATTTAGTTTTCAAAAATTGTTTTAAATTTTCTATTTTATTTAAGTTTGAGCCTAGTATAAGCAAATCATCGACATACAACAGTAAATATAGATCTTTTATGTAATATAAACAATGGTCATTGTTTGATCGTTTGAAACCATATGACAGAATTGTATTATTAAACTTTTCATACCAATATTTCGGTGATTTTTTTAATCCATATAGTGACTTCTTTAGTTTTAGTACACATCCTTGTTCCACTTTCATGCCATCTGGTGGTTTTATATATACTTCCTCTTCTATATTTCCATATAAAAATGCTCCTTTTACATCCATCTGACTTAAATGATAATCTCGTTGAGCAGCCACAGATAACAATATCCTTAACGTCTGTAGCTTTAATACGGGTGAATAGACATCATCAAATTTCTCTTCTTGTTGAAAACCTCGTACTACTAATCTAGCCTTACATATTGTTTCTCTTTCTGTATCCTTCCTCGTAAATACCCACTTTGCATCTAATGATTTCTTGTGTTCTGGCTTCGGAACTATTTCAAAAGTCTCATTTTCATCTAGTACTTTCAATTCTTCACTTACAGCTTTCATCCAATCCTTTTTATCTTCTCTTGTTTTTATATCTTCATATGTAAACGGCACATCATCATTCATACACAAAAACGCATACATGGCATCATCTTCATCACTAAAGCTTGTTACATATTCATTCTGCCATTTTGGCTTCATTCGATTCCTCTTTCCTCTTCCCGTTTCTTCATTTTCCACTATTATCTTTTCTCTTCCTATTTCTTGACTTTCTTCTCTATTCTCCATAATTTTCTCTTCTTTACAAATTTCCACTATTTCATCTCTTGCTTTCTCATTACTTTCTTCTTGTCTTTCAACTTCTTCATTTATTTCCTCCTCTGTGCTATCTTTCACGCTTTCTATTTTTTCATTTTCTTCATATTCAGGTATGTTAACTAATCCTTTTATTTTCTTCCAGTTTTCATCAAAGACAACATGTTTCGCAGTTATAACTTTTCCTGTTTGTTCATCATATAGCTTATAGCCTGCCATACTATATCCAATCATTATCATTTTTTTACCTCTATGATCTAGTTTAGTTCTTAATTCCTTTGGTATATAATTATAAGCGATACATCCAAATATTTTCAAATTCGATACGTCTGGTTTTCTGCCTTCCCACATTTCACTTGGTGTTTTATCTCTTCCAGTGACTGGACTTCGGTTTGTCACATACGCTGCATACAAAACCGCTTCTCCCCAGAACTCCTTTTTCATTCCCGAGTCAATCAATATAGTTCTAGCTTTATCCATCAATGTTCGATTCATTCGTTCAGCTGTTCCGTTCATCTCCGGATTGTATGGCACCGTATACTGCATCACTATTCCGTTTCTACTACAAAAACTCTTAAATTCATTTGAAATATATTCTCTACCATTATCCATCCTCAATTTTAAAAGATTTCTATTGAAATGTTTTGTTGCAAAATTATAATAATGCTGAAAATGTTCAAGAGTTTCTGACTTATTTTTCATTAAATAAACTATTGTAAAGTGTGTGAAATCATCAATGAATGTTACAAAGTAATTTTTACCATCATAAGTTTGTGGAGAGATAGGTCCACATACATCAGTATGCACAAGCTCTAAAGGTTGCCTCGCTCTAATTCCTGGTTTATTGAAAGGCTGTCTACTAATTTTTCCTAATACACAGGGCTCACATAACAAGTTAGTTTCTATAGTTTTATTTTTTAATCCTGCTAAACCATGTACCATGTTTTTGTTTACCAATAAATTTAAATTATTAATTCCTAGATGAGCAAACCTCCTATGCCACAAGTCATACTCATCATTATTAATTTTACTTGAAAAATTACATGAAGTTACAATACTTTGCAAGTTTAGTGTGTACAATGTGTCTATTTTATTACCTATCATCATCAAGTTCTCTAGTTTATAAACTCTTACTTTACCTCCGCTAAAAACTACTCTAAAACCAGCACTTTCCATTTTTGATACCGATAACAAATTTTTTCTTAAATCAGGTATATAATAAACATTTGTTATAAGAAACTTGTTTAAAATCTTACCAACTTGACATGATACTTCCATATTTCCAATCCCAACTGCTTCTAAACTAACCCCATTTTTGGCTGCTGCAATTTTCTTAGGTACCTTTAACTCAATATAGTCTATAAAGTGTTCCTTGCTATTAACTAAATGGTTTGTACACCCAGAGTCCACACAAAACTGAATCAATGAGTTATTTTCACTATTATATTGTTCCTCGTAGCACATAAATACGTTTGGATTATTACCCGCAAAATTCACATGGCCACCATGTGTTCGTCCTCGGTTATTGAAAGTATGTCCACGTCCTCCATAGAATCCTTGACCTCTTTGTCCACGTCCTCTCTGAAACCCATGTCTAGTGTTGTATCCTGGCCCGTAACTTTGTCCTTGTCCGGAGTTGAAATTCTTATATCCATTTCCTTGTAATTTATGGCATTGAAATTTTTTATGTCCTGGTTTCCCACATACAAAGCATGAGAATGCACTTGGAGTGACAATATCCTTGTTATGAAACTGCTTTCTTTTTTCTTCTTCTGCCAATAATCTGTCTTTTACAGTATTAAGTTTTAAATCTCCGATGGTTTCCAACGCAGTCACTATGTTTTCATAACTTTTTGGCATGGACAGTAAGAAAATGTTGACCTTCTCTTCCTCTGACATGACAGATCCTGCCTCCTCTAATTGTGTTATAATTTCCTGCATTCTAGTGAGATGTTCTTTTAAAGATTTTGATTCCACATATTTGATTTCACTCAATTGCCTTCGCAGGAACAATTTACTACGCGTGCCTCGATTCTTAAAACTCTCTTCCAAGTTTTTGAACATTTCAAATGCTGAGTCGCTCCTCAAATACTCTAGATGGCTATCCGCCACTGCAGAAATTAAGATAGCTTGGGCTCTCGCTTCGAGTTTTTCATCTGCAAAATCCTTCTGTACAATTGCCTCATAGCAGCCGCTCTCTTTTAAAATGCTTTTTAGTCTGAATGCCCAAGTATTAAAACTTTCACCATCGAATTGTGGTATATTATACTTCATAGCGTCTCTCGCCGACATATTGCAATTTGCTTTCACCTGGTGCTTCGTAATTTTCGTATTTTCAGATTTCTTCGGAAAAGGGACCTGGGCCCATAACTATTGCGATATATGTTTTACTAAGAGATATTCTTGTAATTAAACTGCAGTATTTCTTCAATTAACTCACTTTTATTATATTTAAAGATTTTACAAAACTTATACGCACCGATCGCCATGTTTTTTTTATATAGGAAGAGGAAGTGGTATTGCAGTAAACCACAGATAATAAATCTAGTTGATCTACAGACTAAAAAGAAATATTTGTGTTGCTAACTCAACATTAGAGGACGCAATTTTATTTTTGGAATATGTTGGGGGGGTCAATAGAAGCTTAACCTCAATTTTGTGGGGTTGCCACCCTTGTCCCCCGGCCCGGCCGCCATCTTGAAAAAAGGGGTGACAACACAATTTTCGTGATATCTTGGAAACTATACGTCTTACAAAAAAAATATGAGGACATAATTTGTTGAAAATTATTTTTCCTGCAAATATGTTCATATAACTTTTTACCCTAAATAAAAAATTTAAAAAGTTATGAGCAAAACAGTGAGAAAATTTTTGAAAAGGCTTATTATCACTCTTAAGGAGTGATAATTTTGTTTAATACATTTTACAAAAAAAATACCTTAGACCAACCTTGTAGATGATCTTTTGAGAAAGAGATACCCCGATCCCATGAAATTAATTTTCTGCAGATACAAAGGAAACTGTGGAACCGTGTGTGGCTGCAGAAAAGCCTGAAATTATTTAAATAGTATAGTAGGTATGTGTAGACTAATATAGAAGGCATACTATAATATAGTTGCATATATTTATGTAGTGTAGTAGGCATACTGTAGATTGTGGCTGCAGAAAAGTAGGCCTGAAATGCTTTACAGAATAGTAGGCATACTGTAGAGCATCTTATGCCTGCTTTTCTGCAGCCACACATGCTTTCACAGTTTGCTTTGCATCTGCAGAAAATTAATTTCATGTGATCGGGGGGGATTGGGGGATCTTTTTCTCAAAAGATCATCTACAAGGTTGGTCTTAGGTAATTTTATTGTAAAATGTATAAAACAAAGATATAGAGCAATAATAAACCTTTTAAAAAAAATATCACTTTTTTGCTTATAACTTTTAAATTCTTTGATTTAGGGTAAAAAGTTATATGAACATATTTGTAGGCAAAATAGTTTGCAACAAATTATAATTTTTAAAATTTTTTGGTAAGACTTATAGTTTCCGAGATATCACGAAAATAGTGTTGTCATCCCTTTTTTCAAGATGGCGGCCGGGGGACAAGAGTGGCGACCCCACAAACTTGAGGTTAAGCTTCTATTGACCCCCCCAACATAATATTCCAAAAATAAAATTGCGTCCTCTAATAAATGCAATATTCGGTCCTAAAATTGTAACATTTCAATGGACTAGTATGTCACTTACGTCGCCAATAGATCTTACAAGTACTGCAAACAAAATCTTACTAAACGTCGTAAGTGACATAAGTCTTTTAGTGAGCTCTATAATTCAAGAAAGTGTAGATACGCCTGCCCCATACGAAAGTGTAGATACGCCTTTGTGATATCTCAGAACTGGTAAAACATACAGACACGTCGATTAGACAGATCGATTCGTCTTGCAAAATTGATTAAGATGGTGTCGATCACTCAGTTTCGAAAAAAATGTCAGATACGTCAGTTAGAGAGGCAAGCGACGATATATCGTAGGATTATTTGATAAATCTAATTTTCGCGAAAATTCTAGGGATTTTTCAAAAACACGGATAATTAGATAATGGTGATTACAGTTTTCAATTATCCTAAAAAAATTAAGTTTTTTGGGAAAACGCGAGTTGCCTTAGTAACATTGCATATTCTTAACGCTGATTGGCTTGATTTTTGCTTACTGGCCAACTATTATTCTGATTGGTTACTATCTTAAGTATATTTGAGGTAATACACCATAGAATTATAAAGGACATAACCACAGAATTAGTTTCTGGTTCTGTTAAACTTTCAGCACTAATTTCACATGTATCAGTCATTTTGTATTTACAGACACACTTTTAGATAACTTTTCGCACTAATTTTCAAGTCCAACTGCAATTTTAAACACATTAAATATCAAAAACTGCTAGCTCGCTTACAAAAACAACCACAAACAAAACAACGCGTGACAATGAATTGACATTTAAAACGTCAAGTCTTCAACCAATCAGAGAAGATGTTGTTGTGAGGCGCTTAAACCGACCAATCAGTGATTTTTTTCGATAATAACTAACGATTCGTTTCACAATCGTACTAAGGCGACTCGCATTTTCGCGAAAACACTACCTTTTGTCAGTAAGATTGAAAAATGTAATCAACATTATCTAATTATCCGTGTTTTCGCGAAAACCCTAGAATTTTCACGAAAATTCGATTTATCAAATCATCCTACGACATATTTAAAGATGGTTTTAAAATCATAAACGGGTTTTTATTTTCTTTTCCATCAGTTGAGCGTATTCAGAGACAGTGCCTGGGAATACAGACCCGAAGTAGGTAAATACTATCTGCACCAGTTTGTCGTCGGCCAGCCGGACCTCAACTACCGCAACCCTGACGTCGTAGAAGAGATGAAAAATGTCATTCGTTTCTGGTTAGACAAGGGAGTAGCCGGGTTCAGGGTCGACGCTTGTGCACATTTATTCGAAGTCGAAAAGGTTGACGGTAAAGTTCCCGACGAACCGTTGTCTGGAAATAGGCTCGACGATCCCAACCACTACGATTATCTAGACCACATTTACACCAAAGATCTGGATGAGACCTACGAACAGATTTACCTATGGAGGGAAGTATTGGAAGAATATAAGGCAAAGGATGGAATGTCGAGAGTCATGATGACAGAAGCTTACTCAAATCCACAAAATACGATGAGATATTTCGGAGATGGTGAACGCGATGGAGCTCAAATGCCGTTCAATTTCGTTCTTATTTCTGATGTTAACGGGGAATCTACAGCTGCAGAAATGAAATATGCCATCGACAAATTCTTGACATTTAAGCCGATCGACAAATTAGCTAATTGGGTGGTAAGTTGTAAGTTGTAATCCCACCAAAACATGAAATGTAAAAGGCGCCAAGCAAAATATTGCATAGCTATTCAATACTTCTGTCGTAAAAAGTTTTCAGATCACATTCAAGCCAAGCCTTCAACTTATTTTGTACCTAATTGAAATCAACATTCAGTAAACGTATCAATAGATTTCTTTATTTTATAATTAATATAGTGGCTCGGCAATGAGCACAAGAGAAACAAATTAATAAAACTGCATATTTGGAGGAGTTCATACTTACACAGACGGCAAGCGTAAAGTGTTTTAGTATACAGTAACGACGCATGTGGCCGTTGGTACGGGTCAATAAATCCAATTAGATTATTTCTCTAGTGCTCATTGCCAAGCCACTATAATAATTATAAAATAAAGAAATCTATTGATACGTTTATTTAATGTTGATTTAAATTAGGTACAAAATAAGTTGAAGGCTTGGCTTGAATGTGATCTAAAAACTTTTTACGACAGAAGTATTGAATAGCTATGCAATATTTTGCTTGGCGCCTTTTACATTTCATGTTTTGGTGGGATTTCATTTATTTTTTGAAGGTTTTTTTTTATTTTCTTTTCAGGTCACGTTATAACTTTTTTGTATTTAGCTTAGCAGCCATTCTCTATCTCCTTTATATTTTTTCTTTTTGGCATAGTTAGTTCTATTATAGGTGGACAACGTAACGTAAATACTTCTGAGTTCTGAGTGGATTATTATTATATTCATATATAAATAATTGACTCTGAAGCTTTAATACTTGAAGGTGGTAATTTTTCATCATCACCGTTGAATACATAGCAGCACTGATGTAAAGGTACAATTCCGTGCATCGCGATCGATCGCGGTCGTCCACGACCTACGACTGTCGTCGGACGCTCGCGACCATAGTCAACGTATGAAAATGTATGGCACCGCTTCCGAGGCCCGCGACTAACGCGCGCGGCCTACGACTGTCGTAAGCCGCGCGCGATCGTGCCATATAACTTTGACACGGTCGCGCGGGGCCTACGACTGTCGTCGGTCGTGCGCGACTGTCATAACTTCAAGACACGATCGCGCGCGGCTTACGACAGTCGTAGGCCGCGCGCGTCAGTCGCGGGCCTCGGAAGCGGTGCCATACATTTTCATACATTGACTATGGTCGCGAGCGTCCGACGACAGTCGTAGGTCATGCACGACCGCGATCGATCGCGATGCACGGAATTGTACCTTAAGCGTCTCGACGTTCCTCGCAGGAAAGGAGCACACCTTATTTGATGTGATAACTTAAAACTCCCATAGGTATATTGAGCGAGTAAGGAGTGTATATCGCACTTATACTGATTACATTAATTATATTTAAATCGAATATTAATACGTAAAACAAATATGCAGTCGAAACTCATACTGTTCTTGCAAAGTTATAAATATATTGAAAATCTTTTCTTTTATTTAATAAAGTATTACCTATATTATTATTCTTCAGTTTTTAGGTTTCCCTACCCAAAGGCTGAAAACGGGACTCTATTATTAAAAAGTCTTCGCTGTCTGTCCATCGTCCATCCATATGTCACCAGGGTGGATCTCGAGAACCGCAATAACTAGATAGTTACAATTTTCACAAATTATGTATTTCTGTTGTAGTTATAAAAGCTCATAGTCCAATTAAAATAAAATAAATTATTAATTATAGGGGGCCTCATACAACAAACACGATTTTTTTCCCCTTTTTTGCTCTATATCCATAATGGTAACAGTAAGGTTTTTAAAATTTTCAGAAAATACTCAACTGTATTTTAACTTTAATAATTAATAATAAAAATTAAATAAACTTATTATTTAAGGGGTGCTCCCATACAAATTTACGATACGGAACCCTATGTACGCCAGTCCGACTCGCACTTGGCCGGTTTCATAATTTTTCCTTTCATTGTGAATAAAGACCTATCCGGGTACCATATTTCAAGGTTCTGCTAGAAGTACCTTAGAATTTTGATGATCTGTCAGTCAGTGACAAAATGTAGTAACTTTGAACATCCGTAACTATTAAACTATTTATCGAAATTACATGTAATTTGGAGGTTAAGCTAGTTTTAATACTTGCTCCTAGTGACCGAAATTCTAAATCCCTAGCTTTGTTAATATCGAAGATAAAGCGGGTGTGAAATAGCCGCGAACCGCTTCGAGAAAAGTATGGTACGGCCATGCCTTTGCTAAAAAGCTTGGCTGGGGCACTATCGTGCCCCCAGACTAGTTTTTACTTTTTACTTCAAGTTTTTAGCACACACCTGCAGGGCAATCGCGCTAAATTTTTTCAACTGAACCGCAAATGAAACTCGGACGTTGATCGACTTTTGGAACGATTCGGTATCGCGCTAACGTTTTGACAGCCAGTTGAGACGTAACTGAACCTCAGCTCAAGCGCAAACGCTGTCAAAACAAAAAGTTGATACAATGCAACTTCTACTCGCACGTTTCTGAAACGTTTCTTATTTTGGTATGTTAAATTGACGAAAATCGATGGAAAAATATAACATAAGCTATAATCAAATTATAATTTAAGCTTATGTTTTACTTCAAAGCTGTAAAATAACACTACGGACTATTTGAGTTTGTTAAAAAGTGAATTGAATTTTGACATTACTTCTTTACGTAAATGTTTTCTCCGCCACATAAAACTTTTGTCACAAGTCACTAGTCACTACTCAACACTTATGGCGCTTGTAAAATATAGTAAAACAATATAAATTTAATTACGTAAATTAAAAACTCCAAGTAATAATCATTCGCATTCATAACTACCAAAACAACTTCACTCGTGTCATATTCATCCATATGTTTAAATAAACAATTTGTCAATTGACCAATTAACGCATCGGAAAAAATTTGTTCATATTTAAACCAATCAAAATTAAATTAGAAGAGCGCTGATTGGTCCGCTGCAATGTCTGTCTATTGGTCAAACGTTGCGCTTCGTTCGAGTTCCATCTAAGGTTGAGCTACGGTTGAAACGTTAGCACGATACCGAAATTTGTTCAGACGCAGCGGAACCAAACCGTAACTGAACCGCAACCAAAGTAGATGTGAACCTGAATTGAAACGTTTAAAAATAGCGCGATTGCCCTGCTGTTGAATTTAAAAAATATATATTTAATTGTATCCTGTTTTTAGGGTTCCGTATTTTAAATAAAATCAACGTCGCAAAAACTTTTAGTTTTTATGTTACAAATTTTAATGTTAGAGAAATGGTTGTGATATTCAGACTCCGAAGTGCGAACAAAGCGGAGTCGTTATTGGCTTATACATTAAAGTAATATCTACCTCAAAGAGAAAACTCCCTAGGTAGAGTCGGTACAATCATTTACAACTTTAGGAGTTATGCAGTCGACACAAACTGCTCTCGAGAGAACGTAGAGGAAATCCAAACTTTATCCTATAAGTTGGAACGGGGTTGGATTGATTTTGGCTTAGAGTACTTCCTCCTACACATAGGTACACGACCTTTTTGGTTAAGACTGCCTTTTTGTTTACACTACGGACTACATTATGTATATTATATTACACTGTATACTTTAAATTTTAAAGTATATTTTAAAGATTAAAGTATAAATACAATATTTTCAGGCTGGAAATCACGATAACAACAGAGTAGCCTCAAGATTCAGTCCCGAATCCGTTGACGCAATCAACATGATTGTACTGTTGCTTCCTGGAATTGCTGTGACATACATGGTAAGTTCATTAGTAATCAATCAATAATTCTCATGATTTCTCATACTCTGTAGGTTATAGCATACTAATTGTCTGTTACATTTAAACATAATATTTTATGAGAATGCGCGTTTCTATTAAACTATAATTGCGCTAAGCAATTATTACATACAAGATTTTCCTCGTTAAATTCGTTGGAATGTTACTTCTACTATGTTAGGTGTCTAAATTGAATAAAGAAATCACATTATTTAATCTAGGGTGAGGAAATAGGCATGGTTGATGGATGGATAAGCTGGGAAGATACAGTAGATCCCAGTGCGTGTAACACAGGCGATCCGCTGAAGTATGAAGAATCATCGAGAGACCCAGAAAGAACTCCCTTCCAATGGAACTCTGAAATGAATGCAGGTAAGTCATCAAAAATTAAAAATCTATATAATATGTAAAAATGAATTTTCAATTACAGATTGTATGTAAGCCGCAGACTCGATTACACAAAAAGTGTGACGTGTGCGATCTCCCTATAAGTGACACGAAGTTCACCGGGACATCTAGTAAACGAATATTATTTTAATCCTTCGATCGCCGATTCTTGGAAATCTTTTGTTATCGCGGCCCACTTGGGCCTTACGGGGATTGATAGGTTAAATACGAAAGTATGTCTGTCTATCTGTTAACACTCCACATATACTCGTATGTAGCTAAGCCGATTAAGACGAAATTTAGTATAGACATGATGGCCGGGAAAGGTCATGAGATAAGTAGTTTTTATTTCGGAAAAATATACGGTTCCCATGCAATAAACGAATTTCAGCGCATCGGATTTGCGAGTATTATCCAGTGCGTGTGTTACAGAAATATAAAAATATGAATATGATAAATATTATTATTATTTTGTTGCAGGATTTTCGACAAGTGACAAGACATGGCTGCCTGTAGCAGACGGCTATGAAACGTTGAACGTCGAAGTTCAAAGGAATGTGGAGAAATCTCATTTGAATGTGTACAAATTTTTGTCTCAATTGCGAACCGAAGTTACCTTTAGACAGGGAAGATACGAGTCCGTGGCATTCAATTCAGACGTATTCGCTTTTAGAAGGTAAGCAGCTTTATACTTATGTCCCTATGAATCGAGCCCTCCTACACGAAAAGTCTACAAACGCAAAGTGACTAATTTACGATTCTTGCCTAATGCTTTTTTTTTATTCGGCGGACCGCGACTTGAAAAAAAAGTGCGTGGTAGGCTTTAGACATTTCTTTGGCAAGTTGGCTAAGCAGTAACTGGGTGAACTTAGTATGCACCACGTCAGTGGTTAAGGTTGGCCTATCGCCAAAAGAGGGAAAAATTTTTCTTCGTGTTTCTGGGTCGAGCATTACAGTTTTTTTTATTTATGTACATAATGTTTTAAATATTAATTCAATAACATCATGTTTACAATTTAAAACGTGATACCAATAATAGTATGGCCCCGTGATATCTGAAATTCTTATCACAACAGCTTAAGGCGATGTAATGCGAGATGTTACTACTCTTCGTGTGTCAGATTAAACTGACACGATAGATAGCAATAAGTGGATTACCGAATTAAAATTATTGCTTTGATCGACATTTTGATATCTTAAACTTGACATCGTTTCGTTGCACTGAACTTGTGATAACTCTTCGTCAATAACATAAAACTTATGACAAGATAATATTATGCAATAAGGAAAAATATAAATAAATTATGTAATAGTTTATAGTACTTATATATTTATACTACTTTATATACTTAGTTCAAAATCGTCCTAAAAAAAATTTAAAACGGGGAATATGTAGTTTATGATATTATCGATCTATTGGCGTGAGTTTCAAATAAAAGTAACTTGTAAATCCTAAGGAGATGCTGAATATATCCATGAATTTTAATAAATTGGTATTACTTTGGAAGCTGATATCATAAGTATAATAAACAAAAATAGAAAATCTAAGACGGGGAAAGGAATGTTGATATACTGAAGATTATTGCTGTATTTTTATTATAACTCTGTAGCTTTCAAATTATGAGTTTATAAGGCTCTAAATACAGTAAATTACGGAATCTCCGTAGGGAATGCCCTTAATATGAACTTTTATGTCTCGATTCGCCGTTTGAACTTTAGCATGATGCCATAATGAGCGTTCGAATTAATTACTTCACGTCTGCTTATTACAAACGTAAATTAATCTTCCCTTTCGACCCATGCAGGTATTATCATCGTTCTTGCTTTAATGAACAGGGACTTAAGTATAAGATTACAAAATTAAATAAATACTGTATTCAAAATACGGTTATTTGAATAAGCTTATTCCGTACATTAACTCTACTCATCGTCATCATATTAATATTATCATTTATAACATTTCTGTCTTTATTCTTAAGCTGGTTTCACTTAACTCAGATTAAAAAATGCAATCTAGAATGCCGGAGAAATTTTAGAGGATTGTAGAATGTAGAACCTTGCGTGAAATACATAATTATAATAAGCATATATATGATTTTCCCAAACTTTAAGCCCGCCATGTATAAGGAATGGTAAGTCGTATGAAAAAAGTGTCTGAATATTTTTTGTAGAGAATTCTATGATCTACACTCTTGCCCTACCTATTTTTGTGATAAAATGTACAGTTTGGAAAAAAAACAGGAAAAACCTCATTTTCATACCTTTGACCTTGAATAAAAATTTTTGCACAAGGAGGATCGCCTGGGACTTTTGAGGTTTTATTTGTAATGGTGTATTTAACGTCTCTACCAATTTTCAGCTCAATGCGAATTATACCGAGGTCGAATGTTTAATTTTCCCGGAGTAAATCTATTGTATTGTCTATTAGCAAAGTAGACAGAATATTATGGCCTTCTATTTGGTATAGACCAGTGCTATGAATTTTCCCGGTACAACGTTTTCGGAACATATAAATAATATTCCAGTCTTATACTTATTATTTTTTTAACAATGATACAAGACGCCGGCGGTCATTGTCCAGTTGTCCACCGTTCCGCTCTTTGACATTCCAACAACCTTCTTTAAAAGAAGTCAGTCTTTTATGGAATTTTTAGTTCGACCATTTTGTACATTACTCGCTAGCCAGGTCAATGACCACTGTTGTCTCTTCTCTCCATTTTGACTATAGCATGATTGATAATATTATTTTGTCTATTGTAACAGATGGCATCAGGACGAGATGTACGTCGTCGTGATGAACTTCAGAGACGTGGCGCACACTATCGACCTGACGTACTTCGAGAACGTCGTTGGACAACTGGAGGTCCACGTCAGCAGCGTCAACTCACCCAAAAACGCCGGGTCAGTATTCTTGTTTGGCTTACCTGAAATAAATATTATCATAGAGAAAATTAATATAATTTGTTGTTTATTGCATCGAGTAGGCTCTAAAAGTGTTGAGTCGATTTAGATATTTGGAAAAAATATAACAATACCTTTTGTTTTTTGTTTTGATATATTTTGTTCCAAATTTTATAATGAATGAATATTTCCGGACTTTACTTTATCTTAACTAATAATAATCTATTCTCAATAGGGTATGAAATGATCTAAATTCCAAATTTAGAATAATTTTGCCCTGTATAGTAGATTCATAATATGTACAGAACGCTCTGTGACTCGACGCTACGCAGGAAACTAGTATATTAATTTCCGTATTAACTGAAGGTTAAGGGACCGGGACAGCCTGATTAATTTATAATTGAAAATTAAATATTAATTGGATGTCCCGCTTGAAACACGATCCCATATTAATATGTTAATTTAAAGTTAGTCTTAATACGCTTAATGTATACATGAAACTTATGATTACTCATAGTGTTAATACATGTAGCGCGAACTAGTTTTTAGAGTTCCGTACCCATAGGGTAAATACGGGACCCAATTACTAAGACTTCGTTGTCTGTCCGTCTGTCTGTCTGTCTCCAGGCTGTATCTCAATAACCTCTTAGCTAGACTTCTGAAATTTTTACAGGATGTGTATTTGTATTGTTTTTTTTGGCGTTTTTTACTCGAGAACACCTGTAGGCACTTAAAATTTTCACAAAATTTTCCAGTACCCACAGGTAATGGAAAATTTTGATTTATAATAAAAAAATTAAAATAAAATCAAAAATTTGTTGCTGATCGTTCTTACCTCTATAGGGGTAAGAATGACCCTTTACAGGAAAACTTTCAGGTTTAATAAAATGTCGAAAAGTCTGGCTGTCGCTGGATCTTGGGCTATAATCAAATCTATGAGCGCACGAGAACCTTGATATTGAACATTGCGACTTCCCTTCACATTTTCTCCGTACTCTCGACTCAGAGCTGACGACCAAATACGAGTAGGTCATGTGTAGCTTCAGCTGTATTAAAACTCCGTTAGCTACTTCCCTGCACAACCCTTTCTGATAATCTGCGTGCTGGCAGGCCGTGGGCAGTTGGTGTGGGAATAGTGGGGTGGGAAAAAAAGAAAAAAAAAGAATGTTCAGCAACTTTGATTTTTTTGTCTGTTCGTCTGTCCGTCGGTCCGTCGGACCGTTGGTCCGTCTGTCCGTCTGTTTGTCTGTCTGTGTGTCTGTATGACTCCAGGCCGTATCTCAACCTACATTTTTTCCCCACCCCACTACTCCCTCACCCACCGCCCACAGCCCGCCAGCATGCATATTATCAGAAAGGGTTGTTTAGGGAAGTAGCTAACGGTGTTTTAATACAGCTGAAGCTACATGACAGATTTGGTCGCCAGCTGTCCGTCGATATATTTTATTCTCGATTTGTATATTAATACCACAATAGACAGTACGAACGTGGTTCGGTATATTGTCTATTGTGGCAATACCACGGTAATGCGGTCATAGCATAATGGAATAGTTAAATCGAGTTTTATAAACCGGGTTTTAATTTCTTTCAGTGATGTGGTAGAGGCCAGCAGCCTGAACGTGGAGCAGTACGAAGCTGTGGTACTCAAGTTGATCCAGTAGTGGAACCCGATGAAAAATATAAACATATTTCTTATACCGATCTATTCTAAGAGATTGCAATAAAAGCCAAAGATTAAATTGCGTGTTATTTAGACCTTAAAATCTTGTTTTAATGTTTCTGAAATTAAGAAGTATTTATTACTATTGTTTATTTTTGTAATCACTACGTATACAAAGTCGCTTTTTTTCCCTCGTGTCCCCTTTGTTCCCTATAATCTTTAAAACTACGCAACGGATTTTGATGCGGTTTTCTTTAAAAGATTTGTAACATTTAAAGCTTCCTCTTGAAATATGATTTAAATGAATATTTTCGAAGATAATGTTACAGATTTATCAATTGCGAGACGTAGCTTTTGCGGCGGTACCGACCAATGCGGGCCACGGGTAGTAATAATGAATTTAAATCAAAACTGCTGAATCGATTTTAATCATTTTTTCAGTGGCTATATATTTTATACCCGTGCAAAGCCGGGGCGGGTCGCTAGTATTGTAATATTCGTTGATAAACTTGGGGCGGAATTGGCTCCGTTGCGCAGAAATTCTGTTATCGCGGGGGAACTATATATTTTTTCGGGATGAAACGGGATTCAAACTATGTCCGGGATTCAAAGTTTCTCCATCAAAAAATGTGAAGAGGTAACAGACATACAGATAGATTTACAGATTACAGACACACTTTTGCACTTATAATAATATTATGGATTCTTGTTAGGTACATAAAATAAAATCTTGTACATTTTATACACGCCACTGTAGTTACTCAGTCGAATTTCATTCAGCTATTTGTAAAATTTCGTAGATAGTAGATACCATACAAAGGTATAAGTCAAAGTTTGTTCATGTCGAGGGTTATAAACTGTTACTATATCAGGGTTTCACATAATTATCTCCTTGATTAATGTATAGGATGAGGGCACGTAGGGTCGGGTTACATAAACTTACAATTATTACACTAAAATTTCACTTCGTGTGTAATTAAAATAGCCTAGTGCTGTTTAAAAATTAATATACATCCTCTTGTTTTAATATTATCATTATTATATTTGTTATTATTACATTAACTCAGTGGTCCCCAATCTTTTTTTTTCATGTGGGCCACAAACATGTTTTGGTCTTGGTGTCGCGGGCCGCAAAAAAAATTTTTAGGGTTAAAAAATAACGATTTAAAAGTGGAAAAAAATACGACTTTCACGACGACTTTCTATTATTTTGCCGTGGGCGTGAATTTCAAAATAGTTTAACTTGATGCGGGCCACAATTAAAGTCCCGGCGGGCCGCGGGTTGGGGATAGCGGCGTTAAGTACTCAACAACGATGCGAAAGCGTTTTCGTATACCTTGGTACCTCTGGGCTAAAGCCGCTGAGACTATTTTGAAGAAATTTGGTATATAGATATTTTGAGTCCCAAGAAAGGATATAAAGTAGTACAACTTGTTCCATAAAAGTTGAGGGCAGCATCTAGTCCAAAAATATATTAAGTATCTAAATTAAAGAAATAAAACAATCATTGCGATAGTTTTAATAAAATGTAAGGTTTTCTTAAGAGGATAATAAAATAATTTATGCATTAACTTCATACAATATTCATTAGAAGAGGCTAGCTGACGCGGCAGTTCTTACGAACTTCTGCATGGCTTTGTCTCTTGTATACTCAGATTTAGCCAACTAAATCCGAAACACTGAGGTCAGATGACTTGCTGAGAGAAGCTGTTATTTTCTATTAAAGTTTAAACGGTTTAAATTTAAGTAAAATATCTAAATTAAATTTATTCAAACGTTTAATACTTAGTCATAACAAATTTGTGTCCAAAATTTAGTTGATTAATTACGAATGCAACAAGTTTGTGTTTCAACAATTTTCGACTTGAACATTTAAATATTTTAAGGTTTTCAACTTCATAAGGCTACATAATCTTACGATTATGACCTTCACCTGTTTAGATGTGGCAGTTGACAAATTTTACGATAAACTTTATGAACTTATATAAATATACGTACCTAATAAACTTATTAATCCTCGTAGCTGCTTTCCTCCGTGGTATAATTCATGTCTAAAAAAATCCTAAAAGAAAAAAATAAATACTTAAAAAAATTCCACAACTACAAAAATATATTTGATTATGATACTTTTAGTTTGCTACGCAAAAGAGCTAAAATTCTGGAACAAAGTTGCTATGACAAATATATTAATAATATTGAAACTTCAATAAATTCAGATCCCAAGCAGTTTTGGTCTTATATCAAATCGAACAGAAAAGGTACAAACTCTCTCCCTTCATCTATGTACTTTGATGGGGTATAAGGTGAAACAGGACATCAAATCTCCAACCTTTTTGCATCTTACTTTAAGTCAGTTTTTCTTCCTCCGTCTAATACTGCTCAACCAATAAGTGAAAACATATCCACTTCAGATTTACTCTCGGCTATTAGTAACATTGAAATTACTGCGGACATGATACTTAAAGAAATAAAATCTCTCGATCTATCTAAAGGTTCGGGTCCTGACCGAATTGTACCTCTATTTATATTAAGCTGTGCTACCAATTTAACAACACCACTCCATTTACTTTTCACGCGATCCATTTTTGAGGGCATCGTTCCGAAGATCTGGAAATCAGCGTTTATTTCTCCAATATATAAGAGTGGCAACAAAAGTGATATAAAGAACTATAGGCCTATATCGAAATTTTGTATATTTGCAAAGATTTTAGAAAAAATAGTTTTTAACCAAGTATACACAGCACTTGCCTCATGGTTTATCCCGGAACAACATGGGTTTATAGAAAACGTGCCACAACATCCAACCTGATAACATTTACGGACTTCCTTGCGGCCAATATGGAATCAGGGGGTCAAGTAGACGCAATCTTTACGGATTTTAGTAAAGCGTTCGACCGTATCGACCATAGTTTGTTACTGCAAAAAATTTGGGCTGCTGGAATCCACGGAAACCTGTTTCGCTGGTTCTCATCGTACATCCAAAACCGTTATCAGGTTGTTGTTCTTCAAGGGTACGAATCTTCGTGGTATCATACACCCTCGGGAGTACCTCAGGGGTCCCTTTTGGGTCCTTTATTATTCAACATCTTCATCAACGACATATCACTTTGCTTTAAATACTCTCTCTTTCTTCTGTATGCGGACGATATGAAACTATTCAAAACTATATTAAAACCTGTTGATCAAAACCAGCTCCAAATCGATCTTAAAGCTCTCGAGGATTATTGTCAAATTAACAAACTTGACCTTAATGTCAGTAAATGCTTTAGTGTTACATTTACTTGTAAAACTAAACCCTTAGTATCAGGATATACTATAAAAGATCAACTGCTGTCATCTCAAAAAACTATCCGCGATCTAGGTATTCTGTATGATCATAAAATCTTATACGATGCTCACATCGATGACATTACAAAAAGAGCCAATAAAATGTTAGGTTTTGTTCTCAGATCTAGTTCCGAATTTAAAAACATAAAAATAATAAAAATCTTGTATTGCTCACTAGTGCGGAGCATCCTAGAATACGGTTCGATTGTATGGAATCCGATGTATGATTCGCACTCAAAGAGACTAGAATCTATTCAGAAAAGGTTTCTTAGATTCTTGCAATTTAAAACAAAAACCTCAGATGACCATTACATTAAAAGATGTGTCAGACACCATATTCTACCTTTACAGCAAAGAAGATCTATTGCAGATGTCGTATACCTTGCAAAAGTTGCCCAAAGCCATATTGATTCCCCTACACTACTATCCAAAATCCTTATTAATGCACCTAGTAGAACATTTAGAAAACCCAAACTTCTTCATGTACCGGTCACTACCACTAACTATAAGTCCAACTCTTTCTTCATTAGATCCGCAAATAATCTAAATAAATTGTGCGATAAACTTGACTTAGACCTATTCAACGACAAACCTCACAAAATGAAGCAGAAAATTACAGATCACTGGTTCTCAAGCGATTCTCATCTAAAAGTCTAGTTTAGGAAATAAAACAGATAACACCCCTTTCAAAATTCACCCAATAATGTATATATATATATATATATATATATATATATATATATATATATATATATATATATATATATATATATATATATTTTTTTTTCTTATTACTCATGGATGTATCTTTTCTCTTTTCTTTTTACCATGTTTCACTAATTGTCTCTATATGATATTTTGTTATTTTTCTTTTGTTTAACAAGCTTTCTTTCTTTAAAATGTTAACTAGAATCTTATATGTGAAAACATGTTAATGATTTCCTTGTAATATTTATAGATATGTATACTACCTTTATTATGTAACTGTTTGTTTTCCAAATAAAATAAAATAAAATAAATTCATTATGATTGTAATCAAAATGACTGATAGTGATAAATCTATATAATATGTCGCAGCCATCTGGTTTAAATAGCCGTTCAATCACACAGCTAGCCCTTTGACTGAACAACGCCATTCAATCACAGGTCTAGCTTTTTAATTGAATATTTAAGTCGCATAAAACGTTCAACACTACAGCTGATTCAATAGCCGCCGTTTTATTGAATTAGTTCAGCGCTCACCACCGCGGCGCTAGGTGCGTTTTGTTTACAAAATGGCGTCAACTGTGCCGGTGTTTGTGATTGTTTCAAGATAATATTTTTCGGAAAGAAAGAACTATATATACGTAAATCTCCCAAGAAATTACAAAAAGTTTTCCTGTTCTCTCAAATTACATAATTAACGAATGGTAACCTTAGTTAATTTGCCATTTAACCAGTTGGCTAAGCGTCGTCTAGCTGTAGTGTTGAACTTGAACGTTGCAGTCAACAAGTCGGCTAAACAACGTATAGCCGTGTGATTGAATGGCGTTGTTCAGTCAAAGAGCTAGCTGTTTGATTGAACGTCTATTTTAACCAGTGGGCTGCGACATATATATATATATATATATATATATATATATATATATATATATATATATATATATATATAAAAATGGATTTCCAATTGTGTTAGTAACGCTATAATTCGATAACTAACTTCGATAACTTTAAACATTCACAGTATACATTGCACTCTCGACAGCTTAATAAGTATGGGATTTCTTAATCAATAAATATTCCAGTCCGAAATAGGTACTCATCATCATCTAAAAATGTTAAATGAATTTCAAGTTTGTTAGTCTCGCTATAACTCGATAACCGCTGAACCTATTTGCCTAGACTTAAAATATTTCAGGAAAGGTTTATACGGAAAGAAAATTTAGGAGTTAATTAATATGAAGTTTACGGGTCGTCTAGTAAGAATATCCATACTAATATTATAAATGCGAAAGTATGTATGTCTGTCTGTCTGTTACCTCTTCACGCTCAAACCGCTGAACTAATTTTGCTGAAATTTGGCATAAAGATACTTTGAGTCCCGGGAAAGGAGATAGGATACTTTTCATCCCGGAAAAATGTATGTTTCCCGCGCGATAAACGAATTTTGGCGCAATGGAGTTGCGAACGTCATCTAGTAAAAAATATAAACATAACATATCTATCAATGAAAATACTACATGCGCCTATGTAAATCGATTCCGCATTACGCCGCCGGCACTAGAACTAGTTCCTCCAGAAACGGCGATTCATGTCAATCACCAAGACGAATGTTTATGGAGCGCTAACGACTTGGCGTTTTTGTGCAGTGCAGTATGTCACACTTCATTGACTTACAAGTCTATATGACTTTTGCAAAAACGTGTTATGTGAACAGACATACAAGCTAGTTGTTGGCGTAATACATATTATAATCCCAACAAAGGCTCTTCAGTACATCAAAGTTATAATACTATTGGGCAAAGTACAACAGTAAAGAAATCAAATTCTATATAAACTTGTCGTTTGTGACAATTTGAATGTAACTTAGTTCGTTGTGACCGTGACAACAATAAAATACAATAGCATTTCTAGGAATCCCCGATCGAAGGATTAAGCTATTATAGTTTGGGTTTGTACAGCCTTGGCTTATATTAACTTTAATAACCCTCGACAGTGCCAGCCAGTAATCTATATATATAAAACTCAAAGGTGACTGACTGACATGTTGATCTATCAACGCACAGCCCAAACCACTGGACGGATCGGGCTGAAAGAATCATGGCCAAATTTGTATAGGAGCTGGACTCGACTTTTATTTTTGATGTCCCAAAATAAACTATAGTTAGATTTGGTTGTTCTTATGCTCTAAACATAATTCCGTTTGAGAATTATGTCTAAATAGCCACGGTTTTTTACAATAATTAATAACGTTAACAATTATTTTGAGGTTAGACTTAAGAACTACCTTTTTCCCGACTGCGGTGTAGCCTACAAGTGTATATTCGGCGATCTCGTTTCTAATTATTTCAATTTTTCCTTGAGTATTACCCAAATAATAGAACGATCGCCGGCTGTCAGAACATAACGAAACTAAAATATACTGATCTTTTTTTATGGCTATTTACAGACACATTTCTAATATTTTTCGGTGCCTTAAAATATTAGGGAATTTTTGCTACCAATGGCATATCGGGATGCCACCGCCCACCTGGTACGATTTGGCCATTGTTCTTTGGGGTGCTGGTAGATGTTATGATGTAGGCATCCGCTAAGAAAGGATTTTGATAAATTCCAACCCCAAGGGGTTAAAATAGGGGATGAAAGTTTGTATATAATAATACTTCTTAACGCGAGCGAAGCCGCGGGCAAAAGCTCGTCCCGTTATATATTAAAATGTTTTTATAATTTTATTCAATGACTTAAGTCTAACGGCCGTACTCAAAAATATTTAATGGTTACCCTCTTCTTTAATACAATGAAGAGTTTGACAGAAAACGTAAGGAGCTAATGTCAATATCTTCATTTAATTAAAATTAAGTATTTATTAAATCTCTCATAGTGTGGCCGTAAACTTTATAATAAAACTAATATAAGAGCACAACCAGAATATAACAGTTACTTCCCATGAGCCATTTTAATTTCCCTAACAGTTAACAAACCCGGCAATTAATTCAAAATATCATTTACATGGCTACCTCAATCAGCTGGCTCGTCATTAATTATAGACATTTGTAAACCAGCGTGTACTATAAATAACTTTGCAGAGTAGATAATTATAATTAATTAATTACTAAGTGATGTTTTTATTGGCTGTCATTTTCAAAGTAGGTACAACTTGTTTTATTACATGGTGATTATTGACAAGACAAGTTTCTATATGCATTAGAAAAGTCCAGGTTTTAATAGTCCAGATTATTAGAATTTCAATGTAGACAATATATCTAGAACTATCTCTACTTATAATTGAAATTAAAAGTAACTTATGAGCACAGACATGAGTGTCAGGAACTGTTAAGTATTGGGACTAGCCTACTTTACTCACAACGCTTAACAATTTACTAAGGTAATAAATTTCTAAGCAAGTAAAGACTAAAGTGAGCGAGTCGGTTTACCTCAGCAATAAATAATGGAATAAGTTATTACGTCAAGTTATTAAAGTTACACAGTAATTCAAAGTATCGTGAATTATAGTCGCCTATAATAGTTACAACGTACACTAGGGACCAATTAAATCTATTTAAAGGCACGCGTGTCGCTTTCGATGGTTCTTGCACAACGAGATTTAAGAACGGCTAAACTTGTTTTATGCTGACCTAAGTTATTTTGATTTGAGCTCCCACAGTACATAGGTCAGATACGTGGTAATTTAAACTTCTCCGCTAATATTTTCATTGTTTACGATAAAATTTAAAAGGATAGCGTTGTTTTACATAGGGACAGTACTAAAAGTACATTTGCGTACTATAAACTGCGTAAAAGTACTATAAAAATATATAACAAAAAATAATTTATGTAAATAAATTAAAATAAATAGGGTAGTCTCTACCGTGCCTTAAAATTATAAATTTTTGTTAGTATTTTAATTTAGTATTATGTAACAAAATTAAAATGGAGATTGATAATCCTGAAAAGAGTACTGGAAGTCTGGAAGTACCTAAATAACTACTAAAACAAAATATAACAAGGACTGATAGTCAAGAGTTCTTGATAATTCAATATATCTCATTTATCCGAGTAGATATTGGCTAGCGGAATGTGAAATATTTTAACCATTTAGTACCGTACTAGCATGCGGCAATTAATACCATAAGATATAATATCTTAATTTCATACAACAATTCGAACAATTCTAGTCTATTACATCTGGAGCCTCTACTGCAAGTTGTTATGGAGACTGGAGTACTTACTTATTAGGAATTGTTTAAATATTTTTTTTACAGAGTCGTAATATAAAATATATTAAAATGTTATCAATAAAATATTATTACTATAAATTAAGTATTAATAGATTCGTACTAGTAAGCCGGTAAAGTGGAAACATAATATTATAGAATATTATTATTAGGTGTACAAGGTGTACCAAAAATAAGTGATAATACTTTAGGCCAGGCTGTGTACGTGTTCCTTGTAGAGAGTTCACTGTGAAAGTAGCAGCGCTGAAAGACAAAAATTTTTATTCACTTTTGTATGGGGAAACTCGTGACGCTCGGGCCCTTGCCCATACAAAAGTGAAAAAAAAATCTTCTTTCAGAGCTGCTACTTTCACAGTGAACTCTCTACAAGGAAAACGTACACAGCCTAAAGTATTATCACTAATTTTTGTTACACCCTGTATATTGTCATGTATTTACGTAATCGGGACTCGGGTAACCAAAGTTAGTTTATAACTTTTGATTCATTTACGTGTCTGCGGCTAATAATATTAATCTGACCGTCACAAAAGGCGACGATTTTAGCGCATTTAATATTACCTTAATCCTTTTAACAACCGAACACCATTCAAGTGATTAAAGTGTATTATCCCACATAGATACCGCATGTATATGTACTTCGCGTGCCGTATCGCGTTCCCAAACGACGAGCAATGCTCGTCTTTCGAAAGTCTGTTCTTTAGTCTGCTATCGGAATCGGACGTCAATCGGAATTTAAAAATGCCTAAATACCTAAAAGTGCAGTATTGAGCTATAGAAATTCAAAATATAGAAACGTTGGCCTTCATAATGGACGCGCCGTTTCTTATCATCGGTACGTCACAGTGGTAGGAAAAAAGTGGCACGCTCGTTTTCATACAAATGGAGCGACATACGGTATCTATCTTGATTTATGTCTGTGTATTATCCCAAACTTTTTTGTCAAAAACCAAAGGAAAAACTACCATAATCTGTTAAAAAGGAAGACTATTTTTGTCTAATTAAGGCTAATTTATCTTATTCGCAAAGTAATAGTGCAATAGACCGACCGCACCTCATTTCGTAATGCGCCGAAAGCACTTTGATTAATACATCGTGCTTGTAACACGTCAAGTACACAGAAATATAGACAGTATGATACGAGGAATACGTGTGATATTCAAATAATTCGTTTCTAATGAGTATGTTGGTGTTGAGTAAGACAATTACTGAGATCTCTTTGCTATCAATCAACATAATATCTTAGCGCCGTTTGTTAATCGATACAAGTAGCTTAATCATTTCAAATACTTGTTATGTAATACTAGATGTTGTTCGCAACTTTTTCGTTTCGTTCGAACTTTTTCGTTCGAAATTAGTTTTTCGTACAGCTCTGTATGTTTTGTGGACTTAGGCCCAATTTCACCAACGTCTGTTAGTGTTAACAGCTTGTTAAAATGTCATGTCTTCTCTTTCATTCATATTATGAAAAACGAAAAAGTTAACGTGATATTCGAGCATTAACTTTAACAGTCATTGATGAAATTGGACCTTAGTTTCTCTATAATTAACAAAGATATAACCGACAGACATATAGCTACTTGATTAGTATGGATATTTTTCTCATTGTAAATTAAATAGACAGGTCACAGGTTGTTACTGAATAATTGCATCATGCATTTACCTCGTAGGCAGTCGTAGGTGTAGCAATTTTCATGGCTTGTTATAATTTTAATTCGTATTAAAATTTTATCTAGCCACGGAAAAGAAATAGCTTATATTAGGTACACGACTCGTGAAAAAAGTAAAAAGGCCTATAATCATAATTAAATCTTTTATAACTATATTTCTTAGTTCTTATAAATATCGCTCAACCATATTGTAACGCAAAATCACAGACCACAAAAAGCTTTGAACAGGATACAAAACATTCACCAACTTAATTCAAACAAGAACATCTCACCAAAAACATTTCTTGTATAATGTTGCCGCGACAACCACATAAGGTGTTGAACTGATCTTAAGGCGACGCCTTGATAATTTGGCTGTAGCGATGCCGATTTTTCTCAGCAATGACTAAAGCTAAGAATTTGAAGTTCAATGTCAGTATTCATCATGTCTTTGTCTTTGAATTGCCCATAGCATAACACGATTGGACAACTTTTATAGCACAGAATAATCAATCGAAAATACCTCTTTAAAAAAAGGGATTCCTATTTTTCCAACAGAGGAGAGTGATTTAAGGTTCCAAAATTTGTACATAAATTGGTTCAAGCATGCACTTTAATTTGTGCATAGCTTATATGAAATGTATTTATGGTTTTTAAATTATGCGACAAAAACAATTTTGTCGCTTACGCCCTTTCAATTTTTTGCTGTTCCATTGCTTGTTTTCTATGAGAGGCCGGGCCCGCCTCTCATAGAAAACAAGCAATCTAAAACATATCCAACACGGTTTCTTACTTTAACGCTGCGTCACCTTAAAAAATTATCTTTTTTTGTCAGTGTCATCTACTGTGTGCCATAATTCGTGAACTTTTGTATTGTCTGTGAACTTTGCAACAGATTTATATTATCTGTGGTCATAATCTGTGGCTTCATTTCCTTTTTCAATAAAGTAGTTCTCTGTCAAACTCCACACGGTCGTTTTACTTAAGAGGTTATGTGCCTAGCAAATCGCTGTATTCTTGTTGAAAAACTTGCAAATTAGTGCTGTATAAGTTTATGTGGACTAAGAATACGCTGTGCAGTGACAATGAGTGCAAATTCAAAGAAGTTGAAGGGCCGTGAGAACTATGCGGAGTGGGCATTCGCGGCGGAGAATTTTCTCGTTCTGGAAGGAACTTCCGAGTGTATCAAAACGGACCCAACCAGAGGAAGCCGCAGCAGACGCGAAAACCCGAGCCAAATTGATTTTAACTATACACTCGTCGCTTTACGTACATATAAAGGAAGTCACTAGTACAAAGGAGCTATGGGACAAGCTCAAGCAGTTGTTCGATGACTCGGGATTCACTAGAAGAATCAGTTTATTGAGAACATTGATCTCAATCCGTCTCGAACAATGTACATCTATGACATCGTACGTAACGCAGATCATAGAAACGAGTCAGAAATTGAGCGGAACCGGCTTCAATATCAATGACGAATGGGTCGGATCATTGCTTTTAGCGGGATTATCCGATAAATATGCGCCAATGATCATGGCGATTGAACATTCGGGCATGAAAATAACGGCAGACGCCATTAAAACAATGTTAATGGATTTGGAAGAGACAAGTGGCGACACCAGTGGAGCATTTGCGAGTTTCCGCAGAAATAAAGGCGGGAGAAATGCAACCAAAGACAATATGTCAATGTCAAAGTCAAAAAAGAAAATAATCAAATGTTACAGAAGAAGGACACTATCGGAATCAGTGTACGAATTTTGTTAAGGATGCGACAAATACGAAACCAGTTGAGCGGAAACAAACGAATGCGTTTAGTGCAATCTTTCTAAATGGCGATTTTTCAAAGAATGACTGGTATATCGATTCGGGAGCTAGTGCTCACCTAACCCCAAACGAAAACTGGTTGAAGAATGTCTCGACAGAGCAACCTATCAAGGAAATCGTTGTCGCCAACAAGGAAAAGGTGTCTGTGAAGTGTTCTGGTCATGTACAGATTACCACTTCGACTGATAATTGTGAATATGATGTGGTTGTAGAAGAAGTTTTATGTGTTCCAAGTTTAACCACAAATCTCTTATCAGTTAGTCAATTAATAGCAAAAGGTAACAGAGTGCTGTTCACTGGTGATGGTTGTCAAATATACAACAAATCTGAGAAATTTGTTGCCACAGCTAGCCTGATGAATGGTGTCTACAAGTTAAAATTAGCAGAAAGGTTTGTGACTACAGTGATGACTTCGAGTGACATATGGCATCGCAGACTGGGTCATCTCAACAGCAACTATTTAAATAAAATGCAGAATGCTGTGGAAGGATTCACACTCGACAGAAAGGCTGATATTTCAAAGTCGTCGTGCATAGTGTGCTGCGAAGACAAACAGAGCCGGTTGCCTTTTCCACAGAATGGCAGTAGAAGTGATGATCTTCTGGATGTAGTGCACAGTGATATATGTGGTCCATTTCAAAACATCTCTATTGGTGGCTCAAGATACTACATTTTGTTCATAGATGACTATAGCAGAATGATGTATATTTATTTTCTCAAAAACAAAAGTGAAGCTCTTGATTGTTTTAAAAATTACAAAGCAGCTGTGGAAAATCAACTAAATAAGAGAATTAAGAAGCTGCGCACTGACAATGGGAAGGAATATTGCAACAAAGAGTTTGATAAATATTTGAACATTGCTGGAATTAGTCATCAGAAAAGTAATCCATATACTCCTGAACAAAATGGTTTGGCAGAACGCAGTAACCGAATGGTGGTTGAAAAGGCAAGATGCCTTTTGTTCGATGCTGGTTTAGATAATAGTTTTTGGGCTGAAGCAGCAAATACAGCTGTCTACTTTCAGAACAGAACAGTGGCAATGACTTTAAATGGTAAGACTCCATATGAGATATGGACTCAAAAGAAACCAGACATAAGCCATTTACGGGTGTTTGGAAGTACTGTAATGATGCATATCCCTAAAGAAAAAAGGCTGAAATGGGATAAAAAGGCTGATATGTGCATACTTGTGGGCTATTCAGAAAATGTAAAAGGCTATCGAGTCTACAATCCGAAAACAAAAGCTGTCACAACCAGTCGTGATGTGATCATTATAGAAAAGCCCAAACTGGCCGAGATTTCTGTGGCGACTCAAGAACAACCACAGACTGAGTCAGAAACTGAAAGCTCAGTTCCAATAGAAGAATGCCAGCAGGATGGAGTGTCTTCAGATTCATTGGGGGCACATCTATTGAAGAAGATTCTGAGAATGAGGTTTATCATGATGGAGATGAAACTTATATGCCAGGTGATGATTCCTGTTCCAGTCGTAAAAGTGTAGTGAGTGTTGTAAGAAGTGAGTTGCATAGGCGTAGACAGCCGCCAGAAAGGTACGGTTACTCAAATGCTTGTTTTGACGATGGTAGTGTTATAGATGTCAGTGAACTCTCATTGGAAGATGCACTAAATGGACCCGAAAAAGAACAGTGGTTAGAAGCAGTGCGAGATGAGTTGCAATGTTTCGAGGACAATAATGCGTGGGAATTGTCTGACTTACCTGAAAATAGTACTATAGTTCCTTGTAGATGGGTATTGCGTAAAAAGTATGACGGTGAGAATAAGGTTAGATTTCGTGCCAGGCTAGTTGCTAAAGGTTTTTTACAAAAGCAAGGCATTGATTATACTGAGACATTTTCACCAGTTGTAAGACATACAACCCTACGCTTATTGTTTTCTTTGTCAGTGCAATTAGGACTTGATGTAACTCATATAGATGTAAAAACTGCTTTTCTAAATGGGGATTTAGAAGAAACTATCTATATGCAGAAACCCCATTGTTATAATTCCCCAGGTAGTCATAACAAAGTGTTAAAACTAAATAAAGCTATCTATGGTCTAAAGCAGGCTTCCAGGGCCTGGAATAAGAAATTAGACAGTTGTTTAGTTGATAATGGGTATAAGAAATCTAAGCTTGAAACTTGTATGTATACCAAAAATACTGAAAACTTAAAAACAATTATTGCTGTGTATGTCGACGACTTCTTAATTTTTTCTCACGATAAGAAGGAATGTGAAGCTGTTAAGACTATGTTGTCAAGTCAATTTAAAATAAAAGACTTGGGTCAAGTAAAACAGTGCTTAGGAATGAATATTAAATTTAATAAGTTGGAAGGGTCACTGACCTTAAGTCAAGAAAATTATATTGATATGTTATTGCAAAGATTCAATTTGACCGAATGTAAAACTTCTGAGACTCCCATGGAGTCTAAATTAATTGTAAACAAAGGTCAGAATATAAATAACAGTCAAAGATCTTTTAGACAGCTTGTTGGTAGTCTCATGTATTTGTCTGTATTGACTAGGCCCGATATAACTTATTCTGTTAGTTTTTTAAGTCAATACAATAATTGTCATACATATGAGTATTGGTGTTATGCCAAAAGGATATTGAGATATTTGAAGGAAACTAAATCCCACCAAAAACATAAATGTAAAAATGCTGAGCCAAGTTCCATACAAACATTATATTTCTTGTCTATGGACTTCGCCGTAAAAAGGATGGAGATCTAAATGAGTGCCAAGTTCCATGGAAAATCGAATTATGTACGTATAGGAACCAAATAACATTATGAACAAATAATAGTCTATTTCTTTGCTTTATTGAATATCTATAACAATTGATGTTATTTAAATAATGTGAGATCTTAAACTAGATTAGATCTAACTTGGCCAGTTTTCATTACGTTAGTCATTTTTCATAAAGTTATTGAACATTTTAATTCTGATGAAAACTAGCCAAATAAAATCTAATCTAGTTTAAGATCTCACATTATTTAAATAACATCAATTGTTTCCAACCATTAACTATAGTGTACAACTTATTGTGCGGAAGTTAAGTAGCTATTATTATAGCTGTCTAACAGACAGACAGACAAACGGACGGACGGACAGATAGACGGACAGACATATTGAAATAATTTTATCTCTATTCTCGGGACTCAATTACTATATTATCTCCATACCAAGAACAATCGGTACAAGCAGTTTGGGCATGAAGACGTAACAGACAGACAGACATACTTCATAAAGTCACCTTCTATTCATTTCAAGTTTTTTCAATTCACAAATAAATGTTTACGGGGAGCTCCCATACAATAAACGTGATTTTTTGGTCTTTTTTGCTCTAAATCAATAATGGCAGCCGATAGGTTCTTGAAATTTTCACAAAATCTGTAATTGTATTTCTTCTTTCATAATAAATAATAAAAATAAAATAAAATAAATATTTAAGGGGGGTCTCCATACAAAAAACACAATTTTCGCTCTGTACGACTCGCACTTGACCGATTTTTTTGTTTTCGGATTTTTCCCTACGCTTACACACAATTACTGAGCTGGATTCCAAATTTCAGCCTTCTAGGTCATCTGGAAGTGGGTTAGAATTTTGATCTATAGGTCAGTCAGTGATAAAAATTTAGATTTTCGGACGTTAATATCTTAATAACTGTTTGAGCTGTGCTTATGACATTTAGAGCATGTAGTTATCTCGCAAGTCTCATTATATGAGCCAAATTTGAAACGTTTACGTCAAATAGTTTCTGAATTATGAGGGGGTCAAAAGTAGCTACAAATGGTTCGTGTAATATTACACACGGTGCATGCTCGCACTTCTGTTATGCTGGAACTTGGCTTGACACTCTACCGCGTGTCTAGATCTTATGGTATCAAGTATTGTAAAAGTGGAAATTCTGAAATAAAAGGTTTTGTGGATGCTGATTGGGCCAATTGTACCTTGGATAGGCGGTGTTATACTGGATTTTGTTTCTTATTGTCCAATGGTGTCATATCATGGGAATGTAAAAAGCAAAAAACTGTTGCACTTTCAAGTTGTGAATTTCGGAGGCTTGCAAAGAAGCTATACTGGGTGCAATTAAACCTTCCTGCCAAATTTTGACATATTGATCCTTGTTAAAAATAAAAATACACGTATTTTTTCTTTTATAAATGTTGAGAAACAGCTTCCGAAAGTTATCCTAATAAACACTACAATTAATGGACACGATGCGTCGGCCGCGCGTGACGTGCCCCCGCGCGCGCGCCGCATCCCGCGTCACCCCCTCTGATTACCCCGCGCCGCGAGTGACCATTCTGCAACGATTTTAAATGGGATAAAATATGTCATTGAAAAAAAAATAACACCCAATTTTTTTTTTTGGTTAAATGGACTCTCCTAATGATACCTAAGCCCTGGAAGTAATTTGGCAGGAAGATTTAATTGCACCCTGTATACCTAAGAGCTTTGCAATTTGAAATTAGTAATAAAATGTATACTTTAGTTTTATATAATGATAATCAGAGCGCACAGAAGCTGTCGACAAATCCGGTCATGCATAGGAAATCTATCATCATATTGGTGTGAAATATCACTTTACTAGGGAATGTATTTCTAACAAAGTCTTGAGATTGCAATATTTGTCTACAGCTGAAATGCCCGCTGATCTGCTAACTAAAAGTTTATGTGCAGCGAAGCATTATATGTTTATGGATATGCTAGGTATAGTTAAAGTAAATAATGCCATGTAATGCCATGTATTTTTATGTTTTGACGTCTGTCACATAATGTATGCATCTTAGTTTCTTTAATTATTTAAGATAGTGGGGATGTTGAACTGATCTTAAATAATTATGTTTTTTTGTCAGTGTCATCTACTGTGTGCCATAATTCGTGAACTTTTGTATTGTCTGTGAACTTTGTAACAGATTTATATTATCTGTGGTCATAATCTGTGGCTTCATTTCCTTTTTCAATAAAGTAGTTCTCTGTCAAACTCCACACGGTCGTTTTACTTTAGATAAGGTTTAAAGTATAGTTTTCACAGAGCCAGTACTGGCTGCCAATAAGACTGGCAGCCAGCATTGGCTTGGTATATGCCGCGTGTGAGCAGTTTTTCAAGCCAGGCCAAACTGTTCACACGCATGTACCTACTTAACCCTGTGAAAAAGATATGTCGAGATCTCAAGCAGAGCCTAACTTCTGAATCTACACGGCCTAAGGGCCGATTCACACCGGAATGGCAGAGGCGAGGCGAGCAGTTTCAGTGTCATGATTTTAAACTTTATCTTCATTATTGTAATACATAGTATCGCTTGAGAAATCTACGGCCGCCCGTGGACGCTCGTGGCCGCTCGTGGCCTCTTGCGGCCGCCGGCGGCGTCGATTTCTCAAGCGATACTATGTATTACGATAATTAAGATAAAGTTTAAAATCATATGACACTGAAACTGCTCGCCTCGCCTCTGCCATTCCGGTGTGAATCGGCCCTAACACTACCGACCCTCACTTCAACAAATTCTACAGTACTCCCAAATTAATAATGCGCATAAAAATCTTCGCTAATTGTCGTAGTCACTAAAACACCCGAATCTATGAAACGTAAGAGCTCCAAACAATGCACTTGCATTTTGCACCTTGTTCAAAGGAAATAGAAGTAAATATCATATAGCCGGTGGCTGTCCGCTGTCGCCGGTCAAACAATAAGGCTGCCTTCACATTACGTCGCCAGTGGTGCGGCTGCAGCGCTGCTGCCGCACTGCTTGCGACGTAATGTGAAGGCGCTCTAGGTGCTCTCACCGGGAAGCCATCGTAGCGTTACCATGGTAAAGTCCAAGCAACGTCAGGCGCCGCTACATCTCTGCAAAGCGCTGTTTTTCTTAAAGTTAAGTTTAAATTAAAACAGCGCTTGCAGTGACATCTTCCGACGCTCGGGAAATACGACCGTTGCCAAAAAATTACGAAAATTTCTATGCGCATTATCACTTTGGGAGCACTGTACATACCAGTAAATATGTACTTATGGCTTCATCAACTGAGACTTTGTATGTTTAATAATTAGTCTATTATTGAAATCATATCCTGAGAATATGAACTATCTGGTACATATCGGAAACCAACTCTATGAGGGTTCAAAATAACGACGAAACACTTCGAGAAAAGGTAGGCAGTGCCCTTGCGCTTCGCTTGGCTTCTCTCGACGGGGGCACTACCGTGCCCCCAGATATTCACGAACTTATTTACGAATCAGAAACAGAAAATTGCTTTTCAAAAGTAACTTTCCTTTTATTTTTGTTCGACTTCAGTTGATGAATAAATATAAGACGAATCAACAGCCTATAACGTAAGTAGGTAATGTACAAAATACTCGTAGACGACTTTGTCCATTTTATATTGTGTCGTTAAATTGAAGAAATGGTATCGTCAATAAGTACAGATTCTTTTCGCACGCTTTATAAAAATATTATATTGTTTTTTTAAGGCTTCTATTCTTTTGTGTGTTTCGTGTATCATCAGAGATATAGATACATAGACAGATCTCTAGATCTACCAAATCAATGTTAGTCGTGATCTTTCGACAGGGCTTGACATAATATTATTCCTAACAAGTTACGTACGTCCGCCAACTTCCTATAGTATCATGAATCAATGTTACAATCAGATAGTACAATATAAGGCATAGAAAATGATCTATATTTTTTATAATTTAATCAGTCAATTCAGACCGCAACGCGACGAGGCGAGGCGCGACGAGGCGAGGCAAGGCGCGGCGCGGCATATGGATTTGACTGATTTCAATTGCGTGAGACGTCTTGCAAATCTATCATATCTACACAAATTTTGAAATGCATCTACGCATCGCGTTGCAGTCAGAATTGACCCTAAGGTAACGTCGAACTTGTTGCATATGATTTGCATTGATTAATAGCAATGACGTGCCATCCATCCATGGCCGTATTCAAAAATTATAACAGGGAAGAACAGATTACGAACCTTCCTCTTACAAGTTTATAATAATTATGACCACAAAATATTATATTTCTATATAACCACTTTAATTACCGTTAAAGCGTCGGCAAATTGGTAAATTGAAGTCGGGATGGGATTAAGTAACCCAATAATATGATCTATTACTTATATAAAATTTGGATTCGAAATTCAATATTCCTGCCAATAAAGATTCGATGTTCCCTAATCTTAAATTAGCTTTTGCGGGGGATACGATTATATTACTTATCAATCATTATTATCTATTATACCTTGCGAATTTTTTTTACATATTTTTTAGTTTCAAAAATATTTTTAAAATTAGATAGGTACAAATGACAAAAATGCAGAACTGTGTCTTGAATATGGTCTAACTATTTACACTTATGGCGCTGACAACTGCCAATGACCTTGATCTCGCATCACTCTCGCACCACTGTCGATTTTCATGCCAGAGAGACAGAGATGTGAAGTGTTCACTCGGTAGCGTGGATACATTTTTCGTTTGTTAGAGGAAAAAATAAATATTATGGGAAATCTAGATGTCAGAACCGAAAATTAAATCCGACAATCCTTGGATTTTTGTAAAAGGCATCAAATAAACAAATTTTTAAAGCATAGATCATTGTATTATTACTTTAGTTAGAACTGTTTAAAGTTCCTGAAAGATGTGACTTTGGTATTTTTTGTATCCAGTAGGAGTACATTACTTTATTATTTAAATTCGACAAGCTTTTCCAAATATAATCAAAAATCACATATTTTTTTTTTGTGCCAATTATGAAATACATACGTCTAGAAAACTGCACAAAGAAGTCGAATTGGCTTCACCTTAATCCGCTTTACAGTGAGCTTAATTTACAAGGGACTCATACACACCCTAAGTATTGTCATTTATCACTTTTTTGTTACACGCTATATATAGACTGAATGTTAATAAATTCTAAAATTCATTTCATGGCACCCATCTGCGTATACGCAAGGCTGGATATGGAAATGGTTAACGAAGATCCACGAAAGCTATTCACGTTTTGGTCGTATTATACCAAAATGTTAGTAACTTAGGTTGTGCATTGCGGTATTTCTCATAGAAATATTGAAGTCAAAAACAACTCTTTCAGCACTGTTGCTCACACAGTAAACTCTATTTACGGGACATACACACTCTAAAGTCTAAAGTATTATCACAGTAATAAGTAACTGTTTTAAGTTCATTTTTTCAGCAAAAAAAAAACGGTAATATATCTTTTCCTGAGACACAAAGTATCTCCATGCTTATTTCATCAGAACAGGCTAGAGGTTTTAGCGCGACAAAGTCATAGATTATAACATATTTTATAATAATGATGTAACAAACCTAATGTTTAATTTAATTTTTCACTCAAAAAGACGTGTCGTAACTCATTGGCTCGGGGGAGAGAATTTAAATGAACGTCCAAATAAAAATGAAAAACAATGTTTCCGTTGGAGTACACAAAGACTGTGTACTAAATGGACTTGTCAGATGCAAATTAATGCAAATCGGTGTAACAGAGGAGCGCTTTGTGCCTGGAAAAGAATCACATCTCAGCCATAATTAATAGCTTGCGTCATTCATGCGTTCGCGATATGCACGTAGGAAAAACTAGGCCTTTGCATCCGTTGTGGATGATTTATACAGTATTGTCAGAGCGAAGTAACCACTCCTCAAATACTGTAGTGCCTGGGACAAGATTTTTAAATGACCGTATGGTTGCCCAAGCACATACGGCATTCTCGCAACATAATCGGCCTAGTCCAGAGGAAAGAACTAGTCAATACGTCTGGAACCAACTATGTGCGGGTTTCCTCACGTTTTCCTTCACCGTACGAGCGTCCGTATTATGTACTTGAGATCAGAAAATGTCTCATTGGTACACGCCTCCACCCGGGATCGAACCTACACCCACTAGGAGTGCACGTAGGACATAATTAAAAATCGGGTATTAGATTGCGATAGAGTAGCAGCTGACGTTTAGGGGGTGAAGTTCAGAAAAAATATTATAGCACACATAAGGCTGGATTTATACAACGTGACATTTTAGTACTTATTTTCCCGCAGCAGTATTTACCTTAGATAATAGTAGTAGTACTATAATAATATAATATCTATGGACGCTTCACACCACGTCAGTCTGGCCCCGTGCTAAGTACCTGAAGGACTTGTGTTACAGGTACCAGACAACGGAAATATATTTAATACTTTTATACTATACATATATTTAAGATTTTTATTATATCATACACATATTTAATACACATCCAGACCCGGGAACATTGAAAACTTTTTGTTCCGTCGGCGGGATTCGAACCCGCGACCCCCGGCTTAGTGAGCGTCCAACGCGCTCACCACTGAGCCACAGAGGTCGTCTATCACAGAGCCACTATCGAATTATGCTAGTTAGTTTTTGAAAATAAAAAATGTTTTGTATGACGTACGTGTCAACTTCATGAGGCGCGAGCGGCAACGACCCGGCCGAATTTTATGTATTATTTGAATCAAAAAAACTTCACAAATCTATTGTACTACTAAGATAGAGTCATTTTGCTGCGGGAAAACAACCATTAAAATGTCACGTAGTATGCGTCTGCCTGAACGCGCGGTTTGGTGGCTACACCGCGAGATTGCAAGCCAATGGACAGCGCGACCGCGTCAACAGTATCTCTGATTAGCTTTGTCCACATTGTGCCTTTTTCTGTTCATCAAGGGCATGCCTTATAGCGCTGTCAACAGCGAACGTGATGCATGCCCGTAACGCCCGTTGAAATCGTAGCGCGCGCTATGACACTTTTCTTTCAACGCGGGTGGATTTTGACGCGCGTCACGGGCATGCCACACCTTCGCTGTTGACTGCGCTATAACGCATGCCCTTGTTGAACAAAAAAAAGGCACAATGTGGACAAAGCTATTGACCTCTCAAAAGCGCTAATTAATAAGGTTTGAATGTTGTGATATTATTTTTTAATATAAAATTTGGGGCCGTCTATGTACGCCCATATCCTTTTTTTGTTATCTTATTATTTAGATTTTTCGCACCAAGGATAATTGAAATAATATAATAAATTTTAATTAATTATAATTTGTAGTCCATCACGCGAAAATTTAAAAGAATGTTTATTTGGATAAAAAATGGTTATAAACTATAGATGCTACATTTCAGTAGACCGTATATTTACTTCGTGTTTGATAGTATAATTAGTTACGTAGTAGCTATATTTTAGCAATGTGTGGTAAAGCACAAAACAGGTGCAATTGTAGAAATTAGCTTTTAACATACAATGGCTTTATTTCAAAAGGCATATCTATTGATTGATTGAAATTGAATAGCAAAATTTACATACAGGTTTGCTTTACAAAGATGAGACAAATACAAATATATGAACACAAATGTGTAACTAGTTAGAGCTGACCGACTCGTCATCATTCGAGTTTATAGTTTCAGATTTTTTCAATACTAATTGTCTACCTTTTTTATTTTATTACTATTATATTTATGCTAAACTAACTGCACACGTCATGATTTAGCGATGTGAAAGTTTTTGATTAAGGTACCGAAATTAAAAATATATTTGCTAATTGATTTCGAGAGCTATAATATATTTTTATAATTATTATAGAACAATTTGATAGAAAACATGTGCGAAACATAAGCTTTGCTACTGTACGTATATATTATGAACGAGGTTTTGCCCGCGGCTTCGCTCGCGTTAAGAAGTATTTTAGATACAAACTTTCATCCCCTATTTTAACCCCTTGGGGTTGGAATTTATCAAAATCCTTCTTAGCGGATGCCTACGTCATAACACCTACCTGCATGCCAAATTTCAGCCCGATCCGTCCAGTGGTTTGGGCTGTGCGTTGATAGATCATCATGTCAGTCAGTCACCTTTGAGTTTTATATAAGTACTAGCTGTCCCGGCAAACGTTGCTTTGCCATAATACAAAGTATTTCGCCCATATTATTTTCTTGAAGTGACTAAATAAGTATGTCGCCATGGCAACGTCGATCGCTATCTCGTCGCACAAACAATGGTCGCCGTCAGTCTCAGGTTGTAATAATTTACTATTATTTATTCAACAAATGCACTTATCAATATATAAAGTACCCAGTAGCCGATTCTCAGACCTACTGAATATGCATATAAAATTTGGTAAAAATCAGTAAAGCCGTTTCGGAGGAGTTCGCGGACTAACATTGTGACGAGAATTTTATATATTAGATATAGATATAGATTTATGAACAGTAGCAAAGCAGCTGTTCATAAATTCATAATCTCGTTTGCTCTTTTAATATAATGCGTAACATGGAGTAGCCTTTGCATGTGTCAACATAAATAATGCGGCCTTTACATTCGGCCGGCTTAATAAATGTTAGATCAGAATTAACATACGAGCCTCAACAATGAGAAGTGAATGCAGAACCAAGGATATTCGCTTCTGCATAAATGTGTTACGCAATTTTTACCGACATCTACTAACTTGCACTTTTGAAAATGTTTAAAAAACTTTTTTCTATACTAATATATAATATATAATAATATTACAAAGAGGTAAACTTTGTTTGTTTGTTTAATTGTAATGAATAGGCTCAAAAACTACTGGACCCATTTTAAAAATTCTTTCACCATTCGAAAGCTACATTATTTACGAGTAACATAGGCTACTTTTTATTTTAGAAAATATAGGGTTCCGTAAGATATTTCAGTTTTTCGAAAACAAGCAGAAAATTTATTTATTTTGCGTACGCTGCCTAAACTATAAAAGATAGAACCACACAATGTTCTAAGTAAATGTAGATCTTTTAACTATCTACAAAAAAGTCCGCGACACACTATACCTACCTATGTCGAGTGAGGTACAACAACCATTTTTTTATTTAAAAATTTTGATTTTTTTGGACTACATTTAAACGCGTTTATTTTATTCATGCTATTAATCCCTATCAAAATATATTATTTCATCACTAAGTACAGTTTATGTAGATAATATTTGTTCTTTGAATGATTAAAATTGGACGTTTGGTTTAGAATTTATGGCGAAATTAAAATATTGCGATTTATGCCCGTTACGAAGTGGGCGCTACCAAGGCGGGGTGCGCTCGCGGGAGAGGAGTTTAGATCTATGAGTACATAGTATACGTATCTATGAGTAGTAGTAGTAGTAGATCTATGAGTAAACAAACAAACAAAGTTTATCTCTTTATAATATATAGTATAGAGTAAAAACTGCTGAATCGATTTTAATCATTTATTCAGTGAGTGACATAGGCTACAATATATTTTTAAAATAGTTATAGTGACAGTTATTAAAATTTTTAAAATATTGCATGGGGTAGCCATATTAAAATTTTTGTTTTTTTTTAAGTCTCAAAATATAATGTGGGCCACAGCCCACAGCTATACAGCATAAACTGTTCTTTCCAAGTTGGACAATACAGTCATGCGATTATTAAAACGCGCAAAAGGGCATATTAATTGGGGGATATTATTTGGAATAACTAGCTAGATAATATCATTAATAGTCTGCAATACTGGTGGGAATGGACCCTAAGGTTTTATAATAATTTAGGAGTATAAGCTTTTCATGGCAGACATAATAGAAATATTTAGGTATTTTATCTCATAAAATATTGTTTAGAAATCGTCTTATTATAAGATAATGTACACGTAATGTTAATTAAAAATAATAAACCTACATTGAGGCTGTCGTGTGTAAAGCCCCTTTACACAGCTCGATTTATTACACATTGTATCAGTGGTAAAAAAATTAGCGTGGCACTCGCACACTGCCGCGGTAAAGCTATTGCACAGCATTTTTATCAACTTATGCAATTATAATTCTCATACGTATTAGTCGCATGCACACAAACGCCGTGCCGAAGTCTGCCGAACTGATGCACGGCAACGCCGCACGGAGGGGGGGTGTTAGATTTATTTTTGTAACGGAATTTATTGATTCGGGCGAAGCGCTCAAAGCAATGCAAAAGCTTAAATTTAAAAACAAATTTACAATTTCCACAGTAAAAAAATTGGGAACAAAACATTCGTACCCAATGCTTGTGAAACTTTTGCCGTGGGTCATAAGATCAATAGTAATCAATTTGTGGACCACCAATTAGACCCATGTTAATTTAGCTCGTGGCCGTCCGCGTAGATTACTTTGATGAAGGTACTTCTACTAATACTGCCTTTTGGATCTAAGTTTTTCACTGTAAGTGACCTCTTTTCTTTCTTTTCCTCGTAGAACTTATTAAGTACTTACTGGTGATAAAGATTTATTGCCTTAGGCGGAAATGTTTTGTTCCTCACTTTTTTCTATCACAAACAAAAAAATAAAATAAAAACATAATGTGTAAGAGTAAAATTCGATACATAAGCAGTTGATTTCGTTAGTTTTCAAATAGAAAACCGTAACAAAATCCTAACCAGCTTAGGATCTACGATTTCGCCGTGAACCATCAGCCTGTGATCCAGGAATATTGCAGATGAACAAAAACCCGATAAAATAAAAAAATCAAAATCAAAATATTTAGTTATTTCCAAATAGGTTGACAAAGTTAACACTTTTAGATCATCGTGTGTACATGAGGCCTACCACCGGTAGTAGGGCAAACTATAAAATTTAAGTATTAGTGTCGAAACACACTAGGCCGAAGACACGCGGCTGAAGTTCCGTGGCCGATATTAAACTGGGATGCTTCTAACGTTCCGACGCATTCGGCTGATATATGTCACATATTATGACACACGATAAGAGCCGAAATTACGCGGCGAAAATTCAGTTGCTTAACTTTGTCCGAGTATTCAGTGTCTATTCTTTCGGCGGTGTTTTCTTTCGGCGTCAATACGTTAACACCGCCGAATTGACGCCGAAAGAAAACACTACCGCCGAAACGCTGCCGAACTTACGCTCGACCGAAGTTCGGCTGTACGCAGGCTGTACGCTATAACGCGACGTAATTTCGGCTTGCCGAACTTCTGCCGCGTATCTTCGGCATGGTGTGTTTACTGTATAAAGACACTTCTGTTATAAATTATAATCTCAATGATCTAGGCGAGTAGCATTAGCAATCAGCTTCCAGGCATGGAGCCTGCAGGCTGGTTACTACTCGTAATGCTTAAGATGCTTAGGAGCCGAAACACAACGCATCTATGGGGCACTGGCACTTTAAAAAAATATTTTTAGTTAACAAAGTCAAAAGCCCACATACAACAATAGAAACAATAAATAAAAAATTTTGTTTCTCACACATGTCAAATTAATTTTTCCTGTTCTGAACTAAAAATATCTTTATGGCTCAACAACACTTTTTTTGGTGGAATTTTTAAATTCTTTTGTTGAAAAATATTATAGTCATGATAGCCTTATGTGCGTCATAAACTCATAAGTCATAAGTCATAACACTAATAACATCACTTTATGTATGCGGCATATTTTAAGGACAGGTACTTAGTGAATTCTCTATAATGGTACGTATATAATAGTCCGGTCCAGTATATAGTCTATAATCTATGAGTAATGATATTATTATCCATACTAATATTATAAATGCGAATGCGAGTGCGTATGTCTGTCTGTTACCTCTTCACGCCCAAATCACTGGACCGACTGCTGAAATTTTGGTATGGAGATACTCTGAGTCCCGGGAAAGGACATTAGGATACTTTTTATCCCGGAAAATGAACGGTTCCTGCGTGATTAACGAATTTTGGTACAACGGAGTTGCAGGCGTCATCTAGTTAAAAATATAAACGAGTTTAATATTATTAATATTCTGCATAATATATAAAACTCAAAGGTGACTGACTGACATGGTGATCTATCAACGCACAGCCCAAACCACTGGACGGATCGGGCTGAAATTTTACATGCAGGCAGATGTTATGACTTATGACGTAGGCATCCGCTAAGAAAGGATTTTGATAAATTCCAACACCAAGGGGTTAAAATAGGGGATGAAATTTAATTGTATATTACTTCTTAACGCGAGTGAAGCCGCGGGCAAAAGCTCGCTGTAATTGTAATCCTTACTATTATACATATAACTAGCTGTCCCGGTGAACTTCGTGTCACTTTAAAACCTTCCCTGGACTTCCACGAATATTTTAAGACTAAAATCAGCCCAATCTGTTCAGCCGTTTTCGAGTTTTAGCGCGACTAACACATTTGAAAATCCATTTTTATATATAAGATATCATAACACAAGGTACTTTTTAATTACAGTACATTTGGATTTATCATAAACGTTTAACGTTCGTGTTAAATAATAACTCGTTTATTATTTATTATTTTTTTATCTCCACAAATTACAAGTTATAAAGTACTTAAAAACTAATAATTGTTTACGTACACATGTTATTGTTGTAACTTGTGGGAGATCTGGAGTCTAAACTAGGCCAAGCCTGTAATATAGATCTCCAGGCCCCCCCAAAACAAAATTATTATATTATCAGTGTACAGTTTGTGAACACCAGTAAGTTACACTCATTATAATATAAATTATATATCCGTTGACAAGTGAATATTTTTAGTTTCTTAATATAAAGTAATAAGATAATCTTAATTATTTAGGTGTGTGAGTGGTGTGTGTGTAAGTTTTTGTGTGTTGTGAGTTGGTTGTGTGTGTATAATATGATTATTAAATTACAATGTTATATATAACTTATATCTTTTAAAAATATATAAATAAATAAATTTTACATTTTAGCTAATAATAACTTTTCAGTTTCTTCGTAATTAAGACCGAGTAACCACTTATAAATTATATTTTTGCATTCAGTTTTGGTACAGTTTGACATACAAAGATGTTTATTACAATTTGTTATAGAGTGAGCTGCCCAAATATTTAATAAATCTCTGAGCAAAAGATGTGTGGACGGCTGTAGGCTCACAGGTAGCATAGCTACGCCTCGTGTGGGCAATTAGTGTCCTACGGCCTTCTGTGGGTATTTTAGTATGTGTATGTAGCAGAGTATAGTATATATAAAGTTGACGAACAGAAAGGACTTGGGCGTCTTCGTATAATTTAGTTGTAGGATATAAGCGAGGTTTTGCAAGGCTAACTTTAAGTAACATTCTTTGGGCTCTCTCGAGGGTTAATAATTTAGATTTAGAAGCTCCGCCCCACGTAGTGATACAATATGATATGATGGACTGTACTAATGCCTCATATACTGACTTTATAATCTGTCTATCTGCCACTTCCCGTAGTGTTTTAAAAATGTAAGACAGTTTCCGAATTTTGTTACTCAAGGAGATGTGTTATGTGTTAAATAAAACAGTACTTTTTAAAAATACATTGTTAATTGAATAAATACTTGGTAAATCTAAATAATACTTCATATTTTATTCGTAAGCACTAAGCACAAATAAAGAAATAAAGCAAATATAAACGTGCACAATATAGAATGTAGATGGAAAGTCTGCAAAGCTTATAAAATGGCTAGTCATCAAAGCTGTTAGCTGAATAATAAATAAGCTGCTACAATAAAATATGACTTCGTACATCTGCTATATTGTAGAAGACACAATATCACACATTTTTTATATTATGTCGATGAAAATAATCTAAAACTAAAAGGATGTAGCAAAATGTTTGTTTCGGACTCGATTTTATTGAAACCATTTTATTATAGTTTGGAAAATCAATAACTAGGAACCAATTGAAAGAAAAATACAACCCATATTATTATTACACATAATATGAACTAGTCTTCATATCGTTGTTTCTGATGAGGAAAAAAATAATTTTCCAATATCTCCTAGAATCTAGATATAATATCTAGTCTAGGATTTCGTCCACCATCCTTATTATAAAAATTCACCTGTAATACTTAATAGATTGTATGTATATTTTGTAATAAGTACAATGCATCCGCTACTGCCTACAAGTACCAAGTGAGAGTACATTTTTATAGCCTACATTACCTTATTTCATTAAATGCTTATTATTATTATTAATAATAATTAACGGTAAATAATGCCTTACAAACTGTTACTTTGTTTTGTCAAACATTTGAATGCTAACGTATCAATCTAGGGTTGGTTCATCAAAAATCGATTACCGTGACACTTACTAAAGTTCGATTACGTTATCGTGACACAACACGTCCTCCCTGACGTCACATACGTTATCAGGGGCCTCAGCACGATCAATTGATAACAACGTATTTGCAACGTTGAAACTAGAGAATATTACGCCACGGTCGGAGCAGAGGGCGCTACTAATAAATATAGTAAATTAATAATCTGACCAAAATCCGACATATTGCACACATATTATCAGAATATTCACAGAAACGTTGTTAAACTTCGGACAAAACTTTTTGTTTACTGTGGATGCTAGTGCTACTTCTAGCGTGAAAATATTTGGACCAAGAGCCTGCGATGGCCAGACCTCCAGAAAGAGTAAAGCTCAATTTCATAGCTTATATTCTTCGCGGTAAGTGGAGGAATCTCGTCTTATAGTGTCGGACCTTTTTGACAGCTGCCAGACACCGTTAAACTTGATTAAAAAGACTTTGAGGGTGTCTAGCAGTGGGAAGCAACTCAGCAACGCAGCAAGCAACAGTGGGAAGTACTCTTTCTGGAAGGTCAGGTAGACCTGCAGAACCTACGTCCTAAAGTAACTGCGACCGAAACTCCATAGTTGCATAGTTGCTGGTCGTTCTTACCTCTGTAAAGGCCACAAACAGGTAAACTTTCTCTGGCCATCGCAGGCTCTTACTCTTATTGCAGTTATATATCATATTGTATGCAAGTATATGACAGGACCTATATCCATTCGATAGTTACGAATACGTTGTTATGAATTATTCGTGCTAAATCCCAGATAAGCTTGATGTCGCTTTAATCAAATGCGTTTGATTCGACTGACACTTATGTTTACAACTTTTTATGTAGTTTTTTCACCGCTATCTCCAGTCTATTACATAAACGTTAGCGCTCTGTCTGTTACAGGAAAGCTTTTTGGTGTTACGTCCACGTTACGTCCAGTAGATATTATATAATTTTTTAACAAAAAATTAAAACCGACTTCCAAGGTAAAAACAAAAGTAATACTTCTTCATAATCTAAAAAGAATCAAATAATTCTTATTCCCTATTATAGTGGCGTCTTCAGACTTCGCCTAAACTTCAACTATTTCTGTACTCAATCTTCATGCTTTTGAAGTCGGTACCAGCCTGGAAAAGTTCTGAGATCCTTGACATAGCAATTACGCTAAGGTAAGCTGGTACCGACTTCAAAAGCATGAAGATTGAGTACAGAAATAGTTGAGGTTTAGGCGAAGTCTGAAGACGCCACTATAATAGGGAATAAGAATTATTTGATTCTTTTTAGATTATGAATAAGTATTACTTTTGTTTTTACCTTGGAAGTCGGTTTTAATTTTTTGTTAAAAAATAATAATTTTACCCTTTTTAGTTACATATGAGACGACAAGGCTATATTATAGCTTGTTGTCTTGTAGTTGTACATATTACTAACGGTCGCCCGCGGCTCCGCCCGCGTGGATGTCGGTTACGGCTGCAAAAAGCTTACCCAGGAAAGACTCGGTCAGCAAAATGATTCCCAGGTCAATTCACAGACTCCGACACTGACTCCGACATCGACGACGTGGACGCAGTCATTATCCGAAGGGTGTACACTGTACAGTGCACACTGCACAGATTGTCTTCCACCCGCACGCGCATCCCGCTTGGTGACGCTCACTATCGTAATATTTTAATATCGCCATAATTTCAAAACCAAACGTCCAATTTTAATCATTCAAAGACCAAATTTTATCTACATAAACTGTACTTAGTCATGAAATAATTTATTTTGATAAGGATTAATAGCATGAGTAAAATAAACGCGTTTAAATGCAGTCCAAAAAAAATCAAGATTTTTAAATAAAATAAATAATCGGCCAAGTGCGAGTCGGACTCGCGCACGAAGGTTTCCGTACCGATAAAGAGCAAAAATAGGCAAAAAGTCGTGTTTTTTGTATGGGAGCCCCCTTCAAATTTCTATTTTATTTTAATATTATTATAAATTATTAAAGAACACATACAATCAAGGATTTTGTGAAAATATCAAGTATCTAATAGTAACCATTATTGAAATCGAGCAAAAAAGGCCAAAAAAATCACGTTTGTTGTATGGGAGCCCCCTTAATTATTTATTTTGTTTTAAGTATTTGTTGTTATAGCGGCAACAGAAATACACAATCTGTGAAAATTTCAGAAGTCTAGCTATAGCCGTTTTTGAGATACAGCCTGGAGACAGACAGATGGACAGACAGACGGACAGACAGAAGGACAGACAGACGGACAGACAGACGGACAGACAGACGGACAGAGAGACGGACAGACAGACAGACGGACAGACAGACGGACAGACAGACGGACAGACAGACGGACAGACATCGAAGTCTCAGTAATAGGGTTCCGTTTTTACCCTTTGGGTACGGAACCCTAAAAATGGTTATTGTGCCTCACTCGACATAGATAAGTATAGTGTGTCGCGGACTTTTTTGTAGATATTTATAAGATCTACAATTACTAGAACATTTTATGGTTCTATCTTTTATAGTTTCGGCAGCGTACGCAAAATAAGTAATTTTTCTGGTTGATTTTACACCTGGCGTCCGAAAAACCCAAATATCTTACGAAACCCTATTTTTTCCTAAATAAAATTTAGCCTATGTTCAGCAGAAATAATGTAGGATTCAGGTTTTAAATTTATTTTTATCTTTTTTATTTTTTTATTTTTTAGGCTTTTGCTTGGAGTAGCTTAAAAAAAGCCAATCCTCAAACTTGTATCTATAAGGATTCAAAAGTTCTGTTGGGTACCTTCAGAACCAGGGTACATCCTGGTGCAAAATCTTACTTTTAGGTAGTATATGCCTGAAATACTTCGGAAAAAATCAAAATCACCATATGTTCCCATATAAATTTCAAGGAGTCCCCTCGATTCCTCATAGATCCCATCATCAGATCACCACTTTTGTGAACATGGTATAAACCTCGTATTCAACCCTGTACAACAACAAAATAATCATGAAAATCGGTCCATAAATGGCGAAGTTATGGTTGAACATACAAAAAAAATATATAAACAGACGAACATATAACCTCCTCCTTTTTGGAAGTCGGTTAAAAATATCATAGAAGGTTTTTAGCAAAGTAGTGATGTACGATGCGCAACAACTGAACATTGAACGACGGCAATTCCCATTAACCATTAGGAAATAATAATTAGTAGGAATGAATCAGACATTTTTTCATTCGTACTTGGTGCTGTCAAAGTGCCATAATATATTTAAGTTATAAACATCTGACGATTAAAAAAAATCAGCCCTAAATCATTTAGAATTACATAACGCCAGACCGATACAGCTGATAACAAAAATATTTTTTCAAAATTACTTTTACTGTGGGCTCCTATGCCACGTTTGTTTACCATCGTTATAACGAGGGGCATATGTACGGCAGGTGTTTATACTTTTGTAAACAGTGATTTTATGGGTAAAATGTTTACTCACTATATCTATGCAGCGGCTATTGATAACACGTGTATAATATGTTCATTTGAAACTTTCAGAAATAATATGGTTTCGGAAGCATGGCGTGCGGTTATTGGTCAACTTAATTATTACGACCGTGTTGTCCAATAAACACGAGACAAGTTACCGAATTAAAGTCGAATGGGAATTGTTACCCACAACTCTGCTCGACGCTAAATCTAAATTCAAACAAAAATACTAATCGTCGAACAAAAGTTGCCCTTGTATTTCAATATTCAGATTGCATTTAAACTTTTGTTATTATAGTAAGGTAAGTATTGTCTTTTAATTTACGTTGACATAAAATATTGTCTTTAGTCACGTACCCAGTAAACTTACTTCTGAGTAGAGTAGAGTTTAGGGTTGATTCAGACCGCAACGCGACGCGTAGAATATGCATTTCTAAATTTGTACTGAATTGACAGATTGGCATGTCGCCTCGCGCAGTTGAAATCTGTCAAATCCATAAAATTACTATGCTGCGCCTCGCCTCGCCTCGCCTCGTTGCGTTGCGGTCTGAATAATTGACCCTGTAGTAGTTTAGAGAGTAGAGTTTAGTAAGCACGGCTGCTGCATTCTCTATCGACCACAACACACATTTCGTCGCCTACGCGACGAGGCGAGACGAGGCGCGGCGCGGCATAAATTTGTATGGATTTGACAGATTTCAATTGCGTGAGACGTCTTGTGCATGAAAAAATGCATCTACGCGTCGTGTTGCGGTCTGAACCAACCCTTTGACTCGAATACGAAAACATAGCGCGCGGCTTTTTGTCAACTATGACTCGCGATTCGCGAATAAGAGTTGATGAATAGCCGCGTTTAATAATTCCAATTCATGGTTGAGAATATCCACGCAGTTCTCAACACACACTCAACTTCAAATCATGGCGGGAAGTTCAGTAAGTGTGATGCTGTACTTTAAAACAACTTTTTAATACTGAATTTACTACACAAAACATGTTATAAAAAAATTGAAGAGTAGCGCAGCGCTGCGCGATGCAGCTCGATATAAATACTGCTGTTACCGGTACGTAGATTAAAGAAGTTATTGAAGTTATAATCACACTAAAGCACATTCTGAGTATTTTCAGCTCAGAAATACTGATGATGTTGTTCTCTATTTAGGTAGCCAGAGGACTAAATGCATTAAAATTTGTAATTTGGCTTAAAATGGAACGGCGTTAAATCACCGCGCCGCGACGGTTGTCCCGACACGTCACGCCCGTAATAACGTGAACTTTACGGACACAATGTCACGCATATTGTGTTTGCCGCGTAAACAACAACTCCACTCGAAATTCAGATGAAATACTCTCCCCGCTGCGAGAATTCGTTGAAATAAATTACATTATATTATACTGTGCAAACAGCAAAAAATGTGATGTGAAAGGGCTGAAAAATAACAAATTGTTACATATACAATTTTGGATTTTCATTAATGATTAAAACTGATTTATATTTTTGCTTAACTGTGAGTAGGTGTGTATGAAATATATTATATTATTTTTTTCAAAATATATAACAAACTCTACGTTTCTTACATGATGTCTTGCTACCTGTTATAGCCCTAGCATGGCCACCAGTAGAAATGCGAAAGTATACACAAACTGTGGAGATAAACTTAAGGTGCCGTTCCGATCTTTTTTCGTTCCGAAAAATTCAATTAAAATGCCACTTTACGACAGACTTAGTCCTAAAAATTCAAATAAAATCCTACTTTATGACATAAGTATTATATTATAGTCTTTTCTTCGCGAGTAGCCAGGGTAAAGATCGGAACGGCACCTTAAGTTTATGTCCGCAATTTGTCTATACTTTCGCATTTCTACTGGTGGCCATGCTAGGGATACAGATATGATAAAATACTAAATAGTGTGTTCAAATTACTAGAGAATGTTGTTGCTCGTGGCGAGACTATTTGGCTCTTGCTGGAAAAGCAACGCATGCGTACCATTTCATCCCTATGAGAGTGTAAATTCAATTATAGTAGTTGTTGGTAAATTGACTTAACTCTTCTGTTGAGTTGTGATGTGATAGAGACAAATAGAACTAACTTGTTTTTCGGTTTCTGAATTCATAAAATAATAAAAATGTGTAAAATTATTGAAATACATACATTTAAAATATGTACATATAATATTATGGTTATAATATTACGACTTACGTTACGATACGATTACGTTACGCTTGTGTTGCGTACAGCGTATAGAGTTTCCTAAACCAATGTGACCACAAACAAGCTTAGAAGGCTAGTATGTATACGTAGGTGTAAGTCACAGCTTACACGAGGCAGCTAGGAAATATCCACATAAAATAACGTTGCTGCCTAGTGCAGTTTACCGTTGGTACATTATTTTTATTTATTTATTTAACTCAGGCATCTTGGCCCATATTATAAATACCTTATAGACTAACATACATACAATTATACTAAAAACTAACACTAAGTCGTCATCGGAACCTCCTGTAGACGACTCCAATCGGCCTGAACTTCTCCTTCTCGAAGGTCGGTAGATGGTGCGTCGGGACTCTCACTACAAAGGAGCTAAAATTCACTTTGTGGCGGGACTCCAAGCGCTCGACCCTCAAGACGAAGTGGGTCTTGCTATTATAATATTTACTTCCGACTGTCTGCCGCAAGTCGTCGCTGTCTGGCGATGTTGCAGCCAGCTAGACATAATATTTTGTTGCTGTTTATCAATGCAAAAGTCCGTTTTTTTGTTACCTTTTCACGCCCAAACAGCTGAACCAATTTTGCTGAAAGTTGTTGAGTCCCGGGATAGGACATTGGATACTTTTATCCTGGAAAAATGCACGGTTTCCACGGGATATACAAATTTTGGCGCAACGGAGTTGCGGATATCATTTAGTATATTTTATTCGTTTATCGTTATTTTTACCTAGCTGCCGCTGGTGAGGCTGCTGGAGTTAACTATTTACAGCGTAGGAATCCTTAGAACTTTATTTAATCAAACGTATACTTGATAGTTCCGTAAGCCTCCTATAACCCCATAACTTTTATGTGGTGCTTACCTCCCCTTCTGGGGATCGAGATTCTTAGTACGAGTATTAATAAAACTTTTTCACGACTATGGTTTTTGTAAAGTTTTACAAAGGGTAAAACCAAAGAGTATTATATTTTTAGAAAGGATAGTTACAATGTTATATAGATACGGTATAATGGTAATATAAAACGGATATCAGGGGTAGGGCTTACGTATCTTTCCATGTAACAGTAACAAAATATTGTTTTTTTTTTAAGTTTAAAATCGCGTTTAATCTTCAAGCCCCATAAGAGCACCGGTGATCGCGACAACTGTAGAATAATAATAGATTTCCGAGAATCCGCGATCGAATCGAAGGATTAAAGATCCTTTACATTGTGCAACTGACAAAAAAATCTGCCGGTTTCCGCATTTGCTAATAAAATTTCAACATTTACAGTGGTCTCATAACCAAACAATTATATTTAAATAACTTGTTATTATAGAGACGCTAAAGTAGATTATATTTTTTAAATCTTGCAATAAAATATATATAGACTTCTACCACGACTTCTACTTTAGTAGCTAGAGTAGAATTATTACTTACAGTAAAAGCTTTCAATGAAAAATCTTAAATTGTTTACTTAACTAAACATTAATACTTACGAGGAACTAGCCCTCATGTCACGTGTTAAAGTAACATTACATTTTAATCACGTAATTGCAATTAACACTTAGAATGTAAATAGTAACCTAATTCACACATGCCCATTGTAAAAATCTGTATGTTTACTTACGTGACAATATTTTTGGCATAAATCCAGCAGCCAGCTGTATGCTCGTAAGTATTTTGATCGTAGTTTTTACCGAGTTAGTGATGAATTAATTCTGTGGACTACCTATTAAATTTTAACTAGCTCAATATTTATTTGACTTATATCTAGTCGTATAGTTTGTTTACTAGTCTCCTAATTTCTTTATGTCACTGTATTCTTAACGTACTATGTTTTTAGTAATCGGTGGTATTGTAATAGTAATTAGACTAACAACCAGCAATGGGACAGCGAAAAAACATCGTAACATACCTATGACATACGAGTAGCCGTCCAAGGTCAGAACGCATTTCCTCAACGCCCCTGAGACCGATCGATGTCTGTACGATCTCGGGGCTGCACCCAGAGCCCTGCCGCCTCCGGGGTCACTGTGACACTTGTGTACCAGCTCCTTGTCACTCACGCTGGTGTTTCCGTCCACAGAGCCCTGCCTGCTGCCCTCCAGGAGAGCCTTGCCGCGCCGCATCATAACGCTACCTCCCGACTACTCACAAACACACACCATCAGTTCGACACCTCTGTCCGCGGTAAATCGCCCGGAAAATTGTTCCACTTGTGTTTTGATATGTAACACTACACACCTGACGTTCTCATTTGTTAGCTGGGGGAGATTTTCAGAAATTTCAAACCTTTTTCCACGCCCGGCGAGTGAATTACGTCTAATTTAGCCGAGGCAACGGGACCACTTGTTTAAATGTAACACGAAATATAAAATAAGAAATTATATTACCGCAGCAATTGCCTATTGTTTATAAAACGAGTACTGTCTTGCTTTAAGGAAAATATTGACTAGAAAATATTATAGTAATTCCTTGAAATAATTGAAAATTATGAACAAATAACAATACTACGTTAAGAACATTAGCAAAATAACAATAGAATAATTTTTGCTTTATAATGTGGATATTATTGTATATTTTATCGAAAAACAGACTAATATTCTTTAGTAATAAATAGTTATTGACAACGTTAACATTTTAACAAAAGAAACACGTTAATTCACACACATAAATGTAGATTATTGTAATCTTAACTTTTCGATAGACATAATTCTTTTTATCAGTCTTTATCATCTATTATTAAAATGTACAAAGAGATATTATTATCTAATACTTATACTTGTAAAGAAATAAAACTACTTAGCTCACTAAAACCTAGTTAAGATTAACACAGCAATAATAATATTATGTCAATGTGTGTGTATGACTTTTAAAAGCTTTCAAAGCTGCTGGGCAACGTCTACGTTAGAATTCCCTCTGGGCTTCAAGTTTAGTTTGGTAGACAGATGATTAACTCTTTTTGACCGACTTTGATAAAAAAGTAGTAATACTGTTCAATGTATAATGTGTAATGTGTATATTTAATTTTTGTTTTGTTTAAAAAAATTAACAATAATGGAGCCGAACTTTATGGAAACTACATCGTAGGTGAATTAAAAATACGAAATCAGGCTGCCTAACTCAAACAATATAATGCAGGAGAGAAATTAAAGCGTAAACAATATTGTGAAAGCAGTCAAGCGATTTTTCAACGAGTTAAAAGTTATTAGGATTTGAAAAGAATAATATAAATTAAATTTTGTGTTGACAAACTCTATTCTACTACTTAATTAAGTTTGAGATTGTTTTATCCTTAACCTTCTAAATAAATTAATTATTATATATAAATAAAAATGATTTTTATATTTTGTTAGCTCGCTAAAATTCGAGAACGCCTGGAGTCTGGACCGATTTGCCAATTTTTATATTAGAAGGTCCAGAGAAGGTCCAGGAAGTTCTTCGAGTCATCTAGTTAGTTTATAATATATTCTTCGCAAACTAAATTTTGGGTACATTTTAAGCTATACAAGGTGTAACAAAAATAAGTGATAATACTTTAGGGTGTGTACATGTTCCTTGTAGAGAGTTCACTGTGAAAGTAGCAGCGCTGAAAGACCAACATTTTTTTTCACTTTTGTATGGGGAAACTCGTGACGCTGGGGCGCTTGCCCATACAAAAGTGAAAAAATTTTTTCGTCTCTCAGCGCTGCTACTTTCACAGTGAACTCACCACAAGGAACAGGTACACACCCTAAAGTATTATCACTTATTTTTGTTACACCTTGTATATAATAGACGCAATAAGATTCGACCGCTGCAGCGGTGGATTATATTTTTGTCTAATTTACTAACACAATAATGTTATACTAAACTTTGCCAAACTTTTAATATTTATATATTAATTTATAACATTATGTTATAGATTCAGTCATTGCATTTAAAACCTTCTTATAGTGTTAAATTAGTTCTGCACCCAGGAGTAAAACATAATAAGGCATCAAACAAAGCAATTGGACTGAAAACTCTACCACAATTTTAATATTTTAAATTACTTCATTAAAGACTGATTTATTAATTTCGTTGTCCCACGATGTACAAAGCAAATTGTCGGCTTGTTAAATATAGAAAACATAAATAGTAGCTAATAAATTAAAAAAAACTCAAGGACGTGCCAATTAGAATTTTGGCAAGAATACTATATTTTAGCTGTAATATATCAACTATTTTTTGTTAAAATATTTGCATAGGTTTTAATTTCCTTTGTTGGAAGTACTAATTACAACGTCATGTCAATGAGATGATAGAGAGGAGAGATAATATAAAGTTATGTCTGGGCCGGTCCCAAAATCTCCCTTCTTTTTTATGACAGAGATTACTATTTTTCTCCCGTAAGGACAAAAGGGTAAATTGTTATTATTGTGGTAGATCAGTATTCCTTGCGGTGCACCAACTAGTACCTAATGGAATTATTATAATATTTTGTTCCCCATAGTAATTGAAGGGATTTGTAATGTCACTGTATCGTAACATTACAAATAGTTAATATAACATTTACCGTAATACTTATATCTCAATGCAATTAGCTAATTAAAATACTTTGCGAGTAAGCTTTCGGAAGTAACAGCAGCTTTTTCAACCCAATGGGTACTGTGTGATAATAATTGAGTATCTTGCTAAGAGCGTTCTAAACATCGTTTTTCTATAAAAGTAGTAGATGTATAAATATTTTTTTTAATTGCCGAAATCTCTTAGGGTTTTTTCACATGACGTTTTTTTACTCTCGCGTCGTTCATATCGATAAAAAACGCAAGTTGAACACTCAGCAAACGGAAGGAAGCCAACACGTCTTACGACAAAAAACAATCGACATTAAGGGAGATCGCAGACGACAGACTTTTGTGCGATCAAAGTCTGCGGCTTACATACATTCCGCATGGCGCGCGCCATCAGATTGTATGGAAGCCGCAGACTTTGATCGCACAAAAGTCTGTCGTCTGCGATCTCCCTAACTAGCTAATTTCATACTATTACTACATACATTTATATGCACATCTATTTATTTTGCAATACCATTCCCGCGAAATATATTTAAAATACTTTATTTCACAGTTCACACAGAAGTCACATTTTTAATGATTTTTTATAAAAAGTGACATAAGCCAAAAAATATGTCACTTTTTATAAAAAAATCAATAAAAATGTGACTTCTGTGTGAAATAAAGTATTTTTAATATATTTCGCGGGAATGGTATTGCTAAATAAATAGATGTGCATATAAATTTATGTAGTTATAGTATGATTATTTTTTTTTTTTTTATGGGAAACGAACCACCTTAAACTAATTTATATCTGCCAAAACGCGATGAAAACGCGCAGAAGACGAGCCCATCAGAAAGCCGCGTCGTCAATGCGCAAAAAATACGTCGTGTGGAAAGGCCCTTAAGAGTTAAGATATTTTTTGTTTACCTACAAACCGTAAAAAATATTAACAAATATGCAAATTTTAATGTTGTTAAATTGTAAGTGTGTCATGCAGTTTGGTACCTCAATCCAATATTCGCGCTAGGTATTTTATAATATTTTTATTAAAATTTTAATATTCACATTAGTAATCATTATAAACATAATAATAAAAATATAATATTTTTTGTAAATTTTGGTAAAGTTTTGATTTAATTTTGCACAATGTAGCAATTTGTATTCAATTGTTTCCTTATTGGTATAAATTATTTGACGAAGGGAAAGTCATGATAATCTGTACACTAAAACGTGGATTTTAAAAATTATGTACGGAAGAATTAAAAGGAATTTTAGCTTTATAATAATAATATGATTGTGTCATGAATTGCTTTGAATCGATTTGTAAAACGACATCGATTCACTTAAGTATGCCATTGCCAACTCGTTAGTCGGCGGTACGATTATGATCAAATCCATGTACATATTCGCTGACCCCTGCACTAGTACTCGAAATATCGCCGGCGCTGATATTGCCGACGGCTCGACTCGACTCGATCATTAAAAATATAAAACTCGGCACAATACGAATCAAACTGCAGACGCACATCATTATCACAATAGACATAATTCTGTCTACTCTGTCATTATGGAAGTTTAGCGAAACACGGAAATCTATTTCCGCGCCGTTGTTTTTCCGCCATAGTAACGTGCACAGGTCCACAAAGCGTTGCGTCATGGTAAACTCGGGGGTGGGGGCGCCCCCCATTTGTAAACAGATTGCGACGTCGTCGGACTATTTCGACCGAACAACAGGTGGTCCCGTTTCACAACAAGCCGGCGACGTTGACATTGAACTTGGATTTTTTTACACAAAAAAAAATATATAAAATAATGGTGCCGTGTCTACGTTAACATACCACACTATGAACGATTGCGCTCGGACGCAATTCAGGGCGGCATGACGCTTCCACGCGACCGACTCGCGTGGAAGCCTGCGCGCGACTGTCCTTCTAGGCCCATGCTCCAACTGCCACAGGTAGCTGATAGCTCTTCTATTTCTAACCCTAGATAGAGAGATAAATTAGAGCTAATCCTTTCTAATTACGAGAAGCTAATAGAGTACTCCTGTTTCGTGGCTGTATTTACATTTTGGTGAAGATTTTACGTCTAGAAACGTGCAGTAATAAAATCTTTCTAACTCCAAAAGAGATTGCAACGTTGTCCGTACTACAATTCGCAAAATATAAAATTTGTGCCTGGCTTCGGATCAATTGTGCCGACGAGACGTTTTGTATCTATACATATTATAAAACAAAGTCGCTTTTTTCCCCCATGTCCCTTTGTTCCCTTTAATCTTTAAAACTACGCAACGGATTTTGATGATTCTTTCAGGGTTAGATAGCCCATTTATCGAGGAAGGCTATAGGCTATATTTTATCACGCTAAGACTAATAGGAGCGAAGAAATAGAGGAAAATGTGAAAAAAACGGGAAATATTATTTGAAAGGGCTAACTTGAACGCGCTAATCTCAGGAACTACTGGTCCGATTTGAAAAATTCTTTCAGTGTTACATAGCCCATTTATTGAGGAAGGCTATAGGCTATATTTTATTACGCTAATACTAATAGGAAAATGTGAAAAAAAAACGGGGGAAATTATTTGAAAGGGCTTATCTCGCGAACTACTGGAGCAATTTTATGTTATTTGGCACAGATAAGAAGTAGACCACGTGAAGGATCATAGGCTATCGATTTTAATAATTTTTTTAGTGGCTATATATTTTATACCCGTGCGACGCCGGGGCGGGTCGCTAGTTATTAATAAATAACAAAGCCTTTATGATTATTGTTAGTAATTACGTCTTTTCTTTCAAAGTAAAAGCAAACAAATCATGTAGAAAACAGCTGTAGGCATAGGGTAAACAGCTGTGTTTCTAAGGCTATTTATTGAATTATTATGATACATTGCATAAAACCTCACATTATGTTTCTTCATAATATAATATCGAAACCTGCCCGAAATTTCAATTGTCGTAAAGGACAAAACAGAAGTTTCTGTCACATTTTCTTTGTGAAACATAGTGCTATATTTACGACGTGAAAAGAAACTTTTACTATTTCTTCTTATAATATCTTTATAATTAGGTCAATATCAAATATTGTATTATTTGAAAATAAGTACTTACACCCGGCTTAGATAAAAAAATAACTAAAGTACCTACTTCATTATTTTATTAGTGTATAAGGGCTCTTATTTTCGTTAATTACGGTACTTAAATTATGTTAGATGTGCTGTGTGTGCTGCAAAATTTTAAAGAAAGAACACAAAAAAAAAAATAGTAGAAACTAGAAAGGGTTTCTTTTGACATCTAGTGCAGTCGCCAGAGGTTTTAACCTCCGAAAATTGTAATAGTGAATAGATTTCTGTTTTTGAGGTGTCATTTTCTTTTTTACACTATAACTTGCAGTTTACCAAAAATTTTTTTGTGCTTTTAATTTTTTAGTTACTTAATTAAAAATTAATATTTCACCATATAAAGCCGGTCCAAAAAAAATTTTTTTTTCTTGTTCCTGTTATTTAATGACTCTTATCCGATTGTTAACGTTGAAAATTAACCAAATACATAATTTTTAAAAAAGAAAGTTTGCTTTGCTAAGCTAAATACAACTATAAGGTTTTTGCAAAGTTTTTAGAGATTAACGCTCGTCGTAACCAAGATAAAAGGGTTTGGGTGGATTTAAAGATTGTAACGAAAAGTGTGTTAAACTTACTTGTTGTGCGTATTTAATTCTTAGAGAAATGATAACTTATAAGTACTTGAAAACGTTTAAATATCTCCAAAAATGTGTAAAATAGACCGAAAATATTTTTCTATATTTGTTGAAAATTTATTTAAGCGAGAGCTAAAACATTAAATGCATCGATAAATGAGAGACTTTTTCTAGTCTTTGAAATATATTTAAACTTCCTACTTAAAGCCAGAAGAAAAATTGGGTGCTACAAATCTCACGTACATACTAAAGACGCATGCTGCGACCTATGTTTGGAAAATGCTTACCTGAATACAAAAAATATCAGTTCTTAACCGAATTTGTATTTTTTTCCTTTAAGTATGTTTTAGCGAATATAATTAATGAAAATAAATAGATAAAAAATCAATTTTATTCTGTAAAAACCTAATCAAAAGAAATAAAATACAGATTTTCTTCGAAATATCCGTGAAAAGTTTGTGCAACATTTTCAGAAAATTTAATAAAGTAAGAGCTAAAAAGTTATACACATTAAGAAAAATAAGGCTTTGTTAACCCAAAAAAATAATTTTAAACTTCATATTTAAAACCTAAGAAAAATAGGAACGCCATTTACCTGGCGAGGCACACAAAAAGCACATTTGGAGGTATGCTCATCTACATACAAAAATACTAATTTTAAATCTAAATTATATATTTTTTCAACTTATTTTCTTTCTTTGGAATATAAGCAACGATACAAATCAAAAAAATAATAAATATATATTTAATTATTTTGCTATATATTTAAAAGAAAGAAATATGCAAATTTTCTTCAAAATTTTACAGTTTATGAGTTTACTTGAAGTGGAAGAGAATAATTTAAAAATAAAAAGCACAACTTTTCAATAGGTAAACATTATTATTTATGCTATCAGCTATACGTTCCTTTTTTTCTTTTCAATTTTCATCCACTGTTGCAAAAATCGGAGGTTTGCACGATTTTTACGCTCTGGGAACTCCACTAATCATAAAGTTTGAAATTGTTTGACAAATTTAATAAATAATGACATATTTTTTTTTTATTTGTGTCATATCGGTAGTCAGTACGTCACATTACTTTTATAGTCCATTGAAATGTTACAATTTTAGGACCGAATATTGCATTTATTAGAGGACGCAATTTTATTTTTGGAATATGTTGGGGGGGTCAATAGAAGCTTAACCTCAAGTTTGTGGGGTCGCCAATCTTGTCCCCCGGCTGCCATCTTGAAAAAAGGGGTGACAACACTATTTTCGTGATATCTCAGAAACTATAAGTTAAGTGGAAAGATTACTTGGACTGCTAATTTGAAAAATAAAGCAGGAGTTGTGCAGTATAGACGTCCAGATATTATTAAGGAAGCAACTAAGTTTTTCGCAGATCTCTACAACATAGATGTCAAAACACACCTTCCAGAATCTTGTGTTACAGAGTCTGTCCGTCTCACTTTGTCAAACAATTGCCCTACAATGACACCAAATATCTTACTATCAGAAATTGAACAGGCTATAAACACGCAAAAAAATTATAAATCCCCTGGCAATGATAACATTACTAATGAATTATTAAAATCAATATCCATCGCGCTTCTGAAACCCCTACAGATTCTATTTAACAACATATTAAAAACAAGAACGACGCCAGAGCAATGGTCAAAGTCAACAATTATTTTACTCCATAAAAAAAAGGTGACAGGAACGACCTAGCGAATTACAGACCAATCAGTCTCATGACGAACCTGTACAAAATATTCTCCAAAATAATTCTAGGTAGAATATCAACTACTCTAGATGAAAATCAGCCGCGTGAGCAAGCAGGTTTTCGTAGAGGTTACTCGACTATAGAAGATATACAAGTCATAACACAAATAATAGAGAAATGTAGAGAATATAAAAAGACATTATATAAGTGCTTTATCGACTATACGAAGGCCTTCGATTCTATACATTTTGAAGCAATATGGAAGTCATTGGCACAACAAGGCGTCGACACAACGTTTATAGATATAATCAAGTGCGTCTATTCTAAGTGCTATGCCAAAGTTAGACTAGAACGTGAAGGGATAGAGTTCCCGATTAAAAGAGGAGTAAGACAGGGCGACCCGCTCTCCCCAAAAATTTTCTCAGCCGTGCTAGAGTCAGTTTTTAGACCCATGGACTGGGAATCCAAAGGTGTAAATATAGACGAAGAATTTCTAAGCCATCTGCGTTTTGCGGACGACATAGTAGTATTTGCAGAAAGCCCAATAGAAATAGAGAATATGATTGGTGAGCTGGCGTCGGAAAGTTATAAGGTAGGATTGTCACTCAACACGACCAAAACTAAGATCTTAACAAATTGCCCTCAACAAGATATTCAAGTAAATAATGAAAATATAGAGTATGTGACCGAGTATACTTACCTTGGACAGCTAATATCATTTGAAAATAACGGTGGGAAAGAAATACAAAGAAGGATAACTTTAGCATGGCAAAAATATTGGAGTTTAAGAGAAATAATGAAAACCGGCTGTATAAATCTTAATTTAAAAAACGAATTTACGATGCAACAGTGTTACCTTGTCTTACGTACGGTTGTCAGACGTGGTCTATAAGAAAAGAGGAAGAAGATAAGATTGCTATCTGTCAACGTAAGATGGAAAGAAGTATGCTAGGAATTAAATTATCTGAAGAATTCGTAACACTGATATCAGAACCAAAACTAAAATTACAGATGTTACTAAAAGAATCCGAACACTTAAATGGCAGTGGGCTGGACATGTTTGTAGAATGAAGAAGAGATGGACAAAACGGTTGACAGAATGAATACCAAGAAACATAAAAAGGAAAAAAGGCAGACCCAACAAACGATGGAGAGACATTTTCAGAGACAGGTGTGGAAATAACTGGATGCAACTAGCCCGAGAAAGAACTATTTGGAAGGATTTAGGAGAGGCCTACGCCGTAGAGGCGACTACTACCAAAAATTTAGTTACATAAAAAAAAAGAAAAATTGTAATATTAAAAATGTAATATTAAAAATATATACTTAGATTTATAGTTGAAAATTCTACTGTAAGAGAAATTTTACATTATTTTGTTATGTTTAGTTAGTAAAAATTGTGTTTATTCTCTAGTTATATTTCTGTAAATTGGTGGTAGGAAAATAAAGGCTATTTTTATTTTTATTTTATTTTATTTATAAGTTTTACAGAAAAAAATTAAAAACATAATTTGTTGCAAATTATTTTGCCTACAAATATGTTCATATAAATTTTTACCCTAAATAAAAAATGTAAAAAGTTATAAGCAAAAAAGTGATATTTTTTGACGTGATAACGTCTTATAATTCGATATGGGGTGCGCGCCCGAAAAATATGACAGTTCATGCGGCGTTGCCTCGCTGACAGCTCTGAGGCGTTCCATTTATCCTCTCAGCAACCGTACTCAACCCACCTGGGCCGCGCTCTTTGTTTCGATTATATTACGTATTTCGATGACTTAGAGAATACTTTTGTATGAAGAAGTTTGGTTAGTTATGACCTTTGATACATTGACCACACTCTGAATGAAAAATAAATAAACAATCTGTGAGCTATTAGTATTATTTCGGCTATTTAAAATTGTGCTCTATTTCCTACGTGTCAAGGTATGACTTGTGCTTTGTTCGAAAATTTTACTGGATTTCACGAATGTATGTAGCGTTTTGTATTGCGAATAGTTTATTTTACTCATTTTAAATATTTTTAGACATAACTTTAGAAATAACTTTAGGTTACAGTCGAAAAAGTTTGTTTCTATTTATAGAGATTCGGAAGCGAGGGTTAAGGGGTTAAGGATAGTTGAACGTGACAACGTCATACGTTGTCACGTTCAACTATCGTCAGTAAACCGACTTTACAGACAACCGATTTTTTTCTAAAGGTTTATTATCGCTCTTTTACTTTGTTTAATACATTTTACAATAAAATTACCTTAGACCAACCTTGTAGATGATCTTTTGAGAAAAATATCCCCCAATCCCTCCCGATCTCATGAAATTAATTTTCTGCAGATGCAAAGGAAACTGTGAAAGCATGTGTGGCTGCAGAAAAGCAGGCCTAAAATGCTCTACAGTATGCCTACTATTTTGTAAAGCATTTCAGGCCTGCTTTTCTGCAGCCACAGTCCACAGTATGCCTACTACACTACATAAATATATGCAAACTATATTATAGTATGTCTACTATACTAGTCTGCACATGCCTACTATACTATAAAGCATTTTAGGCCTGCTTTTCTGCAGCCACACACGGTTCCACAGTTTCTTTGTATCTGCAGAAAATTAATTTCATGGGATCGGGGTATCTTTTTCTCAAAAGATCATCTACAGGGTTGGTCTAAGGTATTATTTTTTTTTGTAAAATGTATTAAACAAAGTTAAAAAGTGATAATAAACCTTTTTAAAAAAAATTATCACTTTTTTGCTTATAACTTTTAAAATTTTTAATTTAGGGTAAAAAGTTATATGAACATAATATTTGTAGGCAAAATAATTTGCAACAAATTATGTTCTTACAAATTTTTTGTAAGACGTGTAGTTTCCGAGATATCACGAAAATAGTATTGTCACCCTTTTTTCAAGATGGCGGCCGGGGGACAAGAGTGGCGACCCCACAAACTTGAGGTTAAGCTTCTATTGACCCCTCCAACATATTCCAAAAATAAAATTGCGTCTTTTAATGAATGCAAAGCAAAATATGTAACATTTCAATGGACTATTAAGATTCAGGCCAAATTGAATATTCTAGGCAAGTGGCGAGAAAAATCTGTGGTACAAAGTAACTATGTTGTAAAACAGCTCACCCACTTAGCGTCGAAATGGCTTGCTTTTAGGTATAAAGGTCATTTGACCTAAATAAGCACTACATCATAGTTTAAACTATATCTATATAAGCACAGAATAGATACAGTAGAGCGGTAGGTAGCGTAACCCTTTTAAGCAGGTGACTTTTTGGACAGACCCCAAAAAAAATAATGTTTTCTCTTTGAATGTCTCCATGCTGGTGACTAATGGCATTTCAAAAATCGTGTCTCACATATCAAATTCACTCAGCGACTAGTTAATTTTAATGTACTCGTATGCACGACTTGATATTACTGATTTTTTTTCTACTTAAACTAAAAACTGGAACAATGATCAAATCATTATTCCAATTCATATAATAATTAGTGCAGAAAAATTTATGTCACCTACACTGTTATGTAAAGCTCGTGTAAAGCGACTGTTCTTTTTTTCGGCACATAAAAGAGAAAATACCTTAAGAAATAAGTGTTTCGATCCAAAATTGCGACAGTATTTTAACTTTTACCGTTGTAAAATATCGAAAACTAATTAATATGATGAAAATATGACACCGTTGATTATCGTAATCGGTAAATTAGGTCCCAAAGCTTGAAATAAAATGGAATCAGAGTTAATTGAAGTTTTTAATTTGCATTTAAAATGCAGTTAATTTGTCGCTAATTTTCTGCAGCGTTATCTTTTAAGGTTCGATTTGCATTTAGCCTGCTTTTATTTTTTTATTTTAGTCTATGTTTTAGTTGTTATTTTCCATGCCTACTAAAGCCTAATGTTATAAATACATTTGTAGATTCGAAGTAGAAGGAAAAGATAAAAGGCCAGACTTGATTTCGAAAGCGATTTATATTAATACTCCGAGCAAAACTCTACTCTAGATTTACAAAAAGTACGTGGCCCGCGTGGGTCGCTTTTAGTTTAGATAAATAACTTAACCTTATTTGGAATTTTCCTGTTACCGAATTTCTATGATAAAAAAATATTTTTTTATAAAATAAAAATGGTCTATGAGAACTAGATAATAATATTAAATTATCAAGTAGTTTTAACTTGTAAGTATTGTGTTAAGGCCAGCTTAAATTTTACGATGGCCTTTTTTACATAAATATTAAAAATAACTATTAAAGAAAGATGAATGACAATTTTTAGTAAGTAATCATCATCGCCATTAATACCAGTTTAGCCTCCAACGGGCTCGAAAACTATAATATTATGCCCTTCTTTTATAATATACAGTTTACTAGGTATTAGAAGGTTCGCCTAATTATTTCTTGAAGACTTCACGCCAGTTTTCAACTTGGCCGAGGTGTTTATAGCGCAGTATAATTTTATCTAGATACAAAGTAGAGATTTAGTAATATGAAAACTACATATAACTAGGCTTCTTTAAGTGTTAAAAACAGACTTGACATTATTATGACTTACGAAGCACGGGAAACTTGGTGTAACTATGAATAAAACTTGCGAATAAAGGAAGTCTTATAAGAGGCTGCATTTCAGATTCATATTCCCCTAAGTGCCTGAAGACTATATTTCAGCCCGATCCGTCCAGTGGTTTGGGCTGTGCGTTGATAGGTCACCATGTGAGTCAGTCATCTTTGTGTTCTATATAATTATATAGATAATATTACATGACGTCCGCAACTCCGTTGTGCCAAACTCGTTTATCGCGCGGGAACCGTATATTTTTCCAGGACAAAAGTATCCTATGTCCTTTCCCGGGACTCAACGTATCTCCATGCCAAATTTCAGCAAAATCAGTTCGGCGGTTTGGACGTAAAGAGGTAACAAACAGACAGTATTGATTTATGAAAATTATTTACAATTAACCAGGATCGACAAGTTTTAACACCAATTGATCAGGGATAGTGACGTTGTGGAGGGAGTCTTGTGTTAGACAGATCTAGGTTTTAGTGGGTAAGCCCCACATCAGGAGTCGCACATACCCCCGGCTCATTTTTAATATGGCTTGATTTTTGTTATTTCAGCAAGATTAGGCAAGTATATAATTAGAAAAAGAATAACATTACATTATTTGAAACATATTAACAAACAAGAAATTATAAACTCTTAGGGACAAGGGATATTGCTATACTGTGCCCCCGGGGTGCTTAAACTTATCAAAACTTAGGCACATCTCCAACCCGGGGCACCCATAAGGGGTTTCCCCTGCGCATCAACAAAAGAGATAGTGACGTTCCTGATTCGAGTTTTCTATGGCAACACCACTAGCTCAAAAAATACTTTTTATATACATATTTTATATTCTGTTGTATTATAAAATAAATTTTTCTTAATTATTGTGTAAAACCTATAATAACATAAGTATATAATTTACCACATCATAATTCATGGCATAATATGGGAGCTAAAATTACTCTAATAACTTAATGTTCTGTCTACATTTTACAGGATTATTATATCTGTGGTCGTTACACATCAAACTCAACGTGTCCCTGGAGTCAGCCAGGTTACTGCTTTAGTCTATTCCAACTAATATTTCATTCCGAACATTAATCTATTACAATATAATTTGCATTTATTAATATTAGTCGTATGTCTAATAATAATAATACTAATATTATAATAAAGTACCTATGCGAAGTTGCTTTTTTTATCTCTTCACACTTCGACTATTACCAAAATTTGGTATGGAGATTTTCAATTCTAGAAAAGATCACAGTATAATTTCATCCCCCCAAAATGTAACGCAACATAATGGGCTAACTGCCGCACTCAGAGTCGAATAATAATAACTTATTTAAGTTAAGGCCGTCCCCCGAGCAAACGACCTTGGCCATATATTTGCCGCTTTACCGAGATCGCACCAAAACCCTATTTTTTTGCTTATCTTAGTTCAAAATTGCCATAAAAATTAAAACGGGTAATAGGTATGTAGGTAGTTTATGATAATTGTCGATCTATTGGCGTGTGTTAGTATTCACAAAAGTAATTTGTGAATACTAATGAGATGCTGAATGTATGCTTGAATTTTAATAAATTGGTTTTACTTTGGAAGCTGATATCATGAGTAAAATAAACAAAAATATAAAATTTAAAACGGGGAAAGGAATGTTGAGATACTGAAGATTATTGCTGTATTTTTCAGAGGCGTTCAGAAGTTTTTGACATGGGGTAAGCAGCGGTATCGGTTTAGTAGTTTTGGCGTGAAAGCAAAACAGACAGACAAACGGACAAAAAGAGATATTTTCGCATAAATTGTAATATTAGTGTGGATATAAATTAAAAACTATGTTTTCTAAACTATTATAATATATGAGTACGTTCTGTTATGAAGAAACAAAAAAACGCCATCTGTTGTCACTTGTTGGAACTACAATGAAAGTTCATTTGCGTTCACATGTGTGCTAAGCTAAAATAAATAAAAACGCCATAGATGGCGTATGGCGTATGGCGTAATATAGATTGTTATATATTAGAAATGCAATGTGAATTCATTTTCATCGATATTTCCATGGAAATTAGATACATAGTATATTTTTGTCTTATAAAAATGTAGCCTATGTCCTTTCTCAGGCTCTAGACTAACTGTGTACAAAATTTTATTACAATCGGTTCATTAGTTTTGGCGTGAAAGCGAGACAGACAGACAGAGATAATTTCGCATTTAATATAAAGTATATAATATTATAAAATGATAAAATAAATAAGTACATGAATATGAATAACATGAAACTTTCGAGTTACTTACATTTCATTTAGTTGCTGGTTTAATTGTTGTAACTCAGGTACACGTACCTACCTTTCGACACAAATCACAATTAGAATCTTTTTACTGAATGACAATTGTGAAAACTTGTTTTTTTTTAATTTTTAATAAACACACATTTTCAACACAAACCTCACAGTCAAATAACATTTTTAAGAAATCAAAAAACGCACTTAATATAGTAATTAGAAACTCAGTATTAACTAATATCTAATAAACTGTTAAATGTACAAACTTTTAAATGTTAAAATAATAAAAATCTTCTAAGAAAACTATAAATATACTGGCGCAAACAAAAATAATATGTTACAGTGCTCATCACATGAAAAAATGGCCTCCCAAAATACAAAACACTTCTGTAATGTTAACAAATATAAACCGTACTAAACAAAAATGCATTATGTGCATATGTGATTAATTAGATTTCCGTCTATTATTTTTACTCCGATTATAGGCAACGAACATATCCGATTACTTCCGAAGGCGCCATTACGCCGGCGCTCGGCTAAGCTCGGAAACCCTGCCGCAGGACCTGGCCAAGTAAATCGCACACGCACACACGTTTGCGAACAGTGTACGAATACGAAAATCTTAACTCACACATATAGGCGGGGTCTGCGAGACATCGAGTGCCTGTAACCACAGATATGTAGTATAATATTGGTGCGTACCTTCGCGCGGCGCGCCTAGTTACCACTTACCGACTTATGTTTATGTAGTTTTGCAAATCAATTGGTGCTATTTTATAAATGTAGGCGTTAATGTGTATTCATATTTTTACTATTAATAATAATTAAAGTCATCTAAAACGTACGAAAGTTAAATTAAAATATGTGTATAGCAAGTATTTATCATTAGGTAAGCAGTGCTTTTATGCCTTTATGGTACGCACGTCCATGGTATTTTTCTATAACTTTGTAGCTTTCAAATTATGAGTTTAAAAAGGCTTTAAATACGGTAAATTACGGAATCTCCGTAGGGAAGGCCCTTAAAATTAAATGAAGATTTTGACATAAGCCCCAGACATTACCTGTCAAACTCTTCATTATATTGAGGTTCAATCATCATTATATATTATGTCTGAGTGGGGACAAGATTACATTAACAAAGTAATTTTCTTTTTAATTAACAGATAATATAGTATATTTATTTCCGATCCTAATTGCTTCGTCAAACATGTGGATTAGCAATTACTTCTTGTATTAATCCCCGCTCACTCGCCTGATATGAAATATCATTCCGTAGGTGTTTTTATCCAACGACTAATCTTCAGATTATTACGAGTATAATATAAAAAACTTGGAAAAATATATTGAAGATATTTTGGGTATAGCTCTCGTTCGTAACGCTTAGATTGAAAAATGTTTACTAATTACTATTAAAAATATCTTTTGTGTAGATAACTTATTTAGTATTGAAATAAAGAATTACTGCCTTTGGGTAGAGCTAGGTGACGTCCGTAACTCCGTTGTGACTTGTGCCAATACTCGTTTACCGCGCGGGAACCATTAATTTTTCCGGGATACGCAGTGCCTCCGTTTTAAAATTCAGCAAAATTGGTTCAGTGGTTTGGGCGTGAGGAGGTAACAAACAGGACAGACAGAAAGACAGAAACACTTTCGCATTTATAATATTAGTATTGAAGTATGGATGCCTTTGTGAAACAGGCTCACAGTGTAACATTTTGTTGTAGCACAGGTTGTAGTAGATAGCTCGGTCTAGCGCATCACTAAAAGCTATTGAACGAATAGGTCGTAAGCTTGTCTTTCATAGCTCTAATAAAAGATCTTTGTGCTCTCAAATTGTGTAGTTTTATTTTTATTTAAACATGAAAGTTCAATCATTTTACACCTATAGTTACAGAGCTTGTACCTTAGAAGTCTTATATATTAACTATCATGTATAAGGCTGTGTTGGAGACATTTTATACGAAGCCGTGAGTCAAGACTCAAGATATAGTTTTAAGTTTCTTAGCATTGTTTTAAGCCGAGATGCTCTCTTTAATATTAGTCAGTATGCACAGCGATTTCGCTGGTCAAAGATGATGGACCGAAGGCATTTAGCCATCCAAAGATAGCTTAGTGACCTGACCTAATAGCTTTTGTTGGCAAGGCTAAATATTCATACAAAGTTCTATACCGCATTCGGTTGAGTGCTGATGATGATTAATGCCTTATCGATGGCGGCATTGCGTGACAACGAAACATTTCACCAAGCCTAATCCATTCCACCCTTACGTGCTCCAACAGTTGTTTTATAGTTGCCAAAAGATAAAGTATCACTTCAACAGTCCCCTGGGGTATGATTCTCATCTTTTGAATATCGTTGGATCGTAGCCTCTCGTATTTCCAAAATCCGATCCTATGGCCTCGGTCGGTCGGTGCTGATTAGGTATTATGGAGCCTTTTGTGTGTAGGGCTCCGTCTCTCTCTCTGCGATCTCTGAGACATTATAGACATATCTGCGGTGGGAGCTCCCTGATTCCCTGCGGAATGCGGAAAGACATTTCAATGACAAAAAATGCAATTTTACTCGAGCGCGCACGCGAACTCGTGGGATAGCAGCGACATTCGAAGAATGAGAATCGGGACCATGTATCCAATTTGTCAGGCGCAATAAAAGTTACTAAGTAAATTATCGTTTGAGCCTAGATAACTGGTACACTTCAAGTATAGCTCTAATGTAATCCAAAGGCTACCATTAGAGTCTAGATTAGTTTATAATAAACTAGCTGTTGCCCACGACTTCGTCCGTGTGGACTTCAGTTTAGAGCTTACATAGTTAAATAGAGATATTACCTCTAATATGCAGATAGAGGATGTAGAGGGTCTGTCTAAGTGTTTAATTTATTATGTCTTAGTCATTTATAAAGACAGAATTTCAATATCAATTTACGGTGAGTGCTATTAACAAACTATAATATTATCAAAACCAGCACGTCCATAATCCATCAATAAGTGTTACAACAAACATAAATTAAAAAAAAAAGACGGGTTGCAGTCCGGGAGTGCCGGCAGAAGTGAAAACTTGATTATTAACGTTGTGCATTTTTTAACCCATTTTTTATGAAAATCGGTCATTAAAAAATCGATTTTTTTAATTAATCGAAACCCTTACAATCAATTCGAGTTCCGAGTTCGAGTTCGAGTTCGACACAAAACACTACTCTCCAACGGTCTTACGGTTTTTCCAAGGTTTTTCGATAAGCACGAGAATCTGACGCGAGCTTCACAGTTTTTATCCATCCCACAAAAGTGCTCAACGCCGCTAAAGAAGTTTTCACTTCAAAAAAACTAAATTGTAAGAAGAATCAAAAATACATAATTTCAGTAAGTATAGCAACTTCTTACAAAGAAAAGTAATTTACATAATAAACTTGAAGAAAAACTTTTTTGACGCTGGAAAACTTTGTGATTTTTTAGATAGAGAACAACTGTAACTATATTATTTTGTTTCTACGAGTATTTCATATTATAAAGCCTAAGGGAGATCGCACACGTCACACTTTTTGTGTGATCGAGTCTGCGGCTTACATACAATCTGCATGGCGCGCGCCATCAGTTTGTATGTAAGCCGCAGACTCGATCACACAAAAAGTGTGACGTGTGCGATCTCCCTAAAAGAGGCTTTAACAGATAAGAAAGTCATAAGTAAAAAAGTTTAGGTTTTTTATTATTTTGCTTAGTTTAGTTGGTTTTTATTGCAGTAAAAATATACACCTGGATAATAATATAGGAACGGTTCTTGCGTGAAATACAACTTCTAGGCGAACAAAGATGCGCTAAACGTAATATTACCCAAAAAATAAAAAAATCCGCCAAGTGTGAGTTGGACAGAGCGAAAGTTAGCTAGAATTGTGTTTTTTGTATGGGAAAATATTTATTTTATTTTATTTTTAGTATGATAGTCCGGGTTCCCTAGAACATTTTTTTTATTACTATCAAGTAAATTTTTCGTGAGTAGCTTCATTAAGATGAACAACAATTTCTTCTGCAAAAATGTTCGAAAGCTACCCTATAAATACATACTTATTTTGATTTTGCATACAACTTGACACTCATTAAATATCTCAATTCTCTTTGCAGCGAAGCCCACAGCTAAGCATAATTTTATATTAAACTTGACTCTCCTTTTTTTTACATTTATGTTTTAAGGATAGACATTTCAAAATGAAACTTGTCATAAAACTCTTTGTTTGCGCGTGATGTATCACCGAGTCCCATATTGAAATTCGGATATCAATCATACAAGCTAATAAATATTTTTACTTGAAAACGAGGAAGACACGTAAACATGTCGAATTATTAAAATATTTTATTATATTTAATAACTAATGTTACGAAACATACAGATTTTTTTTCTAATTATTATAAAGGATAATAAACCTAACAAATTCAAATCTAAAATTAAGCTATTTTTGTATAATATCATTTTTTGTGCGTTATGTCAAAACCCATAATACATTTTTTATATCTTCATTCTTCAGTCACAAAGTGGATTTGTCAATACCCTGGACATTTTTAGCTTTCGTTAATTTCGCTTAAATTACAGCTAAGAATCCAAAATTGGCTATAAGTTCTGGCTACTGATTTTCATATCAAAAAACCTTTTTATTGTGAAATGAACCCAGTACCTTCAAGATATTTATATTGTATTATACATAAATTGGACATTCTTGCTCAAGAATTTCGTATAAGGAGTTTTATTACTTTTGTTGTTGAAAAGTAAACGTTTTTTGCATGAAAAAAGATAAGGAGCAGAATGTAAAGAATATTGACATGCTCTCGACAGTAGAGAGGCCTACTTTCGTAACCTAAATGCCTACTATAATGGATATTGCTAGTAATGAAGGCAAAATAATATTTTAGGCAAAGATAAAGTGCTTAGAAGACTGATATTTAATACTTTTTATTGGGTAAAACAGAACAATGCAAAACGTGTAACATCTTCAAACTTGAAAAGATGACCGATTGTATAAAACTTCGTGTTTTTATGTTTTTTAGCTTTAACAAGGTATGAGTTCAATAACTGCGTGGGATTTAGGTATATAGGCGAGTTTGGTACCATTTTCGATTGAATCGAATGTTTAAATGCCAGTTTTTGAATAATATTTAGATAAAATATAGTAAAAATAAAATAAAATAAAAAATTTAGAATATATGATTTTCAACCAACGAAAACGCTGTTGACAGGGCTTAATTAATATAAGGAGGCTGATAGCCGCATTATTCTGCATGCCAAAGACATGGTGATGAATGGAGCAATAAACATACTACATACTAGACGTACCGCGCGGCTTCGTCCGCGTAAATCTGAAATTTCACGGAAACCGTATATTTTTCACAAATTAATAACCCATATCACACGTAGTCTACTATATATTCGTGTCAAATAACATATAAATTGCTCCAGTAGTCTGTGAGATGTTAGCCCTTTCAAATAATTTTCCCCGTTTTTTTACATTTTCCTCTGTATCTTTGCTCTTATTGGCCTTAGCGTGATAAAATATAACTTATAGCCTTCCTCGATAAATAGGCTATCAAACACTGAAAGATTTTTTCAAATCGGACCAGTAGTTCTTGAGATTAGCGCGTTCAAACAAACAAACAAATAAACTCTTCAGCTTTATTTTCACATATTCCTCTGTATCTTTGCTCCTATTGGTCTTAGCGTGATAAATATAGGCTATAGCCTTCCTCGATAAATAGGCTATCAAACACTGAAAGATTCTTTTAAATCGGATGAGTAGCTTCTGAGATTAGCGCGTTCAAAAAAACAAACTCTACAGCTTCATAATATTACTAGACGTTCCGTGCTGCTTCGCCCGCGTAAATTAGATATTTCACAGACAAATTAGTCCACAATAAATAGCCAATGATTCTTCACGTTTCTACTTTTTATCTGTGCCAAATAACAGAAAAATTGCTGAAAAAATCGTGAAATAAGCCCTTTCAAATAATTTTCTCCGTTTTTTCACATTTTCCTCTATTTCTTCGCTTATACTAGTCTTAGCGTAATAAAATTTTGCCTATAGCCTTCCTCAATAAATGGGCTATCTAACACTGAAAGAATTTTTCAAATCGGACCAGTAATTACTGACTCATACTAAGATAATCGCGTTTAAATAATGTTTCTTCTTCTTCTTCTTTTTACGTTGTTTAACATCTTTATCGTGCAAATATGAGTCCTAAAATGAATTTAGCATTCTTAAGTCATCCGAATATGGTACCGAACTTGGAATAGTACCATAATTAATGCCTCTATACAGATTGAGACTCTATTTTCCTCCAGAGCAGAAGCTGCTAAAATTAAAAAAAACGAACATCAAAAATCGCGGTGGCTCCACAACTTTAATCCATCCTTGGACCATAAGTACCAATCCTACCAAAGGAAATCTTTGGTTCATTAATAGCCGTATAATTCACCGTACACACGCAACTATGAGGCTGAAGAAAGTATTTAAATGACAATTATATTAATTACTAGCGACCCGCCTCGGCGTCGCACGGGTATAAAATATATAGCCACTGAAAAAATTAAAAAATCGATAGCATATGATCCTTCACGTGGTCTACTTCTTATCTGTGCCAAATAACATAAAAATTGCTCCAGTAGTTCGCGAGATAAGCCCTTTCAAATAATTTTCCCCGTTTTTTCCACATTCTCCTATTAGTCTTAGCGTGATAAAATATAGCCTAATAGCCTTCCTCAATTAATGGGCTATCTAACACTGAAAGAATTTTTCAAGTCGGACCAGTAGTTCCTGAGATTAGCGCGTTCAAGTTTGCTCTTTCAAATAATTTTCCCCGTTTTTTCACATTTTCTTCTATTTCTTCGCTCCTATTAGTCTTAGCGTGATAAAATGTAGCCTATAGCCTTCCTCGATAAATGGGCTATCTAACACTGAAAGAATCATCAAAATCCTTTGCGTAGTTTGAAAGATTAAAGGGAACAAAGGGACATGAGGGAAAAAAGCGACTTTGTTTTATAATATGTACAGATTGCGACAAACGAAGATTTAGTTTTATGACTTTTATGTAAGTACCTAAATTCACGGAAAATACATAATAATTCCATTAGCATTTTATAATATTAAATTATTTTCCAATTTTGTTGTCTGCTCACAATTTCTTACGGCGAAAAATTTTCAAAGAATGATGGATAACTTTGTTAACCTAATTGGCTCGTTACATACAAACTTTTTCTTGAATCATAAAAGTCGTATTACACCTTATAACTTATTGTAATACATTATAAATATTTTATACAGCAGAGAGATATATTATACAGCAGGGGTCACCAATTAGTTTCGCTCAGGGGCAATTTTTTAACTGAAATGACTTTCGCGGTCCACACATTTTATAAAAAAACAAAGTGTGTCAGCTCCGATGCACGACTGGAGTTTACTCCTTAAGTACGAGTATCTAACCATACGCAAAAAGAGTTTATTCAACTGAAAACGGATTCATATCATATGAAATCAGATGTTCCGGCAATATTATCTACACCCCTTTCTGCCATAGTTATTTCAAAATACTTTTAGTTCACTTTAGCCAGTATAATGATAAAAATTATAACTTCACAATAACAATATTAATTATTGATATTTATAACAAAAATAGCAATATAAATACATCGGCACTGATAGAAACAAACAAGCCCAATAACATATAGTATATAGGTATAGTCGCCTATACAGCATACCATATATACGTCTTAATCATAAAGTTAATATACCTATCGGAATATAATATTAAATAATAATAAAATTATATAATTATATAATAATATAATATAATATCCCGATAGGTATATTACCTTTATGGTCTTAATACACTCACAGCCAAATTAGAAAGTTGCGCACTAAAGGTGCGCACCAAAAACGTGACACATTTTCGTTACTTGTTAGTAGGTTTTACCCCTCGGATTTTTCTCATACCGGGCGCCTTATATATATAAAAATCGATTCTTAAGGAGTAAACTGCAAATACGAAAATTACAAAGGTATTTATTTACATACTATGAGAAAAGTGACCATTTTTAGGGTTCCGTACCCAAAGGGTAAAAACGGGACCATATTACTTTGTTGTCTGTCCGTCAGTCCGTCTGTCTGTCACCAGGCTGTAACTCGAGAACGGTAATAGCTAGAGAGTTGAAATTTTAACAGAATATGTATATCTATTGCCGCTATAGCAAAAATACTAAAAACAAAATAAAATTAATATTTAAGGGGGGCTCCCATACAACAAACGTGATTTTTTTGGCCTTTTTTGCTCTATATCAATAATGGCAACAGTTAGGTACTTGAATTTTTCACAAAATCCTTAGTTATATGTGTACTTTGATATTTAATAATAAAATTAAAACAAATTAAAAAATTAAGGGGGGCTCCCATACAAAAAATACAATTTTTGGCCTAATTTTGCTCTATAATGGTACGGAACCCTTCGTGCGCGAGTCCGACTCGCACTTGGCCGATTATTGTAGCTAATTATCTCTGTGAAGTACGAGGGCTGCCTTTTAAGTTGTGTCGTTTGTAAATTTCCCGCGATCATTGAAAAAAAAACCATATGGGATTTTAATCTCCTTGTAATTGGATTTCAAAAACAAAATATTAGCGTATCGAGGAGATCACTTCTGTGTTTAGTGATGCAGTACCATGTCTTAGGATTATAGAACACTTGTATTTAGAAGTTTAAAGTGAAAACCCTAGGCTCGGTTACCAGCTATGTGAAGGTCGTCCAAAAACCGCCATAACGCAAGAGAATATCGAAGCCGTTCGGCAGCTTATCCTCGAAGACAGTCATGTGATATACCGTGAAATAGAGGCATCCGTGGGCATTTCAGGGATCACTGTCTAAAAAATCCTGCACGAAAAACTTGGAGTAAAAATGTTAATTTCTCGTTAGATACCTAATTGCTTAGAGACGTCCAAAAAACAGCCCGTGTTAGTTTTTGTCGCAAAACTCTGCAATGATTCAACCGAGGAGAGTCAAAGCACGTTTATAAATTGGTCAATAGTGACGGGTCTTGGATATATGCTTATGATCTAAAATGTAAGCAGCAGTCAACTGTCTGGGTATTCTAGAATGAGGCAAAATCAACAAAAGTCATGGGCTTACTGAGCACTTCAAAAGAAAAATCGGCCAAGTGCGAGTCGGACTCGCGCACGGAGGATTCCGTACCGTTATAGAGCAAAAATAGGCCAAAAATTGTGTTTTTTATATGGGAGCCCCCCTTAAATTTTTATTTTGTTTTATTATTATTCTTAAATATTGAAGTAGACATTAAGGCCTTTGTGAAAATATCAAGTGCCTACCTGTTGCTATTATTGATATCGAGCAAAAAAGGCCAAAAAAATCACGTTTGTTGTATGGGAGCCCCCTTTAAATATTAATTTTATTTTGTTTTTAGTATTTGTTGTTATAGCAGCAACCAATATACACAATCTGTGAAAATTTCAAAACTCTATCTATAGCGGTTCTTGAGATACAGCCTGGAGACAGACAGACGGACAGACAGACGGACAGACAGACGGACAGACAACGAAGTCTCATGAATAGGGTCCCGTTTTCACCCTTTGGGTACGGAACCCTAAAAAAGACGGGTTGCACTCCGGGAGTGCCGGCAGAAGTGAAAACTTAATTCTTAACGTTGTGCATTTTTTTAAACCCATTTTTTATGAAAATCGATTATAAAAAAAAAACGATTTTTTAAATTAATCGAAACCCTTACAATCGATAAAATTTTTAATAACCCATTTTTTATGAAAATCGATTATAAAAAAAACGATTTTTTTAATTAATTGAAACCCTTACAATCGATAAAATTTTTAATAACCCATTTTTTATGAAAATCGATTTTTAAAAAATCGTTTTTTTTAATTAATCGAAACCCTTACAATCAATTCGAGTTCGAGTTCGAGTTCGAGTTCGATTTCGAGTTCGAGTTAGACACAAAACACTACTCTCCAACCGTCTTACGGTTTTTCCAAGGTTTTTCGATCAGCACGAGAATCTGACGCGAGTTTCACAGTTTTTACCCATCCCACAAAAGTGCTCAACGCCGCTAAAGAAGTTTTCACTTCAAAAATGTTTGCCTCCATTGTGGCAAAGGGTGGTCACATAGTCACTATTGTACTAGAAGATTGTAAAACGGTTACTGCGGACTGGTATACCAAAGCTTGTTTGCCATGAGCCATCACCGAATTTCTAAAAAACAATTCAAGGCGTCGAATGATCCTGACCCTGACAATGCAACATGCATTATCGCACGCACATCGCCGGTCAAACAAAGATGTATTTGTGAACCCAAAACGTTGAAATTTTAGATTCATTTGTCTAAAGCCCTGACTTGAGCCCTAAGGATTTTACTCGTATTACGTTCCACAAAATTAAGCAAAGTTTTCGTGGTCAACGTTTCAGCTCACCTGAAGAAACTGTTTACGTGTACAAATCGGCCATTTTGACTACCCCACTTCGGAGTGAAATAAATGTTTTAAAAACTGGTTTGAACGCATGCAAAAGCATATTAAATATCGCAGAGAATTCTTAAAAACACAATAAATGGTGATAATCTATTAGATTGTAAGTATTTATTTCAAACGACACGACTTAAAAGGCAGCCCTCGTATGGAGTGAAATTGGTGCAAGCTATGGACATTAAATCCTGAAGATGTTCATCAGTAAGTCTAGGCCAAAATTTATTTTTAGCGGATGCGGACTGCGGTCCGCCATTTGGTGACCCCTGTAATACAGTATACTAGAAAACTCGTTTATCGCGCGGGAACCGTACATTTTTCCGGGATAAAACCTATGTCCTTTTCCGGGACTCAAAGTACCTAATTTAAGCAAAATCTGTTCAGCAGTTTAGGCGTGAAGAGGTGACAGACAGACAGACGGACAGACATGGAAGTATTATAAATATTAGTAATATATGGTCCCGTTCTTGCCTTTGGGCCTTAAAAGGTCACTTAAATGGATGAAATAGTTTTAAAAAATATATCAGAAATATTAATTTGGAATCGTGTGTTTCGAAAAGTTTATTATTTTTATTTTATTTATAAACGTGGAATTTTTATTAAAATACGTTTTGTGTTTTTGTATCGGATTCAGAGCAAGGAATAATAAATTTATTAAAGCTTTTGAAAGCGCCATTAATATAATTTTAAAATGTAAGTACTTATGTCTATAATATTAATATAGACTAGCGACCCGCCCCGGCGTCGCACGGGTATAAAATATAATATAGCCACTGAAAAAATGATTAAAATCGATAGCCTATGATCCTTCACGTGGTCTACTTCTTATCTGTGCCAAATAACACAAAAATTGCTCCAGTAGTTCGCGAGTAAACCCTTTCGAATAATTTCCCACGTTTTTCCACATTCTCCTATTAGTCTTAGCGTGATAAAATATAGCTTATAGCCTTCCTTAATAAATGGGCTATCCAACACTAAAAGAATTTTTCAAATCGGACCAGTAGTTCCTGAGATTAGCGCGTTCAAGTTAGCCCTTTCAAATAATTTTCCCCGTTTTTTCCACATTTTCCTCTATTTCTTCGCTCCTATTAGTCTTAGCGTGATAAAATATAGCCTATAACCATCCTCGATAAATGGGCTATCTAACACTGAAAGAATCATCAAAATCCGTTGCGTAGTTTTAAAGATTAAAGGGAACAAAGGGAGATGAGGGAAAAAAAGTGACTTTGTTTTATAATAAGTATAGAATACTAACTGAGCTTTTTGGATTGGATGTAGATAATGTATGTTACTTTATTATTAAACATTTATAGCCATTAATTATTATAAATATAATGATATTATTTCATTACATACGTCCTATCTACACTTATTATAAAACAAAGTCGCTTTTTTCCCTCATGTCCCTTTGTTCCCTTTCATCTTTAAAACTACGCAACGGATTTGATGATTGTTTCAGTGTAATATAGCCCATTTATCGAGGAAGGTTATAGGCTATATTTAATCACGCTAAGAATAATAGGAGCGTGGAAATAGAGGAAAATGTGGAAAAAACGGGGGGAATTATATGAAAGGGCTTATTTGAACGTGCTAATCTCAGGAACTACTGGTCCGATTTGAAAAATTATTTCAGTGTTAAATATCCCATTTATCGAGAAAGGCTATAGGCTATATTTAATTACACTAAAACTAATAGGAGCGAAGAAATAGAGGAAATTGTGGAAAAAACGGGGAAAATTATTTGAAAGGGCTAACTTGAACGCGCTAATCTCAGGAACGACTGGTTCGATTTGAAAAATTATTTCATTGTTAGATAGCCCATTTATTGAGGAAGGCTATAGGCTTTATTTTATTACGCTAAGACTAATAGGAGTATGTGGATAAAACGTTGGAAATTATTTGAAACGGGGGAAAATTATCTCGCGAACTACTGGAGCAATTTTTATGTTATTTGGCACAGATAAGAAGTAGATCATAGGCTATTGATTTTAATCATTTTTTCATTGGGTATATATTTTATACCCGTGCGACGCCGGGGCATGTCGCTAGTATGTTATAAGAAAACTTACCCACTCGTCATACGAAATCTTCGCTTGTTTATTGTGTATGCAAAATGATCCTTACCTGAAATGAAATAATGAGTAATTACTAATTAGTAATTTATGATACAATATTATGTCTTTTGTCTTTATAACCAGTACAGTACTTGGAACAAGAATTCTTTTTCCGAAATACTTTTAAGTTCTTTTTATGCGTATTGTATTTCTTTATTACTAAGTATACTAATTTATTATTATTAAATACTATATTTAAGAGCCGAAAAAAAAAATTAAAAATTGATCTACAAATACAAATTCAAAAACAATGACGACCTCTGTGGCTCAATGGTTAAGAGTGTGTGGCAGCTCAAGCCGGTGGTCGCGGGTTCGAATCCCGCCGACGGAACAAAAAGTTTTTCAATGTTCCTAGGTCATGGATGTATATTAAATATGTGTATGATATAATAAAAATCTTAAATATATGTATAGTATAAAAGTATTAAATATATTTCCGTTGTCTGGTACCTGTAACACAAGTCCTTCAGGTACTTAGCACGGGGCCAGACTGACGTGCTGTGAAGCGTCCATAGATATTATATATTATTATTATTATAATCACTGAATATACAAAAATAATATCGATATGAAATCTCTTTGGAAGTTAGTTACTATAGTACTACGTACCAATAGTGTATGTGGCGCCATCTATCTGGAACGTAGCGCTCTTACACTTCTTGAAAAGCTTCCCGCTGACGATCTGTCTGGTGATGCTGCCATGTGTGGCGGGGTTCGAGGCGATTTCGCCGCTCGCCGTGGCGCTAGTGTCGAACCGACGACGCAACTCCTCGAACGACGGCTCGCTCGACTCGTCCGGCGTTCGAGCCCGTAGCCGCCGCACTTGCCCGTATATCCCTGACTTGCCCTCAATCAGTTTCCTGTCCATTTTGCCACCTTCAGTTCATCGTTCTAAGACAACACTGACTGTCACTGTGTTCACTGACACGTTCTTTAACCGCACAACACGCACTAAACTGTCACTTTTATAACGATGAAAATAATATTATATAGTTTATCTCCACTCGGGCTAGCTTGTCGCTAGCGGTCATTGACTTCCTGTCAAAAACTTGTCATTTTCCATATAAAACCACGATTGACAATATCTGACACTTTATTGTCAATCGCGGTTTATATGGAAAATGACAAGTTTTTGACAGGGAGTCAATGACCGCTAGCGACAAGCTAGCCCGAGTCTGCCCGAGTGGAGTTTATAGTTAAAATAATATTTGATTTTAATAGAGCGATAAGAAATCATAATAACAATTTTGTTACGTTGGCTAAAAATAATAGCCGAAAAATCTACCAGTATGGAGTTATGGACCAAACACCAATGCGACAGCAATTTGATCCTGGATTAAATTATGGGAAGTTATGTTCACGGATTAATCGAAGTTCACCACGTCATTCCGACTTCACTTGACCTTGGTTCATCAGTTACGGGCTAATTTTACCAAGTTTATTTTCATTTATTTGTGTACGCAATATACCTCTCGTACGCAACGGAGATTACGTTTGATGTACGACTGCAGCTGACGTGATCCGCTCTTTGCTGATGAGCTGTTAACGAACGATTTCATTCATGTGAAGTCGTGAATGTAAATACAAGATGTAGGATGCTACTAGCATCGGTGCAGTTAAAATTTTCCTCATACCACCAGAATTCAGAACGTACATATCAACGGAATAGCCTTACATATTGTTTTCGATAGTATTCAGTATTAACCCATCCCCGCACGAGCACCGGTGACCGCGACAACAATAGAATACAATAGCATTTCCAAGAATCCCCGATCGAAGGATTCAGCCATATAAAATTAACGAAAAAAATTGTAAGTTTTAAATGTCGTATAGAGTTTCAGCTCATCCAACCATGTTATTCGAGACTGTATTCGCCCATAGGTTTTCGCCGCTGGCTCAGATCGGACTCGAAGACCGAGGCTACACCGGTAATCTTGCAGAGCGGGGGCGTAAATAAAACACACGAGAGTCGAGGAGAACATTGCTCCCGAAACGCACCTCGCTTACCTGGCTCGGGCGAATGCCATATAGTAAGCCGCTCCGATTCGCAAGTTTTCTGTCTCACTTTTGCTATCGGAGACGGCTACTTTTCCCCTATTTTCGCCATTTTCCGTGAGCCAGGTAATTAAAACGCGTTTCGGGAGATTATTTATTCATCGTTCCACAATATGTACCTTAATCTAAGTATCACCACTTATATTTTAACGTAATTATAGCTAAGTAAACATAAAAGTTAATAGAATTTACACATTTTTACACACAATTTTCCTAATATTTTCCAAACTACATATGTTACACAACTAATTTTTCCTGTATTTATTAGATAACTTATTAACTTATTAAATTAACTATATTTTATCTCTTAGGGAGCCACAGATTTAACGTAATTCACTTTTAAAGTCTGTTTGTAAAAACACTGATTTGCACTGAGTCTATTTCTCACATTTCACTTTAATTAGTTTATGTGCACTCACTATACGTTTTTCGGGAGCGAGGCCGCTGTCCTCAACATCCTCCCCCCGGCGCAGTAGCAAGGGTCTACGTAGCCTTCTCTGGTGACTGCGGGCTCGCCGGTCTCGCTGTTGGCTGCCTCGCTGAGCACGAGCTGGCTGAGCTCGTCGCGACTCGTTCCGGCGTCTGCGGGCTGTCTCGGCCCGCCGCTGACTGCCCTGCTGAGCACGAGCTGGTTGAGCCCGTTGCGACTCGTTCCGGCGACTGCGGGCTGTCTCGGCCCGCCGCTGACTGCCCTGCTGAGCACGAGCTGGTTGAGCCCGTCGCGACTCGTTCTGGCGACTGCGGGCTGTCTCGGCCCGCCGGCTCTTCTCCGGGCGCCGTCTGCTCTTCTCCTGGCGCCGTCTGCTGCTCCGGCGGCGATTCTTCTATCACCGCCAGCTTTGATGTTGGCCTGCGGAACACTCCGCTGCGCGTACGCACGTCCGCGCAACGCACTCGTCCGTCCGGGCCCGGGTAGACACGGTGTACGACTCCGCGCGGCCATGTATTATGCGGCAGCGCGGGGTCCACGACGATCACTAAGTCCCCCGGGGCCAGATTGCGGCCGCTCCTCGGTGCCCCGCAACGGGGCGTGAGCGTCGGCAGGTATTCCCTCACCCATCGCCTCCAGAACTCGTCCGCCAAGGCCTGCGCGACCCTCCACGTCTTCTTGTCGGCCTGCACGCACGGCCCGACGTATGGTTGTCCCGTGGATGACCCTATGAGAAAATGGTTAGGTGTGATCGCCTCTGGGTCGTCGGGGTCCACGGAAACGTGAACGAGCGGTCGAGCGTTCACGGAGTACTCCGCCTTGGTCATCAGGGTCTGGAGCACCTCTTCCTTCGGTGATTTCTCGTTCAGTGTGGCGAGTAGGGCGGTTTTCACTGACCTCACCAGTCTCTCCCAGGCACCCCCTTGGCTCGGCGCCCCTGGCGGAGTGAACTTCCATTTCATGCGGTGTGTGAGGCCCAGCTCGGTCATAGCCGGCATCCACTCGGCGTACGCCTGTCGCAGCTCGACGTCCGCGCCTCTGAAGTTCGTCCCATTGTCACTGTACATGACCGCCGGCCATCCCCGCCGTGCGGCCATTCTTCTCATTGCCATCAATGCTGAATCGGTCGACAGCGAGGCCACCAGTTCCAGGTGAACCGCTCGCGTCGTCAAACAGGTGAACAGCGCTCCCCATCTCTTCTCATGACGTCGGCCGATGGTAACGATCATTGGGCCGAAACAATCGAGACCACAGTAGGAAAATGGTCTCTGGAACACCCCCAGGCGCTCCGGTGGCAGGTCTCCAGGTTGCGGGATTCTCGGGCGCGCCCTCCTCATCCGACAGAAGGCGCAGTTGTGGATGATGCTCCGCACCGTCAGCCGTAGCTTCAGGATCCAGAATTTCTGTCTTAGATCGTTCACAACTCTCTCGCGGCTCCCATGCCCGGCTCTGGCATGCTCCCTGGCCACCAGCAGTCTCGTGAAGGGGTGTCTTCCGTCCAGGATAATTGGGTTCTTCATTTCATCCGGCACCTGCGCTGCTCTGATCCTCCCGTCCAGCGTGAGCAGGCCGTCCCTGTACACCGGGTTGAGCCGGTACAAGGAGCTCCATCTTGGCGCCGTCCCTCCATTTTTCATCTTCTCTATTTCCCGTGCGAAGCTATCGTGTTGTGATTTTCGGTACCACAATATCTCCGCCTTCTCCAGGTGTCGCACGTCGAGACTGGCCCGGCGATCGCGACACTTCTCGATGAATAGTAGAACCATCGCCGTACATCTCACGAGGCGCTCGTACTTTGAAAAGCGACTCACCTCTGGCAGACAGTCCATGTCGCTCGCCTCCGTGGTCTGGAAGGCAACGTGCTCCTTTTGGTCCTCGGCTTGAACGGGACTCTCCGCGGGCCACTCGTTCACAGGCCTGCGCAGGAAGTCTGGTCCATTGAACCACGGATCTTCTTCGCTCTTGGTGACATAGCCCGTTCGGGTGGCCATGTCGGCGATATTATTCTTCGTGCTCACCCACCTCCATTGGTGTACGGATGTCAGCTCGGCGATCTCTCCCAATCGGTGGGCGACGTATGGTGTATATTTCCTGCTCCCGTTCTGTATCCACCACAGAACCACCTGAGCGTCGGTCCAGTAGAAAATCGCACCTGTCTTCCATCTGTGTTCCGCTGCGACGGCGTTCCCGAGCCTCGCTCCCACCAGAGCGGCTTGCAGCTCTAATCGTGGTATCGTCTGTGTCTTCAGTGGTGCCACCTTAGCCTTGGCTGCGGCCAGCATCACTCGAATTTCTCCATCTTCTTGCTCCAGCCTCCAGTAGACGGCCGCCGCGTACGCGTCTTTGCTCGCATCACAGAACACGTGCAGCTGCCGGTTTCTTGTGGGGCTCCCCCCGTTGTAGCTTCGGGGTAGCGCGAGGTGGCTGATGTGCTCCATGTCTCTCAGCCATCGAGTGAAGTCTTCAGCTGACTCCGCCGGCAGCGGCTCGTCCCAGTCCAGCTTCTGACGCCACAGACCTTGCAGGATGACTTTGGCGGTGATGGTGTAGCAGCTCAGTAGCCCCAGCGGATCGTAGATGCTCATCACCGTGCTAAGGGCCTCTCTCTTGGTAGGTGCGCGCTGCAGCTCTCGGACCTCTTTAGGGACTCTTGATAGAGATGTGTTAAATTTTAGCGTGTCCCCTCGAGAGTCCCACAGTATCCCCAGGGTCTTCTGTTCATCCTTGGTGACAGGCTGCGCCACATCATCAGCTAGGCGGTCCACTGGTAGCCCCGTCAGCGCTCGTCGGTCGTTGCTCGTCCATCCCCGCAAGTGGAATCCGCCCATCTTGTGCACCCGGTCCACTTGTTCCACGACCTGCTTGGCCTTCTCATGGTCTGGATAGCTGTCCACATAATCGTCCATGTAGTGGGCTTCGGTGATGGCGCGATAGGCTTCTGGGCACAATTCTGCGTGTTCTTCTGCATTTCGATTCCGTACTGAATGTGCCAGGTACGGTGAACACGATGCCCCAAATATCATGACCATCATCTTGTACTTAGAGGGCGGCTCCTCTCGGCCCTCTCTCCACAGGAACATCTGCGCCGGCTGGTCCTCTTTTCTGATCTTCACGCGTAGGAACATCTCTTCTATGTCTGCTTTCACTGCCACGGCTTCCTCCCTGAACCGGAACAATATCCTCGGCAGGGATGTCAGTAGATCGGGCCCCTCCAATAAGTGATCGTTGAGGCTCACGCCGTTCGTTTTGGCCGCCGCGTCGAAGACCAAGCGCAGCTTGCCCGGCTTGTTTGGGTTCTTGACCGGGAAGTGCGGCAGGTACCATGTGTTCTCGCTTCCGGCCTCCGTCCCGTCGCATTTCTCTGCATATCCTTTTCGTATGAGGTTTTCCATCTGCCCATGATACTGCGCCGCATCTAGGGGGTTTCTGTCGAGCTTGCGTTCTAAGTTCTTGAGCCTCCTCAGCGCGTTATTGTAGCTGAGGGGCAGTTTGACGCCATCCTTGCGCCACAGGAGTCCCACTTCGAATCGACCGTCTTCCGTTCTCTTGGCCGTTCTGCCAAACAGGTCGATGGCTCGCTGTTCCTCGTTGCTCAGCTTCGCCTTAGCCGCTATTCCCAAAGCGTCTATGTCGAAGTGTTTCTTCACCATTTCTTCCAGACGATCGTTTCTGGTTTCCACCGTGGATATATGCAGGATATTTTCGTTCTCGTCCTGCCTTATGATGCGCTTGGGGATGCTGCCATGTATCACCCATCCAAGCTTCGTCTTAGAGGCTGCGGGCTGGTTCCTCTTCCCGATTCTCAGCTCCCGAGACACGATGAGCTGCCAATTGTCCGTGCCGATGAGAAGTTGGGGTTTCTCGTTCTCGTAGCACATCTCTTCGTTCTTGAGATCGCGCAGGTGAGCGAGCTGCAGAAGGGATTCCGGAACGGATTGAGTTAAGAGATTCAACCCGTTCACAGTCCTCGCGGTGATGTCGTGTCTGGTACCGTCGCGACCTCGTACGCCCAGTTGTACGAGGCGGCTTCTCTCTTCCCTTCTCTCGGCGTTGATCCCGTGCATGCGCAGCATCTTCGGTGGACCATCTGCGCCGATAGCCTCAGCGACGTCTTCATCCAGCAGAGTCACCGTCGAGCCCTCGTCGAACAGCGCGAAGATGTCAGCTTCGCCCCGTGGCCCAACGACTTGAATTCTTCTCATCTTCAGTTTCACCGCGCGGTCGGAGGCAACCGATGCGGTGATTACGGCGTCCTCGATCGGTGGAGCGCCGTCGGACCTCTCCTCGTGTAGTAGTGGGTGGTGAGGCCGCTTGCATCCCTGGATACCACACTGCTTCGCTCTGCAGTTGTATCTTCTGTGTCGGCTCGATAGGCACAGGAAACACAGCCCTTCTTGCTTGACTGTGTCCCATCTCTTCTGCACACTCAGTTTCTTGAAAGCAGCGCAGCGAAACAGAGCGTGGCGGTCGGTGCACATCGGACACTTCGTTGGTTCTTCGCGCATTCTCTTCGGCGGGCTGTGGCTCGGTGTGCCTCGGCCCTCTTCTGCTATCGCGAAGACTGGTCTTCTCGTTCTAACTTCGTTCTTGTTGGGAGGTGGACGCGATGTTTCCTTTCTTGCAGCCGGAGCCGTGGTGAATCCGTAGCGCAGCGCTCTGTCCGCTTCTCTCATTAGGAATTCAGAGAGAAGGACGACATCGGGCTCGTTCCGGTAGCGCGATGTCTCTTCTGCGTAGTCGTACCATTTGCTCTTCTCGAATGGGCTGAGCTTCTCCAGGATGTCTCTCACAAGCAACGGATTGAAGAGATACCCGTGCTTTAACTTCTTCAGGATGGCCACCATGTTCTGAATCTTCACCGCGAATTGGTTGAGCTCTGCCGCCGTGCCTCCGAGCCTCGGAAGCTTCTTCAAATCTTCCATCATGCGGTCGACCATCACCTCGGGCCGGCCGAAGCATTGCTCCAGAGTCTTCATGATCTGTTCGGGTGGTGTTGCGATGCTCAGCAACGGCGCCACTGCTTCTCGAGCCTCCCCCCGTAGACAGCTTCTCAGGCGCGCCAGGTTCTCGATTGGCTTGAGCTTGTAAAATGCGGTGGTATCTTCCATGGCTGCTTTGAACGGCATCCATTCCAAAGGAGAGCCCGTGAATATGGGCAACTCCGTCTGATGGCGCGGCTGTCGTTGGTTCAACAGCTTGTCTAGGGTGTCGGCAAGCTGTTCCACCCCGTTGATCCCGGCTGCAGGCCGCTCGAACCTCGATCTCTGCGGCTCGCGTCTCTTTCCCGCAGGTGGCATGTCTTCTGGCTTCGGCGCGTCCCCTTCCTCCTCTGGCACGACCCGTTCCTCGGTCGTCTCTTCGTTGTCAGGACCATGTTCGCTTAGCCAGGCTCGGACCCGTTGCTCCACCTGTTCTGAAGGTTCGTCTTCGTCGGGGTTGCTGGTTTCCTCGGCGGTGGCGACATCAGCGATGAGCTTCTTCTTGATGAGTTCTGCTTCGATCTGCAGTTCCTTCTTACGGAGTGCGGCAAGTTTCTCTTCCGCCTCGTATCGCAGGCGCGCGACGACACTTGCTGTCGATCGACGCGACCCAATTGAAATAGCCTTCTCCCTGGCTACAGGTACTCCCGATGGCGCGGGTGTCTTGCTAGTGCCCGGCCTCGGTTTCAACACAGTTTGAAGCAGATCCGCCCTCCCCTCGGTCGGTGGCTGGCTGGTTGCGGCTGCAGACGGCGACCTGGGCGGATCCGAAAATATTTTCGGTTGCTGGTTCTCCTCGGCCCCGCTCTGACTCCTCGTGATGACCATCTTCTATATTGAATCTTCAATCTTCTATATTGAATCTTCAATCTTCTATTGAATGTTCAATCTTGTATGTTCAATGTTCAATCTTCTATGTTCAATGTTCAATCTTCTATGTTCAATGTTCAATCTTCAAGGAACTTCAGTAGGTTTTGTGACAAAAATCTACGAATCCTTGCTTCCCCTTGGTGGTGTAGACCTGTATCTTCGAGTCCAGTCGTCTCCGAGTCCAGTCTTCTTCGGGTCCGGTCTTCCCAAATTTTCTAAGTCCAGCTTGCTCTTGAAATTTTTCTAAGTGTCGTCTTGGCTCTTGAAATTCTTCTAAGTGTCGCCTTCAAATCCGGATCGCAAAAGACAAACTTCAAATCCGGATCGCAAGGACCAAATTCACTATTCGAGACTGTATTCGCCCATAGGTTTTCGCCGCTGGCTCAGATCGGACTCGAAGACCGAGGCTACACCGGTAATCTTGCAGAGCGGGGGCGTAAATAAAACACACGAGAGTCGAGGAGAACATTGCTCCCGAAACGCACCTCGCTTACCTGGCTCGGGCGAATGCCATATAGTAAGCCGCTCCGATTCGCAAGTTTTCTGTCTCACTTTTGCTATCGGAGACGGCTACTTTTCCCCTATTTTCGCCATTTTCCGTGAGCCAGGTAATTAAAACGCGTTTCGGGAGATTATTTATTCATCGTTCCACAATATGTACCTTAATCTAAGTATCACCACTTATATTTTAACGTAATTATAGCTAAGTAAACATAAAAGTTAATAGAATTTACACATTTTTACACACAATTTTCCTAATATTTTCCAAACTACATATGTTACACAACTAATTTTTCCTGTATTTATTAGATAACTTATTAACTTATTAAATTAACTATATTTTATCTCTTAGGGAGCCACAGATTTAACGTAATTCACTTTTAAAGTCTGTTTGTAAAAACACTGATTTGCACTGAGTCTATTTCTCACATTTCACTTTAATTAGTTTATGTGCACTCACTATACGTTTTTCGGGAGCGAGGCCGCTGTCCTCAACACATGTTATTTAGGCGATTTCAAATACACAGTGTCACATTTATGGTTAAAGTAAATTTACTTTAACCATAAAATATGTGACACTGTGTACAAGTAGCAGCATGTAGTTTCATCTTTGCTTTTTAAAAAATTGTTTCTAATTTCGTAGGTACTTTTGTAATAATAAAAAAAATCGGTTGTCTGTAAAGTCGGTTTACTGACGATAGTTGAACGTGACAACGTATGACGTTGTCACGTTCAACTATCCTTAACCCCTTAACCCTCGCTTCCGAATCTCTATAAATAGAAATAAACTTTTTCGACTATAACCTAAAGTTGTTTCAATGTATTTCTTTCAAATGATTGTCTAAAAATATTTATAATGAGTCAAATAAACTATTCGCAATACAAAACGCTACATACATTCGAACAAAGACGAAATCCAGTAAAATCTTCGAACAAAGCACAAGTCATACCTTGACACGTAGGAAATAGAGCACAATTTTAAATCGCCGAAATAATACTAATAGCAGAGTAGACAGAAATATAGACCGACCGACCGACTTAGAACTGATGTTGAAATTTTTAAATTTGACGTATTTTGACGAAAATCGTCGCTAGGGCTGTTAACTTGTTACCTACGAATTTAAAACTATGACATATTCGCTGGACGTGTTCCTCTTTGGTCGTATTGTTGTTTGTGTTTTGGCACATGCGAGTAAAATTGTCAGAATCCAATTTCGAAATCTTTATTTTAAATATTTAAAAATAAATTATATCAGCCAGCGCGAGGCACATTCAGTTCATAATTCTAGTGAAACCCGACGAATTTGACAGATATTGAAGCCTGTCCGTTTCTTTGCAGTCGAACTACTGGTAGTTATGTCTATTGTGCTAATAGCTCACAGATTGTTTATTTATTTTTCATTCAGAGTGTGGTCAATGTATCAAAGTAACCAAACTAACCAAACTTCTTCATACAAAAGTATTCTCTAAGTCATCGAAATACGTAATATAATCGAAACAAAGAGCGCGGCCCAGGTGGGTTGAGTACGGTTGCTGAGAGGATAAATGGAACGCCTCAGAGCAGCTGTCAGCGAGGAAACGCCGCATGAACTGTCATGTTTTTCGGGCGCGCACCCCATATCGAATTATAAGACGTTATCACGTCAATAATATAATATTGTGTATTTCAAAACAAGCAATTACGACATTTTGCTCTATTTGAAATGTCCTCAGGGACATCCGGCCGGGCTATATTGGGTAAGACTATCTGATTATACCCGCCCCTGAATTTTCGTTCGCAAAAGGACGATGCCTTAGGCAGTGAATTTGCCGTATAACATCTACTAAAGATACACAACGTTACCTAATGTCATCACAATAATACTTCTTTAGTATTATTATAACGAAGACATAAGTAACATGATTTTATATTCTGGTAGCATTCTGCCTTTCATATGGGTCAATTTCCGCTGCACAACTGTGTAGATCGATTTGACTAAATAGCATTTCGACGAGACTGCAAGAAAATTTTGCTTAGATTGAAAGGTAACATGGCTACTGGCTTCCTCTTCCTGCGTGTAAAATGGGTTTCAAAGAGTTAAAAAATGAAAATACAAAGCAAAAAACATCGTGTTATCAGGCTAAAATAATTAAATTGTTATTCAGACGATTTCATAAAAAAAAACATGTATTACCTACTTTTATTTTATTCTAAAATTTTTATTCTAAAAGCTATCGCATGACTCTCGAATAACGTTAAAATGAAATGATTGAAATAATAACATAATGTTAGATTATAATTTATAACGTTTAATTTGTTGGACTAATTAACAGAAATTTAAAAATGATTTGTAGTAGGTAGTATGTATTATGTTATATATTAGGTTTCTTGGACTCAGTGGTAAAAGATAAAGATGTGCCAGCCATTAGACACCAACTAACTGGCGATTAACGAGTAAAAGGTGTCGACGAAATAATTGATGCTTACGGCATATTTCATACTCTGAAGTCTGAATCAAAAAAGATTAGCTTGGCCAAATCGGCAAAGGTGATCACATAGTCGACATGTTTACAAAAATCACATCTCTAAAATAATCAAACGATAATATTACTTGTATGAATGTACAATCATTATTATTGTATCAAAAATTATTTTATATTATAAATATATTATTATGAGTTTTAATACTATAACTTTATCAATATCGATACACTAAATAAAGCTCTACGTACTTATTGTGCTCTCAGCTACGTAGGTACTTCCTAAATGTTTACGTGACAACTGTACTACTGTGAAAAACAATAACCATAACATTAAACCGCATTGCTATTGTTTGCCATTTTCATAAACAGCAAATAAACAACACGTTATATTCGTCAAACAATAAATATAACAGAAAACAGAACACGTTTATTTATCTTACAACCAACATTGTTTGAACTAACTGTATGACCAGGAATCTGATCAGCTATGTCATAGAACATAATACATTACCAACGTATTCTACTATTGTTTCCATATTGTTTCTCACAGCTGTTTCCTATAGCTTAATATGATTGAAATGTGTGAGAAAATCTTTCTTATATCATCCAATAGTAAATAATAAGTACCTACTCCTTGTGGTTGCTAGCTATTTATCTGCCTTTTTCTGCTTTTAAAATGATTGATTTAATAATTAGGTACACCGTACAGATATTAACCAAAACTAAACAACAATAATTAAAAATAAGTACTTAAATAAAATTTTGAAATAAAATAAAAAAAAAAACTTAAGAGAAGCTATAATCTTTGTCGAACAGCGTTAGACGAAAACATAATTAACAAAAACGTCAATCTATTATAAACAATCAATTAGACTACAACAAAATATAAAAAAATACTACATCCTTTGATCCAAATTCATAAATTTCGCCTTTTAGGCTAAGTGGTAGGCACCTACAGGTACTGGCCAAAACTTGTTCGTCGTAAATTTTCCGTGTTTCCTTACAATATCTGGCACGAAAGGCTTGTATGTATTATCTTTTTATTTAGGTGAATTATAGGAATCGTTAAAGTGCCTATTTAAGCATAGCAGCAAGTTATACCAAAAAAAAATTACAGGTAATATTGTATGAACGGGTTTTGGTTTTTAACTACAGTACTTACTTTGATGAGAAACACAAAAGGTACCATCGAGGAAATTGATTCCTAGGCAGTTGACATACCAACGTCATTTGTTTGGAACTTGGATCATGTCAATTTAATGTTAATTCCATCCCTAGGAATCAACTTCTCTGATAGTACCTAGATCTACTACGAGGCTTCTTTCAATTACGGTAAAATGTTTCAACAGGATTTCTGCGAAGTCGCAAACGTCTTGGAGTAAGTCAAGTGATATATTTATATAGTCAAAGAAGCTGTATAAGATGCTCCTACAAACTGAACTTTGATGTTCAATATCCGGGCTTGTAACCCGAGCACGTCCCAATACATTGTTCCAATTTCAAAGGTCATCACAACTTGCACTTATTGCGAACTTAAAGTAGAATGGTCTATGCTGAACATCTTTTAGTTTTGAAATTATAAGGGTATTGTTAGCTATGAATCCAGATGCTGTCAGGTTTAAGTTTACATAAAGTTGGAATTAACTTTTCAGGTATTTTAATTGGAATTAATTGTTTATTTGCATTGAATAAACTTAGTGGTAGTCTAATAAGACTGGAGGTGCTTATGGACCAGCCCTTATGAGAACAAGGGCTATTTTCACAGCAAAATGTACAGTCGAAGGCAGATTCGGCCTTAACCTTAGTCGCCAGGAATAAGTAGGTACACTTTAAGGACTTATTCCTCGTCAAAATGTTCAAAATCCGGATCTGTCTTTTACTGTAAATCCCGTATGATTTAGCCCCAACAAATTCATGGACAAGATAAAAGCTAGAAATAGTGGAAAAATAAAACGCTACATTAAAATTAATTAGGCATATAATATATATCACTAGTAATATATATATATATATATATATATCACTAGTAATATATATATATATATATATATATATATATATATCACTAGTAATTAATGAGTTTGGCTACATTTGTTTCATAACAGCAGCTGGTATTTTTAATAAGCACGGGAACGTGAATTTTTAGCAACAAGCGTTGTTTTTCTCGCAGCGACAGATTTACGATGAAATGCTATTTGCAGTGTAAACTTCGTTTATTCCATATGCCGTGATTACGTTTATTGCGATAATTTTCACTATAATTAACTACGTCAATGATTCAGAAAAAATGATTTTTTTTTTCATCAAATTAACATCTTCACGGGCTAGATGAGGAATGTGTTAGCCAGCAAAAACTGTATGGTTATAATGAATAATAATTAATTAATAGCTGCAGCTTACATTCTAACAAAACTATTTTTTTTCACTATCAAAGCTAGCAGTGCTCTCCTACGTTGTATATCAGCAAACACTTCATGATATACTCAGTCACAAAGTCGTTTTGTAAAAAGTTATAAATTGTTTTGGTTCACGCAATATTTGTGTATTAAATGATTCAAATACGTGTGAACTATAATTATTTAGTTTAATCTTACTAAGCAATCATTGACATTAAACTAGATAACGCCCGCAACTACGTAGCGCCAAAATTCGTTTATCGCGCGGGAACCGTACTTTTTCCGTGATAAAAATATCATATGTCGTTTCGCGGGACTCGAAGTATACCAAATACCAAATTTCACCAAAATCGGTTCAGCAGTGGGCGTGAAGAGGTAACAGACGGACAAACAGACAAACGGACACACTTTATTAGTATGGGTGTCTTACAAGGTGTAGCGAGTAGCTCTACAACATGCTACGACGTAGACAAAAATAATCGTTATTTTTCGGCTTCAATGTGATATGATTTTCTTCGTATTCCTTAAAGACATCTTTCACACAAAGGACTATTATTGGCGCATATACTACGAATAGATTGATTTTATTTCACAACCACCAAAATTATATTTTATTGTATGAAGAACAGAAAGAAAACACTTTGATGATAAATATTTTAGAGTATATTTTTGGATAGATTCGTAAACTGTACAAATTATAATATCCAAAAATGTTATTTAAAAAAAATGAGGATTATAATATAATATAGAGTTGGCAGTAATATGCAGTATAAATTATTTACTATTTCGGTATCTTACCACAAAATTCTACACTGGATAACTATTTCTCATGAAATTTAAGATACTAGATGACGGCCGCAATTCCGTTGCGCCAAAATTCGTTTATCGCGCGGGAACCGTACATTTTGTCGGGATAAAAAGTATCTTATGTCCTTTCCCGGGACTCAAAGTATTCCCATAGCAAATTTTATCATAATCGGTTCAGTGATTTGAGCGTGAAGAGGTAACAGACACCTTCGCATTTATAACAATAATTAGTAAAGTACTGATGCCTCTAAATTATAGCCTTTACCTCAACTACGTGGAAGTAAACTAAGTTTTGTTGAACTTATCAGTTGATTATTCACTCGTAGATCAGTTAATTATGTTCCTTAAGTATTTCGTTGATCTGCCGATGTTCTAAGATTAAGCGAGGCGCGTTCGTTACGAAGACAGCGACCCATCCATCACTTACTTTGATAACTATCTACGAGTAACTTAGTCTGCCGAAACTAATTTACGAAAATGTTCTATGTAATTGGTACTAAATAATTTGAAGAACAAATTCCTTGTACAAATCAATACAAGTATATTATTATAAAATATGCGAATTATTGAAGTGAAAACTTCTTTAGCGGCGTTAAGCACTTTAATTGTGGGATGGGTAAAAACTGTGAAACTCGCGTCAGATTCTCGTGCTGATCGAAAAACCTTGGAAAAACCGTAAGACGGTTGGAGAGTAGTGTTGTAACATCGAAATTGATTAATCGAACAATCGATTGTTTCTTTTTTTTATCGATTTTCATAAAAAATGGGTTCAAAATTTAATCGATTGTAAGAGTTTCGATTAATTTAAAAAAATCAATTTTTTAATAATCGATTTTCATAAAAAATGGGTTAAAAAATGCACAACGTTAATAATCAAGTTTTCACTTCTGCCGGCACTCCCGGAGTGCAACCCGTCTTTTTTTTTCTGTCTGCCCACCTGTGCATCTGTCCATCTGTTTGTTATCTCTTCAATGTTTGTTAACTGTTCACAGCAGAACAAATTAAGATGAAATTTGATAAAGAGATACTTTGAGAGACGGAAAAGGATATAATATGATAGTTTTGTTGGGGAGAAATCATAAAGTTAATATACCTACTACCTAGCGGAATAGAGAAACAATAAAGGCCTGAGCAAGCGAGATGTCACTATCAGTAACACTGCGTGGTAAAAAGAGACGTGTAAATTGTGATACATGACAGCAGAACTCTTTTTTTGACGTCCAGTCGGCACTTATCGCCACGTTGACAATTTAATCTCATAGAAAGATGCTTGTGTAAATTTATACGTACGGTCTCGTACGGTACACATATTTTTACACACAGATGTAATTAATCAATTTCGGTTTCGTTTGACAGCTCGATATTGTTGCTCTATTCCGCTACATATATTAACTTTATGGGAGAAATGTAGGGTTACTGCATAATAAACGAATTTCGGTACAACGGAGTTGCGGGCGACATCTAGTATTTTTTGTGTACAATTATGTTGAAATCATAAAGCTTTAAATAACAACACTTTTGCTTTCAAAACGCTTTGATTACAGAAGTATTTTTCTCCATTTATGTTTTTGGCATTCGTATAAATTGGTTCAAAGTAAAATGTTGTTGTTTCGTAATACGGTAAAATTTTATGACTTGTAGCCTCTGGTTATTATTTTATTTTGATGTTAAAAATTAAGACACAGCGGTTCCGTACCCAAAGGGTAAAATCGTGACCATAGTATTACTGAGACTTCGATGTCTGTCCGTCTGTCCGTCCGTCTGTCTGTCTCCAGGCTGTATCTCAAGAACCGCTATAGCTAGACTTCTGAAATTTTCATAGGTTGTGTCATAATATCAGCTGTTGCCGCTTTAAGAGCCCGTACTATCTTTTCTACTGCTCTCTTCACACTCACGCCCGTCTTTCATATGCCAGGTGAAAAAGGACGATCGCCAAGTTAGCGGGCAGTTATAGGTATTCTGTTTTTTAAAGGGTTTTTTATATGAAAGTGGTAAAAAGTGATTCCAACATTGTATAGACGACTTTCTCAACAGTACATTTTGTATTTTTTTCATACCGTTAAGACGTCAATACAATCCATAAAAAGGTGATATTCTAAACCTTTTATAGTTCTTGCAATCTACGAGTGCGCGTCGCCCTTAGTCGTGTGAGTGACCATATCTATGCACGCGTACATGGCTCGCTCGCTACTGACTGCTCCGTCGGGTACGCACACTAACGAAAATGTCTATTCACATTTCCAACTACAAATAAAGGCTACGCGCGCTCGTAGATTGCAAGAACTATACAGCAAAAATCACAAAACTGTCGCGGGTTTGAGTTGGATTATTTAAAGATGCTTAAAAGAAAATAAAAAATCTAGCTGCAAACATTAGATTATAATTGAAATGATCTTACATGTTGTGCATTAAAACTTATAGAAATACTGTATTTTAACTGCTAAATCACGTCTGTTAAATGAGCGAAATCGGCAAAATTTCGTATACGGACTCTTAACAACAAATACTCAAATAAAATTAATATTTAAGGGGGCTCAAAAACACAATTTTTGGCCTATTTTTGCTCTATAACGGTACGGAACACCTCGTGCCAGAGTCCGACTTTCACTTGGCCGATTTTTTAAATTTTAATCAAAATTCTCTTAACAAAACTTATCCTGTCACTATTTTACATTATAGTGAACCAAAAACGTACTATTGTTCGATGCACAACACTAACGTTCGAGTCGTGTCTAAAGTTTTGAAAGATGATAATTTTCCGATTCTTGTCACTTCCATCAAGGTGACCTAAATTTCTCATTTCGTCTGTTCGGACCAAAAACGTTCTGGAATGGAAGCCGCGATTGAAATGGAAGGCGCGGTTTTTAATGAACCTAGTGACTGTTTCGATTCTAGTTTAATACATAGTAATTTCATTTCTTTAGCTATTTCGTTGTTTGAAAGTCTCGTGTTTAAGGTTCCTCTTCACGTTAGTTTAACTTAACTTATACTGTATTTTAATATTGACAATACTTGTATTATTTATAAGTTTTATACTATTAAACTATGAACCACTAAACTAAGGCTAATAACAATATTACATCACCAGATGCTGCCCGCAATTTCGCTGCACGGAATTTCACTTACAGCGCGGGGGAACCGTATTTTTATTTGGGATACAAAGTGTCTAAATAATTTTGTTCTTCCCCGAAAAATTACCTTCACATTAAATATTATTACGATTGGTTCAATAGTGTATATTAAAAAGAAATAAGACACTTTTTTTACAATGTTAGTATACTAACATTAAAAAAAAATTTTAAAATTGAGAATGAGATGCCACCGGGGTGTTTACCTAATCACGGCAAATCAGCGGCAAATCCTCGCACAGACACAAGTATAGGCATCGAAATGTCCAATTCGTAAGCAAGTAATCGATTTCTACGCCTTAAAATAATTCGTTGATACTAGAAAATGCAAAAATCAAATAATAAAATACATTAACAGGATATTAAACATTTTCATCATGAATTCAAAAAGGTTCTTCTAAATGGAAAGTACGTTCGGCTGGATCGCTCGGTGTGAAAATTATCGGAAAACGAACGAAGTTGTAAGGTAGTTCCTAAGTTCTTTTTCCAAGTTATTTTCGTTTGTCGCTCTTCAGTGAAAGGCTTTTTGTAAGCTTCGAGTTGAACTCGTTTAAACCGAGAATATTTGAGTTATAGTCTAGCGCTCTTTGGAGTATGTAGAGTGTAGGTGGTACTTCTTGGATTAATGATTACAATGTACCAGTAGTATCCATACTGTCCATTTTTTTATTTATTCATCATGGCCCATCGTGAAGAGGGGCCTTTAAACTAAACTAAAGAAAAACGCGCCACATGTCACGCCATGTCAGAGTTTAACGCCGGTGTTAAATTATGCAGATTCTTTTTGATCTCGTTACGCAGATTATGCAAACAAATATCACAAGCGTACTAGACTATAAGTTATCGTACTATTGCTACAGATAATAGCAAGGCCAGATGGGGTAACAGATTAACAACACTTCCAGACTAATATTATAAATGCGAAAACACGTGTCAGTCTGTCAGCCTGTTACTTCTTCACGCCGCTGCACTGATTATGCTGTTGGCATGGAGATACTGACATACTTTGAATCTCGAGAAAGGAAAAATGTACGGTTCCCGCACGATAAACAAATTTTTCGCAATGTAGTTGCGAGGGTCAACTAGTCTTTTACAAATTAAACAGCTCCAATTTCAGTTTTCAGTTACAAAACAAAGTGATAATAGTTACTTTAAAATGTGTATATTATTTCTCTTATATAAAATACACTGTAAAAGTGGCAGCTCTAAAAAACTTTTGAGTTCTATGTTTTTATGAAAAATGTCCTAAAGTTCTGAATTTAAAAAAGTAATAAGAGAAACTCTTTAAGCGCTGCTACTTTCACAGTGAACTCTGTATAAAAGGCACAATATGTACAGTTGTACAGTGTACACCCTGTATAATGATAATAATCTGTCTAGCCGTTTTCAGCTTCAGTAACTTGCTTACATTATGTTTAATTGGAAATAATTTTATTATAATTTACTCTTATAAATAACTGGCTATAATAATTTTTATTGGCAGTAAAGGTGTGAGAGCAGTAAGTATATCTACAGTTCGGGCCACTATTCACTGCTAAAAATAAATTTAAAACATCTTTTAGATTGCTTAATGAAAAAATATAAATAGTATGATGTAAATTCTCGTTTAAAAGAAAAACATTTAAGGAGACAAAAAATACAACATTTCGAATTTGTCAACCCTGAAAATGGAATCTACGTCTTGAAGAACCCTCTTTGCAACTACATATTAATATATTTTTTGACGACTTTATTCGTCCTTGTTTAGTTTTTAGGGGGAACCCAAAGGGTAAAAACGGGACCCTATTACTGAGACTTCAATGTCTGTCCGTCTGTCTCCAGGCTGTAACTCAAGAACGGTAATAGCCAGAGAGTTGAAACTTTCACAGAATATGTATATCTGTTGCCGCTATAACAACAAATACTAATAAGTACAAAAAACAAAATAATGTTAATATTTAAGAGGGACTCCCATACAAAAAACACATTTTTGTCAACTTTCGCACAATAACGGTACGGAACCCTTTGTGCGCGAGTCCGACTCGCACTTGGCCGATTTTATTATTATTACGAAACATTACTAAATTGTAAAATAGTTTTTTTCCGTTTTACAATTTCATAGATACTTAGAATTTGAAGTTCCAAAGGAATTAATAGGTATCGACTATCGAGTAACAAGTCTAGATTCAAAGAGTAATTCGGAAGAAACTTCGCTAAACATTTTTCTGACAAAATACTGACTTTTAAAGATTTTATTCCGTTTGTTTTTGCCTTTACAGATATTGAAAACAAAAAAGAGAGTTCTTATACGCATCATGTTTCTATCATGAAACGAATATGTTCATAGATTCGTATTTGTCGAATATTCAGTAAATGTAATCCTTATGGCCGGTTTACATTATTCCCGTGTATTCCAATGCCCATTTGCATTATTCCATTAGAAATAAAGCGCTGGATTAGATCACTGGATTGATGAATGATGGATAATGTAAGCCCGCTATTACAAAATATATTTTACAAAATATATCAAACAGATTTGTCTACTAATTTTTACTAGAGATCGCGTCGAAATTCGACCTTAAAAATTATCTTCTTCTTTTGGCTTCCCGTTTAAAGTATTGACTTTTTCAGATTTAATAAAAAAAAAACAACAATCCACTTTTAATTTGACAACATACGAGTACTTCAACCAAAATATCCACAGCCGAACATATAACCTCCTCCTTTTTGGAAGTCGGTTAATAAAAGAGTATAATTCGTATGTATAGGCTTGTCATTCAAAAAATGTGTGCACATTGTAGTGTGTTAAAAAAATGTATGGTAAAAGCATAATTTTAAAATCTAGACACGCGGCAGCGTGTCAAGCCAAGTTCCAGCATAACAAAATGGCGAGCAGCACCGTGTGTAATATTACACGAACCATTTGCAGGTACTTTTGACCCTCTCATAATTCAGAAACTATTTCACATAAACGTTTCAAATTTGGCTCATATAATGAGACTTGCGAGATAACTACATGTTCTAAATTTCATTTAAAGCACAACTCAAACGGTTATTAAGATATTAACGTCCGAAAATCTACATTTTTATCACTGACTGACTGACTGACCTATAGATCAAAATTCTAACCCACTTCCAGATGACCTAGAAGGCTGAAATTTGGAATCCAGCTCAGTAATTGTGTGAAAGCGTAGGGAAAAATCAGAAAACCAAAAAAAAATCGGTCAAGTGCGAGTCGGACAGAGCGAAACTAGGCAAAAATTGTGTTTTTTGTATGGAAACCTCCCTTATATATTTATTTTATTTTACTTTTATTATAAATTATGAAAATAAAAATATAATTAAAGATTTTGTAAAATTTTCAAGTATCTACCGGCTGCCATTATTGATTTTGAGCAAAAAAGGCCAAAAAATCACATTTATTGTATGGGAGCTCCCCGTAAATATTTATTTGTGAAGTGAAAAAACTTTAGGAAATTAATAGAAGGTGAGTTTATTAAGTATGTCTGTCTGTCTGTTACCTCTTCACGCCCAAATTGCTTGTACCGATTGTTCTTAAATTTGGTATGGAGATATAGTTTGAGTCCCGGGAATAGACATAGAATTCTTTTAATACGTCTGTCCGTCTGTCTGTCCGTCTGTCCGTCCGTCCGTCCGTCTGTCTGTCTGTTTGTTAGACAGCTATAATAATAGCTACTTTACTTCCGCACAATAAGCTGTACCCTATAGTTAATGGTTGGAATACACTTGTGTTATACCGTATTATTCCACTGCCTCCTGATGGTAGCTGCTTTTTCCATTCGCTTGAATTTTCTTTGTTTTATTCGTCTGATACTCAACAAGGCTTAGGGGCTATTTCCCCACATCCTGATTAGTTTCAGATAGGCTATCCACAATTTATCTGACAGATGAAGGATCTGTCAGTTAAGTTTCAGATAGGCTATCCACAATTTATCTGATAGATGAAGTATCTGCCAGATAAGTTGCGAAGTGGTAAAACAACACCTTAAGGTTGCGATTGAATATAGTCGAATATTATGTATGTTTGAACTGGGAAGATTAAGATGTCTACTGTCGACCCTTGCTCGGAAAGTTTTCTTTACAAAAAGTAATGATATCCCACCAAAAACATAAAATATGTAAAAATGGAAAGCCAAGTTCCATACAAACATTATTCTTGTCTATGGACTTCGCCGTAAAAAGCATGGAGATCTAAATGAGTGCCAGTTCCATGGAAAATCGAAATATGTATGTATAGGAACCAAATAACATTATGAACAAATAATAGAGTCTATTGCTTTGCTTTATTGAATATCTATAACAATAAAACAAACTTGGCTTTCCATTTTTACATATTTTATGTTTTTGGTGGGATAATATTAGCTCGATGCACTCCTTCACGGTTCACCATATAAACTATATTTATGCAAAATTTCATTCACCTACGTATCCGCATTTTTCGTCAAAAGGGATCCAAAGTTTTTCGCTCGCGTATTAATATTATAATATGGATTATTATAAAATTATGATGATGATTTAGACATACGTGTACGGTGTAAATATTTGAATGTTAAATGTCACAAAAACATTTAAAACCCACTCTTGTTTTACACAAAGCTTTGATCACGTAGCCACATGTCATAATTACCCTCGGTCCTCCCAAGGCGATGGTTACGCAAAAATAAAATATAAAATTAATTTTGTCCCTTGGGTTAGCCGGCGTGATTAAATTCCACTCCATCCGGGGTCCTCACAACGACGTTTTCTAAATTGAAACTCTGTGATGTAGATTTGTGAATTGATTAGAAATTGAATATTAAATAGAAGTTTATATATAGAATTTATTGCACTGGCGATTTGGGGTTAAATCGGTGAAAGTAAATTTTTTCTCGCTATTTTTATATTTTCAATTTTTAAATAGCATAAATCTTTATTAAGAACTTCATTCTTGCTAACAATTTACTGTGTAGCTGAAAAGTAAATTCAATAACACTTTAATGCAATCTCTATTGACATATTATAATTATAAATATTATATTTTACCCGCGACTGTGATCAAAATGTGATCGCAAATATAGAATAGGATAGGTCCAATAGTTACGAACCTATTTAATGTGCGCTTACTTAAATATAAAAAAGAGTATAATATTATCTTCATTTTTAGGGTTCCGTACCCAAAGGGTAAAAACGGGACCCTATTCAGGAGACTTCGATGTCTGTCTGTCCGTCTGTCTGTCTCCAGGCTGTATCTCAAGAGCTGCTACAGCTAGAGTTCTGAAATTTGTGTATTACCGGTGCCGCTATAACAGCAAATATTAAATTAATATTTAAGGGGGGCTCCCATACAACAAACGTGATTATTTTGGCATTTTTTGCTCGTAATCAATAATGATAAGAGGAAGGCACTTGAAACTTTCACGAAGGCCTTAAATATAATTTTACTTTAATAATTAATAATAATATTGAAATAAAATAAGAAATTAAGGGGGGCTCCCATACAAAAAACACAATTTTTGGCCTATTTTTGCTCTATAACGGTACGGAACCCTTCGTGCGCGAGACCGACTCGCACTTGACGACCTCTGTGGCTCAGTGGTAAGCGCGTTGGACGCTCAAGCCGGGGGTCGCGGGTTCGAATCCCGCCGACGGAACAAAAAGTTTTCAATGTTCCCGGGTCTGGATTATGTGTATGATATAATAAAAATCTTAAATATATGTATAGTATAAAAGTATTAAATATATTTCCGTTATCTGGTACCTGTAACACAAGTCCTTTAGGTACTTAGCACGGGGCCAGACTGACGTGGTGTGAAGCGTCCATAGATATTATATTATTATATTATATTATTATTTATTTACAGAAACAAAAAAGTTTCAATACGGGCATAATATTATGAGAAATAAGTATTCTTAGGGTTGGTAAATGCTTGAATACACATTGTACCTATTAAAAGGGTATATTATTGCCTTCATGTTATACGGTTTCTTATTTAACTGTTCCTCTGTGTATTTCTTTATTTCTTCTGGGGCAGCAGGATTTATAGCGTCGGAAAATAACAAACATTAACACCAGTATCGCTTCGAGCGAGAAAGTCCACTTTTATACTTCAAAGGGAATCGCTAGATAGGGTTTTTTTGCTACGTCTTGCTTGTTCCTTTCCTGTTTATCAGTACTAAGAAAGCAATATATCGGAGTTTTTTAAATAAGCCTCGTCAAAATATACAAAAGTCTACAAAAGTCTCAATAAAACTTTTTACAAAACATTCAGTTTTTTAAGATAAGAAAGAGATTTGGGAAAAGTTATGTCTTATGGCATAGACACTACAGACATTATAATATTGTGTTTAATTAATTTTATAGTATGTAATATAATATAAAAATAATAATTTTATGTTTATTATATATTTATATATTTGAAATTATAAACAGACATTTCTTTCAGCAAGGTAACAGCTCCCTCCCGTCGAAAGGCGCTATTCAGTTATTCTTCGGGGAACTTCAATATTCATGAAAATTCAAGATACATAAATTCATTGCCTAGCTTTCGCCTTAAATAAAACCGATAATTTATACACGATATCACACCTTTTTCATTGTACCTCAAGATTTATATATGCCTTTATCTGAAAGGATTTGTGTTAAATGAGCTCCGTAAATTGTTTTTATTACTATCAAATATTTTATTACGATATAATTTTATATTATTAGATTCGCTTTAAGCAAGTAACTGAACAAAATGTGTATTGGCTAATACTTGATGGATATTTATATCAAATTTTGTATTTTTTAACTTAAAAACATACATATACTAACTTGCAAAACACGTCATGAAAGGTGTTTGTGGAATATTTTTATTACAAGTACCAATAGTGTTTTATTTTACAGAATTACAGATCATAATATTGTATTTAGATAGACAACATTATGAGAATTTTATTTCCAAATCGGTTAAAAATTAACACTTTTAGAACGGCTTCATAAGGCCTGCCAACGGCACCAGTTGGGAGTTTCCGAACCGGTACCTTAACTTAAGCGGAATAATATTTTAAGTACGTGTGGGTTAACTTTACAAGACTTGTACTATTCCAGTATAATATTCTAGTAGATAGGTTATAAATAACATTACGTAATAAACATCCTTACAAACAGCTGTTAACCTGAGCGCGGGAGCCGCTCATTACTCATGTCTTATTATAACCGGCTTGACACGTAGAATAAACGAGAAAACAACAGACGAACGTTAAGGTGACGCCGCGTTAAAGTAAAAAAAAAACGTGTTGGATATGTTTTAGATTGCTTGTTTTCTATGAGAGGCCGGGCCGGCCTCTCATAGAAAACAAGCAATGGAACAGCAAAAAATGGAAAGGGCGTAGCGACAAAATGATTTTTGTCGCGAAATTTAAAAACCAAAATACATTTAATTGCTATGGGCAAATTAAAGTGTATGCTTGAACCAATCTATGTACAAATTTTGGAAGCTTAAATCACTCTCCTCTGTTGGCAAATTAGGAATCCCTTTTTTAGACAGGTATTTTTGATTGATTATTCTGTGTTATAATATAGTTGACCAATCATGTTATGCTATGGTTAATTCAAAGACAAAGACATGATGAATACTGACCATAAACTTTAATTTCTTTGCTTTAGTCATTGCTGAGAAAAATCGATATCGCTACAGCCAAATTATCAAGGCGTCGCCTTAACTCAACCTCAACACTGCATTTTTACAATGAATTAGATAAGATTTGATTATTATAGTACACTAGCTTTTTTATCACAATTTTACTTAAATCAGAGTGGCGTGTTTTTTTTATGCAATAGTATTTATTAAAATGTAATTTTAACTTAACTTTATTGCGTCTTGAATATATGTATAATACGCTGAATTCCCGCTAATTATACATTGAAATAAAATTTTATTTTAGATGTTAAAAAGCCTTAAACATCCTGGTTTTATCCTAACAAACTTGAGGAAACATTGTAACACCATTAAAACCACATAATTTAGAAATTTTATAATAATGACTCGTATTAAGGTGCTGAAAGACAAGCTTCATCGCTTACTTTTACGGGGGTTGTTTAATTAATTAATTTGATACTTTGGATGATATTTGATGAGACGGGTTCATTTGTCTGTGCTTCTTTGTAAACGGGAAGTTATTTTGCTAAAGTACAGGCCTATAAAATTTTACATTGGCACTTAAGTTCTATCTCTGAACTTGCCCTCAAGTTCAGAGATAGAATCGAAATCCCATAAGATTTTGCACGTACGAAGTGACGAACAACATCATAAATAAATGTGAAAATACTATACAACACAAAAACAAACTGCTCTAACTTTTTGCTCGTTTTACACTTTACCCTAAAAATATAAATGTTATATTCCCTTACAAACTTGCAATTACTATTGTAGCTATATGATAAGAATCAGTATACTATGTTGGGTATACGGTTATATCTTATCAACGAGTACATTAAGGAACACGCAATGATAGGTGTTCCATTAAGGTTACAGAGTGAGGCTTGAAGAGCGATTTCAGATACACAACTTGTCGATATTGCTCCAGTTAGAAGTTGGAGCTCTGAAAATGTATTCTATTTATTTTTTGAGAGCCTACAAACTCTGTCATTACAAAAATATGATAGATGGTACAACTCATTGCATCAATTTATCATCATCACAAACAAACAAAATATATAAATATTTTTCAGTTTTGTCGCCCAACGAATCGGGCACGAGTTATAGTCCGCGCGCAACTAGTTGGCCGCTCTGCCCATATACTCACATACCGGCAGAGCGGCCAACTATAGTCCACGCGGAATTAGTTGGCCGCGCCTGAGGTATGTGAGCGGTGGGACGGAGAGGCAGGGGCGCTTCGCACAAGAGATTGCAATAGCAAGATGAGTCCGCCGATAAAAAGACAATCTAAGGAAATAATATTTAAAGTGCATACGTTTTTTAAAAAACGGAATGCTGATGTCAATAGCTTAGAACAGTGGTCACCAACCTATTTTCATGCGGGCCACAAACATGATTTGGTCTTGGTGTCGAGACTCGCGGGCCGCAACAAAAATTTTTTAGGGTTAAAAAATAACTTTCTTCAAAATTAAAGATTTAAAATTGAAAAAATTTAACGACTATCACGTAGACTTTACGTTATTTTGCCGGTGGGCGAGAATTTCAAAATTGTTTAACATAACGCGGGCCACAAATAAAGTCCCGGCGGGCCGCATGCGGCCCGCTGGCCGCGGGTTGGGGATAGCGGGTTTAGAATATAAAACTGATCAATTGTCTAATGTCTTTAATTTATTCTTTCCAATAATCTATATATATAAAACTCAAAGGTGACTGACTGACATGTTGATCTATCAACGCACAGCCCAAACCACTGGACGGATCGGGCTGAAATTTGGCATGCAGGTAGACGTTATGACGTAGGCATCCGCTAAGAAAGGATTTTGATCAATTCTACCCCCAAGGGGTTAAAATAGGGGATGAAAGTTTGTATATTATAATACTTCTTAACGCGAGCGAAGCCGCGGGCAAAAGCTCGTTAAATAATATTATTGTTCACGATATCGCGAGATTGGTCGTCACTGTCTAATCTCATGTGCATTGCGAGCAGCAAGCAACCCCCTCTCCCCCGTCCCTACCTAAGGCGCGGCCAACTAGTTCCGCGCAGACTTTAGTTCCGCGCGGACTATAGCAATTAGTAGTAAAATAAGAGTTTTCAAGGAAATAGAAATAGTATATTGCAATGTAATATAAGATGGCATATGACATGCGTTGATGACACTTCTCGTGCGAATCTGGCAATTTTCAAGCGGTACAACATTGCAGAATTTAGCTAGGAGGTCCGAAACAACATTATTTTCATTATAACATTTTGATCAGACGTTTCTTTGCGAAAATCCATAGCTTAAAATTTAGTATGTTATTAATTTAAAAATATTTCGCGAAATAAACTTCAACTTGTAAGTAAATGAGTGAGTGTACGCATAGGCATGCGTCAAGTCGACGGACGTTGTTCGTAGAGTCAATGAATATCCTGAGGAAGCTCCGCGGTGTTGGGGCGAAACGCGCTTCGAGGTTTTCAACTTGCATGCTGGTGAGAGGCCTTGCACGAATTTGCTAACGTTATTGATTGTGTGTTGGTGGTGTTTGCAGGTTTTGCATGCGAGTGTGCTGTGTGGGAGAGGTGGCAGGTGCTGTACGGATGCCTATGCATACACTCACTCATTTATTTACAAGTTGAGGTTGAGGAATATTGCAAAAAATAATAACATACTAAATTTTAAAACATTTTGGAACAAGACTTACATAAATTATATTTTTATCACTGAATTTTTGCTCGGCTCTAAGCATCGTTATTGCAGTAGTGTAAGCTCTCATGAATAATAAAACGAAAACTGCTCAGCTATGTAATCGTCATAATTATATTTAAGGTCCGCTGTAAAATTATTCGGAAATATTTTTTGCGGTCAACCTTAGTTGCGTAGTCACTATGAAGGTACGCGTCATGTAATTGCTTGTAATATGTTCATATATTTTTGCAGTTTATTAAACTGGGCTTACTAGAATACTTTTTAAAGATTTTGTAGGCTTAAGGAAATCCTTGATTAAGGGTTCTTAACACTTAATTTAAACTTATTATTATCTTATCACAGTAAAAAGTAATATTATATTATTATTACGACATAGATTCACAAAAACATTACTTGTTGGAAATGTAACAAGTACTTACAATAATTGTTTATCTGAAGGAACTGTTTATTGGATTGGTGAATTTGGTAACATTTGCACCAACGTAATAAAAGCACAGTCTGAAAATAAAACCTTGAAAGTAATTTGTAGCATATAATAGCAAATACGGCATTGCATTAAAATACCTTGTTAATTTACACTGTGACTATTCTGGAAGCCTTTAAAAGGACACAGAAAAGTTTAATGCAGTGAAATAGAGCATACGGAGCGTTCTTGGCACGATCTAACAGCTGCAATAGAGTTTGAAATTTCATATTGCGATTGGGATTTACTTTGGTGCATTCAAGGCGTTCGCGACCGGATTCAGTGTACAACGCTAGCTAAAATTGGCTTTACAATACTACAAATTTATGGCTCATAAAAATTATGTTTGGTTTATGTTATTCTTGATTAAATTTGAGTTTTGTGAGACACGAAATGGTTTTGATATCAATAACTAAAAATAAAAGTAACGTTTGAACATAATTTGAAATTACATACGGAAATTACATTTCACTTTGAGTATGGGTATCATTGTTTTGACTAGAGCGGACTTTGGAGTAGACAGAAGAGTTAAATATTTGCAGACACATGCCATTTAGACCTACAGTGCTTTTCTATCATATTATATTTTATTATCACGCTATTAAATATAATATTAATATTCGGAAATATTAATTTAATTAATATTTAATTAATAGTGGCAGGAATCGAGACGATATTCATATTTGTAAATTGAAAATCGCAACATTATTGTAATATTACCATAATAATGAAAGGTATGAAGGGTACCATAGGTTAATCCAGCATTATCTGCTTCCGTCAGACCCTTTTTTGACACTTAGATTATCTTGAATTAACGAAATTAGTCACGAATATGATAAAAATATCTTTGCTCTCAAAGCAAAATATGAATTTAAATTCTACGATCGTGGGTGCTACATTTCAATATAATATATTTGTATCTTTGTAATGTAAAAGAAGTAATTTATGATTTGTGAAAGAGATGCTATGAATTTTAACAACCAATTCGTACGTTTTGGATCCCTAAGACAATATATAGGTAGAATACAAGACGTTAAGATAATAAAAATAACAAAATATTATACTTCATGTTACACTCCAAAAATATAATAAAGCAATATCATCATCAACATCCATACTAATATAATATTAAAAATGTGAAAATTTGTCTGTCTGTCTGTTACCACTTCATGCCCAAACCGCTTAAGCGATTTTGCTGAAATTTGGTATAAAGATAGTTGGAGTCCGGAGAAAAGGCATAGCATACTTTTTATCCCGGAAAAATTTACGGTTCCCATGCAATAAACGAATTTTTGGGGCAACGGAGTTGCGGCCGTCATAATATATTCTCATGTAAATCTCTTTTTAGAATTTGTGCTAATATCAACAATTGGGACACAGTTCGTCGAATACCAGTTTATTAAACGTCATTACGTCGGTTTTGATGATTTGAGCTGTGACCTAAATACCTAGAATACTCCACCGGCACGGAGACATTCACATGCGCTTAGCTAAATCGACTGAATCGGAAGTCGTATTCAACGCCCCATCTGCTGCCCATTTGCCTTTGCTAGCCATATTAATCTCTATTGGAAAAGCTTGATTTTATACATTTTGATAGCAACTTCGGTGTGCAGAAGTTAGTTTATCACGCGGGAACCTTACATGTCCTTTCCTGGGATTTGTTAGGCTGCAACGTGTAGATGTATGGAAGGTAAACAAAACGAAAGATGCTAACTGATTCTAATTTACTTACGAAAATAACTATTAATGTTATGAAACTTTTGATAGTTATCAATAGTAGCATTTTGAAATCCAGTGCAATGTTTAATCGGTACAGCACATAATATTTTATTGTTTTGGTGAACACTTACGTTACAACAATTTATCTAAAATAAAGTATGCCTACAACATCTGACGTGAGGAAAGCGTGAGAGAACGAATAAGTTTATTGTCATTAAGGGACATAATAGTTTTTCCGACGTTTCTGATAGCATCCGTAGTCACGGAAAATCCCTTGATTTGATTTTGTTTTAGTACCATACATGAAACAAAATAATATATTTGCAATAACATAATATTGCGTACCCAATGAAGCAGTTATAGTTCCTCGCAATATGTGTTAATAGCGCTAACTCTAAATTAGACTCTCGCACCGCAAATAGTCGGCACTAAGAACTCGTAAAAATGTATGTTTACTACAGTACCAACTTCGAAACGCTCTTTGATTATATTAGTTCGAACTAATTATATCGCTCCATACGCAAGTATAAACATAAAAGTAAGATTTATAAAAGTACTATAGCTAAATTCTCTTTTATTAAATAAATATGATTAGTTAGAGAATAGATTTATTCTCTCATGCGAAGTCATCCCGCGGCTCCACCAAAACCTAGTCATTACAGTGTACCACAACACTGGTAGTTCTCGAGAAAAAATTAGCCTATCCGTTAATTATAATAATAAATATAATTCAGAGCCATGTACGTCCAGTACAATATTTTCTCTATGATACAATTATTTGCTTTTACAAACTTTTGCCTTTATTATATTACGAGCTATTGCCCGCGGCTTCGCTCGCGTTCAGAAGTATTATTATATACAAACTTTCATCCACTATTTTAACCCCTTGGGGGTGGAATTGATCAAAATCCATTCTTAGCAGATGCTTGCGTCATATCATCTACCTGCATGCCAAATTTCAGCCCGATCCGTCCAGTGGTTTGTGCTGTGCGTTGATAGATCACCATGTCAGTCAGTCATCTTTAAGTTTTATATATTTAGATATTTGCAAAATATATTATATTGTGATATTAATAGTACAACAAACAGTATAACATACCCATCTAGAAATACCAATAAACGACGTATATTATTATCTATACAAAGGTAACACGAATAATATGCGAATAATTACTATAAGTTACATTATAATATGCATGTGCACGTTCTACACACCCATTGACCTTAGAAGGGCTATAATAATTTACATGAAGGAGAACATAATTTAGTCTATAAGCTTCGGTATAGTTCCAGTTTAATCATGAGTAAGGGCGTTGCAATTTGAGACCAACCCTTTATTTCAGTTGGCACAGCATAATATTATAAACTGGCTAACGGCCGATTCAGTTCCGTGATTTTTACTTAGGTTTTAAACGCAATTTAGTGAAAACGTTAACTTCATACTTTTTCTGTTAAACTCTTCATTAAATTAAAGTTATGATGTAAGCATTAAAACTGTCTCCGAGTGCCACCGTTGAAAGTTTACATTTGTTTGAAAGAGCACGTATTATTCTCGTGACTTTTCGAGCAGAATCGTAGAAAATGTTCTGTATTTCAAAGTGACTGAACTTCAAATAACATAATCTATTTTATGTTCGTCGTAAAGAACGTTAAGACAAAACACGAGCGGATAAAGTTTATGTCGGTTACATCGAGTGCCTCATATTTTAGAATACCTCACATTTACAGTTATCTTTTCGAATTACACACGGACCGCTTGCGGGTTACGAGACAGAAGTTATTACAGGCATAAGGGCCAATGATGATCTTTTAATATTGTCATGTTCTAATATAGTAGGTAGTAAATATTTATTTAATAATTATTTAGCAAGCATTTTTTTTATTTCTCCTCAAAATAACTGAATTATAATTTCGATTTCCCCTTTTTATATAAAACTTAAAAACTTAAACGCTTATGATAAGCACATTGTAAAGGTATTATAAAATAATTAATAGAAATAGTGAATTCTTAAAAGAAACTGCCACGGGTATTTTTTTTAAATAATTTGTAATACCTAACTAATAAAAAAGTAATAAGAGCAAATACAGATTATCCAAATTAAAGATGGATGAAGGTTTCCTTAAGTGATAATCAATAGGGTCTCTTAGACCCTTTATTCGAAGGAAATTACTTCTATTTCTTATCGTATTAGAGGAAGGCCTGTCAATTAATTAAGTTGATAAAGCCTTTTGCAAGACACATATTATATTGTAACTCGGTTAATTAGAGGTACGATGGCCGGGTAACGGAGAATGCAATGTTGACAATGATGCAGTCCTCTTCTATAGCGGTAATGACAACGGTCACCATACACATGGTTTCATGGTGAACAAAACGCTGGCTAATAATGTGATTCGGTTTGATGCTGTCTCAGACAGGCTGTGCATACTGCGATTAAAAGGAAAATTCTCAAACCTTTCTATCATCAACGTGTATGCACCCACTGAGCAAGCTGACGACGAGACTAAAGACGAGTTTTATGACCAACTAGAAACCGTATATGAGCAACTACCTGGATATGATGTTAAGATTCTATTGGGCGATTTCAATGCAAAGATAGGACGTGAGGAGATATTCAACCCTACGATTGGACATCACAGCCTACACTGTACATCTGACGACAATGGCATTAGACTCATTACCTTTGCTTCGTCAAAGGAAATGTGTATTAAGAGTACGATGTTTCCTCACAAAAACATTTATAAGGGTACCTAGAAATCGCCCGATGGTCGCACAGTGAATCAAATTGACCATGTGGTTATCGATGACCGACACAAAAACACTGTTCAAGATGTAAGAACATACAGAGGAGCCGATTGCGATAGCGATCATTACATGGTAGGCGTAAAAATTAAACTTAGGATAAGTGTTTCCAATAGGAAAGCACAGAAAAGAGAGGATTGCATTAATGTAGAAATTTTAAAAGATAGAGTAATAAGAAAGAAATTTATAGTTTTAGAATTAAGCAACGCTTTCGAAGATTTAGAAATAGACGACGACATTGATGATGTTTGGGAAAAGATGAAAACAACCGCAAAAGAAGTTGGACTCAAAGTGGCTGGCAGAAAGAAAAAGAGCAGAAGGAAAAAGTGGTGGACGGAAAAGTGTAATATGATAGTAGAGGAAAGACGAAAGTACAAAATATTATCAGAGCAAGATAGAAAATGGAAACCTAAGTATGATGAATTACGGACCACAGCAAGAAACGTCATAAGAACAGCAAAGAGGCAGCATTTGGAGGCAATAGTGCGAAATATGGAAACAATTGTAAAAGCTAACGAGACACGTAAATTTTATCAGAAGGTAAGGACGTTTAAAAAAGGGTACAAACCAACTGCCCAATCTCTCCTTGATAAAGATGGCAACTTAATAAATGACGCAGAAGAAATAAATTCAACGTGGCGAGAGTATCTCGTGCAACTGCTGAACTGCCCCCCTTTACAAGAACCAATCATTTGTGATACCCAAGAAGAGAGTCCTGATACAACAGAAGCCCTGTCTTTTAGGAAGTGCAGGAGGCCATCATGAGACTAAAAAACAACAAATCTCCTGGAATCGATGGCATACCTGGAGAGATATGGAAATATAGTGGAGGGGCGGTACAGTCGAAGTTGTACGAACTGCTTGTTAAGATATGGGAGAAAGAACGGAAGCCCTTGGAATGGAATACAGGCATCATTTGTCCAATCGGACCGGGGGAAAACTACCGGGGGATTACTCTGCTTCCAACCGCTTACAAGATCTTGTCTTATGTGCTTCTTAAAAGGCTGGAACCTTACGCGGAAAAAATCCTTAGTGATTATCAGTGTGGATTCCGCCGAAACCGAAGTACAATTGACCAAATCTTCCTACTGAAGCAGGTGATGGAAAAGAGATGGGAGTACGCCCAAGGGGTCCACTCATTGTTCGTGGACTTCACCAAAGCCTATGACAGCATTGACAGAGATGCCCTGTATTCCATTTTGAGATATTTCAATATCCCGGACAAAATAGTCACGATGATTAGAGTTGCGACATCGGAGTGTAGCCTACGCGTAAAGGTTGGAGGTGAGCTGACGGACGACTTCACAGTCGCAACTGGTCTAAAGCAGGGAGATGCCTTGTCGCCTATGCTCTTTAATTTGGTGCTAGAATACGTTCTGAGAAAGGTTTTACACCTAGAACTTGGCGTGGAGCTGGATGGAAGGCATAAGGTGATAGGGTATGCAGACGACTTAGCCCTGTTAGGTGAAACTCGTGGAGAAGTCATAGAGGCCATCACAACTTTGGAGACTGAAGCGAAGAAGGTAGGGCTCAGGATCAGCCACGATAAAACGGAGTATCTCCACATGAGACGCTACAAAAACACGCGTATACCTTGTGAAGACCTACATGTTGGAGATACAACGTATAGGGGTGTACACAAATTTAAGTACCTCGGGTGTACTGTGACTGACACCAACAGTCGAGAGGACGAAATTGACATTCGCGTTAAAAACGCCCTACGATGCAGCGCAGCTCTTCACAAGGTGCTCGTGTCCAAGCTTCTCAGCAAAAATACAAAAATCTGAATCTATAACACGATTATTCGGCTTATACTAATGTATGGCTGTGAGGCTTGGACGCTGACACAAAAGGAGGAGAACAAACTTCTAGTCGCTGAAAGGAAAGTCCTCAGAAAAATCATGGGCCCAGCCAAAACAAATGACGGCTGTTGGCGAATCCGGAAGAATGCCGAAATTGAAGAACTGGTGGCCCAACCCAATATAATCGGAGAAACAAAGGCTCACCGACTCCGTTGGCTGGGACACGTGGAAAGAATGGGAGAGGATCGCGGGGTAAAAAGAGCGTACAAGGGCCGTCCAACAGGACGTCATTCAGTTGGACGCCCCAGGTATGTTGAGGAGAGATGCTGTTGAGGCTGACCTGCGTGACCTTCAAGTCAGTAACTGGCAGGAGGTAGCGCAGGACAGGGCTCAATGGCGGAAGCTCATTTCGGAGGCCAAGATCCACTTTGGGTCGCTGAGCTAGCGGAGTTAGTTAGTTAGTTCGGTTAATTGTTTGTACAAATATAAATCCGAAAGAAATCCTTATTAATTCTTACTGTATGTCTATAAACTTGAAAATGCACAACCTGTATTATTAGATGCAGTCTTCTGTAATTATCAATTAATTTATTACTACTGCGACCGAAATACTCGTATTAAATTATCATAACAACTGCTTCGTTACATTTTAGAAGGACAGCTTGTACTCTTTTATTGTAACATTTAATAACACTTTTATGTAAAACTAAATAATTCCCTTAACTCCGTTGCGCAAAAATATTCTATGTCCTTTCCCGGGACTCAAAGTATCTCCATACCAAACATTAAAATCTCTTCAGCGGTTTGGGCGTGAAGACCTAACATACAGACAGACACACTTTCGCATTACTTTAATCTATACTAATATTATAAAGCGGAAGAGTTTGTTTGTTTGTTTGAACGCGCTAATCTCAGGAACTACTGGTCCGATTTGAAAAACTCTTTCAGTTTTAGATAGCCCATTTATCGAGGAATGCTATAGGCTATATTTTATCACACTGATACTAATAGGATAGGAGCGAAGAAATAGAGGAAAATGTAGAAAATCGGGGGAAATTTTATATGTATAACGTGAAGGATTATATGCTATTTTTTGTGGAGTAATTTGTCTGTGAAATATATAATTTACGCGGGCGAAGCCGCGCGAAACGTCTATACATATTATTATAAATGCTAAGATGAGAAGATATTCTGCTGCGAAAATAGAAAACTGTCGTCCGCTTGTTTTTAGGAATTTGCTCATCTCAACATCTACAGAAGTTTTATTAAAAATTCAGTATTGTCTGGAGGATCTGCTCTTCACTTCCCTTATTTTTATTCAAGGCCTCTCAAATGTGTGCGGACCGCGGCGTGCAAATGTATGCAAATGATTTGCGCCGACACTTTGCGGTGAATTTGAAGGCAGAGTGAAAGCTTTGGTATATCAATATTTTGAGGATAATATTCATGCTTAACTGTAATAATAATTGTAAAAACTAAAGCATTAATAGTCGTGAAAAATTAAAAGATTATCACATATTTATATACGTAAAACTTACGCAGTGGTACGTTGTGTAGATACAAAAATCTATTGACATACACCGTCCTCCCTACAAAAGTATTAGTAATTTTCAGATATTTGAGCTAGGCGCTACGACGCGAATTTTACTGCGAATTCAAAAAAGACGGGTTGCACTCCTGGAGTGCCGGCAGAAGTGAAAACTTGATTATTAACGTTGTGCATTATTTTTTTTAACCCATTTTTTATGAAAATCGATTTAAAAAAAAACGTTTTTTTTTAATTAATCGAAACCCTTACAATCGATTAAATTTTTTACCCATTTTTTATGAAAATCGATTTTAATTAATCGAAACCCTTACAATCGATTAAATTTTTAACCCATTTTTTAATGAAAATCGATTTTAAAAAAATCGATTTTTTTAATTACTTAATCGAAACCCTTACAATCGATTTAAAAATATCGACAATCGAAAAAAAACAATCGATTGTTCGATTTTGATGTTACAACACTACTCTCCAACCGTCTTACGGTTTTTCGATCAGCACGAGAATCTGACGCGAGTTTCACAGTTTTTACCCATCCCACAAAAGTGCTCAACGCCGCTAAAGAAGTTTTCACTTCAAAAATCTAAATACTGTGTTACATGTTACTTTCAATTAATATGTATTTTACAAATAAATCATAATTAGTATTCATTCCAGAAAGTTAACAATAATTCTAATGATATGATCAAGACTTTTGATTGTTGTCTGAAATGAAAAGTACGACAAAAGATTTAGAGATCTGTAATATGATAAAACAAACTCAAATTGAAGCTGAGTTAAGATGGATTCAACCACATCCAATTACTTCTTGAATGTAATATTTTATATTTGATACAATAAGATAGAGAAAAATCCGAAAATATAATTGGACTATTTGCCAAAGGGTATTCCGTCAGCTTGTTATATTACAGCAATACTTTTACTGAAAGAGTTTAGAGATATTGCAGTTTTATTTTATGCAATTTGACAAAAAGAATAAACTCTTATTTCACATCATAGCTTAGCTATCGGTTTGTTATTTTAAAACCAATAAATTTTTATTCTGTATCAAAATAAAATAAACGTATTTAATGAGAATCAATTAATATTACTTTGGAAATATACAATCTATATAAATAATAATCGACCAAGTGCGAGTCGGACTCGCGCACGAAGGGTTCCGTACCGTTATAGAGCAAAAATAGGCCAAAAATTGTGTTTTTTGTATGGGAGCCCTTCTCAATTTTTTATTTTGTTATAATATTATAATTAATTATGAAAGTACACATACAATCAAGGATTTTTTGAAAATATCAAGTGCCTACCTGTTGCCATTATTGATATAGACCCAAAAAGGCCAAAAAAAACACGTTTGTTGTATGAGAGCCCCCTTTAAATATAAATTTTATTTTGTTATTAGTATTTTTTGTTATAGCGGCAACAGATATACATAATCTGTGAAAATTTCAGAACTCTAGCTATAGCGGTTCTTGAGATACAGCCTGGAGACAGACAGACGGACAGACAGACGGACAGACAGACGGACAGACAGACGGACAGACAGACGGACAGACAGACGGACAGACAGACGGACAGACAGACCAACAGATAGACATCGAAGTCTCATGAATAGGGTCCCGTTTTCACCCTTTCGGTACGGAACCCTAAAAATGATTTTTAAATTTTTGTTGGTCTCGCTAAAACTCAAACGGCTAAACAGATTTGGCCAATTTTAGTCTTATAATATTCGTGGAAAACTGGGGAAGGTTTATGTTAGGAGGGATGTGATACGAAGTTTACCGGGTCATCTACTAGTAATATAATAAAATGTATGACGTAATAACGTCTACGTTAATGACCAGTTTAATCGGGCTCCTCGTAGCCTGTATAAAGCATGCTACGAGGGTCATACTTAGTTTGGACATGGTTCATGCGGATTTTCGAAAATAAATTACAATATTTTCTCCATAATTACAGTTCGACTCCTCAAAAATCTACATAATAATAATACGTGATTGAAAAACATTGGATCCCTTTTTACGAAAAATGTGGAAACGTAGGTGATTAAAATTTTGCACAGTTATAGTTCACTAGCTGTTGCCCGCGACTTCGTACGCGTTAACCTAGTATAATAACAAAGATAGATAGCTTTCCCCTTTTTGTGGTTCCTTATACAAAGGGTAAAAACGGGACCCTATTTAAGCAAACGTCTAAAAACTTTCATGTTTCTAACTCAAGAAATGATGGACTTTCATTGAATCTTTCTACCCCAATTTCACCCCCTTGGGGGTAGAAATACCAGAAACGCTTAAATACGTATCCATTCATTTTTAATCAGTAGCACAAAAATAAAGTTTCATGTTTCTAACTCAAGAAATGACGGACTTTCATTCAAACTTTCAACCCCAATTTCACCCCCTTGGGGGTAGAATTTCCAAAAACGCTTAAATACCTATCCATTTATTTTTAATCAGCAGTCCAAAAATAAACTTTCATGTTCCTAACTTGAGAAATGACGGACTTTCATTTAAACTTTCAACCCCTATTTCACCCCCTTGGAGGTAGAATTTCCAAAAACGCTTAAGTACGTATTCAATCATTTTTAATCAGTAGCCCAAACCTAAAATTTCAAGTTTCTAACTTAAGAAATAACGGTATTTCATTCAAACTTTCAACCCCAATTTCACCCCTTTGGGGGTAGAATTTCCAAAAAGGCTTAAATACGTATCCATTCATTTTTAATCAGTAACCCAAAAATAAAGTTTCATGTTTCTAACTCAAGAAATGACGGACTTTCATTCAAAGTTTCAACCCCGATTTCACCCCCTTGGGGGTAGAATTTCCAAAAACGCTTAAATACCTATCCATTCATTTTTAATCAGCAGTCCAAAAATAAACTTTCATGTTCCTAACTTAAGAAATGATGGACTTTCATTTAAACTTTCAAACCCTATTTCACCCCCTTGGGGGTAGAATTTCCAAAAACGCGTAAGCACGTATCCAATCATTTTTAATCAGTAGCCCAAACATAAAATTGCAAGTTTCTAACTTAAGAAATAACGGAATTTCATTCAAACTTTCAACCCCAATTTCACCCCCTTGGGGGTAGAATTTCCAAAAACGCTTAAATACGTATCCATTCATTTTTAATCAGTAATCCAAAAATAAAGTTTCTTGTTTCTTACTCAAGAAATGACGGACTTTCATTCAAACTTTCAACCCCGATTTCACCCCCTTGGGGGTAGAATTTCCAAAAACGCTTAAATACGTATCCATTCATTTTTAATCAGTAACCCAAAAATAAAGTTTCATGTTTGTAACTCAAGAAATGACGGACTTTCATTCAAAATTTCAACCCCTATTTCACCCCCTTCGGGGTAAAATTTTCGAAATTCCTTCCTTAGTGGGTGTCTACTTAATAAAACAACCCTACTCACCAAATTTCGTGGCTGTATCTTTAACAGTTTTTGCTCAGCGATGATGAATCAGTCAGTCAGTCAGTCAGTCAGTCAGTCAGTCAGTCAGTCAGTCAGTCAGTCAGTCAGGACATGTAATTTTATAAGTATAGATATGGTGAAGGAGTGCATCGAACTAATATTATTTTGAAATTAACATTACACACACTACAACCTACAACACACTCGCCAGGAGATTTATTTCTGTTATCATTTTTGACTTTATTAATCTGAGACTGTCGATGTCGCAGGAATTATGTCCAAAAAAGAATAAAGTCAATATTTTGACAATAGAATATCAATAAAGCGTTGAAATTTTAAACTTATAATTATTTAATTTTTTATTTGAGGTTGAATTTCGACCATTGGGCGATCTCTAATATAAATGAATAGGTGGGGATACTAAAGAATAAGCCATATTATTGGCATAATGGATTTTAAAATTATATATGGTTGTATGCATCGTCACGTCGAATTTCGTTACATCTGATTTCGATGAAATCTGACCCTAAAAGGGCAAAAGGCCCACCACACATTCCCACCACTGCGACTCCTGTGTCGCCAGGATCAACAGTGGTAACCAACCACGAAAACCCTTTCATATTATGATCTCAGGGATGCCCGAGGGACAAGCTAAATCTGTCTTGGGACCCGCAACGAAATTAATCAGAAGAAATGTAGGAGGAGTAGGAGAATGGAAATCTGACCCTAAGTTCCAAATGTATTTTTTTATGAAATAAGGGGGCAAACGAGTAAACGGGTCACCTGATGGAAAGCAACTTCCGTCGCCCATGGACACTCGCAGCATCACAAAGCTGCAGGTGCGTTGCCGGCCTTTTAAGAGGGAATAGGGTAATAGGGGAGGGTAGGGATGGGAAGGGAAGGGAATAGGGTAGGGGATGGGGCCTCCGGTAAACTCACTCACTCGGCGAAACACAGCGCAAGCGCTGTTTCACGCCGGTTTTCTGTGAGAACGTGGTATTTCTCCGGTCGAGCCGGCCCATTCGTGCCGAAGCATAGCTCTCCCACGTTAAAATCGGGCCCTCACGTTCTGAGGGATAGTAAGTTACAGAAAAATGTTAAAGTCCTTCGTTTTTTTCGAAAGGTCGTATTCGTGTGGCCCTATAAAATAAATAAACCTGAAGGTTTAGAAGCTGTGAAGCCTAAAACTCTCTGTCATCTGTACATTAGTACTCAATGTATTCGTACCTTTCGTTAAATATTGATGTGGCGATTACCTGAGGCTTTTTATGTAATTTGATGAAAAGGTTGGTAAGTGTAAATAATGGAATACTGCACCGAGTTTCCTCCAAGAAAAGAAGAAAAATGTTTTCTATTTTTCTTTTTTTGACGACAGTTAACAGAGCGATGTAAGTAGAAGTCTTGTATTTTTTGGATTATTTCACGACTGTTGTTATTCTCTTTATATCTCTATCTTTATATAATTAATTCTAAGATACGCTGACTCTTTTAAACTCTATTTTATACTTTTTTTAATATTTCAGGATCACGTTTAGAAAAATTGATGCGCTATGATTACGCTTATATGCTTTAAAAAAGTATCATTTTGTACCACCAGAGAAGTTATTTTATTGGTAGATGACGGAACCACTTTATATGGTCAGGTTTTGTCAAATCATGGAACGAGATTACGCAGATTCGTTATCTGTCATTAAAATCATTTTCTCCGATAGTACAATATAACGATATATAAACTCCACAACTAGGACCGGTATCTTAAAAAGTCTTAAAAATAAGTTTGTTAGCTAGATTTATAATGTACTCCCTCTCAAAAACTTGTCATTTTCTATATAAACTGCGATTGACTGTAAAGTGTCAGATGTTGTCAATCGCGGCTTTGTATGGAAAATGACAAGTTTTTTACAGGGAGTCAATGACCGCTACCGCCATATTAAGGCGAGTACAGTATAGATGACGCCCGTAACGAAGTTAGGGCGTCATCTATCTAATCGGGCGTAATCTAGTACATTATTACGCCGAAATTCATTTATCGAACGGGAACCGTATCCTTTGTTGTTTCTCGGTACTCAAAGTATCTACATCCAAATTTCAGAAAAATCGATTTAGCGGTTTGGGCATGAAGGTAATATAACAGACAGATATTCTTCCTACTCCTCCTATTTTCTTCTGATTAATTTCGTTGCGGGTTTCAAGACAGCTTTAGCATGTCCCTCGGACTCCCTGAGATCATATCAAAGGGTTTTCGTGGTTGGATACCGCGCTGTCGATCCTGGCGACACAGGAGATACAGTGGTGGGAATGTGTGGTGGGCCAAAGCCCGATTAAAATGTAACAGACAGACAAACTTTGGCATTTATATAATATTAAACATGGATGTGAAAAAAACACAAATAAGGCTATTCCTATGTACGTTTTAAAGTTCAATTTCGGTTTTCCTATTTTGTCCACAAAAGTTTGCATTGTCTCATTGTTATCTCTCATAAGTTCTGGTCTGAATGAAAAGGCGTAGTCTTACACAGCAATAGTCCATTTTGGCAGTTGCTGTTTTGGCTACGGTTCAGATTTTTATTAAAATAAGAGGTACTTTATATTTACATTAAGTACCTAATATTTATAAAAAACAACTTGTATTATAATATTAGAGCTTGTTTCCTGGAAGGCTTTGCATATTATTATTATCGGTTCTTTTTTGAATAAAATTTTGCGTACGAATAACCTAAGATTAATTTGATGTGATAGGGGCCAAAACTTTTAGTAAAAATATTTTACGCAAAAACGTGTTCCAGCTACCTATGTCGCTGGTGAAGGGTCCATATTAAGATTCCTATCAGCTTCCCATTTAAAATGTTTAACCCATTTTACCTTTAATAAAATGTAGGCAATATAGAATAAGGTCTCCCTTATGTTATGCGTACGTTTCTTCGATAGCCTGAGTTAGCAGTAAGTGACCCCACTCAATTACTTGAAAGAGTTTCACAAAAAGTTTCATGTGATATTTTCATTAGGAGTGATAGATTAAATATTTTTTCTGCGTCTACGTGGGTCACTTTTTTACGTTTATAACCCTTTACTCATTTAATAGGCATGATACCTTGATAATCAATTATTATTGAATAGACATATTCCTAAGAGGGAGTTACTAAGTTCCTACTTAGAAGTAGGTATATACTGCCCACATACATGAACTACATAATTTCATAACAATAATAAAATTCCCTTTATTTTAAAACATCTAATAAAGTAAACACGTATAGTTTAAAAGTTTTTTCTTCACCTATAAACTTTAAGTTGTGCAATCAAAACGTAAAAAAATAGCCAAAATTACCAAAAGTCACACACTCACAAACTGTCACATAACTGTCAGAAGCACGCGTTCCGCGGCGAAAGCGTCAGCACTTCACGTGCTGTCGGCGGGGCGTTATCAGCGCGTCTGTCGGAGCCGCCGCGCCGCTGCTGCAATGCGACCACCGTACGCCGCGGCTCAACCACACTTACCATACATCACGGAATTTTCGGTTACATCGCCGAATATTTCGACATTTTCCGCTTAACACGTTTCAGCCAATTTCATTTTAGCGTTCAATTGCGGAACGGTCGAAAATTTTGTAGAAGTTATTGGTTATTGGTAAACGTTAATTACTTCTCATAAGTTTAGGCTTTAGTGTCAATCTCGATCCTTATCGGAAAAAATTGCGCTCATTAACAGAGCTTTCGAGTTTATTTCATTTCTTAAAATATCCAGTTTAATTTTTAACCGTATTGTTTTAAAGGTATAAAACTCAAGTAACTATTATACGTTTTTAAAGCCTAGTATCGTCAAAGATGTATGGTAAATGGTAATGAAATGTATACGTACAATCAGAGACGTAATACAAAAAACTTTTTTTTTCAACATGAAATTGACAGTACTGCAGACGTAGTCCGTAGAACGTAGTAGAAAGTAGTCAAAAGGTAATAAAGGATAATTTAAGTAACAAAGGACTAACCATCCCGAGCGAGGAACAATAATCATGATACTCCCAAAGAAAATGGCGCCGCTTTTAGAATGTTTAATGACTGAGTATTTAAACTGGCTCAATAAATGAAAGTTCCGAAAAGTTTGCAAAGAAAAAGAGTCTGCTTAAAAAGAATTCAGGATTTGAATCTTCCAAAGTTTCCAAAGAAATGAAAAAGTAATCTAAACAAGTTTTGAGCTCTATTCCCATTAATAAGACTGTGGTAAATTATTACAAAACTTTATGTTTCGTGAGTGAGATAGTAAAATGTTTTAGACATAATTACAAGAAGCGATGTTAGAGCTTACACCCTCGCTCACACGGCATATAACGATTAATCACAGTTTTATGAGCATTTTCAAAGTTGCTTATTTCGAAAGTTTTCTGTCCAATTGTGCAAACTTTTAAAGTTCAAAATAGCAATTCAATGCTGACTGACAAAGTGATCTATCAACGCACAGCCCAAACCACTGGACGGATCGGGCTGAAATTTGGCATGCAGGTAAATGTTATGACGTAGGCATCCGCTAGGAAAGGATATTGATCAATTCTACCCCCAAAGGAGATAAAATAGGGGATGAAAATTTGTATAAAACTTTGTCAATTTTAAACCGATCTGGCTGAGACTTTTATACTTAATTAATAATAATTATGCTTCTTAACGCGAGCGAAGCCACGGGCAAAAACTAGTTGAATATAATCTAAATAATTCGAAAAATTACACTCATAAGTTTGAGGCCCACGTTACACGGAAATAATACAATAAATTTTCCGAGAGAGATTCCAGTGTTTTATACGAACGGGTTGCATAAATAGTCTGTTTTACCACTTTATAAGTGTCAATAGGTTGGGATAAATCAGCGGTGGTAGATTAGAGGCGTAAACATGTCGTTCGCAGTCGCGCATCTGTGGTTACGTGACGTAAATGCGTTGATCTACGTGTGAATCGACACCAGATTAGCGATTATAAGCTGGTCGCACACTACTTTTACCGATACTTTTTCGCAGCTAGCATTTAAAATTAAAAAAAAAATACGATAAGCTTTAGACATCTACCAATCTAGAAGGAAAGCCTGTAACATTTATAATTTTATATTTTTATTCTAAGAATTTTAGTATATAAACATGTAACTTTAACATCCGCTTCAATTTAATGAAGATTTTGAATTACATTTCATACTCCATAGTCCATAAGTACTACATTTTCTGTTAGACTTTTTATTAACCCTTAACTACCTACCACCTATTTCAGTAACATAACCACCTACGTGCGGTCCTGGAGACCGCTCATGAACAATCACCTTAAATTCGGGTTCTATGGTATCAAAAAATGATTGAAATTAGTAAAATACTTGTTTATGCTTTAGACTTTTTTTTTCAGACCTTCAAATAACATAAACTATAATAAAAATCTTGAGATATATCATAATCTTTGAAGATTAGTAGTTTTAACAAAAAAATATACTCTTCTTAAATTAAGAGATCTGATAGATAGAGGAACTTAAAAAATCAACTTCTTTTGACTTATTTCTATAAACTAAGGAGTGCAACTATAAAATTAAATAAAAAAACGAAACATTAATCTTCAAATTCAACAAAATTGCAAACCCCAATTATTCATAATTTTTCGCGGCAGTCATAACATATATTTGGCACTTTGCACATAATACATAACTAAACAGTCTTGCGTTCCTTTTTTGGATTATACGTGAAACATGTTTTGCGAACTTTAAGTTTTTCCACATCATATGTGCAGTCTTCAACCTGAACAGCATACTCGACCGAATCGGGTTCCACGTCACTATAATCTCTGTCTGACATAACCTCGTCGTCTGACATCTCCTGTTGCAACCATCTTTCTATATTTTCATCGGTTTTATCCATTTTTCAATAAAACAAACAAAATCGTGTGGGTGAAAAAAAATCACACAACCACCTACAAGCGGTCACAGAGACCGCTGACGAAATATTTTTACTTACCCTGGCCAAACGCGCGCACTTTCACACTCGCCAAGCGCTAGCGCGGTACTTATGTGTATGTAGAAAAGGTATTTAGACGCGCACTGTCGTACGACGCATACAGATCGAAATATTTGAATTTAAAAATACGTTGCGGTCTCAGAGACCGCTGGTAGGTGGTTAAGGGTTAAATTAAAGGTAAACAATTATTATTTAATGTTGCTGAGTGTGGTCTTTGGTCTTTAACAACGCACGTAGTTATAAGTACCAATACTGAAAATATAGCGCGATACAAGGACTTGCAAATATCCCGTACAGTGTGAAGCTTGCTTTATGTGTACATTTCACGGTTCTTTACATCTTTACCGCGCGACTATTCTGAATTTTAACGGCGTGCCGTCATTTATTGAACCGCTGTCTCCGTGTCTCATTTAGGGTAACAAAACAAACATGTTTCCATAGTTTTTCATAACTCGTGAAAAGTCGCAAAATTTTGAAAAAAAAAAATGTAATAGGTATTAAACGAAAAATCGTCAATACTAGTAACTCTAGCGGCATCTTCTGCGTTAATAGTAGTGGAGTCGCCAGAGGTTTTAACCTCCGAAAATTGTAGTAGTGAATGGATTTTTGTTTTTGTGGTGTCTTTTCTTTATTACACTATAACTTGCAAAGTTTACCAAAAAAATTTTGTTCTTTTAATTTTTTAATTAGGTACTTAATAAAAAATTAATATTTCACACTATAAGATTTTTGCAAAGTTTTTAGAGATTAACGCTCATGGTAACCAAGATAAAAGGGTTTAGGAGGATTTAAGGGCTGTAGCAAAAAGAGTGTTACACGTACTTATTGTGCGTATTTAATTTTTAGAGAAATGATGAGTTTTATGTACTTTAAAACGTTTTAATATCTCCAAAAATGTGTAAAATAGACCAAAATTGTTTTTCTACATTTGTTGAGGATTTATTTAAGTAAGAGCTAAAACGTTAAATGCATCGACAAACGAAAGGCTTTTTCTAGCCTTTGAAATATATTTAAACTTCCTAATTAAAGCCAAAAAAAAATTGGCTGCAACATATCCACGTACATACTAAAGACGCATGCGACCTATGTTTGTAAAATGCTTACCTGCAGAAAAATATCAGTTCTTAACCTTATTTGTATTTTTTTCCTTTAAGTATGTTTTAGTGAATGTAATCAATGAAAAAAAAATAAAAAAAAATATTATGTTCAAACCTAACCAGAAGAAATAAAATACAGATTTTCTTCGAAATATATGCGAAAAGTTTGTGCTACATTTTCGGAAAAGTTGATAAAGCAAGAGCTAAAAAAAATTACGCATCGACAAACAGAAGTCTTTGTAAAGCCTAAGAAATAATTTTAAACTTCCTATTAAGAAACCAAAAAAATAAATAAATAGGAACGTCATTTATCAGGTACTTACTGCCGAAGCACACACCAAACATATTCGGAGGCATGCTCATCTAGATACAAAAATATTAATTTTTCCACTTATTATCTTTTTTCGGAATATAAGCAACGATTTGATTAAAAAAATTTTTAATATATTTTATTATTTTGCTACATAACTGAATTGAAAGAAATGCAAATTTTCTTCAAAATTTTACAGTTTATGAGTTTACTTGAAGTGGAAGAGAATAATTTAAAAATCAAAAGCACAACTTCAATAGGCAAACTTTTTTATTTATATTATCAGCTACACATTCCTTTTTTTCTTTTCAATTTTCATCCACTAATATTACGGAAATCGGAGGTTTGCACGATTTTTACGCTCTAGGCACTCCACTATATATTATGCCGAGAACTCTTACACGATGGCTAAACTTCATGAAAATCGGTCTAGTAGTTTTGGTGCCTCTTCCATGAATTCTAACATTTCTTTTTCATAGCTATTATCTATCTAAGAACATCTTGTAAGTATATACGTATGTGGGATAAGTAGTATAATATTATTATAACAAACAATAATAATAATAGGACACAAATTAATAAATCACCGCACATCAGAAAGTGCAAAGTCATTTATCTGCACTTGAATACATCTACAAAATAAGACGGAAAAAAAACTTCAAAGAGCATGTAAACAAGAAAATATACATAGGAAATTAGTAGGCGACCTAAATAGACGGTTTGGGCGGTAAAAATGAGGAGATTTTTCAATTCCCGCGGAGTGGAAGAGATTGGTAGATAAGCTTAATAAACTCTGTGATTCGTTTTTTCTAAGGGCAACTTCATACTGTTTTATTACTTTACAAAAATGTTTTAAACATGATTTTTTTCATGAGATAGTTTTTCCATGGTAAAGTTATTGTTGAGTTTTCTTCTAAATGGCTCACTTTTTCCATGATACTAAGGTACTTTTAATAAAATAATCGGACCATTAATGGATCACCAATAGTTTTTCACAAGGGACCTAGGGCATGAACTAGCCCCATCGTCTTATCGAATCGATAGCTAATTTACTGCTGTATTTGGTTAACCCTAACATAACTTACTTTGAACTCTTCCTACACAGTCTCGAGCCCTTTCAACACTAATTAAAGTGGCTTTCTAGTTATGACGTTTGTGTCTCGCTGTGACTCAGTAGCCCAATCCCTTAGTATTCCGTTGAGTTATGGCAACTAATATGTCAGTGTCATATTTCCTATTAGCCAAGAAAATTTCACGGCCCAAATCACCCGGACCAATTTTGGTTACGGTGGCCCCTTTCAATTAACCCGGCTTGTTGGCTCAGGGTACTCTCATGTTTGTGTGCAGTTCTGATGCACTTTCCTTGATCACCGAACATGAAGAAAATTGATCATTGGTATATCGGTACATGATTGTCATATTGCGCACGAGTATATTATTTGGTTACTAGATGACGTTGTTCAGTTGTAACTTGTAAATTATTATTTTTGGTCTTAATATTTCTGTGAGAATACAATAGAGAAACAGTTGCTTCTACCAAGTTACCAACAAAATGATTACAGATTACAGCACGTTGGTATTACGCTGGTGTCCGTTTGCTCTATATCTATGCTTGTACTCTATTCTCGTATAAAGTAGCCCAAAAGCGTGTAGAAAATTTCATATTTTTAGCAACAAAGACACTTGCACCTTTATGGTCCATCATCTCTTTGTCGGCTATTTTAAAGCGGCTGGTTTTTACAATTTTTAAACTATAAAATACTATCACTGTACCTAAAGGTACAATGTCTTCGGTAGTCGTTACTACTACATAGCTAAGCTTAAAATGAGTTTTTTATTTTTTTCCGCAGCCTATCCCTATACTATTATAATATGAATTTAGACTTTTAAAACAACGCAACGCGCAGAGAAGGACAATTGTGGAAAATGTACGGTTCCCACGAGATTTTATTTTATGTGTACAAAGTCGTGTGAACAGCAATTAAAATAATACAAAAGAATACTTTTCTACGGAACCCTGATCCCTTTAAAGGTTCTTTATAATATTAAGAAAATACTATTCTTGTGGATTTTCCAAATTATATTTTATTGCTTTAACAGTTTTAATAATACTAATATGTTATACAATCTAATTATTCTAATAATAGTAATATTAAATTAAAAAGTATATCTAGGTATCTGATATCAGCTCTTCACGGGTGAACTGTTGAATAGATTTTGATATTTGGTATACTTAGAGGTTACAGTTCTTTACTTTGTAAACAGAAACGCTATTCCAGCTTAATATGTATTGTTTTATCACTTTTCTTATACGTTTATCATAATATTCACGTTGTCTTTCTGTAATAAGTTCTCGCTAAAGAACATAATACTTAAGGACTAAACTAACACTTATCAAAATTAATATAGCGACACTGTTTTCCTTTGACCCAAATTGAGTGATAAAATAAATTGGTCGTTATGTAGCGTAAGGCGTCGTAAAAAATAGAATATGTAAAAGGGGAATCTTTTATCCAAAACAAACGCACATTTAGGGTCACGTCTCGGTGAAGTCGTTAACCCAAATAATTGAACTTATTTGTAACCTTAGACTTATTGTTGGTTTTCGCAACCGTGAAAATAGCAGCGCTGAAAGACCAACATTTTTTTTCACTTTTGTATGGGGAAACTCGTGACGCTCGGGCCCTTGCTCATACAAAAGTGAAAAAAAAATTTCGTCTTTCAGAGCTGCTACTTTCACAGTGAACTCTATAAGGAACACGTACACACCCTAAAGTATTATCACTTATTTTTACCCGACTGCCGGGAGGGTTATGTGTTTAGCGCGTATCTTGTATGTTTGTAATATTCTTCCTTACCTTGTATCTTCAGAACCGCTGAACGGATTTTCACATTTGAGGTATCATTAGATTTGTCTTAATGACCCAAGTGTTCTTAGATAGGTGACATTAAAAAAAACCAAAATGGCAGATGTTTGACGCCATATTGTGAGGTAAAAAAAATAAAAATTCTACCAAGCATATCGAGTGGGGTATCAAAATTAAGGATTTTAAATACTGGTTCTAAATATGTATATAACTTGCAGTTTTAATATTAAATAGAACAATAAATCTACACTAATATTATAAAGAGGAAAGATTTGATTTTTTGTTTGTTTGGCTCCGAAACTACTGGACTGATTTGAAAAATTCATTTTTACCATTGGAATTCTACATTATTTTTGCTGAACATAGGCTAAATTTTATTTTGGAAAAAAATAGGGTACCGTAAGATATTTGGGTTCTTCGGACGCAAGGTGATAGAACCATAAAATTCTAAGTAATTGTAGAACTTACAAATATCTACAAAAAAGTCCGCGACACACTATACCTATCTATGTCGAGTGAGGCACAATAACCATTTTTTTTATTTAAAGATCTTGAAATTTTTTTGGACTAACTACATTTAAACGCGTTTATTTTACTCATTCTTTTAATCCTTATCAAAATAAATTATTCCATCACTAAGTACAGTTTATGTAGATAATATTTGGTCTTTGAATGAATAAAATTGGACATTTGGTTTTGAAATTATGGCGAAATTAAAATATTGGCGTAACCAAGGCGGCTGCGCGTGCGGGAGGAAGACAATCTGTGCAGGGTGCAGCCTGCGTATAATGACTGCGTCGTCGATGTTAGTGTCGGAGTCTGTGAATTGACCTGCGGGGCTATTCGCTAAAATATAAGTTTAGTTAATCACTGTGAAAATGGTTACTAACCAGCTTTTATTTGTAACCCACCAGTTCCTTAATTTTGTATTCAGTATCTTTTGATGGCAGAGTAGTTAACTCAATTGACGAAAATTTATCGACTATAATTCGGCTAAATTGAAAAGTACCGTCTGTGGAGGAGTAAATTATAAAATGTCAGAACCTTTTAATTTATTCAGTTAACTGTTTATTTTGTTGTCTGTGGACTTAAGTTATCAACAGCTATTGCTTGTCAAAGTCACAGACTAATTGTCACTTGTGTCATAGAAGAGAATATTTTTATTTGGTTTTTGAAAAGTTGAATTTAATCACAATTTAATAAGCTTTTCCTCTCTTCATAATAAATTAATTATTCCTAATTAGAGCTGCTGGCACGTCAAGGTACAGCAAGTCACAAGTGTAACGACTTATTATGTCCGTTAAATACCTAGTTATAATATAAGTTTAAACTCTCACTCTCAACCGGCATAAAGTGTTACAAACTTCGTTGAGACTTGAGACCCACCGTGATTTAGTGATGGGTCGAATGGGAGGGCCAATGGGCAACCAAGCGGCTTCTAGACAGGCCTGGCAAAACTGGCCCTCAAACTTAATTCTCTGGGAGATGGGGTCCAAAAGACTTGGGAGCAATGGCGAAGAGTAAGTAAACACAAGCTTTATTTACTTATTTTTGTAACACATTGAAGGTATAGTACTGTATTTTACTTACTAACTGTATTCAAAGTTTTGAAAAAAAAAATATGTCTTAGTATGTGAAATATGGTATAATATAAAATAATACTCAAAGTATCATGTACATCATTGATAAATCTAACTCAAACTTAGCTAGCTATCTTTAGCTCATTGTACCTAACTGCAAACTTTAACAACCGCCGTTGTTTGGCTGTCATTTTAGGAAGCTACGTCCAGCAGTGGACGTCCATCGGATAAAAAGACAATGATGACTAGTGCAAAAAAATATATTTTTTAAAAGTTTTAATGGAATTTTAATACAAAACTTCAGAATACTAAAAAGTTATTAATGTAGTTTTTGAACTCTATTCTAATAATTGATGACTAGTTTGAACAGGATTTTTTAATGCTTCAGGTTTTCATCAAGACACCAGCTGCTGTGCTCCATGCTGGGCATATGAATTGGAAGAGAGGCGTCTTGCCAACGAGGAGCCCTCAGCGGCAGCCTTTGAATATGTATCAGCACATCTCACTGAAATTGTAGACCATGCTTTAAATAAAATTATTGTTGCAATTGAAAACAAACGAAGTTAATTTAGCAAAGCATCTTCATTTTCTTTCTGTATCTTTTTTTCCTAAAGAATCTTGTAATGTTCTTATTTTATTTTATATTTAGTGAGTTTATATTATTTACATAAAAAAAATAAAGGGCCTTCCACAATACCCCCACTGACCTTAAACTCAGAAACTTTAAACCGTGTCACGCAGTTTAAATACTTGGGATATGTAGTCACTGAAGACTTGTGTGATGAATTGGATGTGGAGAGGGAACGTAGGGCATTGGCAGTCCGTGGCAATATGTTGGCACACAGATTTGCTCGATGCACAGCTGAAGTTAAGATTACTCTTTTATAAGCATATTGCCAGACATTTTACACAGACAGACATTTTACACAGACATTTTACAGTTTTGAAAAAACTTTTTATGATTTCTCATCACAAATCAAGTAATGGCTTTTGTTAATTGTATCAGGAGGTGTAAATATCTTCCGTTTTTAATATTATGTTAAAAAAAATTAAAAAATTCTCCATTCTAGGATAAATTAAGAAAAATGTGAAGTTATTCGGTTGCACGCTTTTATATGCAACAAAATCTGTAAAGACTGTCATGCATGAAGTAAACATAAATCACTTTTTTTTATTGAGATGAAACAAGACTCAATTGAAAAGACAAGAAACTCACGGCCAAACAGACAGGCCAAAAAGAAATTTGGATTATACTTTGACAGACGGGAAAGATTAAATGGAATTCCGCCAAAACTAAATGTGAACAAAACTGAGTTGCGGGCGTCATCTAGTAGGAATTATAGAAAACGAGATGATGAAAGTAATAATCTCCATATCAAATTTCATCGAATGTTCAGTTCAGCCGTTTAAGTGTTAAGAGGTATTTAAGATAGACAGACAAACACGATTTCCTAATTTATAATTTTATTAGTAAGGATCAATTTATTTTGCCATTATATGCGTTGTATTACGGGAGATCGCTTGAATATTTTACTTTTTTTAAGCAATATGTCGATTTTTTTTATTCTATTTGTCAAAGGTGGTCAAAGGCATAGATATTATACAGGGTGCAATTAAACCTTCCTGCCAATTTTTTTCCAGGGCTTATGTATCATTAGGAGAGTCCATTTAACAAAAAAAAAAATGGGTGCTATTTTTTTTCAATGAGATTTTATCCCATTTAAAATCGTTGCAGAATGGTCACTCACGGCGCGGGGAATGAGAGGGGGTGACGCGGGGTGAGGCGCGCGCGCGGGAGCATGTCACGCGCGGCCGACGCATCGTGTCCATTAATTGTAGTGTTTTTTAGGATAACTTTCAGAAGCTATTTCTCAACATTTTAGTACTGAGTGATTATAAAAGAAAAAATATGTGTATTTTTATTTTTAACAAGGATCAATATCAAAATTTGGCAGGAAGGTTTAATTGCACCCTGTATAGAATGTACACATTATTCAGATAAAAAAGTACTAAGTACAACTGTATTTTTTAACAAGATTTGAATGCACAATCCTTTAAAGAGTGGGTATTCCCGGGTAAATATTAGGTATACAGGGTGCAATTAAACCTTCCTGCCAAATTTTTTCTAGGGCTTTGGTATCATTAGGAGAGTCCTTTATTTGGACGAACCTTGTAACTTACCTGCTTCATCATCTGGCTAACTTTGTAAGTATACGTATAATTCAATTTTTTTTATTGCAAATCATTTTCCAAGTCCTAAAAGCTACATTTATGCAAAAAACGTAAATTTTCAAAAATGTCACTTAACTCATTCTTCCACTCACCTCTTCATTATTTTTTTATTATGTATTCTGTGATAATATCTAAATATGTGAATTTAGATATTTTAACTATAAAATTAAAAAATAGAACCTCATTCCGTTATTATCTGGCAAACAAAATAATAATAAAATTAATCCTATCGACGTAGGCTAATAGAGTGGAAAATAGCGCCGCGCCGTACCTTTTATATTAGCATAATTTGATAGTGCATTGTATATTAATGGAAATTTGTATAATATATTGCGTATAATGCATTATTCATGTCACAATTTTAACAATATAATTATTATTAGCTTCGATAGTTCACACATAAGTTCATAACGACAAAAAACCTTAACTAAAAATAAACTTCCCTAATCCCTATCTGTAGTATGTGGAATGTGGATAAAGCTATATCAAATTAAAATATTGCCTTAGTTTGGTACGTTGGAAAAGCCAGTTGTCGGACAACGACAGCAACAATTTTGTACAGTGTAACCAAACTAAGTGATAATACTTTAGGGTGTGATATTGTGTCCCTTACATGGGGTTCACCGTGAAAATAGCAACGTTGAATTTTTTTGTAATCACCCCAGCGGCATGAGTGTGCCCATACAACATTTTTATAATAACTAACTCTTTCAGAACTGCTACTTTAACGGCGAACTCTATACCAGATACACGTACACGTCCTAAAGTATTAACTTTTGGTACACCCTGTTTATAAGTTATCTGCTTTGTAATAATTTTTATTAGAAAGGGAGTTATTCTATAACGGTATTAACTATTAAGATAAAACTCACGTAACCAATTCTTATTTTTCGATTCGATTCTTAGTCATAAGGTCTTAGAATCGTAACGCAGCAGATTGAAATAACGTAGCACGTGAAACTTAATATTATCAAGTGAACAGGTGCACATCTGCATACTCAGCCGCGGAACTAGACTAGACTTGTATTGTTTAGAACATGTGAATTGAAGACGTAAGTGGATGAAGTGGGTAACTAACAATTTGAAATTTTTTGTTTTTTAGGAATCTATAGAGAACAAGGAGCCCTTATAGTTTCGGTCTGTCCGTCCGTCTGTCTGTGTGTCTGACTGTCTGTCTGTCTGTGTGTCCGTCTGTCTGTCCGCGGTTTTGCTCAGAGAATATAGGACCTACAATGCTGTAAATCGGCATTGAATGTACATGCTATTGATGCCAGCAAAATGGTACATAAAATCTTAAAAACATTTTTTACGGTACCTCCCCTACACATATAGCGGGGATGATTTTTTTCGCGTCCACCCCACCGTGTGGGGTATCGTTGGATAGGCTTAAAAAAAATATTACGAGTATTCTTAGATCATTTTCCGATTTAGGGATCCATTTGTGAAATATGAAGTATTAAAGTGGAAAAATCGTTAGAGTCCATGTGTCCCCCCCTTCCACCAGCTAAACGTGGGTGGGTAAGGCCGAGAATTTTTACACTTTTCGAAAGTAAAAAGTGTCCCAATTTTTCTCTGCATATTAAAAAAAACTAACCAGCAATTTTTAATTAAATAACTTTTATTGTATTTTGTAGGGATCTAAATCATACAATTTTATATCAAAGTTAAAATACTCTTTATGGTTTAATAACTACAGTGAGTTAAATTCGTCGGTTACCCCAAATATTGCAAAAAAACTCGCTGTCTTTTTCATTTATCCAAATACTTGGAACTAAAATTTGTATTTTTTTCCATTGAAAGACAAATTCACAAGAACTGACTTAAATACTCTGATACTTAGCAATTTAATCATAGTGATTGATCTTTTTATATAAGCAGATTTCATGACTATATCGTAATTTAAATGTTTGTCCCCGTATTTTCGCTTCTATGTTACAATTTTGTATGTTACCATAATTTCACCTCTAAGCAAAGTTAATCTTTTGTGGCACTATTTTGTATTGACAGTGGCAACATTAAGTATCTATGCGAATAATAAAATTTAAAAAAGACGCTTGTTTGTTGTCTGTAGAATCGAACAAAAGTGCACGCATGTGTTTGGTCGAAGTTTTTTTTTAATTAATTTAGACGATTTCAAAGGTAAATAACATTTTCTATTACGCCTGTTTTGAATAGAAATATGAATAGGCGGAGAAGCAATGCGTGACGTGTGTATTTGGTCCAAATTGAGCTCAAATTATCGATTAATGGTCAATTAAAGCCTAAAAAATCTCGCTTCTATGTTACTTCAATGTTACCGGTAACGTTCATTGTATGTAACGTAACGTTGAAGTGTTGTAAGGATTTTTTCATATCGTCGTTAATTACTATTGTAATTACTATTGTTTTTTGTTTGCTTAGTTTTTTATGAAAAACAAATTTGATTATTTTCTGTATACTGGAAGATTAAGGGGAACAATAACAATGTTATGTTTTTGTAACTACTTAATTTTGATAAAAAACTAATTTTATAGTAGGTATTTTAGTACCAAAGATTTTAAATAACAATTTTAGTTTAATTATTTGGTACTTAGCTGTTATGTACTTAGTCAAAGTAAAAGACATGATTTGATAAAAAAAAATGGTTTTATATTTTTTTGTTATCCATGCACAATTGCACATTATACATATACTGGGTGTAAGCAACAGCGTCGTGCAAACTAGTAGGGGTTGCTCAGTCAACAATACTGAACAACTATCACCAGGATTTTTTATTTCAGGAAATAAAAAAAAATGTTTATCCATACAAATTGTCTGATCGAGCATTTTTTTTTCATTCCTGAAAATAATTCCTCATTCCTGGTGGAATTTGTTCATTTTCTTTGACTGAGCAACCCCTATATAAATTTTCGGGACGCTGTCCCTTACACACCGTATAAGGCATAAAGTTTTACATAAAAATGTGCACTATGAAATCGGCCTTACATACCTTTCGCGTTACTTTTACGTTACCGTAACATAGAAGTTTCTATGTTACTCTATGTAACTAAGTGTACAAATTCTCGGCCTTACCCGGGTGCTTCTGCTTTGGTGAAAAAAATTCACGGGACTAGGACATAATATTATGCGAAATTTAAAAGGAAAATTATCATGGCTAAGAAAACTTCATACATTATTGAGTAAGTCGAACAACTAAAAAAATGTATACAGCGAAGTATAATATAAAGGAACTTTTCATTTAAATTCCTCTGAACGTAACTGAGATGATGTTGTTAGTAGTGTAAAACACGTTATAAATGTACCTATATTCATTGACTATACAAAAAATATCAAAAACTAGCGGTACTACGGAACCCTATATTGCGCATGGCCCGACACGGACTTGGCCGGTTTTTAGCAAAATAATTCAAATTATTTAAAATAAAATAAAATTTAGCTAGATGATGAAAATTAAAAATTAGTGTCCGACCAAAACTAATTTTTCAGCCGAAACCGAAACCAAACTTTCGGCCTTACTCTCGGTTTCTACCGAAACCGAAACTTGGAAAAACATTGAAAATTACGCTTATTTACTGAAATGTATTGATTTTTAACCGACTTCCAAAAAGGAGGAGGTTATATATTCGTCTGTTTATATAATTTTTTTTTGTATGTTCAACCATAACTTCGTCGTTTATGGACCGATTTTCATGATTCTTTTGTTGTTGTACAGGGTTGAATCCGAGGTTGGTACCATGTTCACAAAAGTGGTGATCTGATGATGGGATCCATGAGGAATCGAGGGGACTCCTTGAAATTTATATGGGAACATATGGTGATTTCGATTTTTTCTGAAGTATTCCAGGCATATACTACCAAAAAATAAGATTTTGCACCAGGATATACCCTGGTTCTGAAGGTACCCAACAGAACTTTTGAATCCTTATAGATACAAGTTTGAGGATTTTGGCTTTATTTAAACTACCCCAAGCAAATCCTACATTATTTCTGCTAAACATAGGCTACATTTTATTTTGGAAAAAATAGGGTTTCGTAAGATATTTGGATTTTTCAGACGCCATATGAAAAAATTAACCAGAAAAGTTACTTATTTTGCGTACGCTGCCGAAACTATAAAAGATAGAACCATAAAATATTCTAAGTATTGTAGATCTTATAAATATCTACAAAAAGTCCGTGACACACTATACTTATCTATGTCGAGTGAGGCACAATAACCATTTTTTTATTTAAAAATCTTAAATTTTTTTGGACAACATTTAAACGCGTTTATTTTACTCGTGCCATTAATCCTTATCAAAATAAATTATTTCATCACTAAGTACAGTTTATGTAAATAAAATTTGGTCTTTGAATGATTAAAATTGGACATTTGGTTTTGAAATTATGGCGAAATTAAAATATTACGATAATGGGAGTCAGCGTCACCAAGCGGGATGCGCTTGCGGGAGGAAGACAATCTGTGCAGTGTGCACTGTACAGTGTATAACTGTACACCCTTCGGATAATGACTGCGTCCGCGTCATCGATGTCAGTGTCGGAACCTGTGAATTGACCTGGGAATCATTTTGCTGACCGAGTCTTTCCTGGGTAGGCTTTTTGCAGCCGTAACCTCCACGCGGGCGGAGCCGCGGGCGCCCGCTAGTAATATGTACAACTGACAACAAGCTATAAAGCCTTGTCGTCTCATATTATGTAACTAAAAAGGGTAAAATTATTATTTTTTAACAAAACATTAAAACCGACTTCCAAGGTAAAAACAAAAGTAATACTTATTTATTCTTAATCTAAAAATAATCAAATAATTCTTATTCCTTATTATAGTGGCGTCTTCAGACTTCGCCTAAACCTCAACTATTTCTGTACTCAATCTTCATGCTTTTGAAGTCGGTACCAGCTTACCTTAGCGTAATTGCTATGTCAAGGATCTCAGAACTTTTCCGGGCTGGTACCAACTTCAAAAGTACGAAGATTGAGTACAGAAATAGTTGAGGTTTAGGCGAAGTCTGAAGACGCCACTATAATAAGGAATAAGAATTATTTGATTATTTTTAGATTAAGAATAAATAAGTATTACTTTGGTTCTTACCTTGGAAGTCGGTTTTAATTTTTTGTTAAAAAATAATAATTAAAATAAATTACAACTTTTTAAACTAAAGAAAAAGTACCACATTGAATTTTTTACTTTTTGCGACATTTCTTAAAATAAATATTATTAATCTTAGACTCGAATATATTCCCCAGAAACTTTTTTGTACTATATTCCGTTTTTTTTATACGATTCCAAGTAGGTGCGATTTCACCAAAGAAATTGAACACGCTTAGCACACACTAAACCGGTTCTAAACGTATAAACACGTTTATTACACTTAATTGCATTTCACCTACCTAAACTGAACTCGTTCATAGCAAATCCAATTTATATCTTCTGAACGCCCAATATTCGAGTTTTAACTTCATAAAACACATTTAAGTCCTGTCAATGTAGTGTCATGACAGACCGAAAAACATAGACGAAAAAAATGTTAAGGTGACAGTTTTCACAGATGCGTTTGGTTAGCTTATTTATCGTTTCTTGCTATTTTGTTACTAAAACAATGTGACAAGGCTCCAAGATGATGAAAACGTATAAAAATCATCGCGTGACCTGACGTAAACTTAGATTCATTAATCGCGATTAAAAGAAGAATGTAAAATCTATTTGAAACAAAACGAGATTTACGTCGCCATATAAACGCGTTCATTGTTCAATAAGAACTTAGTTTTATAAAACAAATTTAAGTGTGATTGGTGATATTCCCCTTAATGAAATAACGAAGGATTACCCTAAGAAACAAGATCAGATGTTTTTCTAGTCATTTTATTTAGGCGCGACTTCACCTAGGAAATAGAACGCGCTTGGTGTACGTCCAATGTTGTACGGTTAAACTTCATAAAATCCATTAAAGTCCTGTCTATGTAATGACATGGCGAATCGAAAATCATAGACGGTTTGGGTAGTTTATGCATCGTTTCTTGCTTTTGTATTGGTAAAATAACGTGACTAGACTCCAAAATGATAAAACAATGTAAAATTATCGCGTGACGTCACATAAACATAGATTTATTAATCGTGATTATGAGAAGATTATAAAATCCGTTTGAAACAAAACGAGATTTACATCCCCGTAGGAACGCGTTTAGTGAGAACTGAGAACTAAGTTTTATAAAATGAAGTTGTGTGATTGGTGAAATCCTCCCTTAGACATTAACGACGTACTACTGAAAACACAATCAATTGCAGTATATTACTTTTATGGGAAACATGGACACGACCGCGGTCGAAGTTCAAAACGAAATTACTTATTATTACTTACTAGCAAATTACATCACATTAAATTACTTATTAGCAAACTTGCAGTTGACGTCACATTCTTTTTGCTCCAGAAAGCGTTTTGTCACTAAGCCTGAAAAATATACTGAGGGCCGCAAGAGTGAAGCTTACGGGGAAGTGGGCTAGATAAGATTCTAGCAGGGTAGGAACGGTCTAAGAGATTGCGTGTCTATAGTAAAAAGTTAGTTTTAAATACATATTTAAATAAAACGCGTGGTAAAAGGAAAAGAGTGAGGTGAGATGATTTACTAGATAAATCTCGCAAGATATATCCTATAATCTCACAGTCAAACCAAATTTTTAGGTAAATAAAGTTCACACATAATGTAATAAATAATTTATCATAGCATTTACTAAGACGTTTGTTTGGGAAACATTATTATAATAGCACGTAATTTGCCAATAGTTATGTTTGTTAAATAAGCCTGCGTTTGTCGAAGAAATAAAATTCAATAATATAATTTCGATAAAAATAAGTTTAGACAATTAAATGAAAATAAAACCAAGTGCTAATTTCTGATTTGGGACTATTCTGGGACTAATCTGGAACACATAATCTCAAAACAAGATTAAATAGATGGTGGCGAACTGAGCCGGGGCCTCGCTGGCAAGCAAGCACGAGTTAACTGCGAAGTTTACCGAACGACGGATGAGTTTCAGCGGGGCCGAAAGTTTCAGCTATATTTTAACCGAAACCGAAACTAAGGCCGAAACTAGATTTTTTGGCCGAAACTGGCCGAAACCGAAACCGAAAGTTCGGTCGGTCACTATTAAAAATAAAACAAATTACTAATTGTAATAATGTACCTATTGCAAATAATAAATATGAAATCTTTGTAAAAATAGCTACTAACCATAATGGTATAAAGGGATTTAGAATCCACTATAGTCGTGTGCGTACAAGACAAAAAAAACGAGGAATACGGCTTTTGCTGAACCAAAGATTTCCTTTGGTAGGATTGATCTTTATACCCCTAAGATGGGTTTACGATGTGGAGCCACCTGAATATTTCATGCAGGTGGGGGAGGGGGTTTTTTTTAGCTTTAACAAGGTATGAGGTCAATTACTGCGTGGGATTTAGGTATATAGTCGAGTTTGGTATCATTTTCGATTGAATCTCAATGTTTAAATGCCAATTTTGGAATAATATTTAGATAAAAGATAGTAAAAATAAAATAAAATAAAAAATTTAGAATATATGATTTTCAACCAACGAAAACGCTGTTGACAGGGCTTAATTAATATAGGGAGGCTGATAGCCGCATTATTCTGCACGCCAAAGACATGGTGATGAATGGAGCAATAAACATATTAATAATATGTTTATTATACGTTAATAATATACGTTCCGCGCGGCTTCGTCCGCGTAAATCTGAGATTTCACGGAAACCGTATATTTTTCACAAATTAATATCCCATATCTCACGTAGTCTACTATATATTCGTGTCAAATAACATAAAAATTGCTCAAGTAGTCTGTGAGATATTAGCCTTTTCAAATAATTTTCCCCGTTTTTTTACATTTTCCTCTGTATCTTTGCTCTTATTGGTCTTAGCGTGATAAAATATAGCTTATAGCCTTCCTCGATAAATAGGCTATCAAACACTGAAAGATTTTTTCAAATCGGGCCAGTAGTTCTTGAGATTAGCGCGTTCAAACAAACAAACTAACCAACAAACTCTTTAGCTTTATTTTCACATTTTCCTCTGTATCTTTGCTCCTATTGGTCTTAGGCTACAGCCTATATTTTATCGAGGATAAAATATAGGCTATAGCCTTCCTCGATAAATAGGCTATCAAACACTAAACGATTATTTCAAATCGGATGAGTAGCTCCTGAGATTAGCGCATTCAAACAAACAAACTCTTCAGCTTTATAATATTACTAGACGTTCCGCGCTGCTTCGCCCGCGTAAATTAGATATTTCACAGACAAATTAGTCCACAATAAATATCCTATGATCCTTCACGTTCCTACTTTTTATCTGTGCCAAATAACAGAAAAATTACTCCAGTGGTTCGTGAAATAAGCCCTTTCAAATAATTTCCCCCGTTTTTTCCACATTTTCCTCTATTTCTTCGCTTATATTAGTCTTAGCGTAATAAAATATAGCCTATAGCCTTCCTTAATAAATGGGCTATCTAACACTGAAAGAATTTTTCAAATCGGATCAGTAATTACTGACTCATACTAAGATTAGCGCGTTTAAATAATGCTTCTTCTTCTTCTTCTTTTTACGTTGTTTAACATCTTTATCGTGCAAATATGAGTAATAAAATGAATTAAGCATTCTTAAGTCATCCGAATATGGTACCGAACTTAATGCCTCTATACAGATTGAGACTCTATTTTCCTCCAGAGCAGTAGCTGTTAAAACTTTAAAAAATTAACATCAAAAATCGCGGTGGCTCCACATCTTAAATACATCCTTGGGCCGTAAGGACCAATCCTACCAAAGGAAATCTTTGGTTCAGCAATAGTATAATTTACCGTACACACGCAACTACTTAAGATAGAATGAGGAAAGCTTTACTCTAAAGGCATTTTAAGGCTGCCAATATACTTTGAAATACGAGGTAGCGTTTAAATATACTAATAACCATAAATCAAAAGAAGTGAGTTGACTAATGTTTATTCATTTGTCTTAATATTATGTTTATTGTTTTATTTTTACCTTGCTTTTACTTGTTGTTTTAAATCGGTTTGTTTTTTGTCTTTGTCTGAAATTTTAAAAGTCAAATGACCACACAGCGGACAGTTATAAACGCTGCGTCTTTCTTTATTATAAAGGGATTAAAGTTAAAATCAGTTAAAGTTATTCAGTTAAGTTCTAATCAGGGATGAAAGATATAACAACCTCTTTGGCTCAATGGTTGAGCGTGTGGCGTCTCAAGCCGGGGGTCGCGGGATCGAATGTCGCCTGCAACAAGTTTTCAATGTGCCTAGGTCATGGATGTCTTATTCGTATAGAATAATATAAAAGTATTAAATATATTATTTCCGTCGTCTCGTACCCGTAGCACAAGTCTTTTAAATTTTAGGTACTTGGCACGGGGCCAGACTGACGTGGTATGAAGCGTTAATAAATATTATAATATAATTACTGAAAAAATTAAGTAAATCGCCCATGACTATTAACAAAGTCGGATGTGCAAAATCGTCATTTTTATTTTATTTCATAAAATATGTCCTTACAACCAAGGCTATCATTAGCTGGAAAGATATATTATGCATATATAAAATCTATACTATGCATAGTTTCTGAAATAGCTACATTAAAAATGTCGTATATTACTAAGATAGTCCGCTAACAATGTCGGATAGTCACTACCTACGTTGTTAACGGGACGCGGGGGCGAGTGAGAGCGCTCGATGTGCCACTTCCGACTATGTTAACGGAGCAAATGGACCTCGCGCTGTCACTTGTTTTTTTGCAACCTTAGTTATATTTTTTTAATTTTCGACGTCATTTTTAATGTCTACAAGATCGGCACGGCTAATCAAACTAGGTACTCAACGAAATTAAGAAAAATATAGTAATAGGGATAAAAATGCTGATGGAAATATTATGATCGAAGCTAATACTAGTGCGGAAAATGGTATTTACTATTTTTTATTATATTCTTTAAAGATTTTGAACAGTATAGCTTATGTTTTATTGCTTTAGATTTGATTATAAGAAAAACATTTACCTTCATTAACATTTTATCGAAGGTCATTTCAAATTGTCAGATGTGCCACATCCAACGTTCTTAACCGGTTTTTCAAATGTGTAAAATGTCAGTTGTACCACATTCGACATTTTTAATCGGTTTTATAAATGGTTAAATTATCGGTAGTACCACTCCCGACATTGTTATGGGGATTTATAAATTGGAAAAATGTCGGTAGTATTACATCATAATCATTTCACTTATTTTTCTAATTGGTTTAATGCCACTTGGAGTTTGTTTCATATCTGTCGTTGCTTACCGACTTTAAACAATTTTCAGAAGGCTTCAAAATAGGTCATTTTTGTACGAAAATTAAGTTTTTGCTGGCACACATACACAATGAATGAATACAATTTTTTTATTAAATAATCGTGTTTTGGCGATCTGGTATCTAATAGCCGATTTTCTCGGCATTTTTTTGATACATAATAGTAATAAAACATATTCTATACTATTAAAAATCGTAAAAAAGTATTAAAAGGACCTTTTCTCACACTAGGTTTAACTTCAGTCACAATATTTCCATGAGCATTTTTTTCCTTTACTATTATTATAATTTTCTCAAATTCGTTGAGTAGCTGGTTTGATTAGCCTTGTTGATCTTGTAGACATTGTAAATGCAGAGCTTGCAATATGTCTTAACAAACATAATATTATAGATTTACTCATATTATGTAAAAGTGAAATTATTCTCAAAAAATACCATAGAATAAATAGAGAATCTCGGATGAAGAAGACTGCTTTTGATTAATTAATCTTATAAATATTCATCTAAGTTTTTCTTGAAAATGAAGGCTGTGGTAGTACGTAAAAATGTAAAAAAACGTGCCTTAAAAATGTAGAGATTTTTAAGAACTACCTGATTCCGCAAATTTTGTTTTGCTGACAAATTAATGGACCTGCAAAACAGTCAGTCCTTCGTCAGTATTTTCTGTATTTCCCACATATTTGGGCAAATTCATCTCTCCAGCGTATTTGGCAGATGTCGATAAGATCCATAGCAAGTTGTTTGACTTGGAAAATATAATATTTTGCATTACTAATTCATGGTAGCCACCGCCGTTGCCGCGTCGGCGCCTTGTTTTGAGCTTTAATCAAACTGCCCTAACCTAACTTCTAAAATATTTGCCCCATGGTAATAATTTAAAAGACAATTCTATTCTTTACAGAATCACAGTAAATATTTTGATATTTATTTAGGTATGGATCAATTGTTAATCCATACTAATATTATGAATGCGAAAGTGTGTCTGTCTGTCTGTCCGTCTGTCTGTCTGTCTGTCTGTCTGTCCGTCTGTCTGTCTGTCTGTCTGTCTGTTACCTCTTCATGCCCTAACCGCTGAACCGATTTTGCTGAAATTTGGTATGGAGATACTTTGAGTCCTGAGGAAGGACAAAGGATACTTTTTATCTCGGAAAAATGTACGGTTCCCGCGCGATAATCGAATTGTGGCGCAACGGAGTTGCGGGCGTCATCTAGTATGCAATAAAAGCCACGCTACTAGGAGATGATTTGAAGTTAATTTTTTAATTAAGGAAATGGTTATTACGAGGGCTGCTATTTATGTATCCGGAACTGGCCACTTACAAGAACAATATTTAAAAAGTAATTACAACATTTGAAAATAGAACTCTTTGGTTGAAGAATACATTTTGTTTCATGTGACTGTCAATTATTTTTCCATTGTGGCGTCATTTTGAAAATTGCGTGTCTTCATTTGCCATGGATTTAACGAGTGAACATTTTCGTGCAATGATTTACTACGATTTTCGGCGTGGGCTAAATCAACAACAGTGCTTTATTCAACTCACCGCAACTTTTGGAGATGAAGCACCATCAAAAACCACTGTTTATCACTGGTACAGTGAGTTTAATCGTGGGCGGTCTATGCTCACGGATGAAAATAAAGAAGGTCGCCCAAAAACAGCTGTTGTCCCACAAAATATAGATGCTGTGCGGGAACTAATAATGCGTGATCGTCATGTTACATATCGCGAGATAGAGGCGTCCTTAGGCATAAGTATGACGAGCATACATAAGATATTACACGAACATTTGGCTGTAAAAAAATATGTTCGCGTTGGATTCCGCACAACTTGACAATCGATCAAAAACGGGCTCGTGTCGATTGGTGCAAAAAAATGATAAAAAAATACAACCGTGGTACGTCAAAAGCCGTTTATAATATCTACACAGGTGATGAATCTTGGATCTATGCATATGACCCCGAAACTAAACAACAGTCAACGGTGTGGGTGTTCCAAGATGAGCCGAAACCAACAAAAGTTACTCGTGCAAAAAGTACTTTGAAGCAAATGGTCGCCTGTTTTTTTGGAATTAATGGACATGTGGCTACAGTGCCATTAGAGAATCGTAAAACGGTTAATTCTGAATGGTATACGACCATTTGTTTACCAGAAGTCTTTGAAGAAATAAGAAAGGACAACCGACAACGCAGAATCATATTACATCACGACAATGCTAGCTGTCACACCTCAGCTGAAACAACTCAGTTTTTGGAGGGTCAAAAGATCGAATTGACTGGTCATCCGCCGTACAGCCCTGATTTGGCACCTAACGATTTCTTTTTATTTCCATACGCGAAGAACAAATTACGTGGTCAACGTTTTTCGAGCCGCGAAGAGGCTGTTGATGCGTTCAAAATGCACGTTTTGGAGATACCTCAATCAGAATGGAAAAAGTGCTATGAAAATTGTTTTCAGCGTATGCAAAAGTGTGTCGATCATCGCGGCGAATATTTTGAAAAGCAATAAAACCATATTAAATGATATATGTTTGTTTCTTTTTTTAATTCCGGATACATAAATAGCAGCCCTCGTATTCGTTAACCATAAAAGATACATATATGCTGTCCTGAACTTTTTTGAAGTTAATGATGAATACTATAATATTTGTAATATTATTTCTATGAATTAGCTGTATTTTTTGCATCGCAAGCAAAATAATGTAATTTATTGCAAATTTTTACCACTTTGGGTTATATTTTTGCGATTTTCGGTACTACCTATGTTCTTTGCAAACAATGTAGCTTACCAAGGGTAAAATAATTTTTAAAATTAGCTCAGTAGTTATTGAACCTATTCAATACAAACAAAGATATAAAGACTTTTCCAAACACGAAACAAACTTTTCCTCTTTATGATTGATACAAAAAAAAATATTTAATTTTGTTAAGTTAATTTAAGTAATGGTATCAAAAAGTTAACAAAATAGTGATGGCAATAATTTTTAATTTCAATGTTTTAGGTTAATTTACATTTCGGACGAAAATTTGATTTTCCGAATTATTTACGTCATAAGAAATATTTTGTATTTTCATACATACATTGTTTTTACGTTTTATTTGACAGAAGTCCATAAAAAAGATATATTTTCTTGAAATTGTTGTCATTTTTGTTGGTAACTTCTACATGCAATATATTTTAAATTAAAAGTTATCACTTAACAATGGCGTAAGTGCCACTTCCGACAAGCAATCATTGATTTTGTACAAGTAACAATGTCGGTTCTGGCACTTCCGACAAATCAGCATTACTCGTATTCCGTTAAAAAGGTCAGAAGTGACTTTTCTCATATTTATTCATAAAATACGGGATACTCCTAATAATATACTAAACGTGAATAACTTATAGAGCACAACCCTGAAATTTCATGATTCTACTTGGAATAAGTAAACAGTTATTCACAATTTAGACTTCAAATCACTCTCCTGTAAAGTTGCTGTTTTTCACATCTGACATTGTTAATAGTCATGGGCGAAATTTACACAAGATACAACATAAAATTAATTTTAACATACGATTCTCAAGAAACCTATGTAAATAGTTATGTAAACTGGCAGGTAGAACTTAGAAGGCATCTATTAAACTTCTTACTTCCGAAGTCCGAACAGGCAGGAAAATTTAATGAAAATTCTGGGAAAATCATGAATATGAAAGTAGGTAACTTTAAATTGATTTTACCTTTTAGGTAAAACAAAATTTAATTTCGGCAGGCGCTTATAGTTAGGAGTGTAGCAGACTACTAAGGTGACTTTTAATAAGAAATTGGTTATAGGACCAAATTAAAACTTTATTACTGAATTTTTTATTTTTATTTTGAGATAGGTTTGATTTTTAAATATTCTTGTATACATATTTAACTTAAAACTGCAAGCAATGTGATATGTGCGTCAATGTAAAATTATGTTATATTTAAACCTAATATTATGCTACAATAATCTTCACAAGAGAATAGAAACATTGACATATTTAGGGGGTAAATTGAAGATTTTACATTCATTGATTTCTTTAGTATAAAAAACCCTATTTACGGTGTCCATGTTAAGCATACTGGCTTGCGTCTGATTTATGAAATATTTTCGGAATTGGTTACCACTGTTGATCCTGGTGACACAGGAGTTAAAAAAGTATATCGGTGTTACAAAAGATCAATCTACACAGATTCTTAATAAAATAGGAAAGGTTAGAGCAATCAGCACCAAATTACACGAGTGATATCGTCAGGTGCTCGTCGCGTACAAAGGAACCAATCAATCAACGCCTTCGCGATTTTTAGGGTTCCGTACCCAAAGGGTAAAAACGGGACCCTATTACTAAGACTTCGATGTCTGTCCGTCTGTCCGTCTGTAATATGTCTCCAGGCTGTAACTCAAGAACCGCTATAGCTAGACTTCTGAAATTTTCACATATTGTGTATATCTGTTGCCGATATACACAACAACAACTAAAACCAAAATAAATTAAATAATTAAATTTTAATATTTTCCCATACAACAAACGTGGTTTTTTTGCTATTTTTTGCTTGATATAAATAATGGCAACACATAGGCATTTGAAATGTTCACAAAATACTCAGATGTATTTGTACTTTAATAATTTAATAATTAATAATCAAATTTAAATAAATTGAATAATAAAGGGGGGCTTCCATACAAAAAACACAATTTTTGCCTGTTTTGCTCTGTAGTGGTACGGAACCCTTCGTGCGCGAGTACAACTTGCACTTGGCCGATGTTTTATACGTATTCTGTTCCGTTTATCTTGATGACGTCATCTGTTCGAATACGCACATGGTGACGTCATCGTTGTCTGACGTTTCAGGCTGTAAAGATAGTATGTACGATATGTTTATGATATAATTTCGATTAGTATATTGGATCGATTTACGAGGTATGTCCAATATATTTTATTAAAAAAAGTCGTGCAACATCAGATGTTATTATTTTCTTCATAAACAGAGTCAAGAGCCCGGGAACACCTTGGGCCACTACAGACCGAGCGTAACTAATGATGGCTTTCGCATTTATAATATTACTAGCGACCCGCCCCGGCGTCGCACGGGTATAAAATATATAGCCACTGAAAAAAGATTAAAATCGATAGCCTACGATCCTTCACGTGGTCTACTTCTTATCTGTGCCAAATAACATAAAAATTGCTCCAGTAGTTCGCGAGATAAGCCCTTTCAAATAATTTCTCCCGTTTTTTCCACATTCTCCTATTAGTCTTAGCGTGATAAAATATAGCCTAGTCTTCTTCAATAAATGGGCTATCTAATACTGAAAGAATTTTTCAGGTCGGACCAGTAGTTCCTGAGATTAGCCTTTCAGGTTAGCCCTTTCAAATAATTTTCCCCGTTTTTTCCACATTTTCCTCTATTTCTTTGCTCCTATTAGTCTTAGCGTGATAAAATATAGCCTATAGCCTTCCTCGATAAATGGGCTATCTAACACTGAAAGAATCATCAAAATCCGTTGCGTAGTTTTAAAGATTAAAGGGAACAAAGGGACATGAGGGAAAAAAAGTGATTTTGTTTTATAATATTATTAATTAATATGGATTTTAAACTATCTTTAACAAAACACAGATAGTTGGTTTAGTAGCATTACAAGTCTTAATACCTCACCTACCTCATAAGTTACGAATTAATCTAACATTCAGACAAGCCACTGAGGTAGATAAAGCGGAAACGTTCGTATTTCTTTATATTAATATTCATGGTTGGACCGAAACGCTGTCAGGCATGAATAGGATAAGCTTCGGGCTTAGCCTAGGTTTATAGTTACAATGTGATCGAACTATTTATAACTCACTAGATGATGCCAGCGTTCATTTTTCCGTGCTAAAAAGTATCCTATGTCCTTTTCAGGGACTCAAAGTATCTCCATACCAATTTTCAGCAAAATTTGTTCAGCAGTTTGGGCGTCAAGAGGTAACAGACAGACATACACACTTTCGCATTTATAATATTACTAGCGACCCGCCCCGGCGTCGCACGGGTACAAAATATATAGCCACTGAATAAAATGATGAAAATCGATAGCATATGATCCTTCACGTGGTAGCTACTTCATATCCGTACCAAATAACATAAAAATTGCTCCAGTAGTTCGCGAGATAAGCCCTTTCAAATAATTTACCCCGTTTTACCACATTCTCCTATTAGTCTTAGCGTGATAAAATATAGCCTATACTCTATAGCCTTCCTCAATAAATGGGCTATCTAACACTGAAAGAATTTTTCAAATCGGACCAGTAGTTCCTGAGATTAGCGCGTTCAAGTTAGCCCTTTCAAATAATTTTCCCCATTTTTTCAACATTTTCCTCTATTTCTTCGCTTCTATCAGTCTTAGCGTGATAAAATATTATAGCCTATAGCCTTCCTCAATAAATGGGCTATCTAACACTGAAAGAATCATCAAAATCCGTTGCGTAGTTTTAAATATTAAAGGGAACAAAGGGACATGAGAGAAAAAAAGCTACTTTGTTTTATAATACGAGATTAATGGTGAACGATCTTTACTATCTACTAGTATCTATAATTAAATAAAATTACTGAAAACCAGCGTTGCGATTATGGTCGCAACACATGCTGAGTAAGCACCTATTTGGTACAGGTGTTGAAATGTTTTTAATTCTTTAGTTTCGTTTGTATTGTTTACCAAATAAAGTTTCTTTCTTTCTTTCATTCACAATTAATAATTTTTAAATTTTGGTAGTCTCGCTAAATTATTACCTAGTTATACTTATTATTAACTAAGTTAATTCAACGTCTCTTACGAAAATGTTGTATCCGTCGAAAACCCTTTTTAGTGTTTTATTTATTTTGTAGAGCTGGCGCACTTAATTTTGCACAGTTTTATAATGGACCGATCAGTCATAGTGACGCCTCGTAATAAATTACGGCTGCAGTCTCGGGCCATAACGCGCAACACACGCTAAAACTCAGCACTCGGCGACTTTTTGTAGGATAATGCAATTATTGTGCGTTTGTTAAGATAAATTGCGCGATTGATACAATGCATGATAGTTATAGCGATGCAAAAGCGCGACGCTAACTATACAAACGCGCGAGCGTGTTGGGCGACAGTGGGGATGAAAACGAAGGGAGGGGAGTGAGAACTGAAAAGACGAGGGGGTTTTTTGTGACGTTACTGAAGTGCGTTTGTATCGAGTTTGCATTGCTAGTCGCGACTTAATGAGCGCCCCGTGTGCTAGGACACAATTCACACAGCTAGAGACTGCTCTGAAAAAAGTCGCGGCCGTGTGCTAGGGTCCTAACGGCTCCGTCTTACATTTACTGAAACCAGACAATACGAAACGCGACGTGACGATGCAACAAAGTGTTTTTGTGCTAAATTCTTCACGGGAACGACAATTTTTTTTGACAAATAGTATATGCTACATGTAATATTATAACATAGATCTTAATAAAGGAGTTTTCATGCGTGGCGTAGATTTACCTACATCCACATCAATTCTCGACTTTCCTTATTTTACAGATATTTAAGCAGCCTGTTATTCTAATGTTTATAAGCAAACAAATAAGAATTTAATGGAAATACGTCCATGAATTGTAAACTAAAAACTATTTTTTTTTCCTTAAGAAATGGCCTTTATTGCCTCTAACTTTACAGGGCAGTTTGATAGCCCCTTCATTGTTTCCATAACATTTGGCCATCTTCCAAATCATGGTGGCTACGGTTATGAAAAAATCGTTGTAACTCGATACGCATTGCGTCAATGCAGCCCCATAATTGATGGGCTCTGGGGAACGGAGATAAAACAGGGACTAACACATTACGGCTGATTTGGTCTCCGAAACGATTAGCATTATGTTCTGTCAATTTTTTTGGAACGAGGCGGGAAGATTTAAACATTCCATAATAGCGTATCAAAGTATATTACGATTTCAACATGCTTTTAAGGCCGTCCCCCGAGCAAACGACCTTGGCCATACTTACATTTGCCGCGTTGCCGAGATCGCACCAATATCCTATTTTTTTACTTATCTTAGTTCAAAATTGACCAAAAAAAAATTTAAAACGGGGAATATGTAGTATATGATATTGTCGATCTATTGGCGTGTGTTTCAAATAAAAGTAATTTGTAAATACTAAGGAGATGCTGAATGTATGCTTGAATTTTAATAAATTGGCTTTACTTTGGAAGCTGATGTCATGAGTAAAATAAACGAAAATAGAAAATTTAAAACGTGGAAAAGATTGTTGAGATACTGAAGATTATTACTGTATTTTTATTATAACTCTGCAGCTTTCAAATTATGAGTTTATAAGTAAATTACGGATTCTCCGTAGGGAAGACCCTTAAGTAGATAGGAGTACAGAAGTCAGAAGCAAGTTCTATTTCTTTAATTTACTTATCCACATATTGATTGAAATCAATTTTCGATTAATTACATATTATAGGTATTTACTGTTAAGCTAACGACCCAATTTATTGTAAATATACGTAATTTGTTTTTACAAATCTTTCAAAGGGGTTAATTTACGAAGCTTTAAAATTTTACACCGAATTTTTTATTAGATTTGATTTTGTCTTTTGTATTAGAATTTTACACCGACTTTTGAAGAAATTTTGCAGTAATGTAGGCTACATTTTATCCCTAGCATTCCCATGAAAGCGAGAACCGCCGCGCGCTGTAAACTGAAGTCCACGCGGACGGAGTCTCGGGCAAAAGCTTATATTATAATAACATTTAAATTAATTTTACATGTACAGACGCATTAAAAATGTGGGTGTGTTTCTGAAATTGCAACTTAATTATTGTGACAAATAAATTCCCTGAGTTTGGCTCGACTCCAACTTGGCTACAAGAGGCTGCGTATATAATATAACTGAAAAGGCTAATACAACCTTTGGCATTAGATCTGTTAGCAATAAGTAGGCGTCTAATCAGTTTAAATTTTAATTTCAAAATTATCATCGTTACATAAGAAATAAAAGAATAAGTCCACTGGTCGCATATGTCGCGTCTAATATAAAGTTTATCGTCCAGTCCTCAATATAATATTATAAGAGCTATAAATTTTTATGAACCAATAATTATGGGATGATGCCCGAATACAATAAAAACGCTGGCGTTCCTTTATCTTTTATTCCTCACAAGAAAGGAGAAATAGAGTTATTTAAAATGCAGCAAAATCAGAGAAGTTGATTCATAGGCTGTAGGCAAATAGTGGACCTACGTAATTTGGTCGCATTATGTCAAACCTAGTCGACAGATCATAACCAACAATATTTAATTGACATAATCCGACCACAATATGACGTAGGCCCGTCAACTGCCTATGAATCAATTTCTCGATGGTACAAAAGACAAAATTCCATTTAAATCTTAGTGTAAGTACTCACATACGGTTTTGCACGATTGAGCAATCACGTAGAGTAAAACCCACGGCTCGGGCTTTCGTCCACACATTCAGCATTGCTCGATAGTTTTACTCCAGTTCGAAGGAAATTAGCTACGAATAATAAAAACTAGTGTCAAAAAATTTGTCAAGCCGGCTCGTTTCGAGCCTTCAAACTGGCTCGATGCGAGCCTTCGAGCTGTGAGTTTTGCGGTCCACACGGTGGTTTTTGCTCGATTCCGAGTAAAACTATCGAGCAAAACCGTATGTGTGTACTTAGCGTATAGGTGGCTTTTCTGTCCTTGCCGCAAGCGACCGCGACCGACAATAATTCAAATGAAATGCCACTTTATGACCTTAAGCCATAGGTTTCATTTTGCTCTACGCCACTAAAAGCAGCGGCGGCATTAGTTGCTAGACCAATATCGGTAGAAAATAAAACCTATAATAATAGCCTAGAATTTAATAGTAGCGATCACTCGCCCCGTTGATCGGAACAGTCAATTGCAAAGAAAAAATCCATCGCCAATGCGTATACATTTTTTAAGACCCCCAATTTTAAAACCCCCATCTGGGATCCTGGATAAAAATATATAAACGCGACTATAGTTGTGTGTCGTTATGCGGTCTGCTCAAGTAATTTGCGGTCACGGAGCTTCGTGTCGGGATATTGTGTGGTCGATGTATTGAAGGAAATTTCTACAATTGCAAACATTTAACTTACAACTACGTATCAAATGCAATAAAAATAAGTACAGTCATGAGTCAAACGACAAAACTTGAATCATTTTGTGACATAAAAACAGTGATTTGTACTCTGAGAGTAACAGCAGAAGTGAAAAGAAAATCAAGTGTAGGGTGTACGCACTAGGATACATTTTCCACGCGGGGTCATAAGATATTGCTGCGCCTTGTAGGCCTGGAGATACTGACACAAAATTCTTGGTCATTTGTACCAGTATGGTGGTTTTACAGGGGTATAATTACGTAAAGGCAAAAAGGAAAATGATGGTCATAGCGCTCGCACTGGCAGCCCAAACGCGTGGGCGTTAATCGAACGTGTCGGATAAATAACGAGTGTCGAACGATTTGTTCCACAAAAATGCTTGTATTTTCAGGTAGTCGAAAAAAAATAAGTAGGCGAAAGCGTAAAGCCATACTTGTCGGGTGCGGCTTACAGCCCGCCATACCGACGCGAATACGTTAATTTTAATAAAAAAATTGAACCATTTGTACCAGGCTAATTTTTGCATAGCTAATCATCGTCGAGTAGCCATTCACGAAAATCACCTTGCCATACTATTCCGACAGGTCCCAATGGCCGCCATACCACTGCAAAGGTGTAATTTTTTTTTCGCCAAACGACTTGTACCACCCTGAAACTTTTTTTAACAGTTCCCTGTATGATCATAAATAGGAGTCCGATAATGCCATACCTGTGGGAGGCAGCGAATGTGAACAATAATATTTCAAAATCCTAAGATTTATTCGTAATTTCAAACGGTTTTTCAAGTATGGCGCCACTTTTTCCTTCTACTACAAGTATGGCAAATATAATAATGGTCACATTGTATCGTATAATTTCCAAAAATCCAAATGCCATTCTGGTACAAATCGTCCAATTTTTATCACTTTTTTTCTCAAGTCCGATAGTCATCCCGCCGAATAATAACGGTCATATTTTGTCAAATACTTTCCAAAAATTTAAATGTCATACTGGTACAAATCGTTTGATGAAAAAAAAAATTACACCTTTGCAGTGGTATGGCGGCCATTGGGATCTTTTTTTTTTTAAGACGGGAAATGCGCTTAAGCATGCCCGGCGGCACTGGGGAAGAACCACCGGAGTATGTGGGACTCGCTACGGCCGAGAAGATGGTAAGTTGGCCGCAGCTCTACCCACTAAAACCCGTCCGTGCCTTCTCCTCCGCTTTGTGCTGGGCCGCTGGACCCGTCTGAGACGAAAACTGCAGCGGCCCAGTCAGCGGCGTCTGCTTCCAGCGCAGCTCCTCCGCGCGACATTCTGCTGCCGCTTACTCCGGGAGAGCTGCCCAAGGCACTGGGCGCTCTGTAACCGGAAAGACTCATGCAATGGGCGGCGGGTTCCCCATTCCGTCGCCCGAGTCCTATCTACGGCGGGAGCTGGCTGGTCTGCGGCCACATTCGCCTCTCTGACCCGTTCGGCGGCCTCCTTCTGTGAGATAACATCTTCACAGAAGGTAGCCACAGCGTCCCAGCCTTGTCTCGACCGGACCATAGTTGTAACTATGGCCGGGAGTGTGAGGTCTAATCCGGTGGTCGCAACAAGCACCGCTCGCTGTTCTACCCAGGCTGGGCATTCCAGGAGCGTGTGCTGTGCGGTGTCGTCATCATGATCACAGTGGTGGCACCGGAGGTCGGCTCCCGTCTGGTCGTATGGTGCAGGTAATGACCAAAGCAGCCATGCCCGGTCAACATCTGCACCATCCGGTATGTGAGAGAACCCCTCTGGTTTGTCACCCACTGTCGTATGTGAGGCCGAATTGCCTCTACGACTCGTCGTCCGTATGTCGGAGACGCCAGCCTGTCTTCCCAGGTACGCCTAGTGATTATGCGCGTCTGGCGGCGCCATCGGGCTATTAGCTCGGGTGACACCCGTTCCCCGCTCCGTTTAATCTCCGCTGTTCGGAAATAAATCTCCGCCAGCCCTTGTGCCTCGATGTCCCAAGGCGGGGTCCCCGCAAGAGCGAGTGCTGCATCACCAGCTATTGTGCGATAGCCACGGATCATTCGCAACCCGTTGGACACCCTTTAAAAGCGCTTTGTTCTGGGCGCTTAGGCCTTCCGACCATACGGGAGCTCCATACAGGGCCATGGATCGTAAGACCCCCGTGTAAAGCTGCCGACAACTGGACCCTGGTCCGCTGAGGTTAGGCAGGAGGCTGCCGAGGGCCACTGCCGTTCTCTTCAATCTCAGCGCCAGCCGACGAAAGTGCTCGGCAAACGTCCATCTCGAGTCTAGTAGGAGACCCAAGTATTTTAATTCCTTCCCGATCTGGACGCTCACGTCGCTGATTCGGACTGTAGCGTTCGTGAGAAATCTCCGGCGGGGGGCCATTGGGACCTGTCGGAAAAGTATGGCAAGGTGATTTTCGTGAATGGCTACTCGACGATGATTAGCTATGCAAAAATTAGCCTGGTACAAATGGATCAATTTTTTTTATTAAAATTAACGTATTCGCGTCGGTATGGCGGGCTGTAAGCCGCACCCGACAAGTATGGCATTACGCTTTCGCCAACTTATTTTTTTTCGACTATCTGAAAATACAAGCATTTTTGTGGAACAAATCGTTCGACACTCGTTATTTATCCGACACGTTCGATTAACGCCCACGCGTTTGGGCTGCCAGTGCGAGCGCTATGACCATAATTTTCCTTTTTGCCTTTACGCGTAATTATACCCCTGTAAAACCGCCATACTGGTACAAATGACCACGAATTTTGTGTCAGTATCTCCAGGCCTATTGGGTCTTCTCTCCTTCCCGAGATAGCTGGAGAGAAGATATTACTATATCTTCTACGCTGCGCCTTGGGTATGCTCTCCTTCCGTCTTTAATTTTTAGTGACTTGATGTCACTTCTTGATATTGTCACTTGTGCTGAATCGCTAAAAAGTGCACAACGCTACTAACAAAGTTTTGAATTCAAAAAATATTTTTTGTATTGATATTTACCATAGCTCAGTGAGTATTGATTTCGTAAGGCTCTTTTAAATTTTACATTATCCCACTCACGAGTGACATTTTGAGTTAAAAAAATGTATAGCACCCTCAATATTTTATTTATATCTCTGACTTATCTTACAAAATTGAGTAAAAAAACATTTTCCGCTTTAGTAATTACAAGATAATTTACTTTTTACCGATCTGTGTCGTGAATTTGAAGTGTTCTTAATTTACTCGACCTTTCATAATCTTTTGAATCGTTCAGTTAATGGCTTGTCATCAGCTAAGGGTCTACGTGACAGCCGTAAGAAGTAGAATGGAAAATTTCAGGCTGATATCGATCACTTAGGAGTAGGGAAATATGTTATTATTAGATTATATTTAAGCTAATGTTCATTTAATGAATGTCAATCTTAGAAAGCTCCCTAAGTCTTGAGTAGGGAATATATTATATTCGAATATTTTTTTAGGAAATATTCGAGTATATTCGAAAAATAACATTCCTTACTAGGGAGCTTTCTAAGAGCATTAAATGAACATTAACTTCAACTGAAATTGTGGACATTAAAATTATAGCAATTATTAACAAAATATCAGTAGAATAGTAGAATAAAATGACGATATCAAAGGCTCCTCTTCATTATTTTTATGAAATAAGGGGGCAAACGAGCAAGCGGGTCACCTGATGGAAAGCAACTACCGTCGCCCATGGACACTCGTAACATCAGAAGAGCAGCAAGTGCGTTGCCGGCCTTTTAAGAGGGAAGGCAATGCAAACCTTCAAGAAGTGAGCGCTTCTTGAAGGTTTGCAGGTGGTATAGGTCCGGACAGTTCGTTCCAGAGTTTTACAGTGCGCTTCATGTTTGGACATAATGATTAACATCACGATTGTAAAGCTGTCTTATTGTGTGCATGCACAAATATTGACGTATCTCTTGAATAGGTCCATCGTGGAATTACCGGGATTAGATTCAAACCAAAGAAAAACGCTCAACAAACTCAACCCTCGATTGAGCAAATATCGGACACATGATTAAATTTGCGTCGAATTGAAAAAAGTTAGAGCGAAATTCGAGTTCCCATGATTGGGTCGGAATGACGACATTTTTATGGCAAAGCTGCGATTAAACGTATTCCAGCATGTACATAAAATTCATGGCCCTTTACTCACTTTTCACGTAACTAGATCATCAAATTTTACGCGCTCGAACGATTGTGAACCTAGACGATAAATCTGAAAAAAATCTGCCGCGCACTGTAAAACTCTGGAACGAACTGTCACCAGCAGTATTTCCGGACCTATACGACCTGAAAATCTTCAAGAAGAGAGCGTATTCCCTCTTAAAAGGTCGGCAACGCACCTGCAGCTCTTCTGATGTTGCGAGTGTCCATGGGCGACGGTAGTTGCTTTCCATCGGGTGACCCGTTTGCTCGTTTGCCCCCTCATTTTATAAAAAAAAATGAATTACTTAATTGAAATTCTTTCATAAATTGTGCAGTAATATTAGGTAACATCAAATCAACAGCTAATTCATAGGCAAATGGCGGCCCTTCGAATTTGGTCGTTCTATGTCTTGAGTCTTGACATAGAACAACCTTTGAGCATGCTCACTGCTCAGCCCACCGATCGCGACTAGCAAACTATTAAAATTGTTTGACAAAACTTGATTTAGTATTGTATTGGTAATGTTTTTTCGTCACTATATTTTCTATCATTATAATTATTGTATGGATTTGAACCGGTGGTAGGCCTCATGTAGACGTTCTAAAAGTGTTAAAATTGTGAACCTATTTAAAAATAAATATTTTCATTTTCAATTCTACTTTAAACAATTTCAATAAATTATACAGAATCTGCGCTTTGTTATTGCTTAATATTATCAAAGATTCGTGGTTGGGCGTTGGAACATTCCCCGCTGATCATAATGACCGTTTTAATGGGGGTTTTATGGGAGCAGTAAAGGGGTACACTCTATGACACACAGTTAATTAAAATGCACGCGGTCATGTTTATTACCTACTAAAGGCTCACTGGCGTAAGCTATACTTTACTATATTACAGCAATCAGTGGTCATTAATCTACGCTTAATATTATTAGTGCGAAAGTCTGTCGGTCTTTTTCGACCGCAATAATAATATGATAAATAATTTGACAGAAAATGTATGAGGCTTATGTCAAAATCTTCTTTTTATAATTACAGTTATATAATTTATATTCATCTCTGAGTTCGACAGTTAGTTTATGTCTTCCTGTCTCCTCTCCACGGTTAAACTGATAATAGGCCTGGAGATAGTGACACAAAATTCTTGGTCATTTTTGCCAGTATGGCGATTTTACAGGGGTATAATTACGTAAAGGCAAAAAGGAAAATGATGGTCATAGCGCTCGCACTGGCAGCCCAAACGCGTGGGCGTTAATCGAACGTGTCGGATAAATAACGAGTGACGAACGATTTGTTGCACGAAAATGCTTGTATTTTCAGATAGTCGAAAAAAAATAAGTAGGCGAAAGCGTAATGCCATACTTGTCGGGTGCGGCTTACAGCCCGCCATACCGACGCGAATACGTTAATTAAAAAAAAAATTGAACCATTTGTACCAGGCTATTTTTGCATAGCTAATCATCGTCGAGTAGCCATTCACGTAAATCACCTTGCCATACTTTTCCGACAGCTCCCAATTGCCGCCATACCACTGCAAAGGTGTAAGTTTTTTTGTACCAGTATGGCATTTAAATTTTTGGAAAGTATTTGACAAAATATGACCGTTATTATATTTCCCATACTTCTAGTAGGGGGAAAAAGTGCTGCCATACTTGAAATACTTATTTATTTGACACGTTTTAAAAATAAGACTATAAAATACATAAAAACATGTTTTACATCATGGCATCATTGTATTCTCGTCATTTGACAATTGTATCAAAAAAAATTATTACAGATTGTAACCATGGGCCGGGATGACTATCGGACTTGAGCAAAAAAGTGATAAAAATTGGACGATTTGTACCAGTATGGCATTTGGATTTTTGGAAATTATACGATACAATGTGACCATTATTATATTTGCCATACTTGTAGTAGAGGGAAAAAGTGGCGCCATACTTGAAAAACCGTTTGAAATTACGAATAAAATCTTAGGATTTTGAAATAATATTGTTCATATTCGCCGCCTCCTACATGTATGGCATTATCAGACTCCTATTTATGATCATACAGGGAACTGTTAAAAAAAGTTTCAGGGTGGTACAAATCGTTTGGCGAAAAAAAAAACTTACACCTTTGCAGTGGTATGGCGGCCATTGGGAGCTGTCGGAAAAGTATGGCAAGGTGATTTTCGTGAATTCCCACCTCTCTGCCGCTCCGCCGGCGTAGAACGGGAGTGCGGAGGCGTCGCTACGCGAACCTCCTAACTCTCGTCTAACGGGGCTCCGGGTCAGGATGGGAACCTGCCCGGCTTTGTTAGTCCCGGCGTCGAGGGGAACGCTTTAGTTTGCCTAAGCGTTCCCTTACTTTGGTGGAAGTCCGGTCCGAGGTAGACCGGCCAGTCGTGGAGGGAGTCCTGTGTTTGTTAAATCCGGGATATCCCTCCTCTATACGGCTGAAGGCGAACCGCAGGTGGTTTTAGTGAGTAGGAGTCTCACATACCCCCGGGGTGCTTCAGCTAACTGAGGCATATACCCAACCCGGGGCACCCACGATGGGTTTCCCCTGCGTAAAAAAAAGGTGATTTTCGTGAATGGCTACTCGACGATGATCAGCTATGCAAAAATCAGCCTGGTACAAATGGTTCAATTTTTTTATTAAAATTAACGTATTCGCGTCGGTATGGCGGGCTGTAAGCCGCACCCGACAAGTATGGCATTACGTAATTATACCCCTGTAAAACCGCCATACTGGCACAAATGACCAAGAATTTTGTGTCACTATCTCCAGGCCTATAAAGCTATTTGGATGAAATTTAATCCTTCGATCGTGGATTCTTGGAAATCTATTGTTATTCTATTATGTCTCGCTCACCGGTCAGCTTATGGGGCTTGATGGGTTAATATATTTAGAAATGTACGGTTTCGACCCGTAAAATATTTCTACGAAGATTCTAATGTTAGTGCTAGCTAGTAATCTAATGTTCGTAAATAAACTATGATGTATAATCAAAACATTGCACGTTCGATACAAAATTGATTTTTAGGGGAGCAACGAGATGAGTTACCAAGCTATACCCTTATCCTATTTTCTATATTATACAAGGGGTTACCCGTTGCGGGTGCTACCCGCAACTCTGTTGCGTCAAAAGTCGTTTATCGCGCGGGAACCACACATGTTTTCGGGATAAAAAAGTATCCTTTATTCCCGGAACACAAAGAATCTCCATACTAAGTTTCAGCAAAATCGGTTGAGCTTTTTTGGGCGTGAAGTGGTAACAGACAGACAGACAGATACACTTTCGCATTTATTATATTAGTATGGATCTCTCAAGATAATGTACTGTTAGATCAGCTATCCCGCGCGCACGCAGTCCGCGGGCCGCATGCGGCCCGTCGGGACTTTATTTGTGGCCCGCGTGATGTTAAACCATTTTGAAATTCACGCCCACCAGCAAAATAATGTTACAAAGTCATTGTGAAAGTCGTGATTATTTTTTTTTTCACTTCTAAATCGTTAACTGCGAAGAACGTTATTTTTAAACCTAAAAAATTTTGTTGCGGCCCGCGACACCAAGACCAAAACATGTTTGTGGCCTGCATGAAAAAAAGGTTGGGGACCACTGTGCTAGATAAACAGTCATGTTAAAACATGACGACTATATAAAAAAAACAATGGTAGTCGCCAGTCGGTGGTAGAAACATTTTTCCATTAAAGGATTTTTGATAGCTTTTAGGAACGGAAACCCAACAATGGGCAGCTACCGCAGCGGAAATGAACAGATCAGCCGGTAATGACGTCATTTCCTGAAAACTATTATCTCTTTGGGAAACTCGCACTTTTTTATACTTAATATTTTACAGGTTCATAATAATTACACTAAGGACGCCTTCACATTACGACGCCAGTAGTGCGGCGTAAAAAAAAAGTAAAGAGCGCTGCGCGGCTGCCGTACTCCTGGCGACGTAATGTGAAGGCGTCCTAAGCTAGCTTAGGACGCCTTCACATTACGTCGCCAGGAGTACGGCAGCCGCGCAATTTTATTTTTCTCTAAATACATACTCAATATTCCTAGGAATATTGAGTATGTATTTAGAGAAAAATAATACAAGTTTTTTTATTCACAATATAATAGTACATTTATTTCCAGGTTTGTAACAATGGTTCTTAAAAATTTTGGTAAAGTATCAAAATTTCTGCCTCATTGCTGTGAAAACATTGTCTATTTTTGTAATCTTATTCTAATAAACATGCAAACGTGCCCTTACTAACTATTTGAAAGGATTAAATCGTTAAAATTTATCATATTTAAATAACATAAAGAAAAGTCAAAAACATTATATTCATTAAATAATTAGATAAGTATAAAAGTCGTAGAATAATTTAGTATAAATAAAAAATATAATTATTTTCCATTGCTAATTTAAATTGCTACACATACTACTACAAATAGCAATAATAATGTGAAATAACGGTCTAACTTGCTACGAACACAGGCGCTACGCGTAGCTACGGCGTAGCCCCACGCCGTAGCAACTTCGTAGAAGGCTTCAGCGCTAAGGGAAAATGTACTAGGATAGCATGGATCGTAAGAGGTGTTACTGAAACCGGAGCTAGGAAAATTCAGGAAAATCGCTGGAACCGGATCAAAGGAAATCTAATTCGCACTTAGGGGCATTATAGTCATCCGAAAATCCCGATTAGAGCGGAAAATGTCTACTCGGTACCAGGAGCGCAGACTTCGCCAAGAGATCTTTGGGGTAAACCCGTATTAGACAAAGAAAGGGGATGTTTAGGGGTGTGGCAAAGTATCACGCACGCGCAATATCGAAGTCATAATACATTCATACCTACACGTTACTAGCATTTCATTCAGTATATTTTGCCATAAAGGTCATTGAAGCATAAAACTAAAATACTTTGGTCGTCTTTCATGGTCTTTTTAAATTATTTTAAACAAATTAAAATACTACTTGTCTACAACAACTAATTTCCACATGATATGATTTAGCGCCATCTATGTATTTGGTACGGAACCGTAACGTGTAAGTTTGTCGAAAAGCTTCTGCATAAAATATACACGGTACAAGTTTCTAACATTTAAAAATATTCATATAATTAAAAAATTGCGAAAAGTCGTGCTACACTATATTTTAAATTTTCCAAATGTTATATTTTGTATGAAACTTAGAAAAACTAAAAATATTGCCATGTTTTAAAATCAATTTTAATGAAGTTAGAGTAAACTTAGCGCCATCTACCAAAAATTGTCTGTACTAGATGACCAAGCGGTGAACGCATTAGTCACAAAATTACTCGATAGATAGCGTTCTTACATCTTTAACTAGTTATTTTTTTTAGAATACAAAAAATAGAATGTAAATTAATTAAAAAATTTAATGATACAATATTTTTATCACAATCATTGCACAAATAATAATAGATAAATAAAACTATGTGAAACTTACCTTATTTTTGAATACATTTTGGTACTTACAGTAACAAATATTGTAGAATTATTACCTGAAATAAGAAGAAATATTTTAATTATTAGGTATCAATAGTGTAGGAACTGTAGTCCGTATACTTAGTTACACAATATTATTATGAAGAACGAAGAATACACTTGAATATTAAATTCAGGATAATATTATTATTATCAACAATTTATGATTGTTTTAATTTATTTTTTACCTAATTTTATCAATTCTTTTATTGCGTACTTAATTTAAATAAGGGAAAAGACCTAATGCTAGACACTGAACTAATAGATGACACTTATGACAAAAATACCATAAAAATAAGAATTACTCTAATTATTTCTCACCACTGTAAATTTTATAAGCTTCTCAAGCTATCTGTTAAATTGAAAAAATATATTAGAGACGCCTTCGGGAACAACATTTTAAAATGGGATTAGTTTTCTTAATAATATTATGACCGCGTCAACACGCGCTCGGCAATTTCTTAGCAAATAGGTTACGGAAGGCGAAATTTTGCACGTAAGTTTTGAATACATTTATTTGATTTTTTGTATGAAATCAATATATTTCATTGGATTAATGGTCATGTTGTATACACTAATTAATGTTTATTTAAGATTTTTTATCCATTTTCCCTAACAATATAAAGGGTGTCTACTATTAGTTCTTGAAAATGTAAAAAACCTAATAGATGACATGGATCTCATCTTTGAGTTTTGCAATACATACTAAAGTTATTTTGTAGTTTATTCTACTGCAAAAATCATCACTATTCTCTGAAAATATAATTCTATTAACAATCTAAGAACTTAGAACTACTGCACCTAAAAATGGACATGGTGTCTAATATTAGACCTTGTACGTATCTAAAAATCGATTGCTTTAGTTTTTTAGCAGTAAAAAGAAGAAAACGGAGAGCTGAGAAAAGAAAGAAGAAAAAAGAAGAGGCAAAAGAAGCATGGAGACTAAAGACTGAAAATAAATTTGCTAGGAAAAAAATATGAAAAATAAAAATAACAGGAAAGATAGTTTCAGCATGGAAGAAGAATGAATAAAATCTGGAGACAACGTGGATAATATTTCTGACGCATGTAGTTACTATGATGAAGTAAATGAAATCTTTTGAAAAATGGCAAATAAAGACCTAATAATAGGAAAAATGTAAAATGTAATGTAATGTTCTATGTCAACTATTAGTTCATATTGGTGTCTTCTATTAGTGATGTTCGTTTTTTGTGATGTCATCTATTAGTACTTATGACTAAGTTTACAAAAAGACCAATAATATATTTTTTAATTGATTTGTCAGAGAATAATTATAAAAGTTTTATTTTGTAAGAGTTACTGAAGACATGGAAGAAGTTATCAATCCTTTATTTTCATAAATATATATTTTATAACATTCAAATGTTTCATGTTTCCTTAAAGTGTCTGCCATTAGGTCTTTTCCCTTATTCAAACCAATCAAAAATAAACTTTTTTCATTGCTAAGTACTTACTTACTAAAAAGCGTACTTATAAAGTAAATAGTAGTGACCGACCGAACTTTCGGTTTCAGTTTCGGTTTCGGCCAGTTTCGGCCAAAAAATCTAGTTTCGGCCGTAGTTTCGGTTACGGCCAAAATATAGCCGAAACTTTCGGCCGCGCCGAAACTCCAGTTTTCGTGAATTTTCGTGCGTCGTTCGGTGAACTTCGCAGTTAACTCCTGCTGGGCGAGGCCCCGGCTCATTTCATCACCGTCCATTTCATCGTGTTTTGAGTTTATGTTTTGCAAATTAGAGCCAAATTACTAAGTATTAATTTTGTTTTTATTAGTACTTTTTTTTTATTTTCACCAAATTGTCTAAGCTTATTCTTATCGAATATTAAAGGTATAATGTTGAATAAGGTATATTTCTAACGACAAACGCTGTTATATAGTATTTATTTTTGAGAGAAACAATTTTCTCTAATTAATTTAGTGTAAGACATCCAAATTGGGTACACAGAACTCAGGCACAAAAATTGTGTTGACTAGTGTTATCTTAGTGGCAAAACGTCTTCTGAACCAAAAAACTGTGACGCCAACTGCAGGTTTACTTAGTAATTTCGTTTTGAACTTCGACCGCGGTCTGTAATGTAAGACTGCATGTCCGTGTTTCCCATACAAAGATTATGACTGCAATTGATTGTGTTTTCAGTAGTAAATGTCTTGAAATAAGTTCTGTTTTTCTTTTGTTACAGAACAGTAAATTTCAGTAAATAATCATCATTTTAAATGTTTTATGAAGTTTCGGTTTCGGTTTCGGCCGAAACTGAGAGTAAGGCCGAAAGTTCGGTTTCGGTTTCGGTTTCGGCTGAAAAATCAGTTTCGGTCGGACACTAGTAAATAGGTATATCAAAACATAATTAATTTAAACTTAAGTTTTCCAGTGGCTGTTGACCTGAGATAAACTATCTATACCTACCCCCATTCTGTTACCTCAAACGTCACTTCGATAGCAAATTGTATCGCTAATTACGTACAGTGCACAAATACACTATATCGCGCTTCCGCAGGTTCAGTGGTTTAAAATATGGTTCGCAGTTCGAGGGTTCGATACCCTTGAACTGCGAGCAGGGCAATGCAGGGTGATCACGTGATGGCCTGGCAAATGATCTATACAGATGAGCGAGAAGTAAGAAGCCGGTCCTGTATCTGATGTCTAAACTCTAGGAAGAGAAAGTGCTCTTGTGTACCAGCCACACTTGTACTGTTACAGCTACTGCAACCCTTACCATAACATTGTACAATACTATTTAAGGGCCTGTTTCATCACTTCCTGATAAGTGCCGAATAGGCTATCCACCGCTTAACTTGACAGATGAAGTATGGAGAATCTGTCAAAAAAGCTGTCGATAGCCTATTCGGCACTTTATCAGAAAGTGGTGAAACAGGCCCTTAGAGCGCCTTCACATTACGTCGTAAGCAGTGCGGCAGCAGCGCTGCAGCCGCACTACTCGCGACTTAATGTGAAGGCAGCCTTAGTACTTAGTCGATGACCCGATGAACTTCATATCACTGTCCTAAGACCTAATATTATACATAACTAGCTGACCCGACAGACGTTGTCCTGTCTTAACGATGATTACTTAATTCGAATTGGCTTAATAAAAAAAAGTGTATTTATTTTTGAGTGCCATCATGCGCTCATCCCAATTTCCAAACTATTAGTTTGCTCTGCTGCAACACTTTGGCCATCGCACAATTTCTCGAAAGGTTGCAAGTTGGTGTTTCATTTATTTGTGGATTCATTTTTAATAATATTTATATAAAGATAGATTGAAATTATTATCTCCAAGCCAAATTTCATCAAAATAGATTAAATAGTTTAGGCGAAAATCATAAAAGTTTATTGTATGGGAACCGTACATTTTCCGGGATAAAAGTATCCCTTGTCCTTTCCCGAGACTCAAAGTATCTCCATACTAAATTTCATCAAAATAGATTGAATAGTTTAGGCGAAAATCATAAAAGTTTGTTGTGCGGGAACCGTACATTTTCCGGGATAAAAAGTATTCCTCGTCCTTTCCCGAGACTCAAAGTATCTCCATACCAAATTTCATCAAAATAGATTGAATAGTTTAGGCAAAAATCATAAAAGTTTGTTGTGCGGGAACCGTACATTTTCCGGGATAAAATTATCCCTTGTCCTTTCCGGAGACTCAAAGTATCTCCATACCAAATTTCATCAAAATAAATTGAATAGTTTAGGCGAAAATCATAAAAGTATATTGTGCGGGAACCGTACATTTTCCGGGACAAAAAGTATCCCTTGTCCTTTCCCGAGACTCAAAGTATCTCCATACAAATTTCATCAAAATAGATTGAATAGTTTAGGCGAAAATCATAAAAGTTTATTGTGCGGGAATCGTACATTTACCGGGATAAAAAGTATCCCTTGTCCTTTCCCGAGACTCAAAGTATCTCCATACCAAAATTCATCAAAATCGATTGAGAATTTTACGCGTAAATCATAAAAGTATATTGTGCAGTAACCGTACTTTTTTCCGGGACAAAATGTATCCTATGTCCTTTTCCAGGACTCAAAGTATCTCTCCACCAATTTTCAGCCAAATCGGTTTATCCGTTCTTGAGTTATAAGTAGTGTAACTAACACAACTTTCTTTTATATGTATAATATAGATACTAGCTGTCCCGGCAAACGTTGCTTTGCCATAATATAAAGTATTACGCCACTGACATATAAGTACGTAGCACATAATAACTATGTATTTCGCCCATATTCTTTTATTGAAGTGACTAAATAAGTAGGTATGTCGCCATGGCAACGTCGATCGCTATCCCGTCGCACAAACATTGGTCGCCGTCAGTCTCAGGTTGTAATAATTTACTTTCATTTAATCAACAAATGCACTTATCAATATATAAAGTACCCAGTAGCCGATTCTCAGACCTACGGAATATGCATATAAAATTTGGTAAAAATCAGTATATATATATATATATATATATATATATATATATATATATATATATATATATATATATATATATATATATATATATATATATATATAAACCTTCCCTGGACTTTCCTGAATACTTGAAGACTAAAATTAGTTAATCGGTTCTGCGGTTCTCGAGTTTTAGCGATACTAACAAAATTTTAAATTAGTTTTATTTATTGAAGGCAGAAGACATCGAATCGCGGCCGGTGCTCTCGCACGAGAGAGACGGCTCGGGAAGAATCGAGATCGCTATCATGTTCATACTGTTTGTTCTATAAAGAGTTTTAAGTGTTCAGCGACTGCCAGAGTGTCAACAGTACCTATTGGTCATCATGGGACCACCTATGAAGTATGCGAGAATTATCAAAATCGGTTTACAAACGGCCAAGTTATCGGTAAACAAATACATACATCTACACAGAAAAAATACATACGTTCCTTCTTTTTTGAAGACGGTTAAAATTCCCAAAATTATTTAAATGACTAAGAAGTTTCCCTTGGAAGTACCAGCGGAAAACAAAACAACCAGGAGCAGGCATACATTACGTCGCTGGATAGGAAGAGAGGGGAATATAATATTACTTTCTTTCATGTACCTGTTTCTGTGTCTTACAAATTTTCAACCACGTTGCGTATTTTTTGGCTGTAGTTATATAATATCTCAAAAAAGTGTATCTCCTTTCCTGTCCAGTATTTGACTTGACGATGGTAAATTACAGGAGTGACGTCAATCCTGCGTATTTGCATTCATTTCTCGTTTGAGAGTTACGACGCCATGATTGCCATGGCACACGTGTCAAACTAATAACAAAGCTGTTTCTATGGAAAGGTGTGCAAATGTACGCGGAAAAATGTATAGTGACCAGAGTTTCGTGAGTAACACAATCTCGGGGATATCTAGTTACTCATAAATTAATTAGCACTCAAGAGATATTATCACAATAATTGAATTTAACCAAACATCTGCTTCGAAGCGGCGGGCGTGTAACGGAATTTTAAACTTCCCAACTCTTCGAGACTTTCGCATAAATATCATTATAAAAAGGCAGAAGGCATATATAATTATGATCACACATTCAGATATCAAGTTTGATAGGATTTTCCATCCAACTTTGAAACGAGAACGAGTTGATATTGGCGGCAGATTGTTGGAAGTACGCACAATCTTCATAAGTATTTTAGTCTTAATTCGGAGGATGGACAACCAAAGTTTCTTGTACTTAATCTAGAACACGTTTTAACATAAGGCATTCTATAAACGATTTTTTTTTTCAGAAATATAATTATAATGATAACAGGCGGCTTCCCCTGGCTCCAACATACGGGAAAGTGCGAAAATCCTTTATCGTGTGGGAACTGTACATTTTCAATGATAAAAACATTTTAATTACTTATTTCTTTTTCCGGGACGCAAATCATTCCCAAACTAAATTACATAAAAATTGACCAGGTTGTATAAGCGTGCAGAGGTATAGACCAACAGACAACATAATTTATTTTTAATATCTATTAGATTAGTTTGGATTGTTCTAAAATATATATAAGTTTTTGATATCAAAGTTACATTCATAATTTCAATATTTACTAGTGGCCGAGCCAAACTTTTTAAAACTCTGCCTGCATTCATTCATCACAAACCTTTTGTATTTTACCAATGCCATACTTAAAATAGACCAGCAACCAGATACGTAGTTCAAACAACGTATCAGGCCTATTTTAAATTGTAGGAGTGAGGACCCCTACAACGTGTAGGAATGGGATATTTGGGGAATTACCTGGTGGTTGAGGCAGCTGAGCTGGGCAGAGATGGGCCGAGATATGCTGATGTTGTGGTCACGACATCTTCACCTTTGTCTTTAGTCTATAATCACACTGAATTCACTTTCACTGAGCTGAGTTTAATCATGGGATAAATATTAGTTAATCGCGGACATTGTACCGTGAGCCGAGAGAACTTTCGTATAACGATCGCGGGAGCGTAGCGGACTGCGTCGTGTGTCACTTGTCGGCTTGACGTTTGACATCTGACAGCGACTCATGCGCAGTGTTGCCAAAGAACATTCGTCGCGTCAAAGTTTGTCGCGAACATAAATATTTAACGATATTAATAATAGAAAATAATATGTTTAGTTTCAACGACATTACATACTTACTATATAAAAATATTACTAGCTTATTAATTCTTCTGTTGGTAGAACGAAGACAACAATAATATTATTATTATGTCCATCTTTCCAAAATTATTACTGGCTCTCCTGAAAATGTTGGTTAACAGTTAATTCCGTCGATGATAATAATCGATATAGAAGTTTACGGAAAATTGTTTACCGATAAATCGATATCGAAGACAGCTGAGTTAATTGAGTGCTGCGGCTGTGATTGCTGCAGATTCCGATGGGTTTGATTGATTTCGTAGGTGGTAGATACCTTGATTACATCTAGCAGTTATACACCTACTACTTTAAGGCTTAAGGCTGGATTTGTATGCAGCGGATTGGCCGCTACACTGCGAGATCGCAAGCAAAATATGTAACTGTCATAGTGTTATTTACAAAATACATTTGTTACACAACAAAACACGGTGTAGCCGCCAAACTGAGCGTTTGAGCCGACGCATATTTAAGTCCAGCCTTAAGGCGAGACCTCACTAGGCCTACGCTTTGTCCTTCCTCGGCGATTTACGCGTGAGGGATAATAGACTTAGACAGGCACCTCAATATGTTCGTAATAATTTTAGAAGGGATAGGAATAAAGGTGCAGCTGAACTAGGCGTAAGCGTAACTGCGGTACCTACCTACTGCAGCGAAGCGACGCGAAAATTGTCGGAAAAATATTCTTTGTATGAAATTAATTAAATGAGACAGTCCGTACTACTAGCGGAACCACGAGACACTCCTACTAGTATGTACTATTTATAATAGGACACTGTTGTTAAGCCTAGTGCGGCTTCGGCCTTATTCCTATCTATACTTATATTTCGACTGCTCCTAGGTATGAAATTAATTAAATGAGACAGTCCGTACTACTAGCGGAACCACGAGACACCTCTACTAGTATGTACTATTTATAATAGGACACTGTTGTTAAGCCTAGTGCGGCTTCGGCCTTATTCCTATCTATACTTATATTTCGACTGCTCCTAGGTATGAAATTAATTAAATGAGACAGTCCGTACTACTAGCGGAACCACGAGACACCTCTACTAGTATGTACTATTTATAATAGGACACTGTTGTTAAGCCTAGTGCGGCTTCGGCCTTATTCCTATCTATACTTATATTTCGACTGCTCCTAGGTAGACTATCGTAACATCAAAAAGACAACTTTACAGGAGGCAAACTTGCAACTAACACTAACAACAGTTTACGTTGAAATTTTTACTTTGTAAAATATTGTAACGTTTACTTACTATACTATACGGGGGACTTCTTTAACGTTTTTTTATGGTATGCAAGACATGACATAATTTACAGGGGAATTGCCAAATTCGAATTTATGGTATGCTTGAGAAAATAAATTATCGTTTCTGAAAAAAGTGTGAAATACCTTCAAAAATTGTTTTATAAATTTTCGAAGTAGGTCGTTGACACGATTTAAACTGTTAATGTGCAAAAAAAAAGTGCTAAAATATAGTTAGTAAGTAATCAACTTAATTGGCTTGCAAAGCATCATCAGTAGCAAAAATTATTATAAATAATATTATTGTAATCTTCTTAAAAAAAACATAGGATAAGCTTTATAACTTACGAGTATTCATCACAATCCATACTTCAATACCAATATTATAATAAATGCGAAAATGTGTCTCTGTCCGTTACCTCTTCACACCCAAACAAGGAAAATCCTTTGATTTTCCTGACATTTGGTATGAAGATACTTGGAGTCCTGGGAAAGGACATTTTTATCCTGGGATAGGAAGAATCCTACTTCCTTTACTATACGGTCCCCGCAAGACAAACGAATTCTTGGCTCTACGGAGTTGTTGGCATCAACTAGAAAATCTTAAACACTGCTAGGTATATTAATTTCATGTCGCAGATTTTTTGAAGGCCTGATATCATTTATTTATCGCTATCACATGTGTCCACTATTACGAGCAATGGCTCCTGTGAACCAGATACACGTTGAGGAATTAGGACGGCTAAGAGTAGTATGTCTCAAATGCGTAGAGCCTTGCGTGACAAAATGTTTTCTTTAAAGACCGCAGCCATATTGACGCCTTCGAGATGTGATAATTGAGGAAAATGCTCCAAATTTCATGGACAGCTTTCAGAACCAACGCGTCTATCCTGGCTAAGCTAAAAATAAAAACAAGGCTCTTTACCACATGCATAACGTGACAATTTATTTTTTTTGTCCGAGCGGGACAAATACAGAATTCCCCCCCCCAAATATTTATGAACAATTATGTATTTTAAAGTGCCTATCTTACATTATTATAACGCGTTAATCTCAGGAACTACCTACTGGTGTGATATGAAAAATTCTGTCAGTTCTAGATAGCTCGCCATTTATCGAGGAAGGCTTTAGGGTATATTTTATCAAGCCAAGACTAATAGGAGCGAAGAAACAGAGGAAAATGTGGAAAAAACGTGAAAAATTATTTGAAAGGGCTTTTCTCGAACTACTGGACTTGGAGCAAATGTTATGTTATTTGGCACAATATGGCAAAATGATCACGTTTGTTGTATGTACGCGTTACTTCCAGGCATTGCACAGGCATTTTAAACATAAAAATACTTTAAAATTATTGTCGTTTGGTCTGTTTGCAAAAGCGGGACAATTTCGGCCTCGCGGGGGACAGCGGGACAGACTGCCTGAAAGCGGGACTGTCCAGCCCAAAGCGGGACGTATGGTCACATTACACATGCATCAAATATATTTTAGAACACTATGGACACATGTCCAGAAAGAAAGGAGACAATATTAAAATAGTCATTGGCAAGATCGAGGGAGAAAGACCGCGGGGCCACAGTCCCATGTGTTAGTCCGATCAAATACGCACCTCAATTATTGAGTCCATCGTCTGCGACGCTCTTCAAGTGGCTGAAGATAGGAAAAGCTGGCTTAACATTATCAGAAAAAAGGTTATTTAAAGGGAAGGTCACGACATCTGACATGAGGAATACGACTACAGGAAGATGATCACTTGGAATACTAGTACTAGTTATTGAAAACATTCAGGAAGAAATAAAAGATCTTGAAATATTAACTAATTACAATCTACATTCACACTTATATTATTATAATAAATGCAAAAGTGTGTTCGTTTATTTGTCCATGAGCATGTTGCCTCCTCACGCCTAAACCACTAAACCGTTTTTTTTCTGATATACTGTATGGGGATACTTTGAATCCCGGGAAAGGACATGGGATACTTCTATCCCGGAAACAGGTTCTGTTCCCGGGCGACAAACGGGTAAAGATAAGTAATGAGCCTTGAATAAGCTTAGTTTTCTCAACAGAGCGAGATAGTATTTCAGTGCGATGCAACACCTATAACTCTACAAGGCGACGATTCAGCCTCACGTGGAAATCGTGGAATACTGTTGTCATCACTGGGCAAGGGCGACAAAATAACAAATATAGGGAATATTTGTTATTTTGTCGCCCTGGATAGTAACCAACAAAGGACTGCTTGGATTGTAGCCAGCCATAGTGTTTCAAACAAGCTAGACCCCATGAAATTACATCTGATGTATAAAGGGGAGGTGCTTCGTAATCACACCTCTTGCAACACTTCGCCATCGTTCCACGGGAAAACTTACCATCTTGATGAGTCTTTCACAGTAAAGCTGAAACAAACTGCCGCCAGCAGTATTTCCGGACCAATACGACCTGAAAACCTGAAGAAGAGAGCGACCTTCTTAAAAGGCTGGCAACGTATTTGCACATCTTCTGATGTTGCGAGTGTCCATGGATTATCCAGTTGATTCCCATTAGGTGCTCCTTTGCCCCCTAATTTCATAAATAATAGTTGTTTTATAAGAAATAGATCGGTAAAGTATCATATGTTAATGAATAATATGACGTAGAACGTAGTAAGATATAGATATGATAAATAAAAAATAATAGTTTCCTTAGTAGAATATTGTATAATTATCATACAATACTTTTCATAACTTAAATTCCAACGAATAAACTCGTAAGTTACACTTGCAATATATTTTTCAAAATAAGTTCCAGAAAACTATTGTAAGTAGTACAAACTATAGCTGTTTACGTTAGTCTTTATCCGGCGTAGACAATCGCAACTGATACATACGATGTGAAAATTCGGGTATCTGCTCCCCTATTATTCCGCGTAGACTATCGCTAAGGTACTTGCGATTATTAACGTCGGAGGAGTTTGAAACATACTACAGTTTACGTTTCGAAAAAGGCAGTTATAGTTCGAATTTTATATTTTTTCTTGAAGATCCTAAAAGATCTAACATAATTCTATGCATTTTCGCAATAAACCGAAATTTGCCATTTTGTGGCTTACGATAGTCTACCTAGGAGCAGTCGATTTGCACGAACATGTATCAGCAGCTGCTGTCTATTACCTTTCACGCCGTAACTAAACAGATAGAAGTTTTGGTATGAAGATAGCTGTACTTTCTTATTACTCCCAAGAAACAGGAGCATAATATTATTTGCTCATAGAAATTGCATTCTGAAGTTAGGGCAACATCTACACTAATATTATAGTGTATGCGAAAGTGTGTCTATAAGTATATCTATCTGTCTGTCTGTCTGTTACCTCTTCACGCTCAAACCGCTGAACCGATTTTGCTGAAATTTGGTACGGAGATACTGTGAGTCCCGGGAAAGGACATAGGATACTTTTCATCCCGAAAAAATTTACGGTTCTCGCGCGATAAAGGAATGTTGGTGCAAGGGAATTACGGGCGATATCTAGTCTAGTTATATTTCTAGACTAAATTCCACTTTCAAAGGAGAACTACACAGTTAATTTCGAAGGCTAATTAGAAAGGGATTCTATTCGTAGCTACTGTAAGGTTAAGACGACAAACGTTCTTTATTTGACAAACAAAACAAGTCTTCCGAGGATTTAAAACCCAACCCTTTGAGACGTCGAACTTTTCTCCGCTTTGTTTTTCTTTTCCCTTCGCTTGGGATTTACCCATATTGAATGTTTGATATTGATATATTTGTTTTATAGGATGTGTGATATATGAATCATGAGCAACAATTAACGTTTTAATAAAAATAAAAGTGTATATTGATATTAATAGTATTCAGTATTATTTTAATAGTATTCGTCATTAATTCATTATTATGCTGTCCTATCAGATTGATCTAATGGCAGACGGCGTACTTACGTGATATGGTCGGTTAGGTTAAACCGAAATTATGATTAATATTGACATAACATAATCCAACTAAATTACGTATGCCAGACATCTATTTTCTCAGATGATACATGAAACTGAAAGGAATGTCCGTATCTTCAAATTAATATTTATTCATTTCATACATACATTACGATATAGGTTTATAATAAAAAATATCTTATCTATACATAATATTATAAAACAAAGTCGCTTTTTTCCCTCATGTAAGGGACATGTTCCCTTTAATCTTTAAAACTACGCAATAGATTTTGATGATTCTTTCAGTGTTAGATATAATAGCCCATTTATCGAGGAAGGCTATAGGCTATATTTTATCACTCTTAGACTAATAGGAGAATGTGGAAAAAACGGGGGAAATTATTTGAAAGGGCTTATCTCGCGAACTACTGCAGCAATTTTTATGTTATTTGGCACAGATAAGAAGTAGACCACGTGAAGGATCATAGGCTATCGATTTTAATCATTTTTTCAGTGGCTATATATTTTATACCCGTGCGACGCCGGGGCGGGTGGCTAGTCACTTATATATTATTATACGTCTTAAATAATACTTATCGCCTATCGGTAAGATATTTTCTAACTCGTAACGTCGAGAATCATTTATTTTGACTTCAAAACAATCACAATTCAATTTATTTGTTAACGCCAAAATCTGCCAATACAATAAGAACACCCGCAGTGATTTATCAAATCAACAAAAGCCGATATTAAAATTAAATCTGACCCACTTCGAGAACACGAAGTAAATTGTCGGAAGCCATTTACTGATTCCTTCTCTCTAAATAATCCGAATTCAAACAAAAAATACCTTCGCCTTGTAAGTAAACACCACGTCTATAATAATTAAAGACGAGTGGATGAAGTACTAGGTAACTAAAATTTTATAACACCAGGACAATTCCAATTTTTCCCCCTTATTCTTTGAACTAAGCTATTGTACCTTTGTACTTACCTACTTCATCTTCTGGCTTTGCATAAAATACCCATTTTTTGATTTCAAATAATTTTCTCGATCCTCAACTCAAGCCTCCATTTATGTAAAAAAACGACAATTTTTACATTGTTAACTTCATGCACTGATGTCTTCAATTTCGAATTTGTGATCTTACGGAACAGAAAACCATCTGTTGAACGCCACACTGAATCGTCATTCGACTCAAGTAATCTGACAGCTGTCATATTATAAGTTTTGGAAATTGCGACAACGAAATTGGACCATAAGAGAGCCTTTTTTAAGCGTTTTTGAGAACCCCGGATTCTATTGAAGCGTACTGTACACGCAAGCGCGCGTTTAACGCGCATTTAATGCGCGCTTGCGTGTGTACGTTTCAATATAATCCGGGGTTCTCAAAACGCGCGTTAGCAAAGCGCGCGTTTTGAAGCGCGCGCCTAACGCGCGCTTTAAAACGCTCAATGTGTACCAGCTCTAATTGAAGACGTGAGTGGATGAACCAGATAACTATTTTTTTATAACATAATGACAATTACTCATTATTTCCCTTATAATTTGAACAAGCTCATCGAACAAAATCGTCTAGCTAATTATATATTATAAATGATCAAACGAACTTACCAAGTGAAGTTCGATCATTATTATAATATGAGTCGCTTCATTCAAAGATACATTAATTAACCAGGTAGTCTTTTGTTTATTTGCTAGGCAATCGCGTTTTTTTAAGACGTATGTGGGTACAAAAAAATATCGTTAGTATACTCTGTCATCAGCGCGCTTCATTATGTTTAGAGAGAGGTAATGCAAAAAATCTTTCTTTATTTCTTTGGGTACTGCAGCAAACAAAGTTTAGTGCAGACTGGGTGGGAGGGAGATTATATCTTTGAATGAAGCGACTCATATAATAATGATCGAACTTCACTTGGTAAGTTCGTTTGATCATTTATTATATTTCTTCGCTTCATTCTTCGATATATTAATTTCGATTATTAATATAATTAACCAGGTAGATTTTCAGAGTAACGAAAGAAATATTTTTTACAAAATACAATATAATATATTATAAATATACATTATGAATAGTAATCATTATATTCGAGAAAGAATCAAACATTATGCCCATAAATAATAATAATAGTCAGTAGAAACAAAACTTAAGAGACCTCTATGGTTTGTGATTCAAATGATAACGTACTGGGATCATGGTGATTATATAACTGATTCAGCGAAACTTTGTTCGTCGATAAAATAAAAAAAAGTCCTGCCTGTCGACTGTCGTCTTACTAATCGTGTCCAGTTTCAGTCCCCGTGTCGACGCTCGTGTCGACGCCGCGCCGCTCTCGCACAGCACTTGCTTTATCCAGCGGCTAGCCGACTGGGAGGTGGCTGTTCTGTGCAGAGCGTTAAACGTTAGCAATAATACCCGTACTGTAGCATTATCCTATTTAAAATAATCTTGAATAACCATCGCACGGCGTAATAACTTAAATATAACTTCTTCTTTTTTAATAAAAAAGAATTACATAATTTAATAACATCACCGATCCAATCACGCCCGGGAGTTGATGTCTTTGTAATATAAATTTCGATACCGCTATTTAAAACCGTAATTTTTTATTTTTCCGAGTTTTATTAGGCAGAAAGTTTTAAGTCAATGACCAGTTTTCAGTAGATACAGAGTGCAAGAAAAAAAATTATAAGTGGATCCCAGGTCCTATACTACTCAGGGATGGGCTAGGGTTTTTACCGGAAAGCTTCTTTCGAAAGACGCTTCACACATAACTCATTCATTTGAGCCAATGTCACCAACCAATAATGTCAATATTGTTCATAAACAATGACAGTGCACAGTGATGGCTGTAGAAGATATCGTATTACAGACATTGTCAAATTGTTTGGCTAAGGTTCCGATGGAGCGGACGTAGATCTCTGATGGATCTCTGTAATAAGTCTATTAACAAATAAGATTGAAGAGAGTATTTATCTAAAATCTAAGTCGAAGTAAAGTATTTTAGAATAAATTTTAAGGAGTCTACTGCTTTAACTGGGTCCGGCTCTGTGGTCGTCGATAATGTGATTATTGCATATAAATATGATTGAAAGTCGAGAATATTGTGTTCTCGGTCCACCAGGCTGAATATTTTAACAATTATTATTCAAGAATAAGTATGATTCTGTTATCGTATTTATCATTGCATATTTTATGTAGTATTAAAAATTGTAATCGCTGAAAACCAGTTGCATTCCGTGGCGGGAGTCAGGAATCAGGATATGAAGGTGTCAAAACACCTCTCAGTTGAGCTAGCTCATGAATAGTACACGGATTTAACTGTTCTATATTATTCCGTTTTTAATAGGCATATATTATTATATAATATATCTAATATGTAAAATTCTCGTGTCACGGTGTGCGTGGTTGAACTCCTCTGAAACGGCTCGACCGATTTTTGTGAATCTTAGCGAGCATATCGGCTAGGGTTGAGAATCGGACAACATCTACTCTTCATATTGATAAGTGTATTAATTTGTTGAATAAATAATAGTGAATTGTTACAACTCGAGACCGACGGCGACCACTGTTTGTGCGACGAGTTAGCAATCATGGCCTTTGCCGTGGTGACATACTTATTTAGTCACTTCAATAAAATAATAATATGGGTGAAATACTTTACATGGCAAAACAACGTTTGCCGGGACAGCTAGTTATGTTATAATTATATATATTATAAACATTAAGACTTAAATATTTACATATTTGTTGTGGATTTAATACACCCATGGCACTACATATTAACAATAAAACGTAAACAAAAAAGGGGCGCCTGAGGCTGAAGAATTGTCGCCTAGAACACTGATATTGTTAAAATTAAAGCGTGGTAACTGGTAAGTCTAGTAGTGATAAAGCCCACGCGTGGTCTGGTTTCCTTCATAATATTTTTTGTGAAAAAAATGTTAGCACATCTGATAGTCTGTACGTCAATACTTAAGGCTCTTAATCCGTAAATTAAAATCTTTCAATCGACTAGTGAGTTAAAAGGAACCAAGAAGTAGGCTTTTAAATCTACTTTTGCTAGATATCCACTTTTGGGTATTGGCTTGAAAGCCGTACGATAATTTTCCAAATTAACATTTAATTTCGAAATAAACTTACCAAGTGGTTTCTTTAAAATAATTAAAAAATTGTATTTAAAATATAATACAATATTTTCCGCCGCTTTGTTTGGGGAAAAGAAAATCTTTGAAATAAGGTAACCTTGGTACCTACGGTGGGGGTACACGAAGATATAGTTTTAAATTCTAATAATTTATTGATATCATGATGTATAATGTATTAAGCCAGTGGTACCCAACTTGTTTTTGTTTTTGGAACGAAGTTCCCAATTTTTTTTTTTTTCATGGGTGCCGCAAACATTTTTGGTCTTGGTGTCGCGGGCCGCAACAAACATTTTTAGGTTTAAAAAATAACATTATTCAAAATTAACGATTTACAAGTGAAAAAGACTTTCACGTTGACTGTATAATATTTTGCCGGTGGGCGTGAATTTCAAAATTGGTTTAACATCACGCGGGCTACAAAATATAAAGTCCCGGTGGCCCGTATGTGGCCCGCGGGCCGCGGGTTGGGGATAGCTGTATAAGCCCACAATAATTATAATAGTAACATCTATAGAATATATATAAAAATAACTGTCAGCACTACTGCTGCGGTGTTGAGCATTTAGTCGCCCCAACGCTCTTCGAACTCGAAGAGGTATTGTAGTGGTACAGTACTAGCGATACCAGCCGATGGTTACTAGCCCCCCCCCCCCCCCCCCCCCCCCCGCTTTGACGGGTAGCGGGAAGGGTTTGCCAGAGCCCAAAAGGTACCCGGTTGATGGGATGTACTAATTTGTCTCTGAGAACAAATACTGGAATTATCCAGCGAAACAATATTAATCTCGGTCTAATATTGAAACAAGACTTGTCGAGTCTGAGTGTTATAGGTTTCCGTTACGAAGTTGTCTTGTCTGATAATATATTATCTAATAAGTCTGATAATAATTAATATCGAGATAAGTCAGATACTGTTGATAAGTCTGATAATATCGAGACTTTGTCAGGTGAAATCTATAATGATAATAATCGATGGAAATGGAATCGATCTGCAACACTTATTATCAGGAATGTTTTATAAGCAGTAGCTTATCATAATCGTTTTTGGAATCATTTAAAACCATTATCTAGCGAATCCAACGAGGGTTCACTTAACGTCAGTAGGAGCCCTGGATCTATCCGGATCTGGTCCGGTTCGATTGGTGCCGGTACTCAGAATCGACCGTTGGCACCTGGTTTAGGATTGGGAAAGCTTCGGGTTAATTTGTAACCTGATCGACCCGTATATCGGTCACTTCTAGTGATATTTCCCCGATTGTCTGTTCTTAGTGACCAAAAAAAATAAATATTGGGGTAGCATAATTACTCGTTATAATCGACTTATTTGTCGATAAAATATGTTACAAAAAATATTGAGGGTAGTAACTATCACGTTACGTAAATATTAAGTAAGTTTCGTTATACACTCGCGGTGTATCCCGAATCCCAACATTGGTGCAAAATTTATTTAATAAAAATAATTATATACCAGCAGACATAATAAATTACAATCGCAGTTCTATATTTAGAACAAAAAGATCGCGCGAGACGCGCATTGGTTGTTAACTGATGAGACTCGCAGTCAATCTAGTTATTAGCTCAAAATAGCTGTTCTCTATAAAGCGCCAAAGATATTAATATTATAATAATAATTATGTAGTAAAAAGTAATTAACTCGCAGTTAATCCCCTCAAACCAGCCAACATATTATACTTTTATTTTTAGATAAAACATCGTCAGAGACCCGCAGTCAATTCCGATGCATAAGAATTGTGTTTAGAGACTCGCAGTCAATCCACACATTATGGCGGTTTATAAAATAACTCGCTGTTAACCCCCAAACCGGCCAACGTATAGTTCTAGTTATAGAACGGATAAAACATCGTCAGAGACTCGCAGTCAATTCTGATGCATATAAATTGTGTTTAGAGACCCGCGGTCAATCCACACATTATGGCGGCTTATAAAATAACTTACCATATTTAAACACTTGTAGTAATTAACTTGCAGTTATTTCCCCCAATCGGGCAAACATAATATTCTATTTATTCTATTTATAGAATAGGTAAAACATGGTCAGAGATCCGCAATCAATTCCGATGCATATATAGAATATAGATTGTGTAAAAGGACTCGCGGTCCAAACACACTGTACTTATTGACTCACAGTTGCAGTACATGCCGGTTAATTAAATAATTGCACTAATCACCTGCAGTTGTTTCCTCCAATCCGACAAACATATTATAGTTCTTTAATCCCTCGATCGTGGCATAAACGACACACAATAGATTTGTATTGTTATCGCGGTCGCATGCGACCGCTTGGGGCTTGAAGCATTCTATTTATAGAACAGATAAAGCAAACACATTACACATTCCAAACACATTGTACGTTTATTGACTCGCGGTCACAGTACATGCCGATTAGTATTGTATATAATAATTGGCTCGTCTTGGCCTCGGTAGTGCCTGCCTAAGTATTTAATAGTACTTACATGTATTTTCTTGTTACACAATAAAATAACACTGACTTTAGTTACAACACTGACTTAATCATCTTAATAATAATAACCAATTTTCTTCTGAGCGCTGCGCTTTGGCATGGTTACTAAGTATACGTGCTCGCGTTGCCTCGCGTTAACAAAGAATGAAGCGCGCTGATGACAGAGTATACTAACGATATTTTTTGTACCCACATACGTCTTTAAAAAAAAACGCGATTGCCTAGCAAATAAACAAAGGACTACCTGGTTAATTACACGGCCTATAATCTTCATACAAAAAAAACATGACGTACTAAGCGACGCCATATTGAAAATTTCCAGGCGATACTGACAGTTGCCCCTCCCCCCGCTCACCCGCACCCCTACGCAATGTGACGTGTCTGTACTCTGTGCTGCTGCCAGCCGCCGCCATTACTGTTATTCAAAAACTTTAATTAAATTAATAATGCTAACGCATCTGATATTGTGTCGATCGAGTGAAGTGTAAACTCTTCCTCTCAAACTGTAATTTTCTGCTTTACTCCTCATACTGAGAGATACCTCAATCCTCATACGCGTTGTGTGTATTGTTGTTTGTTATGTATTGTGTGTATTTGGACATTTTTGCTAACTGGACGCTATTAATCATGTATTTTAATTAGTGTTGTGTACGTAATTGTAACAGCAAGCGCAAGGACGCTATGTTACATAAATTTCCATGTAACGAAAATCGTTTATTAAAATGGATATTGGATTCAGTGCCTGAAAGATGATAATCTAAACAGATCTTCTATTCACAATTTGTTTGTATGTCAAAAATATCTAAAAAGAATTAAAAATAAAACACTAAATATATAAAACATTTCTTTCATTTAAACCTTGGGTGTAATGCGTTTCAAATGAGATTTGAGAATAGGAACGAAAAAGTGTGAAATCAGTTATTTTAATAGTGTGGCTACTAGTCACAGATTAATTAGTATTATTATAAAATATTATAAAAGTTTATATCAATTATAACCTCATTTCTACTAGTACTTTTTAACCGACTTCCAAAAAGGAAGAGGTTCTATGTTCGGCAATCGGCTGTGTTTTTTTTTTTGACAACCTACATTAGGTACCAGTAGTCACACCACAGTCCACACCATCACAGTTGACAGTGGCCGCCACCGCAAGGGCAAAAAAAAATTAATGTCAGTATCGCTCGGAAATCGTAACATTTTCACCAAATGTTAGACAGATGGCAGTCTGGCCCCTTAGGCAACTGGCAAAACGCTAACGCTAACTCTAACGCTAGCGCTACAAAATGTATGTGATTTGACATAAGTCATCGCTTCGCTAGCGAATACTAATGTCCAATCCATACATTTTGTAGCGCTAGCGTTAGCGTTAGCGTTAGCGTTTTGCCAGTTGTCTACGGGGGCTCATACGTAGTATCCCTAAGTAGTCTGTGGTTAATTAATATATCGAAGAATGAAGCGAAGAAATATAATAACAGATAATAGGTATCAGCTAGCTATACATAAAATCCACATTTTTTGGAACGAAGTTCCTTATCGCGCGTTGCGAAAGAGGGCTAGACGGAAAAAATTAGGACCAAAATGTTGTAAAGACACTTTTTGCAACAGACATAATACCTATATCAAGATAGATACCGCTTGTGTATGTAGTATGTACTATCAGAAAAGTTGATTCTTAGGCAGACGGCGGACCTGAGTAATTTGGTCGCGTTAAGTCAACCCCATCCGACCGATCACTGCTTAGTTTGGATTGACAAAAGCCAACCAAATGATGTAGGTCCGATAACTGCCCGAATCATTTTTATCGATGGTAAGTACTTCGCGGGACATGCGGTATCTATCTCGATCTATGTCTGTGGTTTGTGGTAATAATATGTCTAAGAACATTCTTAGATTTATTTTGTCTGAAATAAATATAATGAAATAGAAGTCTGGAGAGCTAGTTATTTCTCATAAATGTGGTTAGTTCGGCTTCTCGCGTTTGGATTTCAGAAGTCGGATTGAGGTATGCTGGCCGTGTTCAGCTAATTAGGTTTTCCGCTCCAAATCTCTAGACGGTTCACTACCACTAGTGTACGAATAAAATATGCCTTACATTTTAACTAACTACTATAATGTACTCGGCGAAACATGGCGGTAGCGGTCATTGACTCCCTGTCAAAAACTTGTCATTTTTTTGATGATGTTGTCAATCGCGGCTTTGTATAGACAAAGCCGCGATTGACAACATCTGCACAACACTTCATTGTCAATCGCGGTTTACACAGGGTGCAATTAAACCTTCCTGCCAATTTTTTTCCAGGGCTTAGGTATCATTAGGAGAGTCCAATAAACCAAAAAAAAATAGGGTGTTATTTTTTTTACAATAACATATTTTATCCCAATCAAATTCTTTGCAGCATGGTCACTTCATACGAAATACGATTTGGCGCCGGCCGGTCTGTCGCCAACTCGCCACTCGGGCGCATCTAGGCAACGTTGGGGTAGAGAGGGGATGACGCGGGGGTGGCGCGGGGGGGGCCGGCCGCCGCCCGGTGACCGGTCGGTACTCGGTTGCAGCAGTGTTGCCAGATCAGGGGATTTCCCCCTAGCTTTAGGGGGTTTTCGACCAAGTTAGGGGCAAAATAGGGGGAAAAAATATTTGGGGGATTTTTTAGGGGAAATTCAAAAAACACGTCAAATACAGTTTTTTGCTATAATATATCACGTTCCTAATGTTTTTTTACCATCTTTAAATTACTTGAGCGCCACAACAACTAATCGAGGTCGAGATTCGAGATGTTGAAAAGATGAGGAATAAATTTAGCCATAAGTAACAAAATGCAGCAATAGTAAAGTTTTATAATATATAAATAATAAAGTCTTCTGTAACCAAAAAGCAAATTAAACTTACACCTGTCAATCAATGTTCTATTATAAATACTTTTTGTAATAATATCCCCAGACCCCATCATTTCTCAACATGACCGCCTCTTCAAGAAATCGCGGCATGCCACCAATCACCATCCGCTTGGTGAGGGTATTCTAGGGGATTTCTGGGGGGAAATCAAATTAGTTCAGGGGTACGTCGCCGAGACCATCTGGCAACACTGGGTTGCAGTCGCAGTCCGCGCATCGTTGCATAATTACGTAATTTTTTGTTTGTCGCCGCCCGCCGCGCGCGTAATTAAGTGTGTACTGTGTATGACAATGTATTCTAACCGCGTTAAACTAACATGTATTCTGTGACCGCGAGTGATAGGTGATGGTGAGGTGCTACATTTTGAGTGGCGAAAGTTTACACGGAGCTTGAAAGTGTTGTTAAAAGTAAATAAGATAAATTACGTAAGACTTAAAGGTGGGTGATTTGATTTATTTTTAATTAGTTGTGAGTACCATCGAGGAAATTGATTCCTAGGCAGTTGACAGACCAACGCCATTTGGTCGGATAATGTCAATTCAATGATAACTGTTATCTGTCGGCTGGGTTTGATGTAACGCGACCAAACTACGCGTACGTAGGTCCTCCATCTGACTAGGAATCAACTTCTCTGATAGTAAGTACATAAGTTGATTATGTACATTTTTTAAATACACCCAATTAATGCAAAGGATGTGGTTTAGATAAATTACTATTCATTTCTAAAGTGCTATACGTAATTAAGTAGAAAGTTGTAATTTTTCCATTGTTTTGATGAGAATCAAATAATTCATTCTAAACGTCCTAAGCCCGTTAAAGTGTGAAGGGAAAATTCGCAACTTATGATAATGTAGGATCGTGGGAATCCTGGATTAGGTACACGGTTTTTTTGTTGTTTTTGAGTTTTGGATTTTAAGAATTACTTTTTACTAGCCATTGTCTATTGTTGCCGTGTTCTTAGAAGTAGCCGCAAGATGTAAACAGGGTCATAAATCATAAGTTATTGTTTTTAGAATAGAGACGACTTTTAGAATTGAATTAATAGTTATTTCCCAGCAAGCACAAAACACCATTACAACAAACTTATTATAGCACGAGCTAATGTACAAAGCATTATAACTAAATCGTATATCGGCTGTATATCTTTTATACGACTCTTTTAAGTAAAATTTGGGCCCCCCATTAGACAGCGTTGAGTTGTATAAAGGCTATTTAATAGCATTATAATTATCATATTACTTCACTAATAAAGTCAGTTATGAGCATAGGAATAAACAAATGGCATTTTTTGCGACTTTAATACAGTTAATATTTAAACTTTTAGCTTTTAAAATTACAATCTGTTATCAAAATTTCATAACAATGCTTACTGTTTTACTTCCTCTGTAAAAAAGAAAATCATAATGATTTTAAAAATATATTTATTCTGCTGACTGCTGTTGGTCGTGCAAAGTATTGTGTTGACCTGAATTAATTAAATTCAGTGTTATATGTGACAACTAATGTTGAATGGGTAAGTAATGCCTTTATTTCTAAATGTTTTGAGTAAAATTAGCTGCGCACATCATTTTGTCGGGTGAAATATACATGTTATTAGTAAAGAATACACGCGCCCTCGCTAAAATACTTTATTATAGTGTAAAATTTTTAGAAAACATAACCTATAGATTTAACAAATATAAAAACTAGCCTTTAGCAATAGGTTTAACAAATAAAGTATCTTATAAAGGTATCCGTACAAAATACAAATAATTTCATTCACTTTTTAGTCGATCTTATAGTGACTTGTATTCTTTTTGTAACATAGAAAAAGGAAAGCTAATGGCGACAAATAAAATTAAAGCTTCAGGCATTTGACGATAGCATAATAGTGCTGGTAATTTTAATATGGCCCGTTACAAAAATTAGAGCTCGTATCGCACTATACAAGACACTTACTTATTACGTTCAGCCATATAACAGCACTTCAGAAATATGTTATAATGTTTAAACTCATTATACGTAATAGTGACTGATCGTTATCGAGTTTAGCAGGGTACCGTTATCATTTGGTAAAGCCTATATATTATAATTTATGTTTTTTTGGTATGTACAATTTATAAGAAGGTTAGTGCTAACTAGAGTGATGATTTTTTCCAGAATAATGGCTTCAAGGAGTGCAGAAGAGAGAATTTTGAGATGGCTCAAAGAAGAAGACATTGATAATGGAGATATTTTTTTGTTTACTCCAATTATTAATAAAATCAGTATTTAAATCCTTTTTAAGCTTTCTTTTGAATCCGCCTGTTTTTTTTTGTTTTTTTCCAAGCCTTTTTATCCTTTCTTATATATTAAATTAGCCAGTGTAATATTTTCGCCATTATAAATAACCATTTTGTAAATTCAAATTACGATGTTATTATTGCTCATAGTTCTAACAATACTTTTATTTCGATCAAAATATAGCTATATGCTGTAGAGATGAATAGATCAGAAAGAAAACGGAGCAAAGGCATTATTTGTTATAAAGTCTAATGTTAATATAGGACTAGCATTAAATTAGCACAACCATGGACTATTAGAAAGCTTTTATTCCTACAAAAAATCAATACACGTTCAAAAGCACTATACATTAGTTTATTAATGCTTATTTAAAGCGTTAAGTTTTTCTAATTACCAATGTAAGATAATAGTCTTAGTATAAGTTTGAAAGCTGTTTTAGAAGCTGTAATTTAGAATTATCCTACGTTAATTTAAGGTTTTTGACATTGTAATAATTTTTTGCTAACTATATTATAGCAGTAAGCATAATTTGATGTAATAAATGCCTTTATAGAGTATTCATATTTGGATAGTGACTATTAAAAGAATTAATATGACTTCAAGACATAATTCTGTATCTGTTTTGGTTAATATACAAGTTGTGTGCTTGCTGGGTTACCCAACATCACATTAAGTATCAACCACCATCTACACCGATACTACAATAATAACAAAAATTATTATTGTTATCAATTAAATACGTTTATGCGGGAGGGCGGGGCAGCGCGCGGACGTCCATATTTAGTAGTGTTTTCTAGGATAACTTTCGGAAGCTATTTCTCAACATTTTAGTATTGAGTGATTATAAAAGAAAAAATACGTGTATTTTTATTTTTAACAAGGATCAATATATCCAAATTTGGCAGGAAGGTTTAATTGCACCCTGTATAGAAAACGACAAGTTTTGGACAGGGAGTCAACGACCGTTACCGCCATGTTTCGCCGAGTACAGTATAGTACCAACACAACATTTTTTAATCATCAGTCATCACATTAACATCCATACTAATATTATTAATGCGAAAGCGTGTGTGTCTGTACTTCTGGCTGTCTGTTACTTCTTCACGCATTTAAAACCTCTGAACCGATTTTGCAAAAATTTTGTACGTAGATACTTTGAGTCCTGGTAAAGGATATAGTTTATATCCCAGAAAAAATTACGGCATATTTGACTATTACCCTAATTTTCAACGTCCAACGTCAACGAGAACCCTTATGATCGTACCATAATGACCTCGATACGGAACTTTAACAATAAATTCTAATGAAAACTTGAAGTCAAATTATTGCTAAGTGAACTGGGGCAGCGTCATAATCTTCAGCTGTGAAACTCCAATTACTTATAGAAATACAATAGACCATCTTCATACTTGACCGCCCGAAAAGTGCACACACTCAAAAACCTGTCTTGAAAACTTTAAAAAAGAAAAAATCGGCCAAGTGCGAGTGGGACTCGCGCTCGAAGGGCACCGTAACGTTATACAGCATTTAAAATAGGACAGACAGCGAAATATTAGTGATAGGGTCCCGTTTTTACCCTATGGGTACGGGACACAAAAAATTGCAATAGCACGTCCAGCGCGCTTGTTGCTATGATAAGCGACTAATTTCAAGGACTGCGGCTGAGTTGCTTTACTGTAAAACATTTATATTGTGCAAACGTTTTCAAACGAATAATTTAATGTGACGCCGGGTTAAAGTAAAAAACCGTGTTGGATATATTTAAGATTGCTTGTTATCTAGAAAACAAGCAATGGAACAGCACAAAATGGAAAGGGCGTAAGCGACAAAATGGTTTTTGTCACGTAATTTAAAAACCATAAATACATTTCATATAAGCCATGGGCAAATTAAAGTGTATGCTTGAACCAATCTATGTACAAATTTTGGAAGCTTAAATCACTCTCCTCTGTTGGCAAAATAGGAATCCCTTTTTTACAGAGGTCTTTTTGATTGATTATTCTGTGTTATAAAAGTTGACCAATCGTGCTATGCTATGGGTAATTCAAAGAGAAAGACATGATGAATACTGACAATGAAATTTAATTTCTTAGCATTAGTCATTGCTGAGAAAAAATCGATATCGCTACAGCCAAATTATCAAGGATTTATTCGGGTATCGCTAGTTATTGCTATTACATGCGAAATTAAAGTGATAAAAATATTAAGTCCAGAGGGAGTGGCACAAGTAGCTGAACTATTTTATAGTTTCTCGTAAAAATATGTGAGCGTTCTCAACTTATTTCTGTTTGCAGTTTTTAATTTTTTATAATATTATTATTAGGATGAAGCCACATATTATGCGTATCTCAGTTGCGAAATTTCGGTGGGCAGTATAATCATAGGTATTTTAATGTACTAGTACACCTAGGTAGGACAACAAAAAACTCTGAAGTTCATTTTATTATAATATCGAAAATGGCTTATTAACATAAAAAATGTGTATGCCTTTTTTAGGGTTCCGTACCCAAAGGGTGAAAACGGGACCCTATTACTAAGACTTCGATGTCTGTCCTTCTGTCTGTCACCAGGCTGTAACTCAAGAACCGCTATAGCTAGACTTCTGAAATTTTCATAGATTGTGTATATCTATTGCCGCTATAACAACAAATACTAAAAACAAAATAAATTAAATATTTAAGGAGGGCTCCCATACAACAAACATGATTTTTATTGCTATTTTTTGCTTTTAATCAATAACGGTAACACATAGGCAATTGAAATGTTCACAAAATACTTAATTGTATTTGTACTTTACTAATTAGTAATAAAATTTAAATAAATTAAATAATTAAGGGGGGCTCCCATACAAAAAATACAATTTTTAGCCTATTTTTGCTTTGTAGTGGTACGGAACCCTTCGTGTGCGAGTACAACTCGTACTTGGCCGATTTTTTACAAAACCTAACACAGTGCACAATGGGATAAAGTGAAAAAAATCCTCTTTTCATTTTCCTGGGAAGCCTTCCTAAATGCCAAAAATAAAGTCTTGCAATCTATAGCTGTACAAAATTCCATCAATTTATATTAATTTATTAGTAACAAAATTATCGAGGCTTAAGATTCCTTGTAGTTACTACGGAATCCTAAAAAAGGACTTACATTTAACTGTCAGAAAGCAATAGATATAGTAGAAAAAGTTAAATGTAGAATCCATAGTAAGTGTCGGTAAGTTACTACGTTCCGAAGTTTTGACAGAAGACACTTCATAGTTTAACTTCTTTTCACCTTCAGAGGGTCCATTGAAATATTACATTTGCTTTGCATTTATTAGAGGACGCAATTTTATTTTTGGAATATGTTGGGGGGGTCAATAGAAGCTTAACCTCAAGTTTGTGGGGTCGCCACTCTTGTCCCCCGGCCGCCATCTTGAAAAAAGGGCTGACAACACTATTTTCGTGATATCTCGGAAACTATACATCTTACAAAAAATTTGCAAGTACATAATTTGTTGCAAATTATTTTGCCTACAAATATGTTTGTATAACTTTTTACCCTAAATTAAAAATTTAAAAGCTGTAAGCAAAAAAGTGAGAAAATTTTTGAAAAGATTTGTTGTCACTCTTTTACTTTGTTTAATACATTTTACAAAAAAAAACCTTAGACCAACCTTGTAGACGATCTTTTGAGAAAAAGATACCCCGATCCCATGAAATTAATTTTCTGCAGATACAAAGGAAACTGTGGAACCGTGTGTGGCTACAGAAAAGCAGGCCTGAAATGCTTTATAGTATAGTAGGCATGTGCAAACTAGTATAGTAGGCATACTATAATATAGTTTGCATATATTTATGTTGTGTAGTAGGCATACTGTAGACTGTGGCTGCAGAAAAGCAGGCCTGAAATGCTGTACAGAATAGTAGGCATACTGTAGAGCATTTTAGGCCTGCTTTTCTGCAGCCACACATACTTTCAGTTGCCTTTGCATCTGCAGAAAATTAATTTCATGAGATCGGGGGGGATTGGGGGATCTTTTTCTCAAAAGTTCATCTACAAGGTTGGTCTAAGGTAATTTTATTGTAAAATGTATTAAACAAAGTTAAAGAGCGATAATAAACCTTTTAAAGAAAATTATCACTTTTTTGCTTATAACTTTTTAAATTTTTAATTTAGGGTAAAAATTTAAATTAACATATTTGTAGGCAAAATAATTTGCAACAAATTATGTTCTTAAATTTTTTCTGTAAGACTTACAGTTTCCGAGATATCACGAAAATAGTGTTGTCGCCCCTTTTCTCAAGATGGCGGCCGGGGGACAAGTGTGGCGACCCCACAAACTTGAGGTTAAGCTTCTATTGACCCCCCAACATATTCCAAAAATAAAATTGCGTCCTCTAATAAATGCAATATTCGGTCCTAAAATTGTAACATTTCAATGGACTACTCGTATGAGGAATTGTTTGAATACGTTAATTATAGTATGTTTATTAGGGTGGAGCGAAAAGAAAAGAAAGCTTTTTTTTCACTAAGCGGTGATGTAATAGTCAAAATTTGGTGCCTTTTAGGCTTAAATTAACTGATGCAAAATATTATTCAATTTGGATTAGAGTAACTGCCTCCGCAACGTCATTGAATTTATGAAAATAATAGATTTTCGACTCAACTTGGACGGTATTTCAATGTACGATATTTTATTAAACAGGCCAATTTTTTATCACGAAACGTTTACTAGTATGGTATACTTTGGACAGAGAATAATAAAATATGCTTGTTGTTGTGTTTATAACTTAAAAATGGAGCACCCTCCCTGGGTGCGCGGGAGGGGTCATTTCGCTACAACTTGTCGCGTCGTCACTCGTCAGTGATATTGTATTTTCTATGCTTGTGGCTGATATGGTGTGTCAGATGGAGCAGCAGCAGCAATAGCGTCATCTGTTTTGTTTGACATTGGGTCTGATTTGCTGTTGAAGTCATTGAATCACATGAATGAACTCCCTTTGTGACACTTGTTTCTTCACCTCGACGGGTGTACTTCAGGACCTAAATCTTACGTTGGTCGACTGGAAAAAGCTCTAAAAACCTGTGAAAACGAGACTGTTAAAAAATTTCAACACATTGAAGGACAGATACTTCCAGAAATGGCCAAAGATTTGAGTAAAAATTAACTCTACCTGCACAAAATTGTCTCGGCGGTAATTTCAGGTGAATTTCCAGAAGATCTAGAAAATAAATCTCAAGGCAAACTATCACATGCTTGTTGGGTCACACGTGCCAACCGGATACTACGTTTGTATGAAGAAACTGAAGAACCATCGGAAAATTTGAATACTCTGGCTACTTTCATAGTAAAAGTTTACGCACCTTGTTAGTTCTTAATTAAAAATAAACCATCATGCAAAGATAGCACGCGTCATTTGTTCAATATTATCATGGCCTCCAGATACCTGCCAGAAACTGTAAAATAAGTTATTGATCCTGTTATCCAAAAAAACAGCTATTTTGCGCATTCCGAGAGCATTCTTTTTGCTATGATAACAGATGATAGGAGCTGGCAGTGCGCCGTATACTAAAAACTGAAAGAGCTGTAAAGATTGCGACAGAATCTTCCATCTCTCAGTGCACTAAAATTCTCGATTAGGTGCAATAAAAGCCAAGTTGGAATCGCGGAACGTAATGCCTAAATTTGAGACAAAAAAGGATTTTAAAGCTAAATAATAACTATGTATAATTTGCAAGATATTCTTACAATTCCAATGTTTTTTACAGTAGTGTCTTAATAAACGTCTCAATTATATATTTTCTATAATTAAATATCTATTTACTACTAAATTAAGCACAATTATATATACTATTTTTTTTTATGTAATAATATAGCCTTATGTATACTATTTTTTTTTTTTATGTAATTATAAAACTTTGAGGTCACTACGGAGGCAGAAGATATTCATTAAATTGGATGAAAAATTACATTTATTTTTACTTTAATATAAGGCACCATTCCCGCACTATTAGAACCATAGATATCAAAAATTAGAACGCTGAGTCTTAAAAAAATAATTTTTCTATACATCCGTGCTCCACCCTAATGTTTATATGAAAAAAGAAGAAAAAGGCAAAGAAAAATACATATAAATTGAATATCACATTATCATTTTCAATTCTTAAAATTTGGCATGTATATTTTATTATGTAATTTACCCGTAGAGCCCATAGAAGAGAACGTCTAAACATCTCTAACAATAATAGAAACAGATCTTAATTCTGTGTGTAAAATATTATACTCGTAATTAATTGACCTTAAAGAATTATTATTTCATGCAGTTAAATGCAATGGCTTAAATAACAGTTTTTATCCCGTATTACTCATAACACATAACTTACAATTTTAAAATGCACTGAGAAATAGAATAAAGTGCCAGTAAATTAAGATAAATGAAATAGAAAACATAAATCTTTTGTGCGACGGACGTTATGGCCACATAAGTTGTACAGTGTACTAGCTGCACGCTCCTAGTATAATGGCTAACCTTTAGTTAGCCATTCTAATACCTGCAAGACAGTCGTGTAAGGTTTGCCTTTAACACGAATTATTTTAATATCAATCTTACGAGCTGTTCACAGAGTCTCAAAAATAAATGACTTGTTTGACGTCGTTAAACGAAACCACCCCGCCTCCTAAATATTGTATTTATGGCAGGAATCATAATTAGAAATAGTCTACAAAATATATGTATTGTCGCCTTATTTTGTTTAGTGCTACATGTAAATTTACATATATGTATTGTGCTACATGTAAATTTGTGATAGAAATACACTATATGGGGGATGAAAAAGAAATGTTTTGTTTGTATATACTATATGTATTTCAATTATCACTTTTCATTATTACCTACTTAATAACATAAAGTTCAATTTTTGCCCTCAATCTTGCTGAGAACATAACCCAAGAGCTAGCGACTGTCAGACAATCGTAATTTTATAAAAGCCTCCTCTAAAAACTCAAAGTATATTGCTTTATGGGCGACAGTGGGAAGGAACTATCTAACATGTCCGGCAGTGGAAAACTAGATTCTTACAGTTATCCTGAAGAGATTAAAATAAAAAAAAAGAGCCTTATACTTTATCGAAGGTATAGGTAGACCTTCAGTACTGTAACTCCTAAAGTAACCGCGACCGAAACTCCATTGCTGGTCGTTCTTACATCTACAGAGGTTACATACCAGCAAACTTTTAGCTTTTAGAAAATGATGAAAATCTGGCTGCCGCTGGCTCTTGGGTTAACAGGGTAGAAACCCAATCTGGGTCTTCTCTATATCTAATGGGTTACGGTCTCGCTCTGCAAATACGGTGTCACTATGACGCTGAAATACTGTTTTTTATAGTGTATGATTATGATTTAGGTCTCTATTATGACTATTTATATCTTTGACTAATTCATATTTTCTTATTTTTTTTTAATTTTCTGTTTATTAATTCAGTATACTTGGAAATCGCATTCAAAGTTTTTATGCCTTCATTATTTACAAGTTATGTAATATTCCATTTTTATTTCTAGAGCACTTGACGTTGTTCCGTTGTTGTAATACGAGTATTATAATACAGGATTATTATTCGTAAACAGAGCTCTCGTGCGAGGCTGAGCTCTTCACGTCTCGGCTAACTCATAATATCATAATGTATCAATGTAAATCACTGCTAACCTGGATTAGAAGCAGAGCTCAAGACGTATTGTTTTGTTCATTTTCCCCAATGATAATATTCTATGTTACTAACGTAACTAGATTGGCAGTTTACGGCAGCAACGCGTTGCCACTTCGAAGATGCCTGCAGGCATATCTGACTTACATAATGACATAATAATATTTTATTAACATTGTCTTTTGAACTATCAAGTGGTTGCGCATTATTTCTGAAAATCTTTTGTAAGACGTTGCTACTCTAGTATTTTAGAAACTCATTGATTTTCCCCCTCACTTCAAATACATTGTTGTCTTGTATTTTGGTAAAGTTACAAAATATAAAAAACATTAACGGACCTCGAATATTGTGTAAATATTATGCTGTGTTAGGGAGATCGCAGACGACAGACTATCCGTGACGCACTTTTTATTCTGTGGAAATAGAACCTATGCAATTATATGCAGTAACGTACATGACGCGCAATAAGTCCGACGCACAAAAAAATCGTATAATTCTGGCAGACCGCATCGCGCCGCTTCGCGCCGCGCCGCACAAAAAGTGTGCGAAAAAAATAGAACGTTTGCTACAACACGCGCTAACGCAGACGGCGCATACTTTTAGTCTACAATCTGCATTTGTAGTGACGTAACGTACGCGATCTATTTAATTTACATGGCACCAGATATCGATGTAACGATGTTAACTCATGAAATACAAAACAGACCAGTAATTTATGATATCTCTAACAGTGGCGGGGCAAGACCTAAATTTTATGTGGGCAAGATATATCTTGCGAGGCCCCCAAAAATATATTATGCGAGCTCCCCCCCATTGGATGACGCTATAGAACGGATTTATTGAGAGATATAATTTTTTATAAGTACTTAAAGTTTTATTTATAAAGCTTTTTATTTATGAATGTTTGAGTATCACGTACAACTCGTAAAACCTTTAAAAAAACCTAGTGGTCCAAGGGGCGCGAGGCCCCTAGGACCGCGAGGCCGTGGGCGGTCGCCCACACCGCCCACGCCTTGCACCGCCTCTGACCTCTAAGGCAGAATAATGCAGAATTGAATGTTTAATATGGAACTGTCCCTTCAATAATTTGTCCGAAATTATAGGATGTACCCAAAATTTTCTATTTTTTCTTCTTTTTCTGTACTTCAAGTACAAAATAATACTTCGCGATCTTTGCACGATTTCCATAGCGTCTACGTCCCTACAGTTCAGCGGACAGAATGATCGAAGATGTGCGTCGTGTGCGTTAAGTCTGTGAAAAATCCGCGAACGACATTTGTGCGCCGCAGACTCGATCACACAAAAAGTGTGACGTGTGCGATCTCCCTTAATATTTTTTGTTACTAAGATTTTTTTAAACTTAAAGTTTCAAAATTTTTTAAGACGCCTATATTAAATTATATGAACTACCGCACTCAGAGACGAAAATATATTTGTATGTTATTAACTATACTTAACTAAATGATGATTTTGATAATAATTAAGCTATGAAGCTTAACGTTAACGTTCATACGTTATCTATCTTGACTATGGAGCATAATATGTCAAAATCTTTAACTAGTTACTAAGTAATTTATATTATTCGTCTTTGAGTGCGCCTTTAAGCTTACTTATGTATAAGACATTTAATAAAATTCCTCAATTAATTTACAGTGTATTAGCAATTTTTCTGTCGAATTTACGAAAGCATACGAAACATTTATAAGTACTTCCGCGAGACATATTATTCAACATAGTTTTAAAGTACAAAAGACATATTAATAAAGCATAGTAAATAAACTCGTCCTCCATTAAAGCATTGAAGTACAAACAACATAATTGTACCACTTATATTTCCGATTAATAACATGAAAGTTCAATAAACCTCACAACTTGAACATAATATAATCACCGAACACAGAATCGACTTCAATTTGTAAATTAATGAAATTACTTTGCGATTCCCCTTCATAAAAGACATTCATTACTTTATAAAACATGAAATTAATTTCCTTACTGTGAAAAGTTTGCGTTTTTATGCATATCTGATCATGCATATTAATGTGAAATTTTGTGATTGATAAAATAATAATATCACTAAGCAATGCGATATTTAAAATTCAAAAAAAATATATATCTAACTGTACGCGATTCCGCGATTTTTTTATGGGCAAAACGCAAGTAACAAGACGTCTTCCAGTCGCGTCATCTAGCAACACAGGAATGCTAGCAACACCGGAACTTCACCTTTACCTTTACATTCGTACTAAGCCTTTTTTTTTTTTTTTTTTTTTTTTTTTTTTTTTTTTTTTTTTTTTTTTTTTTTTTTTTTTTTTTTACGCAGTGAAATGCTGTAACGCATTCAACGCAGGGGATGGGGACTCCCGCTGCGGATATGTGGGGCTCACCGCGGCAAAGATGGTGAGTGCCGCGGCCCTACCCACTAAAACACTGCGATGTTCCTGACTCCTGCAGCTGGCGGATACACGGGTCCCGACGAGCATTACTCCGTTGGCCGTCAGCGCAGCGCCTGCTACATTCGTACTAAGCCTAGGACGCAACAAACATTCTTCAAAAAAAACGTAATTATTTTATTCGTCTTATATTTTACATCTAACTTCTAATTATACAGTCCACAAGTTTAAGTGATAAGTTTGAGTGATTGACACAAAAACACTAACTTCTTTTAGACTATCAAATGCATTTTGTCCTAGGCTGAAATAGCGGTTAGCGAAAAGATAAACTTTAAAAGTTGTGAAAATTTGGTAAGTACTGCTTTTAAAAGCTAAGTCCTACTAGGAAATTCGAGATGCAGGAGCTAATAAGGTAACTTGAGAGTAAAGTGATTCGTGAAGTAACACTTAGAGAAAATGCACTCTTGTAGATTGCTGCCGCAAGAAAAACAGCACTGGTAAATACTAAGTATCTTGATGAATTATTGAATTATTGATATCATAATATTTTAAAGAAGGTACGCAAATCCTGTTCTTTTTTGCCGTTTAAGATCGTTCATAACATATTTTCATAGGATATAAAGTACTATTTAAAAAAAATCCCAATATCTTTTTTAGGGTTCCGTACCCAAAGGTTAAAAAGTAAAACGGGACCTTATTACTAAGACTTCGTTGTCTGTCCGTCTGTCTGTCTGTCTCCAGGCTGTATCTCAAGAACCACTATAGCTGAATTTTTCACAGATTATGTATTTCTGTTGCAGCTATAACAACAATTTCCAAAAGACAAAACAATATTAATGTTTAAGGGGGGCTCCCATACGGCAAACGTGATTTTTTTGGCCTTTTTTGCTCGATATCAATAATGGCAACAAGTAGGCACTTGAAATTTTCGCAAAGCCCTCAATAATAATTTTAACATGTGTTTTTTAATAAAATAATAATAATAATAATTCAAGGGGAGCTCCCAAATAATATCACAATTTTTGGCCAGTTTCTGCTCTATAGTCTATAATGGTAAGGAACCCTTTGTGCGCGAGTCTGACTCCCACTTGGTCGATTTTTAAATTGTCAAAACGTATATTTAAGTTTTTTGTTCATAGATTTTTTCATATTATAATGTATTTAATAAAAAAAATCGTTGTCATTTGGTTTTCATAAACAGAGGCCTTCGCACGAGAGCTTAAAAATGGTTGGAACCTGACGTTGGCGCTATTTTAGCTTTCACAGCTAGTAATAATAAAATTGTGTTCATAGACACGAACGCTTAAAAGTCTGTGTATAATGAATAATTATAATAATATCCTTATCGTTCAACATAATATTATACGAGTATATAGCACGGGTAAGGTAGCGGTGGTAAAGGTATATAATAAAGGTATAGCTATCCTCCTCCTCCTTTAGAATATTACGATTGTAATACCATAAATATAAATGTCGATAAAATTTCATTTTTATTTCAACCCTCATTGAAATTCAAGATGGAAATCTCCCATCTACGTAATAGATCCCGCAGGATTCCTCTCGTTCATTCCACTTCAAGTGCATCAATATTAATTTCGTGTATTAAAGTTTCGTTTTGCGAATTTTATTTATGATTGGAGTAGGTATTTAAAAATAAATTATTGAATATACAATTAATTTTCACTCCTTTTAATTAAACCATCAACCCCCAAAGACTCACCGGTGAACGCGACACAATAGAATAACAATAGATTTCCACGAATACACGATCGAAGGATTCTTCAATCTCTACATAAACTACATAAAAGACCAAGCTGAATAAAAGATCGACACACAGTACTAACCTTTTCTACCAGGAATTTAAAATTTTGCACTCGTAGTCCTTTTATAGGGTACGTTTTGTAGGTACATCTACCTACTAAGAGAGGATTTTTCAAAATTCAACCCCAAGGATCATAAAGGATCAAAATATACGTAGTACATAGATACCATTTACATCACGCGGGCGAAACCGCGGTTTTTGAGGATGCAATAATAATATTTTATATCTAATTATAGTACTGTTATTTATACAAGATGTTAGTGCAAACGCCGTTATCCTTGAAACCATCAAAAGAGCCCGTCAAAATGAACAACTTTTTCTATGAGAACAATGCTGGGAACAAAAAAAATCCGTCTTCATACCGATACGGATGCCCGGATCGGCAATTTGTATGGGTATGAAGACGGAATTTTGGTTTCAAGGATAACGGTGTTTACACTACCACACTGTATAAGTTTACTTTTGAAATAAAAATATGTTTATAAAAGTTTTGTAAAACGTAATTAACTAATTATATATAATAAAATGTTATAAAATTAATTACACAAAAAAATACCCACTTTAATGGTAAAATACAACATTTTAATTTAACTTAAGTACGGAAAAAACGTACCTTACCGTAATCCCCCAAAAGGCACTTTAATAGGCCCTTAAGTAGTCAGAAGACATTAAATTATCGCGTCCAAATCTGAGAAAAGCCACAATTCACTTCAGGACAATCAGGGCTGCTTCATTTCCCGTTTATGGCCCAACTTTCCCTTGTTACTATTAAGAACGCTCTGAGTAATACAAAGAAGTTTTCGCCGTTCACAATTATATGGCGATTTTGCAGCAGATGTGTCGTAAACTTGGAGCTAATAGTGATCGCTTGATATTGATTAAATACTAAGTTAAGTAATTGACTTGAAGTTTGTAAGTCGCAAACGGGCAACCGATTGAAGCTGTAGGGTTTAAACAACCTACCTACTATACGAGTTTTAGTAACAGCTGTTATAGCTCGTATAAAAGCATACTTATAAAGATAACCAACTCAATTTTACTGCTGATGATCAATCAAATGCATATGAGGGCTACGCAAAAACGAGCGTGAAGTATGACGTTGTATGGGTTACATCAATCTACTGTTGCCTTTAATTTTGTCAATGTTTGTACAGTACACCAAAACTAATGAATCAATTTTACTTAATTAGTAAATTCATTCATATGTGTAGATATAGTCGCTTTATGCCAAGTCCTACCAGAAGATTGACTCACAAATTGACAAAACCCGTGCAAGTAATATTTCCACATCTGCCTATCAATCTACTTCCCTGGTGGTATATTACTGTCAGCCTTCAATATTGCTGATACTCATATCGCCTATTATGATAAAGAAGCAGCTAAGGATCGAAATATCTCAGTTGCGTGATGTATAGCGGCATGATAATGCTATATCTTATTCATAAAAGCCATTTTATATTCTACGCGTATAAAGCTGTAGACGCCAAAAGGCCATTTCTTCATCTCACTTTTACCAAAGTTTTGTAATAAAATGGTTTTTAAAAGTATGAACCTGATATGACCTTTTAAGAACATAGTTTAGTGTTTTTTCGTCTCTACTATTTTAATATTGCTCTGGTAACACATCGTTAAATATTATGGGCTAGATATGTCATAATATATTTTATTATTTAAAGATCGTTTTTTGTATTTATAATACATTAACATACTAGTACATTCTAGAGCGGTACGAAAAGTCCTCGAAGTTAAAAATATTTTGTCGTCCCACGTTTAAAAATACGCGTAATAAAACTTAAATCCCACCTGTAATTATGACGATAAGTTTACCCTTTGTGAGTAGAAAAAACAAGCAGTAAGCTCAACTGACAAGGGAAACTTGAGTCTTCCAACTCGCTACAATTTTTTGCTGAGAAATATAATTCACAGAGGTTAAAAATACTGTGACGTCGACTCGAATACAAAATAGTCACGTACGACGTTTTAAATCCTCCAGCTTCAGAAGTTGCTTATCTGAAGAAAAACAGGGCTTTATACGAATGTGTTCCCTTGTTATGAAACTGAATATCAACGAACAAAAATGTTGTAAAAAGTTTTATCGTAAATTTTGTACTGTTTTTCATGCGACGAATTAAACGGCACCAATGAAAATGATAACATACCTTGGCCTCATATTATGAAATAGAGTAGGATTATAAATGTTATAGCACCTTGAATAACTATTAATTCACATTAAATAAGTGAGTAAGCAAGGAATATGCGCAGTGAGTGACACTTGTGCATAATATTATCCGCGCTTAAAGCCCGCGATAAAAGCTATGCAATTGCTTAAAATATAATCCTACTATGTTATTAATAATTATAAATGCGAAAGTTCGTTTGCTTGTTACTTTTTCACGCCCAAACCGCTAAACCGATTTTTAAATTTGGTATGGCGATACTTTAAGTCTCGAAAAAGGACATAGGATACTTTTATCCTGGAAAAATGTGCGGTTCCCGCGCGATAAACGAGTTTTGGTGCAACGGAGTAATGGGCTTCATCTAGTAAGTTATTTTTTACGACACCGACAGATTGATAAATAATATTTATTGTCGTTTAGAGTAATTACTTCGCCAATACTTTAAGCCCTAGCTTACTAATAGCTTAGTAAAAGCTACCGTCTTCGAGCTAAGCCTCAAAGTTTCGAAAACTTCGGCATATTGTTAGCCAATATTCTAAGTTGCAAACAAAAACAAGCCATGATAGAATAGCGATAAATAAGCAAGACATCTTGATCGTAAGCACAGAGAACTTCCGACAGTTTAGCGCCTTGCAAGAAAGTTTAAGTTAGAACTACTGATGGTCTAAAGTCTAAACCATGAATCATAACGCTAGTTTCAAAATTTGTAATTAAATGTTTTTAGATTCAAGTTTTTTGGCTCATAGGACTATAGAACTTGATAAAGTATCTAGATACATTATACATTCCACTCGTCATCTATCCATATCCATGCTACTCATGTACTATAGTACATGATGTGTTATGTACTATATAGTACGAAGCCGCGGGCAAAAGATATTTTGCCCGCGGCTTCGCTCGCGTTAAGAAGTATTATTATATACAATATTTCATCCCCTATTTTATACCCTTAGTGGTGGAATTTATCAAAATCCTTTCTTAGCGAATTCCTACGTCATAATATCCACCTGCACGCCAAATTTCAGCCCGATCCGTCCAGTGGTTTGGGCTGTGCGTAGATAGATCACCATGTCAGTCAGTCAGCCAGTCAGTCTCCTTTGAGTTATATATATTATGTTTAGATTAGATGTATTTGGTTTACGCCTGATTTATAATACAAGTATTAATTAGACTAGTAGATCCAGCATATTACCACGAGATGCATTCTGATAATTAGGAGTTATTTATTATTCAGTACATTTCCATCACATTTTTAGCGCGTGGGTTGACATAACTTATAAAATTACAGATTTATCTTGTGTAAGTAATGTTTATTATACATTTTTAAAAGTAAAAAATCGCCGACGTAGTTGCATAATTCTTTTTGCCGTACAACTCTACGATAAAAGGTAGAATAGAATAGAAAATTATTTATTTGTACAACTTAAAACTAGACTTAATTCATGAAGCCCCAAGCGGCCACATCCGGCCGTGATAACAATGAAAAAGCTATTGTGTCTCGTTTTGCCACGACTGATGGGACTTAAAAACACAATATAGTCTTCGGCGGGTAGTTGAAAAGTAAACAGTTATAATTAATAGCTCTCGTATTTTTCCAAATTAAAAATATTTACTGCGTATATTTCAACTAAATTCATATGTTAATTTTGTATGCATAAATAATTAAACTTGCCTGCAGTGTTTATTTTGTGACACCAAAGCATACTTGTTGTAAATAACATTCGCCATAGATCTTACACAAGTGCAATCTAATATGGAGGACATGATAAAGATGTTTAACTCGAAGATGGCAGAGTTTCAAGCGGATCTCCAACAAGCCAACACACGTAAGCCACCTAATACAATAGCAGCACTAAACACTGAATTCCAAGCCATTAAATCTTTTGTTTGTGGTGCACTGAATATTTTACGTGCTGAGGTGGATGCATTGGCAAGAGGCCTCGACCGCATGGAAACACGGTCACGTCGTAAAATGTTGCTTGTCCATGGTGTTCCTGAGAGCAAAGACGAGAACACCATCAGTGCTATTTTGGAAATATTGTCCACAAAATGTAATCTTCCTGGACTTACGCCTGAAAAATTCCGTACATGTCATCGTATGGGGAAGCCGAAGGATAATGATCCTAATCATAAATCTAGGCCAATTCTTATAAAATTTTCGGAAGCAGCACTCCGTGACCGAGTTTGGAACTCTAAAAAGAATCTCAAAGGAACCAAAATTACATTGTCAGAGTTCCTGACTAAGCCGCGTCACATCGCGCTCATGGCAGCCAGAGCTCATTTTGGTGTCTCATCATGTTGGACCCGGGACGGCAGTATCTATATAAAAAGTCCTGATAGCTCTAGGCATAAAATCAAGACGTTGGACGAACTTCAGAAATTACAGTGTAAATATCATAAAGCCTATTTCTGTCATAGTTCCGTTTGTAATTGATCTTTCACATTCACTGTAAGTTGTATCAACTATTGTCTTTATTTTAAGCTTTGTAGGTCTTTTTAAGTTTAACTGAATACCTTTTTTTTACTTGTGTACCTTCATTTATTATCATAGAAGTAAATATTTTTAATCATAATATCAACATTCAACAATGTACCTCTGACAAGTGTCAGCTGTCAATTCAATTGACACATTGACGTTTGACAGAGCCAAAGAGAATGTAAGCCACAGATTAAGGTTTTTGATTTGATTCGAATAGAATGTAAAAAAACTAGTAATTTTATTGAGAGTTCCAAGACGTGTATATTATTTATTAGTTTATTGGTGATTAAAATATTAAGTTCACTTTTATGTTTCCTTATATATATTATAACTAGCTGTTGCCCGCGACTTCGTCCGCGTTAACATAGTATAATAACAAAGATGGATAATTTTCCCCTTTTTGTGGTTCCTTATAAAAAGGGTAAAAACAGGAACCTATTTAAGCAAACGTCAAACGCAAACGTCAATAAACTTTTATGTTTTTAACTCAAGAAATGACGGACTTTCATTGAAACTTTCTACCCCAATTTCACCCCCTTGGGGGTAGAATTACCAGAAACGCTTAAATACGTATCCATTTATTTTTAATCAGTAGCACAAAAATAAAGTTTCATGTTTCTGACTCAAGAAATGACGGAGTTTGATTCAAACTTTCAACCCCAATTTCACCCCCTTGGGGGTAGAATTTCCAAAAACGCTTAAATACCTATCCGTTCATTTTTAATCAGCAGTCCAAAAATAAACTTTCATGTTTCTAACTTAAGAAATGACGGACTTTCATTTAAAATTTCAACCCCTATTTCACCCCCTTGGGTGTAGATTTTCCAAAAACGCTTAAACACGTATCCAATCATTTTTAATCAGTAGCCCAAACATAAAATTTCATGTTTCTAACTCAAGAAATAACGGACTTTCATTCAAATTTTCAACCCCAATTTCACCCCCTTGGGGGTAGAATTTCCAAAAACGCTTAAATACGTATCCATTCATTTTTAATCAGCAGTTCAAAAATAAACTTTCATGTTTGTAACTTAAGAAATGACGGACTTTCATTTAAACTTTCAACCCCTATTTCACCCCCTTGGGGGTAGATTTTCCAAAAACGCTTAAGCATGTATCCAATCATTTTTAATTAGTAGCCCAAACATAAAATTTCATGTTTCTAACCCAAGAAATAACGGATTTTCATTCAAACTTTCAACCCCAATTTCACCCCCTTGGGGGTAGAATTTCCAAAAACGCTTAAATACGTTTCCATTAATTCAGTAACCCAAAAATAAAGTTTCATGTTTCTAACTCAAGAAATGACGGACTTTCATTCAAACTTTCAACCCCTATTTCACCCCATTCGGGGTAACATTTTCAAAATTCCTTTCTTACGAGTAGTGGGTGTCTACTTAATAAAACAACCCTACTTACCAAATTTCGTGGCTGTAACTTTAACAGTTTTTGCTCAGCGATGATGAATCAGTCAGTCAGTCAGTCAGTCAGTCAGTCAGTCAGTCAGTCAGTCAGTCAGTCAGTCAGGACATGTAATTTTATAAGTATAGATTATCATTAATTAATTTGAATGGAATAGTAATCCAGTTGTTTTATCTGTTTATTTTTTTATTTTTTCTTCTTTTTCTTTTTTTTTTCTTCTAATTTTACTGTAGTCTGTATATAGATAGTGGTGTGCTATTTAAGTTTGTAATTTGTAGTTATTTTTAAGCGCTGCAGGCAGGCAGAGTAAAAATTATAATACATATATTTTTTAGTTTAGGATTAATTATTATTATTATTTTTTTGTTTTTTGTTACACTTTTTAAGTAGTTAGGTATTTAATGCTAGTTAACATTAGCGATGATGGTATGTCGGATAGTGGTGATGCTGACTTCCTCTCGTTGACTTCATCGTCACGTTCCTCGAGTGGCAGTTTTTTCGCAGTCTTTCACTTCCCCTTGATGTATCTGTCGAGAATGCATTTGCGTCAGTTCCCCGTAACTTCAATGCTGTACATATCAATGCTCAGAGCATCCCTGCGCACTACTCTGATCTCCTAGCCACATTTTCAAATAACCCTAATGTCCATGCTTCCTTAAGCCCTGTCTTCTTTCAACTTCCTACTCCTTACCTGGGTTTATCCTGATCCGAAATGACAGAACTGGAAAGGGAGGTGGTGGTGTGGCAATATATCTTAGGAATCACCTTCCCTATAACATCCTTAGTAACTCTCCTTCAGATTATTCTGGATCTTTAGAACACCTACTAGTTGAAATTTTATTTGGTTCTTCAAAGTTACTGCTAGGTGTGTTCTACAGTCCGTCGATACACATAGATTATTTTCATGATTTTGAAGTATTATTAGAAAAATATTCTACGACCGTAGACCACACAATAATTATGGGCGATTTTAATACTTGTTTATTAAACAATGATTATTTACACTCATCTCGTGCCAACAAACTCCGCTCCATAGTAAATTCCCCCAATCTTAATATCCTTCCCCTTGATACAACTCATTACTTCCCAAATTGCGCACCTTCCCTATTAGACCTTATCATTGTTTCCTCTCCTGATCTCGTTACCGCACACGGCCAATTCAATGCCGAAGCGTTTTCCTATCACGACCTAGTCTTCCTCTCTTACAAAATTCGATGTCCCAAACCAAAACCACGTATCGTAATGCAGCGTAATTTTAACTCAATAGATACGGATTTGTTGAAAGATGATCTCTGTTCTATTAATTTGGATGCAGTCTATTGTGCTCCGACTGTAGATGAGAAGATGGACGCGTTCAACACAATCATTGTACAAGTATTCGACCGTCATGCTCCTCTTCGACCCATTAAATTAAAGCACCTGCCGGCGCCGTGGCTCACTGATGATATTAGGGCTATTATGAACAAAAGAAACGCAGCAAAAGTTAGGTTTAGAAAAAATCCGTCTGACTTAAACCGCGAAAAATATAAAGAGCTCCGTAACAAATGCAGTAGAGTGTGTAGGGACGCACAGCGTCGCCACATTCACTCGTCTGTTAGCAATGGCGATCCGGCTAAGGTGTGGTCATTTCTTAACAGACTAGGTATTGGCAAAACGAAGACCTCCGTTTCTCCTAATTTTGACCTTGACGCCCTCAACTAACACCTCACCACAACGTACAACATCCCAGCCTCTGTCAAAAAGCAGACCTTACAAGATATTTTGCAGTCTACTTCATCCGATTCCTCAATATCTCCTTTTACCTTCAGATCCATCTCTGTGCAGGAAGTAGAGAAAACAATTGCGGCTGTTAAGTCCAATGCCGAGGGTGTTGATGGCATTAATCGTAGAATGATTACTCTAAGCTCACCAGTGGTTCTTCCTGTCATTTGTAATATCTTCAATTTTTCCCTTAATTCCGGTACCTTTCCCAGCTGTTGGCGTAAAGCTGCGGTTATCCCTTTACCCAAAGTCAAATGTCCTACACTGCCCTCTCACTTCCGACCTATCTCCATTCTCCCATTCCTATCTAAAGTCCTTGAGCGCATTGTATACCATCAACTTAGTTCATTCATTAACACCAACAATTTTCTTAGTCAATACCAATCAGGTTTTCGCCCCGGCCATAGTACTGTCACAGCCTTAACCAAAGTTGCTGATGATGTGCGCCTGGCTATGTCCTGTCAACAACTTACAGTGCTAGCCTTATTAGATTTTAGCAATGCATTCAACACCGTAGACTATGATATCCTGATTGCTATGCTGGGCGCGCTACACATCTCAGATCCTGTGCTTAAATGGTTTCGGGACTATCTTTTTGGGAGGCAACAATGCATTAGGGCCAATGATCGCACATCTAAGTTCTGTAATATATCTGCTGGTGTACCGCAGGGTGGTGTTTTGTCCCCTCTCCTCTTCTCCATTTTCATTAAATTCCTTACCCCGCTCCTATCCTGTTTGTTCCATCTTTATGCGGATGATCTTCAGGTCTACACTCATGCCTCTGCTAATGAGATCGATGACGCAATTCTGGCAATTAATAAAGATCTTGCGACTATCCTTCAATGGAGTCAATGCCATGGCTTAAAGGTCAATCCTGAAAAGTCGCAAATCATAGTTACCGGTGGGACTAAACAAATTAACCGGCTGAATAACGATCTTATGCCGAGTGTAAAATTTGACAATGTCACTTTGCCTTTCAGTAATGTGGTTAAAAATCTTGGAGTGTATTTTGATTCTACATTTAAGTGGTCTCACCACATTACTGAAACCAGTCGTAAAATTTTTGCTGCATTGGGATCGCTCAGGCGCTGGAAGAACCTACTTCCTGTAAAAGACTATGCTGATATCTGCATGACAGATCTTAATGAGGAATATCTCAATAAGTTGGAGAGACTACAAAATGTTTGTATTAGGTACGTGTATGGACTGCGCAAGTTCGATCACGTCTCAGAATATCGTAAACGACTTGGTTGGCTGCCCATCAAACTCCGTCGGGATGAGCATGTCCTCGGATTACTGTACAATGTTCTGTGCGATCCTCGCTGTCCTCCCTATTTGAAAGAGTGCTTCCAATTTCGGGACGATTACCAAAGTCGTTCGCTGCGTTCTGTTTATAGTAGGAAACTCCTTGTGCCCTTCACTAAAACTGACTATTTCAGGGGTTCTTTCATTGTGAGAGCTGCACACTTGTGGAACGATTTACCATGTGACATTCGAGAGTCAAGTTCATTAGCTATTTTCAAAACTAAGCTGCATAACCATCTTTTGAACAGAGTCGCTCACTAAATAATCTGTAGCATTTAAATATATTAGATATTACGTTTTTCTCTAGCATCTGCTAACTGTTTTAACTGTTTGTCGACTTTTGTATTACCCTGCTTATAAATATGTAATATCTCTATAGCCGCAGGGTTGCCTGGAAGAGATCGCTTAAAGCGATAAGGCCGCCCTTGCCCACATTTTACTGTAAATATATTGTTAAATTAGTCGAACGAGTTAAAGTACCAATTTGTGAGCAATTTTTATTTTTTTTATTTTATTTATTTAAGGAAAACTTACAGCTAGATTACATGAACATATTAATATATAACACAATAAGGCCAATTAAAAGTTTTCACAGGTAGAAATGTGAAATAGCTAAATTACAATACACAAACAGCAAACAAAAATAGTAGCATTAAAAGTAGAAACTAAAATTAAAGATGGTGCAAATTATAAATATGCAGGTGAGGTTATAAGCAGGTAGTAAAGAAAATATATGTACGTATATAAACTACTCTACAACAAACTAAATATGAAGAACAACAATATACTATGTAAATATAATTATTTGATATTAATTGTAGATAGCAAAACATTATGTTTCAATATTTATTATACTCGTAATATGTGGTCAATGCTGCCGAAAAAAAGGTCACTAAGGTCTTTTTTAAGTTTATTTATACTTGTAAAAAATAACTCAAGTTCGACGCTCCGAGACGCTTCGTTGTATGCTCTACTTGCTCTTAAAATAAAGGAGTTTTGTCGATAGGTAGTCGCAACTGGGGGGATATAAGGAAGCTGGTGCTGTCTAAGCGAGACTGATGGAGTGCTAATGGTTATTTTCTCAATAAGATTGGGACAATCTACTGCGCCATTAACTAATTTAAAAAGGAATGCTAGGTCAGCTATTTTTCTACGCTCGTATAAAGGAAGAATATGGAATTTTTTACATCGTTTCAAGTAATTTGGTGAAAAACATTTAGATTTAAATTGTAATAGTCTTAAAAATGTCTTTTGTATCTTTTCGATGCGGTCAATATAAGTTTGATAGTTAGGATTCCAAATAGAAGAACAGTATTCAAGGTGGCTGCGAACAAAGCTGCAGTACAATATTTTCAGCGTTTTAATGTTATTGAAGTCCGAGGCGATTCTGGATATGAATCCATGTGATTTGGTTGCCTTTTTGACGACATTGTCTATGTGCACCTCAAAGAGAAGCTTGGAGTCAAACGTAACACCCAAGTCCTTAATAGTATGTACCCTTGTAATTGAAGTATTGGCCAATTTATAATCATAGGTAAGAGGGTTTGGTTTGCGACTGAAGGTGCAAATATAATTAAAATATATTTAGATCTAGGTGGTTAGACATACAGTATTTATGAAAATCATTGATCTCGTTTTGAAGCATTATGGCATCGTTAAGGGTTTTAATTTGTTTTAATATTTTCATGTCGTCAGCAAAGAGCAATATCGTAGAATTTGGAAATAGTGATGATACATCATTAATAAATATGTTAAATAATATGGGACCCAATAAAGATCCCTGGGGAATTCCTGAGGGGATGTGCGTGGTTCTGGACGAAAAGCCATTTAAGACAATGGTTTGGCATCGGTTACGGATATAGGATTTAAGCCATCTAAATAGGTCTCCTCTAATTCCAATAGCTAGCAGCTTGCGCATAAGGACGACGTGGTCAAGACGGTCGAAACATTTGACATAATCCGTATATACGACATCTACTTGTGTTCGTTCAGCCATGCATTTTGTCAAAAAATCAGTACAAACTGCCAGATTGGTCATAGTCGATCGTCCTGCGAGAAAACCGTGCTGATTGCTACACATACTTGGTTTTAATGACCTATACAACTGATTGTATACAATTCTTTCCAATATTTTAGCAAACACACATAGTTTAGATATAGGCCTGTAATTTTCGACAATATCCTTTGGGCCTTTTTTGTGTACCGGGGTTATAAACGCAGTTTTCCAAATTTTAGGCATTACACCCTCATTCAAGGATCGTTTATATAGTATGAAAAGGGGCACCGTAAGACTATCTGCACATTTACGAATAAATAACGGTTGTATGTTATCTGGACCAGCTGATTTATTCATATCAACATTTTTTAACAATCTATTTACCTCAGACTCTCTAACTTCGACAGAGGGTATGTCCGCTACAGTAATCGGTAGAGGCGAGATTGTAAAGAATCTTCGGAGAGGGAATCAATGTCGTAATCAGTGCTACCAGAGAGAAAGTTAGAGTTGAAGTAGTCGCTAAACATATTACAGATATCTTCACCGCTATTTGAAACATAATTATTAAATTTGAACGAGGATGGGTAGGAATTGTTTTGATTTCTTGACTTAACGTATGACCAAAACGTTTTAGGCGAGTTGGTGATATTGGTTTCAATCAGAGAAATATATTTAGTATACATTTCATGCTCAACTATTTTAGCTCGTTCACGTAGCAGAACGAACGATTCATAAGCTGAAAGGTTGCCGCATTTTTTGTATTTTGAGTGAAATTTGGATTTTTCTTTAAGAATTTTTATGAGTGGTTGCTTAAACCATGGCGGATATTTACGACCAGGACATATCATTTTGGTAGGTACATAAGTATCTATGAGTTTCTGAAGGGAATCATAAAAGAAAGAAACTGCATCCTCAATTTCCTCAATTATCTATCTATCTATCTATCTATCTATAGGTAAACTATGTACAAATAGGTGGCCTTACTGCTAACGGCAGTTTCTTGTAGACAACCTAGGTATTTTAGAGTGCGATCTACCCTTCTCAATTCTCATTCTATTGCTCTACCAGCTTTAATAAAACTCTGCTGACTCAGCCCAAGTATCCAATTTTAACGTTACTTTCGTAGACATTCAAAATCTAACAACGAGGGGATTCATGGGGTAACAATTTAGCTGACTGATATTAATTTCGTATAGGTGGGATCACGGCGGGTCGTGTTCAAATTGAACATCATTATTGAACTCCTAACAAGCCCTTCTGGCAATCAATCATTATATCTAATTGCTCGCGATGACCCCGCCAGATAAAAGTAAATTTAACTGGTGTTAGTATCTCGTCGTTATAACAAATTGGATGTGAAATGATGAGTATCATGCGACAAATATTAAACGACAAATATTAAAATGTGTTATTTATTGATAGTTATTCAGGTACAGACAAGTTGTACTGTAATAATATATTACGTATACAGTTATACACATTATAAAATGCTACTTACCCGTTTTGCTTGATCTAAGATATTGTTCTAAAGACGTGTAGATTGTTGTTAGTCGAACAGATTCCAAGCTTAAACTAAAACATAATATCAGAATAGTCAAGTCAACTACTACTAAGAACCTTCTTTTACTTTAGGTTTTACTTTCCTGTAGTATACCCCAGGTAATGCTAAGTAGGAATAAGCAATGGAATACATTGAAGTATAAAATATTAAGTGGCAAAATAGAGTCGTATGCTATTGTGTCCCAAAGGTTAACAAACTACAATTTCTTGAGCAAACGGCCAAGTGAAACAAACGACTTAAAATAAACACTTTTGCTTACTTAGTTCAAGTTATTACTTTGTCACTTGTGGCCTAATTACTGCCTTTTCAGGCGATAAAATGTTACAACTATGTTACTACAGAACGGCGTAGTAGCTCTACAAATATACACAGCGTAACTACCGCGCTAAAGGTAAATTACAATTAAATTACTATGTATTCTAAGTCCTTTCCGGGACTCCAAGTATCTATCTCTATACCAAATTTTAGCAAAATATAATAATATTATTAGTATGGACGGATTTTGAAATGTTATTATTTTTTATCAAACTCAACCATTTTAGTTCAATAAACTTACCTTTTCATCTTATAGGGCCGAGATGCCGCCAGTTCCGGCAGTATCTGTCCACTAATCCCTTTCGGCAAAGTAAGTCGAATATTTCACCAAAAGAACCTTTTCCACAAGTTTATCTCTTTAGCCTAATGCTTTTTCCGTGGATATAGAGTTATTGTAAAATAAATAAAAAAAATTACAGTACTTGCTTCAGTTAGCCCATCAATCCCCAAGCGGCACCCGGCTGCGACAATTGAAAATCTATTGTGTCTGCGATTCCCACGATCGAGGTATTATGAATAAACTGTAAAATTCATTCAAAAATATCGAATTTTGGTAAAATTTGTATATCAAAGTATTAAGACTACTCTTCGTACAGCTACGAGTATAATAACAACTACAATTACTGTTTTGTTTAGAATAGGACTTTATTCTTTGATCATCTATCAAATAGATCACCGCAAATGATTGATACTTGGTCCGTTTGTTCAGTAAATATTTACCCTGTCATTTGGGCATTTGCCTTCAAAAGCTATTAGACCTAGATAAGATGGATCGGTTTAGTTTAGGGATAATGTCCTAAATTAATAGGCATCGTTATACTAAGCAGGAGTATTAGCTGGAAACTTGGTAATATACCGGTTACTAATGCTGCGGGCATTTGTTTTCTATGCGAGTCACAGACAACGTATGTCAGAAATGCTATGTGGCTCTGTACGAGATCTAATTAGATGGTGCCTGCAACTCCGTTGCGCAGAAAACGGGTAATCGCACGAGAACCGTACATTTTTCCGGAATGAAAAGTGTCAAAATATGTTCTTTCCTGGAACTCCAAGTATCTCCATATCAAACAACAATATCGATTCAGTTGTTTGGGCGTGAAGAGGTAAGAGAGACAGTCGACAGACATACTTTCGCATTTATATTTTATAAAATAGTATGGATTGGACTTTTAATATAACTCTGTGAACTTGTTTGAAATGCAATTCTGAATCGATATGCAAAATTTTCCCAGAAGCATATTTCATAAGCAGACGGGGCTGCGGTTACGGTTGCAATGAATTTCATAATATTTACCTCCAGCCAACTATATTAACATTTGCCGTTGCTTATTTGTTCAATTGAAAGCAATATTGCGTATTACGAAGGAAGTAGTATAGAACCCGCTTTAATCATAATGTATTTATTTTGTACGTTGTATATATTTTCTTTTAAATAAAATAAAATAAAAAGTATGCATATTATGATGTAAAGTGGTATGCATATTCCGAGATTTTTTAAAGAAATTTTTATTTGACGTCAAAACATTAACCAATCAGTTTTGCCATTAAAATATTAAAAAGTTTATTTGAGAATGAGAATATTTCCTGCGAAAAACCTCAGATTTCTCTATGACTAATATTATAGTAGGCAATTTTTAAACTTCATGCAAAACTGGTTTATAAACAAATGCTGTTCCAAAATAAGGACAAACTTTACTGGGCCAAAAATATTAAGTAGTTCCGCTACAAAAGAACCATATACTAAAATATAGTAAATACCTTTCGTATCTCATATTTTCGCATAAGACATCGGTATTGCTTTAATCCTTCGATCGCGGATTCTTGGAAATGCTATTGTATTCTATTGTTGTCGCGATCACCGGTGCTCTTATGGGGCTTGAAGGATTAATCCGTATTTAAATGATATTATTAAGGTTTTATCATCTTGAAAATATAAGTATCGATATTATTGAGTGTTTGAATTTCATGCTATAACTTTTCCCGACGCCTACAGCCTTCGAGAGCTGTCATGAGGGCTAACTTGATACCTCTACTGAAGTTTAGCATAATACAAATAATACACAGTAAATCATCTTCACAATACGGTATACGGAATACGGAAATGTGTGTACCATCGAGGAAATTGATTCCTATTTCCTAGGCAGTTGACGGACCCAGGTCATTTGGACGGCTTATGTCAATTCAGTGCCAGCTGTAATCCGTCGGATGGGTTTGACTTAACGCGATCAAATTACGTAGGTCCGCCAACTGCCTAGGAATCAACTTCTCTGATAATTTAAGATAATATCTTGAGGTAGCAAAACCATTTCACGCCTACGTACTATCTTATACTAGTCTCTCTTTAAAATGCCGCTGTGGTCCAGTGGCTTAGAGCGTAGCTCTTGGCTCGGAGGTCATGGGTTCGATTACCGCGTTGGAAATATGTTTTTTCCAAGTTTGGTTAGGACAGTGCAGGCTGATCACCTGATTTTCTAACAAGTAAGATGATCTATGCGTCGGAATGGGCATGTGAAAAGTCGGTCCTGCGCCCGATCTCTGGCCAGTAGTGTAGGTCTTTCGTCCCACTAAGGGCAAAGTAATATAGAGTGGCCTTCCCCCCTAGACAAGCGGCAAGCGATTATCGTAAACGCCAACACTAACGCTACAAAATGTATGGGATTTGACATTAGTATTCACTAACGAAGCGATGACTTATGTCAAATCGCATACATTTTGTCAGCGTTTACGACAATCGCTTGCCACTTGTCTACTAGGGCTGGTGTACTGCGCAAATACTTGGGCAATATAAAATTACCCCTGTGTATAATGAAACAGACCACCATCACCGTATTATTATTACACTTGTATCTGTGTTGAGCAAGTTTTATTTTAAATATTGGCTGAGTTGCTGTACTGTTCCTTGACATTACTTGACTCCGACACTTCATATTTTCGAGAACATTCTCCCGTGAAATAGCAATTATCTATCAGTTTCGGTTGTGAATGCCGAATTTAGCCGACATTCTCAATAGGAGGCAATCAGACGTTTTGAGTTAAATGAATATGCTCAATTTATAATACTAAGGGCCTGTTTCACCACTTCCTGATAAAGATCCGGATAGGCTATCCATAACTTTTTTGACAGATTCTCCATACTCTATATGTCAAGTTAAGTGGTGGGTCGCCTATCCAGCACTTATCAGAAAGTGGTGAAACAGGAACTTACTGTCGAAATGTTGCACAGAAAAGTCCAACGTTCATTACGTTGAATAATAGTTTATTATCAATACATAGAATCTATTTGTCAGTTACTCCAAAGCCAATCACTCGATTTTGATGGAATTTGGTATAGGTAGAGAGACTTTGACTCCCGAGAAAGAGAAAATAGTTTGTCCCGAAAAAAAATTAATTTGCCGTTGTGGTTATCGTCTAGTAGTAATATCATCAAAACTAGCGAGCCGCCCCGGCGTCGCGCGTGTAAAAAATATATAGCCACTGAAAAAATGATTAAAATCGATAGCCTATGATCCTTCACGTGGTCTCCTTCTTTTCTGTGCCAAATAACATAAAAATTGCTCCAGTAGTTCGCGAGATAAGCCCTTTCAAATAATTTCCCCCATTTTTTTCACATTCTCCTTTTAGTTCTAGCGTTATAAAATATAGCCTATAGCCTTCCTAAATAAATGGGCTATCTAACACTGAAATAATTTTTCAAATCAGACCAGCAGTTCCTGAGATTAGCGCGTTCAAATTAGCCCTTTCCAATAATTTTCCCCGTTTTTTCCACATTTTCCTCTATTTCTTCGTTTCTATTAGTCTTAGCGTGATAAAATATAGCCTATAGCCTTCCTCGATAAATGAGCTATCTAACACTGAAAAAATCATCAAAATCCGTTGCGTAGTTTAAAAGATTAAAGGGAACAAAGGGACATGAGGAAAAAAAGCGACTTTGTTTTATAATATTATGTGCAGAGATACGTAGTAAGCTTAACAATAAAATGCAACAATTCAAAATGATAGTCTACTATAAGTTGACTCGAGAACAAAATATTAAAAAGTTCAGTTCGAGATATGCAGACCCGCAATGCATCGACGAAACGTTATGGCTGCCTTTGACAGTTCGGCTTCATCGAACAAAAATAATAGCCCTTCGAATACTGTACCATTTAAATACTGTTTAGATAAAATATTGAATCTTGCTTCGAAATAATAATATGGGATACATTTGAACAATCTAAGATGTATTTTAAAAATGTGTATAAACATTAACCAAGATTTGTACTCGGTGAATATTGGATATATTATACAATGTATATTGTAGACTGTTAAGGCAGTAGCAACTAAAAGGAAATCACACTTATATTATGAGAGCAAAAGTTTGTTAACGTGTATGTTTGTAACTTCGTCACGCGGAAACGTCTGAACTTATTTTGACAAAAATGGGGAATAATAATATTATAACCGAATATAAAACATCAGAATAATATAGAGGCTGTTTTTTTCTTAGGCACGGGAAGTAGTTCCCTCAGAAAGCGGGTAAACGGCTGGAAGCTAGTATTAATGATAATAATATTATAATGATAAGAATTTATTGTGAAATCTGCAATAACAATACAAATATGCTCTATTGAAGTGTAGATCATAATATTATTAAGTTGTGTTCACTGTATCACGACGAGACATAGACAAAGATACAAATCCATACACAGCTAAAGGGTCGTTAAATCCTAGGACCTACGATTCAAGGGCTGTCCCAGCTGAGTGTGTCATTAGTACAGGAGCTCTACTAATTACAAGGGCCCTTCAAATGTGTGCCACGTGTTACAATGAGAAACAAATTGTCCCGTCTGCGGTACTCGACACGACTTTGTAACCTGAATATCTTACGAACAAACTCTTAAGGTCTAGATTAGACGAGACCGTGACTTAAGAATTGAAGACGTGAGTGGATGGAGCCGGTAACTAACATTTAACAACATTAAGAAAAATTACTAATTTTTTCCTCATAATTTGAACAAACCTTGTAACTTACCTACTTCATCATCTAAATTCTAAAGCATACTAGGTGTAACAAAACTGAGTGATAATACTTTAGGGTGTGTTTTTGTCCCTTTTTTAATTGTGTATGTGTCCCTTATATAGTATAGAGTTTACTGTAAAAGCAAGCACCCTTTTTTTTAACAAGGGGAAATGCTTTACGCATCCCCAGCAAATTCGGGATATCGGCCGGGGTATGTGGGACTCCTGCGTAGTCTACCCACTAAAACCCCATGGTGCTCCACTCATCGCTTAAGGCAGAGTTGCGGGTACGATAGAACCTACCGCAACTAAAAGCAAGCACCCTAGCGTCATGAGTTTGCCCATACAAAAGTTAAGAAAAAAAACTTTTTCAGCGCTGCACTTTCACAGTAAACTCTATACATGTGTTATATTTGTGTAACTCATATACACCCTAAAGTATAAAGTATAATATCACTTAGATTTGTTACACTCTGTATAAAAAAGGCAATCTTTTAATTGCTACTTACCTGCGTCTTCCACTCATGTGTTGATTTATATTTTGATAATTTAATATTACGTACGTCCGTATGTCCGATCACAGTTACGATAATTTGCACGCATCCTTCGTCCCATCCCATCGTTAATATTAGGGGTAAACTGTAAAGGCTGTCACAGACAGAGCAGGTAATGATAGAGATGTATATTATAGCACGATACATCTCGATACATCTTTCTATAGAAATCGTCAGGAGACCACACACAACAGCTATAATGTATATTTTTACATCTTCGTATCTTAAGATACAGAGCTATATGAAAATATACATTTACATTTTGATACATCTTAATACATCTCAATACATTTCCGTGTAAAATATACATCTCTTCTCTTCATAGGATGTTCAAAAAATTCTCTGATTAAGGCTGTCACAGACAGAGCAGGTAATGTAAAGATGTATATTATAGCACGATACATCTTGATACATCTCGATACATCTTTCTATAGAAATCGTCAGAAGACCACACACAACAGCTATAATGTATATTTTTACATTATAGCTGTTGTGTACAATTTCTATAGAAAGATGTATCGTGCTATAATATACATCTTTACATTACCTGCTCTGTCTGTGACGGCCTTTAATTCATGAAGCCCCAAGCGGCCACATCCGGCCGCGATAACAATGAAAAAGCTATTGTGTCTCGTTTTGCCACGACTGATGGGTTATATTATGTATGATAGACAGGGACACACAGTGTTACCACCTTAGCACAGCACTTCACAGCAGGCACTGCAGGCAGTCTGTTCCCCGGAGCCTAAATTTTCAATCAAATATCTTCAATCCATATCGTTCTGTTTTGAGCATGTATTGTAACAATTGCGCGCATCAAAATCACAATCCGAATCATCTTCTGATGAACTAACTAGTAAATCTAATAGCAAGTTACTCGAAGGGTCCATAGTACTACGACATTAAAAATAAGAACAGCCTGTATAACATCTCAGCAGCTGAAATGTGCGTCAAGCGGGGCGGCTAGTGACGGCTACCATTGAAATGTAGGGAAAGATACATTACATTACCTGTTGTGTGTGTGATAGATTAATATAATGTAAAGCTATACATCCCGGGATGTAATGTATATTAATATACATTACCTGCTCTGTGTGTGAAACCCTTAAAGGCTTAAAGCCCGCTAGCACGTCAGAAATGTCCCACTACTTGGATAATTATAGAATCTAGCATACACCTCGCAAATGAGGCAATTACGTATTACTTATTTACTAGAGTTATGATAAAATGCAACTCGTAAAATTATCTGCAATGTCCAATTTTTTAATTTCGTTACCATCGCGTATGTATTACAAAATATACTACTACATAATTATTATAAAAACTGACTCAATATTATGTTTTAATTTTATGATGCACAAAAACTGCCACAAGTGTGAAAATTCGGGTGGGGTTAGGCCGTAAAGTTTTTATTAATCAACGCAGCGTCATAAACTAATAAATACCACTTTTTACGACTTCCAGTGGCGGGTCACATCCTTGACTCTATTATAGTCTTGGAATTTCATAACGAAATTTCTGCTGGCACTGAATAGCGCTACGCTCAAATGAGAGTTCCGTAAGAAATGCCATTGATTTTCAGCGGTTAGTATGTTTTATGATGCGAATATTAAATTCAATCTCACGTAATATATTATAATAAAATTTGGACCTATAAATTCGGGATCTAAATCTGATATTTAATGACAAATTTATGCCCACTAGAAATTTTGTAGGAATACGTCTTAATGTACTTATGCATTATAATAATATCCGCATTTAATAATTATTATAATATTATAACTCGTATAACTTAAAAAGCTATGATCTCATAGTAAGATCTCATGGTAACCGCGTGTGTTTCCCATTTCATCCCACAAATATATCCCGGAGGGACGCTAGAGGGCTACATGACAATAGCAATATAATTATCGTGGACAACAATGTTTTCGCGAACTCTGTCAACTTAGTACTTAAATGAAAATATTTCGCCTGCAGTCTCAAATTAAAATACCTCGAGCATTTTGAAAATATTTTTTTAGAATTTTCTTTGTCATGACTTTGATCAAATTTCCCCCAGGACCAGGACAGGACAGGACAAGAACGTAAGCACAGTTTTTCCATAATACTTACGATCGTCAAAAAATTTACCAATACTATTGACAAAATCCGGTAGCTATTTATTTTTTGAAGTCACCGCAATGACAACGTATATACTTACAATGGTATAACATATTTTAAAACACATGTAATAAATAATATACAATGAAACCAAAAAGTAATTAGATGTTTTGCATATTAGTGAGCTTACAGAGGTTAAGAGTACTTGCTGTATACATTAAAATACAAACGTATAAGAGATAAAACTTTAATTTTCGAGCATGGCACGGGGAAAGTACCAAACAGTGCCAAAATAAATTAAACGTTTTCATAACAAATCAGGATTTTTTTACCGGGCGCTAAAAACTGACTAAACTGAAATTCGGAAAAATTCTTAGAGCCATTTCCCAGATAGCAATTTCAGATAAGGAGCCCTCCAAAAATCACGGAGACGCTATAAATGTAAAGCTTTAAATTTTTCACTCTAAGCATTAAACAAAAACAATATTTAATCAAACCAACATTCATTGTACTTTTCTCTTTGTGAAAGTTATTGTAGATCTATTGTTAGCAAATACATTTCATTTTGATTCAATTGAATGGAAAATTTGTCGAAAACGCCTCGCTAGGTTTTGATTAAAATTGCGAAGACTCCGATTGAACTCTAGAATGCGAGAAAGTATCTCATTGCTAGGCGCATCTATACTTTATGTTTTAACTATTATATTTTAGTTTTTATTTAGTACTATTTCATATATATTAATAATCTTAGTTATGTGAGGAATCATGTACCTACTACTAAAACATTTCATACATCCCGATAAAATCTTTAACACTGTCGTCAAGTTTTGATTACAAAACATTATTATTAATGGATTTGACGTTAGCGATCTTATTTAAAACACGTTCGGAACATAAAATATATAACTACGGCGTAGCTCGTAGCCTTGTAGACGTGCTACACAATATTTACAGTAGACTAGCTATCTTTATCCATAGGAATCAGGAGCACGTACATATATGCGTGATTTCAGATAAGGTAAAGTTCCTACTTTACCTTCTTCTGAACGATGCGATACTATCACAATCTTTGTTTTCGGCGCGAGTTAGATGTAAAGTAATAACTATGCTTGCTATTACTTAATATGATTTGGTAGACAGTGCAATTACTTAGTTTCCAAAATCTACAGACTCTCTGACTAGCTTATGTAACAAATTTAACTCTTTTTCCATTGTTTAACCTTTGTTTTAAATCACGTAATAAAGGTAAGGGCGTAACGGGAGTACAATACGTATTTGTATTATGCCATAATATTATTTACTGCAGTCGCCAGAGGTTTTAACCTCCGAAAATTGTAATAGTGAATGGATTTTTGTTTTTGAGGTGTCATTTTCTTTTTTACACTATAACTTGCAAAGTTTACCAAAAATTTTTTTTGCTTTTAATTTTTTAGTTACTTAATTAAAAATTAATATTTCACCATATAAAACCGGTCCCGAAAAAAAATTTTTTTCCTGTTCCTGTCATTTAGTTACTCTTATCCGATTGCTTACGTTGAAAATTAACCAAATACACATTTTTTGAAAAAGGAAGTTTGCTTTGCTAAGCTAAATACAACTATAAGGTTTTTGCAGTTTTTAGAGATTAACGCTCGTCGTAACCAAGATAAAAGGGTTTGGGTGGATTTAAAGGTTGTAACGAAAAGTGTGTTAAGCTTACTTGTTGTGCGTATTTAATTTTTAGAGAAATGATAACTTTTAAGTACTTAAAAACGTTTAAATATCTCCAAAAATGTGTAAAATAGACCGAAAATATTTTTCTATATTTGCTGAGAATTTATTTAAGTGAGAGCTAAAACATTAAATGCATCGACAAATTAAAGAGTTTTTCTAGTCTTTGAAATATATTTAAGCTTCCTACTTAAAGCCAGAAAAAAATTGGGTGCTACAAATCTCACGTATATACTAAAGACGCATGCTGCGACCTATGTTTGGAAAATGCTTACCTGAATGCAAAAAATATCAGTTCTTAACCTAATTTGTATTTTTTTCCTTTAAGTATGTTTTAGCAAATATAATTAATGAAAAAAATAAATAAAAAATCAATTTTATTCTGTAAAAACCTAGCCAAAAGAAATAAAATACAGATTTTCTTCGAAATATCCGTGAAAAGTTTGTGCTACATTTTCAGAAAATTTAATAAAGTAAGAGCTAAAAAGTTATACACATTAAGAAATAGAAGGCTTTGTTAAGCCTTAAAAATAATTTTAAACTTCCTATTTAAAACCAAAGAAAAATTGGAACGCCATTTACCTGGCGAGGCACACAACAAGCACATTTGGAGGTATGCTCATCTCTCATACAAAAATATGAATTTTAAATATAAATTATATATTTTTTTCAACTTATTTTCTTTCTTTGGAATATAAGCAACGATACAAATTAAAAAAATAATGATACATTTTATTATTTTGCTATATATTTAAAAGAAAGAAATATGAAAATTTTCTTCAAAATTTTACAGTTTATGAGTTTACTTGAAGTGGAAGAGAATAATTTAAATATCAAAAGCACAACTTTTCAATAGGTAAACTTTATTATTTATGTTATCAGCTACACATTCCTTTTTTTCTTTTCAATTTTTATCCACTATTGCAAAAATCGGAGGCTTGCACGATTTTTACGCTCTGGGAACTCCACTAATTATTATGTAAACTACGCATTTGACAAACATTGTGATTTAATTAAAAATTGTATGATTTATTCGTCCAGAAAACATTAAGGATGTTTATAATTGAGTGAATTTGAAAAAATAACCCATTTTATTTTCACACACAAGTACCTTATACATATATAATATTCTAACCAGTGAGACCAAGCTTTGTTCGGATTTCAACAGTGAATTTCGTTGAAAAAACTGTAAAACATATTATATACAGTTTGTGAAAAACTTAATTACAAATGTAACGAATTTTGGAAATAAGATTCTCTATATCGGTTTACTGTCCTAAAGTATCTTATGATTATAATGCTTTGATTTTACTTGTAACAAATATATAATTCTCATACCTTTTTTTGTATTTTTCGCACTAGGAATTTCGTTGCACAATCGAGATTATTAATATTACCCCAACGAGGTTCTATTTCTGTTATTAAAACAGCGCCTACAAAATACATAAATAGATTAATTCAAACATAAGGTCGCGTCCTTTGATCTCGCGATACTCATTCAAGTAAAAGGATGCTTGTAAATTCTTAGTCGATAATAATCAATATCTCTGATAGTACCATCGAAGAATTTGATTCATAGGCAGTCGGCGGAACTATGTTATTTGGTTGGTTTATGTCAATTCAAAGTTGGTTGTAATTTGTCGGCTGGGCTTGATATAACAAGACCAAATTACGTAGGTCCGCAATCTGCCTATTAATCAACTTCCCTGATGGTACATAAACCTTTGCCAGCTCTACTCCAAAATCTTAACGCCCTTTCTGACTCTTTTTGAACTGACTGCTAAATGTGTTGAGGTGACATCGTAATTATTATTGAGATTACATCCAAATAATAATTAATTAACCTATCAAGCCCCATAAGAGCACCGGTGATCGCGACAACAATAGAATAACAATAGATTTCCAAGAATCCGCGATCGAAGGACTAACCTGAGTACTATGGTCCAAGCCTTGTAACAAAACTTTATAATTAGTCTTAGCACCTTTTGAAAAGACAGTCGCAATAATACTTCTAGAGGTATTCCGACAAAGAATACAAAATCATTATTAATTTATTAATTAAATCTTTCTCAAACATGAACGTAAGCTGTATAATTTTTACTTCAATGAATATAACAGCGCAGCGATCCATTTTCTCGTTTGATTATAAATTATAATATCTTTACATATTTATTCGTTTGGAACATCATAAATTCATAATATTGGTAGGTATTAACATGTAATCTAATTTACAATTAAATTAAAATTAATTCAGCAAATATACTCTACGTTAAATAGACCTACATCTGTGCATGTTATTTAATTTTTAGGATATTGTTTTGGCTTATTTACGGTAAGGGTTGGGTTAAAACGTTATTAATATGGACTCACACAAACCACGGAAGGGACTTATTTGGGTAAGCATACTATTATTATTATTTAAAAAACGTTAACATTTTTTGTCAACAATGTCCTAGAGGTTTTAAAAGGTAGGTAAGTATAATGAAATTTACTTTACTAAACTTTTAAAGATAATAATCATCTCCGATGCCTACTGTATAGGCATGGGCGCCGGCAGAAATAATTTCCAAGGGGTGCAGATTTTAGTTTTCTTTCTTTTCTTTTATTTTTATTTTTACGAGCACCAGTGGCTGTCTATTCACGTCAACATAAAACATTTAGTGCCGAAACATTACGAACTATCCTTGTACGGCATGGTAATAGGGCTACAAAATGCTTTTTAATTCAATAATTCCTGTTGATCGGGATCAACAATTGGGTCGATTCCCAAGGGGTGCAAGCGCACCCCCTGGCACCCCCCTGCCGGCGCCCATGTGTATAGGAGATCCTACTAAAAAGTCATTTTGTTTTAAAAATCAACTATTATTTTAATATAAATCAGACGCAACAAGCGCAAAGCTGTTAGCGAAAATCAATGACCCGTGAATAGGAAAATTACTTTCCAATAGTGCTAAGTAATTTATGTAGTGTGAACGTTGAGAGACGAGATAAGGTGTACCACGCTATATATAAAAGATAATAATATTATTCACTTATATTATGTACTATAATATTATAAATCCAAAAGTGTGTTTGCTTGTTTGTCTATCAGTCTGTCTGTCTGTTACCTTTTCACGCCCAAATCGCTGAACCGATGTTACTAGGTATGGAGATATTTTGAGTCCCGGACAAAGATATAGGATACTTGTTATCCCTAAAAATTTACGAATCCCGGATATTATACAGTGTTGGGTAGGACTTACAAGAGGCATTACAATTGTCCGGGACAAGACGGCAAAATGTAAGAGCGGCTCAGCATTATAACATGTACCGCTTCAAAATGATTGTCGCGGTGGTCTGAATTTTTTAGAATTTAGGAATATTTTCAGGGATTTTTTGACTCTTATCATTATGAATTTATATTTATATATTTTTAGGGGTAAATATATAAGTAAATATAAATTCACGCCTCAAGACGGCTCACATGTCGCGGCACGTCAAACGTACTCGGTACTGCAGCTGTCTGCTACGATTCAAAATTTCAAACGCCTCGCCTCTTTTGAAGTGGGACACTGTACCGGCTCAGTACGAAAAAGTGGCACCTCTAACCTCTTACATCCTCGTAGAAAATTCATGTCCTACCCAACACTATTATTATAGGATACTTTTTATCCCTAAAAATGCTAAAAATGAAATAATTTTGGAGCAACTAAGTTCCCCGGGTGTCATCTAGTTACATAATATTCTAGAAGCAGTAGAGTTGCTCTGGCATTTTCTTAAAATTAAACAATATAATATTCAACAAAGACAAGTTTAACGTGTATGCCTGTATAATGATGCATTATTCTGCTAAAGATAATATATCACATTTAGGTGTATGCACATCTTATTCGGGTGGCCTAGTAAAGATTGCCTAAAAATATTGTACAATAATTAATATTCAATTCGATATTATGTCACAAAACTTATAAAATATATACAATCATAATATACAGTCAGCTAATAATACAAATAATTTCACAAATATCGTAGATTTTTAGAAATAAGCAAACCTAAGCGTCTTTTAATATCATAATATAAGAACAGAAGCAGTATTTTAAGGTAGCTTCGTAACATTTTTACTTGAAAATAATACAAAGAAACTTTATACAGGCTTCACTGAAGGCAAGTATGAAAGGATTAAAGTGCACTCGCAGTGAGCCCTAAAAAGTAGAAATCTTGGACTTATAATTCTTGACTTAGTTTAAAATGTTTTACGTATTTTAGCAATGTCATCTTATAACGTCACCTAATATGGTGATTATTATTGATTTTATTTATCATACTATCGAGTGTTATCCTATTTAAATAATTGTAATAAGCCGAAAAATTTGGCAGCAATTTGGAAATTCATTTGTTTATTCCGGGCGGAGACGGAAATTTATTTCATCAATAATATAAGCCATTATTTTTATTTTAATCCTTTATAATTTGGAATAGCTTAACATTTTTTCATTAGCTTGATATATCAGTGGATGATGCGATAGCACAGCTCTAGCTATCATTAAATAGTAGCTACAATTAACAATATCTAAAATAATAATTTAAGTACCTATTTACTGATTGCCTCTCACAAACACTACTTTGAAAAGTTACACAAAAACCAATTAGTTTAGCGGAAACGCAATTTCAAACCCATTTGAAATATTACTCGTATTTAATAGTAGAAACTGTACTATACAATATATTATTATACAGATTACAGGGTGTAAAAAAACTAAGTGATAATACTTTAGGGTGTGTACGTGTTGTCCGATTCTCAACCCTAGCCGATATGCTCGCTAAGATTCACGAAAATCGGTCGAGCCGTTTCAGAGGAGTTCTGCAACCACGCACACCGTGACACGAGAATTTTATATATTAGACTAGACGTTCCGCGCGGCTTCGCTCGCGTAAATTAGATATTTCACAGACAAATTAGTCTACAAAAAATAACCTATGACCCTTCACGTGGTCTACTTCTTATCTGACCCAAATAACAGAAAAATTGCTCTAGTAGTTCGTGAGATAAGCCCTTTCAAATAATTTCTCCCGTTTTTTCCATATTTTCTTCTATTTCTTCGCTCCTATTGGTCTTGCGTGATAAAATATAGTCTATCTATAGCCTTCCTCAATAAATGGGCTACCTAACACTGAAAGAATTTTTCAAATCGGATCAGTAGTTCCTGAGATTAGCGCGTTCAAACAAACAAACAAACAAACTAACAAACTCTTCCGCTTTATAATATTAGTATAGATATAGTTATTATTTAGAACCAGATGGAAAAGTTGTTATGCTTATAGGTAACCTTTAAAATACTACGTAGGTCTGGCACCTACCAGGAGTCCCAGTCATATCGCTTTAAGAGTGTTATATTAAGTTGTTCTTATTTGACATAGTAGATAACTCATTGATGCTTTTTTGGAGCCTAACCAAAATATCACTAAATTATGAACCGCTATTACTCGAAATTTCGGCAAATTTATTCAGATAAAAATATAATATCCGGTATTTTAGCCGTTTCCGTATCTCACGAAATTTTCCCTTCAATATATTTTTGATGAGCTGCGTCCAATCCGTATCTTGTTTGAAAAGAACCTGTACCGGAATTTTACAAATTCTATTTTGCATCGAAGCTTTCTTTGTATTGAGATCTGAAACCCGCTACGTCGTCGGTTCATGTTAAAATAATTGTATTTTAATCATTACAGAAACTACATTATTATTAAAATAAAAGAAATAAAAATATGCACATTGTGCGTTACATAACTATGGAGTTTTAATCAGCAATAATATTAAAGTAGCATAACTATCGAACGTTAATATAATTTATTATTTATATTGCAAGACTAATAGTATAAGCAAAAAAGAAACCCATTTTATTTAAAGTTTTCATATCCAGTATCCTGCATAACCTATGATGGTAAAAGGTACAAAACTGTCAAGAACAATTGCGGCATAATATTTTTATGTTATTTATTGTTTTCGCAGTGTGAAACATGTTTCTCTTTTCAATATCAGTAAAGAAATGGACCGCGAAATGAAAACGCTTCGCGCTTGTGGAGCGTTTTGCTGGGGGTCGACAGTAAGGGCTCCCGCACACGGGCCACCGGCCACAATCACAAAACGCCGCTACCGGCATATTTCCTGTTATAGTTTTCATACATTTTTTGACGCCGGTGGCCGCCACACGCTACAGTGATTCACTTTACGACCAATAGACTACCTAAACGGCGTTTGTGGCTGTCGCGTGTGGCCCGTGTGCGGCGACACGCTTAGCTATATACCATAGAATCATAGACTATTGCTATCTAGATTATTCCCAGGTTATAACCTGAGAATAATCTAGATAGCAATAGTCTATGTAATATATATTTATAAAATATGTAATATATATTTATAATATTATTATCCATACTAATATTATAAACGCGACAGCGTGTCTGTCTGTCTGTCTGTCTGTAACCACTTCACGCCCAAACCACTGAACCGATTTTGCCGAAATTTGGCATGCAGCTAGGTACTTTGAGTCCCGGGAAAGGACATGGGATACTTTTTGTCCCAAATAATTCTACGGTTCCCGCGAGATAAACGAGCTTTAGCGTAACGGCAACTCCATTACGCTAAATACCGGGCGTAATCTAGTTACATTATAAGTGGTAATACTTTGTGGAGGTTGGATCTTGACTTGGAGGACGTGGGTTTGATTCCTGCGTTCAATTTTGTCCAGTCCTACTGGACAACGTATGTCGGGTCCGCATGTATTGTATTGTTTTTAATGTAAATTAAAATAGTACATTACGCACCTAGGGCAGGAAAATAAGAAAAGTCTCAGATCACAATATTATGTAATTGTTGGCCGAGGCGAAGCCGAGGTCAACAAACATGTGATCTGAGGCTTTCTTGTTTACTGCCCATGGTGCGTATACTATTTTTCTCATCGACGGAGGCGGAAAACGGCAACGTCGGTAAGCGCAGCGGGAGGAAAGTTGACGTTTTCCGCCCGGAGGTGAGAAAAATATATTTTCTCTGCCCTAGGTGCGTAATGTACTATACATTGTCCTGAAGTACTGACATGCGTCACAATTAAGTAGTATCAGGTTTTTCGCGGAAAACTTCGAGAATTTTGACACGCACCGAATTGTTCCGACTTTGTTGATGGAAAAACTTTACTCGTTACTAGAGATGTGCCGATCATGACTTTGGCCGACTAGCCGACTAGCCGATTAGTCGGCTGCAAAGAAGCCGACTAATCGGCCGACTAGTCGACAAGCCGATCATGGTTTCAGAAGTTTCCGTAACGCTTTTTTACTGCTGTTTCGCGGTTAAGTCGCACACGCCGTCTGCAAACGTGTTTAATTCGAGTACGTTACTTTATTTTGTTTCCATACAGTTGATGGTTTTCACTAAATATTTCATGTACCATCGAGGAAATTGATTCCTATGCAGTTGATAGACAGACGTTATTTGGTCGAATATGTCAATTCAATGTTAATTGTGATCTGTAAGCTGGGTTTGACGTAACGCAACCAAACTACGTAGGTCCCCGATCTGCATAGGAATCAACTTCTCTGATTGTACATAAAATCTCGATTTAATAATATGTACTGTATACTTAATTTGTTGTTGAAATTATACTTACAAAAATAATTTCTCTACTAGCAAGTTATTTCAGAAACACTTTATTTAATTTTAAAATGTGTAATACTGATTGAGTGTGATATGAACACTTTATAAATGATGATCATCAAGGTTTTTCTTTAATGTAATTTCAATAATTGCAAAAAAGTAAAAAGCCGATTAGTCGGCTCATTTTGCCGACTATTCGCCGACTAGTCGCCGACTACAAAAGTGGCCGGATAGTCGGCTCTACCGACTAGTCGGCACATCTCTACTCGTTACGTATTATGTTGTATAAAAATAATGCTTTAATAAACCCTCAAAAATATATTTTATTTATTCATAAAAAAACATTGTGAATCATACATAGACTTTAGAACCTAAAGACAAAAATATTATATTTGAAACGATTAGGATAAATTTAAATCAGCTTTTGAGTAGTTGCAGTATTGACTATTGAGTTTAGTTTTAAACGGAAATATAATATTTTTCTTATATTTTGGTATACTTAATTAATAAGTATCTAATGATAATAATATAATTATTATTATTCAACCTTGACCTATACCACCTTGACATTATAAAAACCTTCTAAGTGCTGAAGTACCTGAAAAACAAAAGATTTCGTTAAATATAACATTAATAATATGTTCAAATTCTTAAGGCCCTATTTCACCAACGTCTATTAGTGTTAACAGCTTGTTAAAATGTCATGTCTTCTCTTTCATTTATATGAAAAATGAAAGAGGAAACGTAATACTAATTAGAGCATTAACTTTAACTGTCTTGGGTGAAATTGTGTCTTAAACTAATTCTTATGAGTAAAATCATTATAATATTTTGAAACATTACCTAATCATTGTCCTTAAAAATATTAAGTTTTTACACAACTTTAATTAATCCTGCGGATTCTTGGAAATCTCTTGTTATTCTATTGTTGTCGCGGTCACCGGTGTCCTTAGGGTTGGACCTCATCTGGCAGCACGGAATCGCCTTTTCCGTCGCCCTTTCTCTTTCTGTCGCTTAGAACTGCCATTTGCTAGACCGAGACAGAAAACATAATGCGATAGCACGCGGCGGAATCCTCGAGGCTATCGCATTATGCTTTCTGTCTCGGTCTAGCAAATTGCAGTTGTAAGCGACAGAAAGAGAAAGGGCGACGGAAAAAAGCGATTCCGTGCTGCCAGATGCGGTCCAACCCTTATGGGGCTTGATGGGTTAAGGATTAAGGAACTGGGTATTTAATGTTGTAAAATATCAAAAACTTTTTGACAGCTCCATTTTACATAATATTTTGGTATTTAATAACGTTACATCAAAATAACAAAGGTTCCTCCCTCAGGCACATTCAGGACTCAGGAGCCACATAATCATAACGTTATCGAATATGATTTGTGTAAAAATTATAGTATCTATTGTTAATAATTGTTATTAATTGTTATCAATATATTTGACATTTGATAACGTTACGACTTACGAGCTGAACGTGTAACTTTTATATTATTCCTGCTTGCTACACTACGGCAAAAAGTCTGTGCTATGAATATACTATCCATACTTAGATTAAAATCATTAATCTAAGCGTCCATACTTAATATTATAAATGCAAAAGCATGTCTGTCTACCTGTTACCTCTTCACGCCTAAGTCGCTGAACCGATTTTGCTGAAATTTTGTATGGAGATACTTTGAGTCCCGGGAAAGGATATACAATACTTTTTATCCCGGAAAAATATACGGTTCCCGCGCGATAAACGAATTTTGGGACAAAGAGGTTGCGGGAGTCATTCATGGGAATATAAGTGAGGGTGCCCAAAAAAGGAAGATCTTAAGAACGAGCTGGGTTCTGCTTCGGGCCAAAACCAGCTTAGTCATCTATACATATAATAAAACTGTAGAAATGAAAATTCTGTACATTAAAGATATTCAAAAAATAATAAGCGGGGGGTATTACTACATCGCTATAGAAGCCAAAAATGTGGTTAGTTTTTTTGTCTGTCTGTCTGTCTGTCTGTCTGTCTGTCTGTCTGTCTGTATGTTTGTTCCACTATCATACGGGGTAAGATTTTGTATCAACTGATGAAGTAGAAATACTTTAAATGGCAAAACAACGTTTGCCGGGACAGCTAGTAATAAATAAGAAGAGATTTTCACCTAGCATCCATACTTATACCAATATTATAAATGCGAAAGTGTGTCTGTCTGTCTGTCTGTCTGTTACCTCTTCACGTCCGAACCGCTGAACCGATTTTGCTGATACTTTGAGTCCCGAGAAAGGACATAGGGTACTATTTGTCCAGGAAAAATGTACAGTTCACGTGCGATAATCGATTTTTGGTGTAACAGAGTTGCGGGCGTCACATCCATCATAATGCTTTAAATAAATTTCAAGTGATAGGACAATATTATAATCCCTCGATCACCAATTCCAGAAAATCTTTTGTTGTCGCGGCCCATAATATGGGCCTTACGGCTTGAGGGAATAATTAAGTATATGAATAATAATTTTAATAGTTATAATTTATATCGCTATTTCCAGTCCGTTAGATACATAAATTATAATTATCTAACAATTTAGTTCTATTTTCAAAATAATTTGAAATCATGATTTCTCCAAAACCCGGTGGACTTTGCTTTGTATGAAATTACCAACGCGCACTGCTGTACAAAATGTACGAAGCGTACGAATGAGCGGAGTAAAATATTCAAGCACCTTTGTGCTGTTAATCCTTATCCCTGTATGTACATAGTAAATTACATTGTGATATTATGTTGACAAAGTTCATTTACATTCATAAATTATAATGTCCCCTATTACGGCACTCGCCACCAACATACTTCCCTTGTTTTGTTACTGGTGTTTATTTTGTCCAAGGCAGCACATCGTACTTATGCTGTTATAGCGAACTAATTGACAGCGAAATCAAGAAATACTTTACCGATTTTGGCTTTTCGCATGCTCAATAATGGTCAAGCCAAGTACACACCTAATAATAAATTTTAGTCCGATTTCCTTCTCACTTCTGCTTTAGCCGATGTGGCTGTCAAGTAGATTTTCCGACGTATGAGACAAAGCAATATCAAATAAGTAAGTCATTTGACTTAACTATTTTTAATTAAAAAGGCTATGTAAGCTACACCTCAATACAATATGAAGATGGAAGAGCCTTACCGTTAAAAAAATACACCACGCTTCAATAGCTGCTTTTGTGACTTGTTTATCAAATAGCTTTACCAATTATAAGACAAATACATTATCATCTTAAGTTTGAAACAATTCATAACACCATTTACGTCTTAACCGTTGCACAGTGTATTACTGAAACGGGACGACGTAAACCTGTCAACGGAATTGACTCGATGGGTCTTATAGGCAGTAATCCACATTGAAGGGTTCCGCCCGCGCCACCGAAGTACATTTACTTCTGACTTTGACGTTTATAGGCGACCGCTACTTAGCGTCAGGGTGAAGACAGATGGTGTAAGATAATGCCGGATTTACATGGGTTGATTTTCGCCGCACGACTTTAGCTGCTCGAAAACCAACAACGGTCTTGTCTAGTCCAGTATTACATTGGATTGTGACGAGGCGACCTGAGGCAGCCTCTTGTGTAGTAAATAAAGTCCAGCTTTAGATTGCGCATTAAATAATGCATCTTATCGCATCGCCTAGTCATGTCGCAATGTAAATTGACCCTTAGAGCGCCCTTATTGGAACGAAACGAAGCGCGAATTGTCTATTTACAAAAGTAATATGAAATTCAAATGTTAAACAACGTTATGCTGATTGACATATTTCAATTTTATTTTGCTTCTACTCTAATCGTAATTAGAACGTAATAAAATGTTACAATAACGAGACGTAGTTTATGAAATTATAACTGTTCCTTATGTAAGCTGTAAGGCCTGTAAGTATGACTGTTCCTTGTAAGCTGCACGGGCAGATTTGTGCAATCAGCTTGAAAGTCCGCACGCGCCAATACACTTGGTAGGACAAAGTCTTTGTAACATGCCATTAATAGCTTCAACAAAAAACTCTTGTAAAAAGAGGACTTAAGATTTTATTTTAACAAATTTTCATCGTTAGGGCGGCTACGTCTGATAGTCGGTTACCATTTTTGAGGCTATAAAAATAAACAGTTAAATGCTTAATCCTCAATGATTGAAGCTTTGTTCGATTGTTTATATGCTAATATACCAATTACCAACGGCCGCACTTGGAGAGACTTACGTAAATTTTCAGTACTACAAATTATATTCTCTTGAATTAATGTTAAACACTTCCTTTCATTAATAAACCATTAATTGTCTCCAAGTGCGAGCGCAAATTCATAATGGTATCTAACCTAACCACCGCTTGACACTCTACTTATGGCCCAAGAGCCAGCGACAGCAAGACTTTCTTCCGGACATTTTAACTGTTGCTTCCCACTACCTAAACCTAAAGTTACGGTGTTACTTAGAATTTGATGCGGTCTGGTGTGTGACTGTGTGTGTGTGTGTGTGTGTGTGTGTGTGTGTGTGTGTGTGTGTGTGTGTGTGTGTGTGTGACAGTGGGAAGCAACTGTCTTACGTGTCCGACAGTGGAAGACGAGATTCCCACACATAAGATAAAAAATTGAGCTTTATATTTTTAAAATGTAAGGTAGACCTTCAGAATTGGATACCTCCTAAAGTCACCGACCGAAACTCCATAGCTACTGGTCGTTCTTAAATCATACCTTTATAAGGGTTTGACACAGGAAAACTTTCAGCTTTTATAAAATGATAAAAGTGTGGCTACCGCTGGCTCTTACTCTATAAGGGTTTGTAATATTATTGAATAATCTTTATACAAAGTATTTGGTGATGGAGCTGCGGGGACAAACGTCTCATCTGCGGACCCTCGCTCCCACAATTACTAAATTACGGCGCCGAGGTCCGGAACTCTGTTATACTTATAACTCACGTAAGATACGTCAGGGATCCACAAAATAGGTTCCGCGGATGTTTGGGTTAAATTATCTCAAAAGTTTTAGAACCTCTGCTCTACATCATAGTGGTGGCATGATGTTACTTTTTCTAGACACGCGGTAGCGTGTCAATCCAAGTTCATCGTGTTTACAACGGTCAAATTTAAATTTTTGCTTATACGCTCTCATTGTCTTATGCTAATTTTTATGCGTCCACCCGAACGGGCGTCTTGGCTGAGACCACAAGCATTAATTATAGTTTTTTTTATTTACACCATCATAATAATTACGTTAAGTATTCAATAAGTACCTACGTTCTATTAATTGATATAGAATTTTAAAATAATGATCATAAGTATAATATAATATGAGCAAATAACCATTTTATAAATACAAGCCCTTCTAATTTACGTACTTCATAATAATTATCATTTATAATGTGAATGAAATGTTGTCTATTGTGATGTTAGTTTGTTACTCTACGAATATGTCACTAACATAATGATTATAATCAAAGAGGTATTATACTGTATTACGGATACAATTCGGTGACAGACAAGAATGGACTTATGACAAAATAGTAAAATAATTAAGTGACATGTCAGGATCCTGAAGCAGAAACTAATAAAATACTGTCATTAACCACGAGGACAATATATTATGTACATTCGCAATTTATTATTATAATATCAAAACGACAATTTCTACAAGTCACTAGCATCGTTGTCGAATTTAATTTAGCTACAAGTGTTTGCCCAAACCACCCAAACACAGAAATAAACAATTAATGATCGTTAACCGAGTTTCAAGCGGTTTTCTATTGTTATTTACTGTTGTCTGTTCTACAATAGATAGTTCGAAAGGAGTTTTTTTTTGTTTTTTCACACCGCGTGTAACGTTTGACGCGAGATATTTGGAAGTTGCGTTATTGATTCTCTTGATAACCAAAGAATAAAGACTAGATAATAAAGTAATTAAGACTAGTTAAACTATTAAATTTTACGCCCACGACTACTGAGTTTCATGGGCGTAAAATTTAATTGATCGTAAATGAATAATATAGTCGGCGCAAAAATTTAATCATACATTTTTCATAATATATATAAATTTTCGTGTCACAATGTTAGTCCACGAACTCCTCCGAAACGGCTTTACTGATTTTTACCAAATTTTATATGCATATTCAGTAGGTCTGAGAATCGGCTACTGGGTACTTTATATAATATCGATAAGTGCATTTGCAGCTGAATAAATAATATTACATTATTACAACCTGAGACTGACGGCGACCATTGTTTGTGCGACGAGATAGCGATCGACGTTGCCATGGCGACATACTCATTTAGTCACTTCAATAAAATAATATTGGCGAAATAAGTACTATATATTATGGCAAAGCAACGTTTGCCGGGACAGCTAGTTATATCCTTTTCCGGGACTCAAAGCATCTTCATAGGCAGCAAAACAGACAGACATAAAAACTTTCGCATTTATGATGTTAGTATGGATTAAAATTATAACGATTTTTTTTTCAGTACCTACAATTATCATGACATCCGTACAGGGGTCTATTAATTTTGGGGCCCATATTTTAAACCCAACACGCAAATAATCAAATTAAAGTGGATTAAACTATTCTACAAGGTGTTAAAACTATGGCTATTGAGTGTCAACCCTGCTTAGTGCTTATATGCAAGGAAATATTTCAATATAATAAATTGAACTTAGGTTGCAAATGATGGAGTCGAGAAGGTCAAGAGACTTTTATGTTCCCAGCCGTCGCTGCATCTCATTTTGTGAATATTGTATGCCATAACTCATAACTCATAATAACATTCTGATATAAAAATTACGATTCCAGAAAATTATGCAATTCAGCGGGGAATAAACTGTTTATTATTTTGGTGACAAAACAAATAACGCAACTACGTGCGTCATTTTTAATATGTCCTTTCACGCACGACGAACCTGATATCTCTCAATTCCAAATTATTTAGGCTCTCGAATGTGCCAAGGAAATACTCAATGTATACTTACTATTATAATAAATTCCAGGGTATCGGATTTTGTAACTAAAATCCTTCAAAATGGCTGGATCCGTTTATCGGATGAGTCTGCGTATCGGCCTCCATTTCCCTTATTGGACCAACGCACGTGGCAAAACAACGTTTTCTGGATCAGCTAGTAGTATCAGTTTAGAAATATATATTTTGGAGATACGCCTACCACGACCTATTAATAACTCTACAAAATACGATCGTTGTAAACTGTCACCGCTTTGTTCAACAAGTTATAATTAATTACTTAGATTTGGTTTGGGCTCGTGATCACAAATGATGGCAGGGGTTGTTTATAAGTTTGGTGACGTTAGTTAACCCGTGCCATCTTTACTCGAAGACGTAAGACTGAAATTGTTTATTTTAAATAAGATACACTGTTGAAAGAAAAACAATGAATACTTATACAATATACATATTTTCATGTTTGCAATTGCATACAAAAAATAATACTCTAGCACGTGTTTTTTAACCAGCCTTACAAACTAGTAGCCTCTTATAAAAAAACACTTAGATCAAAATCCAGACACAACCAGACAAACAGAATATCGACACTTCAAACTTACAAGTTCTTATGCCGCAAATTGTACAGACTCTGCGCTACTGCGACAAAAAAAAATACAATTGTAATCATAGGAGTTGGATGTAATGATAAAAGCCCATATAAATTGTTTACTGACATTTGTAATGCACTTAGCAAATTAAAAATTGCACAAGTATTTCTTGTCGGTGTAAAGAATAATCCCTATTTAAACACAGATTTTCTACATACAACTTTATATTCTCTGATCAAAAATTATACAAACTGTACTTACATACATCCACGACTAGTTAATTCTCAGGTAAAATCTAATTATAACACATTTATCAATCAAGTTTACTCAAAATTACAATATCAAATTTGCAAAAATGATTACTTAGAAAACAGTGGGCAAAAGTACAACAAAATAGAATTGAAAAACAAACCACAGATATATATCATCGGGGATCAACAAATTAAGGGACTCAGTAAAATTATAAAAAATTATAAAAATATCAATAGTAAATGGAATGACAAATTCTTGATTTCATCTTTTATAAAATCAAATGCAACTTACTCTCAGATACTTAACATATCAAAGGAAACGGCTAGTAAATTCACAACATCAGATTATATCATAATAGCTACAAATGTTAATGAAAATAGTATCAATTCATTTGCGCATAGTCTTATTCTATCACTTCCCAAACTAGCCAAGACCAATGTAATAATATCACCATATATATACAATAATTACTCGAATCCCATTTATATAACAAATAGACTGAAATACATTTTAAAGGACTTTATTAATGTTAAGTTGCTCAATGTGGTAAAGAATATTTACAATCACAGCTCGTTACTACAGAAAATGAGTACACAAATAAATTTTGAAATAGATAGTAGGGAGTATGAAAAAACATTATTAAACAATTTAAAACAAAAAAACAATCTTATACCTAGTAAAAAATGCAACATTGAAAACGGCTCATCACACTATTCTATAGAGAAAACAATAATTAAAAAGGACAGCCAAGATAAAAATAAAATAATACATTATTTTAAAAAAGTAACAAATAAAAATCTAAAAAATAATGATCAATCTTTTATAAAAAAAACAACAAATATTTAACTTTGTTTCACCAAAACATAGCCGGAATTTTGAACAAATTAGACATACTACAAATTGCATTATCAACTACATTAAATTTACAGATAGGAACAATTGACGTTATTTGTTTGACGGAAACATTTTTAATGAAAAATAATGAAAAAAACTCGACATTGCCTAGTTACAAGATAGCTGCTACGTATTCTAGAAATAAAAAACGAGGGGGGGTCTTGCATATTAGTAAAGAACGAATTAGAATTTAGAAAAATTGAATTAAGAAAGTATGCAAAACAATTTATATTTGAGTGCTGTGGTATAGAAATAACTGAATATTATACGATAGTTTTATGTATATATAGGGTTCCTAAAGAAAACATAAATATATTTATTGATAGTCTGGATGCCACTTTAAATGAACTACATATATTTATTAATAAAATATAATAATCTGCGGTGACTGGAATATAGATGTATTAAAGGATACAAATGAGCATAGAGAGTTAAAAGCCATTCTAGATAACCATAACTTAAAAACTAATATAAATCAACCAACTCGCGGACTGACCAGCATTGACCAAATTGCAAGTAACTTAAAAACATATGAAACAAATGCATCATTTGGCACTATCAGATCATGAGACTGGACAATCCATAAAATTTCCTGTGAATCATATAAAAGTGAGAAAGAAGGCGAAATTTTACTTTGTTGAAAGGCACGATTTTAATAAAGATAATATAAGAAAATTTTTGAATGCTATGGCTGCACTCACTTTCACCGACACATTTAATATTAAGGATACTGAAGAAAGCTTTAGATCTTTTTATGAAATTTTTGTATTATTTTACGATCTTTGCTTCCCAAGGATTTATGTAAAAATAAACAATAGCCCGAAAAAAACTAATTGGCTCACAAAGGGCATTAAAAAATCTACGGTTAGTAAACGTATTTTGTATTACAAATATAGATATGGGACTGCTAATAAAAAAGAACTGCTAAAAAGATACAAAAGTTATAGTAATGTACTTAATAAATGTATAAATGAATCTCAAATAAAAAACAATACGAATTTTATAAAAAAATCAAAAAATAAATGTAAAGCCACATGTGCACTCATAAGAAAGAATGTAGATGAAAAAAGGACAAGTAAGAATATTGACGCCATAGAATTAGATAGTAAAATATACACAAAAATTAGTGACATTGCGCAATTATTCAACAAATATTTTATTGACATAACAAAAAATAATTATTCTAATGATACCAATATTAATATTAAAAATAATCCAATTAAATCATTATATTTATCTCCGTTAATTCCTAATGACATTTATAAAATTATAATTTCACTAAATAACACACAAGCAACTGGATATGATCATATTTGTACAAAAATAATAAAATTAGCAGCAAAGTACATATGCTACCCTTTATGTCACTTAATCAACTTATCGTTTGAACAGGGACATTTCCCGTCGCAACTAAAAATATCAGTAGTTAAGCCTATGTTCAAAAAGGGTAATGCAAAGCACATGCCAAATTACAGACCGGTGACACTTATACCAGTAATCTCAAAAATATTTGAAAAGGCCATGCAAATTAAATTAGTTAATTATCTTAATAGGAACGATTTACTTTGTAAGCAATAATTTGGATTTACGAAAGGAAAATCAACGACAATGGCCTGCTTTTCACTGGTTAAACAAATCACACAAGCTATTGACCAAGGACTAGCTGTAGCTGCTGTTTTTCTTGATCTAAGTAAAGCGTTTGACTTCGTTGATCATAAGCGTTTATTAGATAAATTGGAAAAATACGGTATTCGGGGAAATACACTTAAATGATTTAAATCATATCTTACAGGTAGGAAGCAGTGTGTAGAAATAAGTCAAATTGAACAAAACAAAGAAATATCGCATAGATCACAATATGAAGATTCTGAATGCGGAGTGCCGCAGGGTAGCATGTTGGGACCAAATCTCTTTTTAATCTACATAAATGATCTGCATATGCATGATGAAATAATAAAATATGACTGTAGTATGTTCGCTGATGATACCACTCTCTTAATAAAATGCCCAAGAAATATATTAAATGACGAATTGCAAAATGAAATTAAAAATGTGACAAATTGGCTACAAACTAATAATCTTACGGTAAATTTAGAAAAAACAAAAATTATTAAGTTTTATAAAGAAAATATTGACGAAAATAAACATTTAGAAAATAAAATAACGCCAATTAAATGTGTTTCATCAGCTACTTTTCTAGGGATACATATAGATAAAAACTTGAATTGGAACATATTTGCGCTTAAAAGAATAAAAAATATTGTATCTAAGGAAGCCACCTTGTAACTTACCATGGTTATGTCTCCTCAAATCTAAGGTATGGTCTGATACTATGGGGCAATTCGGTGGATGTGAATAGGGTATTTATAGTACAAAAAAATGTTTACGAGCTATGGCAGGGGTAGACAAGTTCACTCATTGCAAACCGCTATTTCAACAATTTAAAATTCTGCCACTAGCCTGTTTGTATATACAAGAATCATGTCTTTTTGTAAAGAAGTATAGTTTTCTATTTGAAAATAAAGGCAATAAAGAAACCAGAAACTTTTGTTTGCTTTTATTTCTTTTGAAATAAAAGCAAAATAAATATACTCACACAAAAATCAGCATTAAATAGCAAAAACGCTTACTGTATGACAATTAGAATATACAATAACCTGCCAGACAAAATAAAAAATGACAATAATACTTATGCTAAGTTTAAGAAGGCGCTATTTGAATGGCTATTAGAAAAATGCTATTATTCAGTACAAGAATACTTTAACGATATAGCAATAAAAAAATAATTTTAAATTAACTTTAAATAATATATAGAATAGGCATATATGCATATTTATAAGAAAATAATTTATTCGATCCAGATTACTTTTTAAGACTAATTTTTTATTAATTATTATTTATCTTTTTATTTGACATGTAGTATGACATTAACCCTGCAGTGGTCGCGCACCTGAATGTGACGGGAGTGGTCGCGCGGACTACATACGTAGTCCAATATGAAATAAAGATAAAAACATGTTAAATAATAGTTTATTTATTTTACTTATTAAAATATATTAAGTATATACATCTTAATCAGAAAAAATCAACAAAAATTAATCACGACCTCTGTATTAAAAGTAATTAAAATAACAAAAATAAAGAGCTTGACTGCGCTTGATACTCTTCCCTATCGCGATCGACTTCATTCAACCACGCCTCAATGTATGCAGCTTGTCGTTCGGCTATTTTTTGTCTAAAAATATAAAGTTATATTATTTTAAAATAAATCAAAATTATAAAACAGAGTTTATTTTACTAGTATGTACTAATATAATATTAAAATACTTATACGGAAATAATAAAAAATTGAATTATTGTTTGGTTGCTATATATTATATATATGTTATATATTATATTATATGTTATATATATATATATATATATATATATATATATATATATATATATATATATATATATATATATATATATATATATATATATATATATATATATATATATATATATATATATATATATATATATATATATATATATATATATATATATATATATATATATATATATATATATATATATATATATATATATATATATATATATATAGCAATTTCAATAAAAATAAATAGCTTCATAAAGAAAAGAGCAAGCATTTTTTAAACATTTTATACACTCCTTCTTGAAACGTAAATAAAGAAACAGTAAAAATTTACTAGCTTTTTATTATGACACTAAATGTTAACAACAACTTGCTACAACTGTGGACGTTGACATTCTATTTAATATTAAAATCAACTTTACAGCTCAACAAGTCTCGACAAAGAGCAAAGTTTTCTTACAATTTTGCGCCCTAATAAATTAATAAATAAAATACTTTCTTGGAAATTTCCTCTAGTTGTTGGCTATAAGGACTTAATTCATATAATATTTTACATCACCTGAAACAGGACACTTTGAAGTTTCATCTTATAAAAATGTAAGTACGTAAACAAGTCTTATATCGTGGGTACAGGCCTAGAAAACTTTCTTCGCATACTCAAACACATACAATATTGAATATTTGAGCGTTACTTTACAAAGAGAAAAACGCCATAGCCATTGAAAAGTGAAAAAAATACTCTACAATGACGATGCCAGCAAAAAAACATAAAGATAAAAAAAGAATGCTAAGCAGCCTACTGTAGAACTATTTTTACATTGTAATCAGCCGCAGCAGAAACAATATTAACACTCGGAGTCACTTGAAACTTTTTTGTCAAAATTCGTAATTTGGTGCCCTAGAAATTGGATGGTGCCTGACCTCCTTTGTACTGTGGGTGTGCTTAACGTGGAGTTGCCAGTGCACAAAGCGAACGCTCGACCTTTGCCTAACTACTAGACCGATTTTTCCTTACCCATGTTTAAATTTTAAATTCGACACTCGAACTGTTTAAATCTCACAAAACTAATTCGTATATTTTTTTGCCCAAAAGAAATTTTCTCGATCCGTCGAAAATAAAGTTATGTTAGAAAATATTACACGTAACGAAATATCATATTACATGTAAAATGAAATAGGGAGAAGGATAATATCGAACATACAGAAAGAAACGTATTGGAAAAACATCGACAACTTTAATATTAGATTCGTAAAACAAATATCGGATATCGAAAAGGGGCTAAATTGAAATCACACAAACTACGGCCCCACCCGGCCCCAGCCTGGCCCCAGCAGGACGAAACTTGGTGTTTGCACAACTGAACACCCGAAGCCAGATAAGATGGTATTACGAATTAAATTCTCCGAAGTTAAATAAAAGCGCTAGTTCAACTCGAATTAAATAAAGGAGGTAAAATCTAATTGTGTGCTTATAGAGACAAATGGATGTTTGTTATTGAAGTTTCCATCAATTCCTATTAACTGCTAAGTGCTAACGTTCACTAATTACTTACATCATTTCTATTTATGGAACATTGATTATGATTTGTTTTGGTATTAGTTGGAGGTATAGTCCGGGTACCCTAGAACACTTTTTTATTTGATTACTATCAAGCTAATTTTCCGTGAGCAGGTTCATTTTGATAAGACGCCGAACAATTTCCTCTGGGAAAATTCTCGAAAGTGGTAGCTAACAGAGATAGAAAGGATAAAATATTTCGATTTGACGGTCCTAAAATATGGATTGTTCTATTTGTAGAACAATTTTAAATACTGTTAAATTATATAAATATTAGATAACCAATTATTATATACAAAATTTGCTAGCTGTAGCAAACGTATATAATGTTACGGATACGGACATGTGGTGCCATCTAGCGTCGGAACAGCGAACTTACCAAGGGAACACAGGCAACATAAATCCCCTACTCGATACTAGATGGCGCTAAGTGTATGTACCTACGAGTAATTTCTAGAAATATCTCACACTTGTTAACGCATATCGGGTTTATTCTGGGATGTTCCGGAATCTTCTGAGATTCGATCCGGCCCATATAAATAGCCGCAGGTCTGGCCCGGAGTTCAGTTTTATCGGAGTGATCTTCGAGGTGACTTCGGAGTGAAAACAAGTGATCAATAGTGAGTGATAGTGAATCTATACGACTCGGCTGCGACCTAGGACAGTGATTTGGATCTAGTGCTTAGTGTTTGGACTTAGTGATTTGTGTGAGCTAGTGTTTGTGAATAAAGTCTTCAAGAGAGTCACCAGGTCTTTCTCTCCGAATCCAACGAACCCTAGCACGTAACAATAATATACTATATTTGAATCAGTCCTATAACGTGTAACAAAGTCATACGGTCTACCTATTTAGGCCGCGACTCGTGTACAACGTAGTGGGAAAAAAATTTGGGATTTTGTGGCCATTAAATGTGAAGTTATCGGTTTGAACTGAACCAAAATTATTTTGACTTAAAGTTTATCTCGGCCACAATATTATGTAAGCTAGTAAGCTAGTGAAGCTTTATAATATTTATGGGTACATTACATTAATTATACTCGTAACGTGCATGCATTTTGCATAGTTTTATTTCTAAAACTTTGCCCTAAGTAAGTTTGAAGTTTCACTTGTTTAGGATAATGTCTAATTTCACATCGGCAAAGCCAAAGTAGAATATCCAAACACGCTTATGCAAAATATGACAGGGAACAAGTCTAAGCATAAATAAATGTGGTAACATTTGTTCGAGCTGCAGATACATTTATCACAGTCGGGAAGGACTCGGACGCGATATAATTTATTCAAAGCTCTGTGGAAGGTAAGATCATCGGATTTGTCGCAAATAAACTGCAAACGACCATCGGTGGCGGATTTCACATTTGCAACCACTTGCAACCGATGAAGGTGCAAATCACATTTTAATTCAAATTATATAAATACAAAATATATCTTTATTGCAGACTAATATGGTCCATTGGTTACTATTACAAAAATTAAAAATGAAATATAAACAACATTACTTATTTACATATATTTGAATTATTTATTTATTTAATTTAAATATATTTATTTATTTATTTATGCTTTTTGCACAATGTTGGTACATAGGCGGACTTAATGCCAGGTGGCATTCTCTACCAGTCAACCTTTAGGTGTCCAGAAACAAAATTGTGTAGGTGCCAATATTGCGAAATGATAAAAAAAATGAAATAATAATAATAGATAAATGAAGAGCAATCTAAATACCTATAACTAAACTCATGAGCAAATATTTTACTTAATAGAGCGAGACTACTATACTAATATTCTATAAAATATGTATAAATATTATTATAATATATACCTAATTAAAATACAAATAACATAAAATATCATACTTTATATACTTAATTTAAAAATACTAGCACATATATATATATATATATATATATATATATATATATATATATATATATATATATATATATATATATATATATATATATATATATATATATAATTAATGTATATTGTAATAATAATATATATTTATAAAACAATAATAATAATAATAAATAGAAACTATCATAGATTATAATTATTTAATACTTTACTGCCAATTGCTTCAAATAAAACTCACGAACTTTGCGCTTAAATGTGTCCCTGGTTTTGGTTAGCCTGATTTCTCGAGGAAGAGCATTCCAGAGTTTAATAGCCTGTACGTTGAAAGACGAGTGGATGATGTCTGATCTATGATAAGGACAAGAAAGGAGTGCATTGTTAGAGGATCGAAGGGATTTGTCATGGGTACTGGAAAGGTATTGGAAAAGGGGGGTTAGGTATTTAGGAGCATTAGGATGATGCAACAGGGAGTAAAGCATACACAAGGCCCTAGTAGAGCGGCGCTGTCGTATTGGTAGCCAGTGTAGCTTAGAACGAAAGTAAGAGACATGATCGAATTTGCGTAGATTGAAAATAAATCTTAAACAGTTATTGAGTAAGCGATCAAGTTTATTAAGTTTGTCAGCGTTTAGGTCGAAATAACACACATCACCGTAGTCAATGATGGGAAGGATAAGTGACTGGACGAGCATTAACTTGACTGAAGAAGGAAGGAAGTTTTTAAACCGGTAGAAGGATCGCAGGATACCAGTGACTTTGCGAGAGACGTATGAGATTTGAGCCTGCCAAGTAAGAGTCGAATCAATGTATAATCCAAGGTCCTTAACGTTCGAACTAAATGGAATGACACAATTATTATAGATCACTGGTGGGACGGCACCTTGATCAACCTTGCTTAAGTTTCTAGCACTACCCAATAAAATGGCTTGGCACTTTGCTGGATTCACTGTTAGGCCAAACTTACTACACCATTCTCTAATAGCATCGAGATCTCGATTTATTATGTCGATAGCGGATGGCAAGTAATCAAGTTCGGCTTGACAATATATTTGTAGATCATCAGCAAACAGATGATACGCACTGCGAAGTATTTTGGTGACGAGATTTATAAAAATCGAGAAGAGAAGTGGAGAAAGAATACCGCCTTGAGGGACACCCGTATCAAGATCTAGCCAATCGGAGAACGACTTATCTGTACGTACAGACTGCCGACGCCCTCGTAGATAGGAGGAAATCCATGCTAGTGCTACAGACGAAATCGGTAAACATAAAAGGGCTGCCAGTAATATGTCGTGGTCAATATTATTGAATGCATTTGAGAAGTCTATTAACACAAGGACTGTAATCTTAGAGAATTATAGAGAATTATATTATTCGTAGATTAAAACTACGCAACGCATTTTGATACGGTTTATACATATATACATACCTAGTATGATATTATGTAGAGATTCATTAGGAAGGTATATATTATATTAAACGCATCAATAAAATCGGCCTGTATTCGTCCACTGCTGGACTTAGGCCTCTCTGACCGATCTCCTGCTACTCGCATCCAACATGGACCCGCAACTAAACGCAGATCGTCGTCCCACCTAGTTGGAGGTCGTCCTACACGCACGATATACGCATAATCATAATATTATATTTAATATTATTACTATGGCATATATATAAGGCTATTATAACGTATATAGAAAAACTAAGTTTCCCGATTCAACTACTTTTCTCTTATTTCAGTGATGAACAGAATTCTTCTCTGACTTCTTTGAACACGACGGACGTGGTTGCGGTATTAGAAAGGCTTCATCGCTCTCACGAGACTCTACAAAATCAGAGCTACTGCGTTTTATTTATCGCTTCTTCATATAATATAGTAACTGATTAAAATGTATGGAATTGACAATATAACATGCGTCGAACGTCGACTTTATTTTATCGGACGCTTATGTCAATTTCATAGAAAAGCGATAAAGAAAAAGTTCTGGCTAAGCAGCCTGGTCTTTATGAGATAGGTTTAGAAACAGCTGTACTTCCCATTAAATTTTAAATGGAAACCCTAATCTCGGCCATCGCTTTCCGTTGTTTGGCTATCCTCATTACGTCATAATTTATTATTAATCTCACCGGTAGTGTTACAGAGTTAATTAAATTTTCTTCAACGAAGCATTTTTGTGAATAAAGGGCTACTTATTTTAAAATTCAAGCTCGTTTAGATAGAGCCTGAGTTTAATCATACAATATAATAACCTAATTTAACCACAGGGCTAGAATCTAGATTTAGGTGTATTATTATAAAATAAAAGTTCATTTTTAGCACGATTACCTATGTAGGCTGTAGAGTGTAGACTATAGAACATAATATAGCCACGACCTTTATCTAAAAATATAAGAATTAAAAACTGATACAAAAGCAGGTTTTCTTGTATAATATGTACTTTTAATATTGTGATCTGATTTTAAATTAAAAGGCGCTTTACGTTTTTCAATTAAATTTGCTACGTCAGCATGCACACTTCAGTAGTTTTTAATCCTCGCCTTAAATTGCGGATAAGACGACCGTGTGTGGGAAAATAAAACTTTTTTTTAATAAAACACACTCGAGGAGTTTTATCGGGCTACATCTTCAGCTGAGGAGTACAATATGGGCGCGATTGGTCGTATATCGTTGGAAATGGGGCGATACAAGAAGCCTGTTTGCGAAAACAGGTTGGGATCCACATAAAATATATTAAATCTTCAAAACTGACTAGATAATACGTCAGCGAATGGAAATTTTATGACGGAGGCCATTTCGCATGGAACCATATATATACCTAGTTGACATATTATAATATTATTATCTAGAAGTTACTAAATTTACTGCAACAGAGGCTAATATTTTTCCACTTACTGTATATAAATTGAGTATTTATATTTGGAATTGAGAGGTACCGTGAAAGGGTACATAAAATGACGCTCGCAGTTGCCTTATTTTTCTGTCAACAAAATAATAAACCGTTTATTTCCCGCTCAATTGCATAATTTTCTGGAATCGTAATTTTTATATTAGAATATTATTATGAGTTATGACATACAATATTCACAAAATGAGATGCAGCGACGGCTGGGAACACAAAAGTCTCTTGACCCTTTTGACTCCATCATTTGCGACCCAAATTCAATTTAACATATTATTATTATTCAAAATATATTTAATTCCATATAAGCAGGGTTGACACTCGATATCTTTAGTTTTATTAGCGCTAAATATAATAATGATAATAATAATTCTCAAGCGTTTATTACTCAAAATAAAATGCTTATTAGGAATACCTTAATAACATTAAAAAATCCATTTAATCCCCATTTCCTTTATAGCTCAAAATAAGTGCCTACGCACCGCCACAAGGCAATTCTGCCAATAGTTGATTATACTATGAATAATTCAGAAAGGCGCTCCGTTTACGTATTGGGTTGGGTGAGGTTGGCTAATGTAAGCGCCACCTCGCGCTAAAGAAAGTATTTATCTCGATTGCACATAATAATTAATATCATGTTCACAGAAAAGTTTATATGTCAAACGGAGGTAATTACTATTTTTATTTGATGAACGTAATAATTATTGTGTACAAACAATATTAACGATGTTCACACCCTTGAAAATATTTTTCTCCGAACTATATTCACTTCCTTCGTAATAATTACCTCAACCTAAATATTTTCATACTCGTTACGACAGGAAAAATAAAAGTTGCAGTCTATTGTATATTACCTACATTTATTATGCCAAATATTTACAGTTGGGTGGTGCGTTTGTTATTTAGAAGAATCGGTTGTAAGCGTACGGGTAACCATAGGCGCCGAATCTGGCGAAACCGTAGGGGGAAGTGTAGGCGAGGGCGGGAGCGGCGGCGAAAGCGGGGGCGGCAGCGATAGCGGGAGCGGCGACGGCGACGGGGGCGGCGGCGACGACGGCGGGGTCCTTGCGCACCACGGCGTTGAAGCCCTCGGCGCCGGCGGCGTAGTCCACGGTGCGGCGGGTGCCGTCCGACTCCACCAGCGAGTACTGGCCCTGCACGTTGTCTCCGGCGCGGCTCTCCACCTGGCTCTTGAAGTCGCCGGTGTAGGGGTCGGCCACGCCGTACGAGAAGCTGGAGAAGTCTGATGCACTGGCCAGAGCCACGAGGGCAAAGAAAACGACGAACTGCAAAAAATATCAAAGCTTAAGTTTGTGGACACAGTATTCTCAGTTAGTTATTGTTCTTTTAGTAGTTTCGAAATAGGCATTGAAATAAATAATAAAATCTTATTACCTTCGCAACCATTTTGATTAGTGAGGAGTTGTGACTACGTCGGAAGCACTGAAGCGTGTGATGCTATGGACTTCCAGAGATACCTTTTTATACGCAAGTGCAGCCGTAAGGGTGCGCACAGACAGATCGGGAAGTACCCAAATGTCAAGTTCAAATCAAAAATAAGAAGCATGCTCTACAACTTTCGTCGTGTTATTTAACGTCTGTAACTGGTTTGCCGCAGCCCGCAACCTTATCGCCAGCGCGTACCCTTAAGCAAAATAATGCCAATTGAGTGCAAGTAAACAGTTATCCACAAAGATTAAACCTCTATTAAATATGATATTATCATTCATCTACTTAAATCGAATGTCACGTCTGTATGTATCACGAGAACACTTAGGTACAACTTTTCATGATGTACATAAACCAAATTTGACAAAAAACTATTACCAAAACACTCTTCATCATGCCAGCTTCGTTCCACCCGTTTGGATGCTACGATATACGACACACATACACACACACACACACACACACACAGAGAGAGAGAGAGAGAGAGAGAGACGGCAGATATGTCAAACTTATAACACCCCTCTTTTTATCGGGGGTTAGGCTAGCAAAAATAAACCGTTTTACACAACCGTTAAAATAATATAAGTTTCGAGAACACTTCTAAGTTGGCTTATAGGTTCGTTCTGGCTATTCTGGTCTAAGTCCTAACAGACCTAACAGTCCTTACAGTAATTTTAAATTTAATCAATATTCGAAATGTGGTGCTTATGATGATTGATGACGATGCGGCGGAAGTTGTAAGCTTATTAACATTTGTTCAAAAAGTTACCAATTGAGAATCAAAAATGTATTTCACTCTTCATGGGATCGTTAAAAAAGTTTTACGCTTTAAACAATAATTGGGAAACTTGATTCAATCATATCGAATTCGTACTGCACAAAAAATGATTCGTACTGGAAATAAACTCGCCAAGAAAAGTTAAATTGTTATACTGACTTTTCCAGTTCAAACCATTTAAATAATTCAAATAAAAGTGTTACGTGTAAAGCTATTATGGATTTTACCTTACACGATATATTGAAATTAAAAATATTTATTACAAGGCTTAGTCAAATTTAAAGAGTACGAACCTAATACTTTCTTTTGTAGGCCCACTACACAAGATACTTTTAATAATTTTGTAAAATATTATGTCAATCGTAAGTCGTAATCCAATTCCAATATTTTTCTCGCAGTAGAGCTAGGCAGGCAGTTAAACGTCCAGTAATATAAAAATATTATGTTGTTAACTCGAAATGAAACTCGGCTTTTAAAAACTTCAAAGAAGTTACTTCGATGAAGTAGGATATTAAAGTTGTTATGAATCATGAACGAATATTTTGTGTTTAAAAATATTATGTGTCTGGTTTCCGAAAAAAAGAAGTAAGTAATCCTTTGAACACGCTTTTTTTTAAATAAGATATATATTTCTTATTCACACTATTATTAATTTATATTTAATGAAATTTTTAACACTTCTTAATTTAAATTTATTATAATTTATTTTCAATTTTTTAGTTTGGTTTTCTATAAAAAGCGTGTTTTTAGTTTTTTTTTTAACTATTATTTATTTACGATCAGTTACCACTTTGGAGATATGTAACAATATGATCCTTTGGTTCCTTTTTGAGAAGGGAGGTTCCTTTTCAAAAAGGAACCAAAGGATCATATTGTTCGATTCGACAGTCCAAGTATTTTCGCGGATCTGAATGCACCAGGAGGTACACCTCAGCGTAGAGGATGGTAGAGGTAAAGTGTGATTTCAGGTCGTGGTGTCATTATTTTAGCAATAATATTTTTACAATACGCATTATACTCGTATTGTTGACGCATATCATGCGTCACTTAACTACCCGTGGAGCCCGGAGGAGTTAATTATATCTAGTCACTGTCAGCAGTCATCCAAGTAACAAGTATCGTTTCTTAGTTACACTTTCATCACGTCTTCCTGCATATTATATTGCAATGGTAAGGTAGTTTTTATTTTGAATACCAAATCTTATTTACAGATAACCAGATTCAAAACAAACAAAAATTTAAAGAGATAGGTGTCTACTGTCTAGTTTAAGCTTGTATGTCTACGGCGACCCACTTTCCTTCTATCCAGTTAATTCGTCTATGTTCACAATAGAACGTTACATTTATTTGATCACTTTGGCGACCCTCTTTTGTAAATATGAGGCAGTGTCCTCGACAATTGTGGCCATTTCCTTCGTAAATAACAAAAGATTTTTAACTTTTTGTTAAATAAATAATAGTTCTTTGTTACTTAAAAAATACAAGTTTAAAGTTTAAACTATTAAAATATAATTAAAAGAAACTGCAAAAAATTTATGTGGTACAATTTTGAAAAACGTTGCTTAATAAAATATTCTATTACACATTCGCTTTTTTTATAATATAATTAAATAAAAAACGGCGAAGCAGAAGCACTGAAAATGAAACAATTAAACCCCTTTTCACCTCAGATGTGAATAAAATAAAGCACAAGAGGAAACACTGGGCTTTGAGGCCGGAAGCTAACGATTCGTAAACACTGTTCGTCGGAGTTGGACTCCACGGCCACGCTATTCTTTATTCGGCGAGTATTTGTCTAGACTCTAGATGCACTCGGTATTTTTTATTTGCTGAGTCATTGAAAGCTGCACTGGAAATTTTGTAATTGGAACATCCGAAAAACTGAAATACGCCCGGAAATAAAATACGTTTGAATACCTGCAACAGGCACTAAACTGTTACACCTGGGTGCTTTGATACTGAAAGCTAAAAGGAGACCCCGTTATGCAAAGGGTAACAAAGGCAATTTTTTGGATACACTGCTCTTCTTTTCATGTGTAACCAGGCGCAAGCGTTATTTTTTTTAATAAAAGCGTGAATTCATTAAATCTATACTTATTATAAAACAAAGTCGCTTTTTTTTCCCTCATGTCCCTTTGTTCCCTTTAATCTTTAAAACTACGCAACGGATTTTGATAATTCTTTCAATGTTAGATAGCCCATTTATCGAAGAAGGCTATAGGCTATATTTTATCACGCTAAGACTAATAGGAGCGAAGAAATAGAGGAAAATGTGTAAAAAACGGGGAAAATTATTTGAAAGGGCTAACTTGAACGCGCTAATCTCAGGAACTACTGGTTCGATTTGAAAAATTCTTTCAGTATTAGAAAGTCCGTTTATTGAGGAAGGCTATGGGCTATATTTTATCACACTAAGACTAATAAGAGAATGTGGGAAAAACGGGCGAAATTATTTGAAAGAGCTTATCTCGCGAACTACTGGAGCAATTTTTATGTTATTTGGCACAGATAAGAAGTAGACCACGTGAAGGATCATAGGCTATCGATTTTAATAATTTTTTCAGTGGCTATATATTTTATACCCGTGCGACGCCGGGGCGGGTCGCTAGTAATTTACAATTTACCTAACTTAATTTCTGAAATAAGTGCTATTAACTGACTTGTAAGTAAAATGTATCGTAATGTAGATTGCTACCCCTACTGCATTTTACACTTCGTAAAATTGATTTTGTTGAACAAAAGCTGATTAAAATTTGTATACGCTCTTCAAAGCAATTACTTAAGTAAAATGAAAGCTAATTTTGTTTTGAACGAAATCCTTTAACTACTCAGTCGAACTTACTGGGTAATCGCACCTTCATAAAATAGACTTAAAGTCATAACTGAGTAAGATCTATTTCGAGTCGTGAGCTCTGCTTACAATAATCCTATCCCAGACTAATTTTGATATTACTTTAGCGGCTATTCACTTGAACATTCTCAGTTGCATTATTTTCACTCTAGAAAATTTAGCTCAATTTGTATTAACATCGAACTAATGTCATAATTAAACATTAAAGAAAATAATGTCAAATTCAAAAGCATAATTCTACTAAGACGCGTGTTTAAAAATAGAATATGAAGTTGAGGAGCCTAAGAAAAGAGTTTGCTTAGTAAATTAACAAAATATAATTTAGTCCTGTGGAAACTATTTAGCTACAATAGAAGCAAAATTATATTTGACTTATCTTATTTATATTAATACGTTATACGATAGAAAAATATTTCTCAAGCTTAAATAAGTTCGACATAAAACTTGGTGCTGTTAGCGGAGTCTTATTACTCACTGGATAATCCACTTTAAAAGTTATTATAGACATAATTCTCTTTGCTGCATGGATTGTTTTTAAGTTCATAAATCTTTTACTTTTAAACTTTATAATTTCTTTATGAATGTTGTTACATGGCAGATCTTATAAATGGGGAGGTGTTGCGTTTCAGTGAAGTGTGGAACATACTTTTTGCAACAAAAGAAAATAATATACTCGGAATAATTATGACACGAATAATTAAATATGTCCGAATTAAGGGTATATAACAAATAACAATATTTACTCTTGGAGAGAAACAATATTTTGAGCATGACGGACTAATTTTCTTATAATTTACGGTCAGCGAAGTTAGAGGCTTAACTGAAATTAAATTGTTCGCATAAAACTCGGCTTAGCAAAAGTAAGAGCCGTCAAATCTGACGATGTTTTCGTCCCTTAATGTCGGCCATAAAATTTTAAGTATTGGTTAAATTGATCACTCCGCGAGCGCTTAGCGTTTTTATCGAGGCCTCGGATTTGTGTGAGAAAGTGCCGAAAGAAATGGTGTATCAAATCGTTTCGTTGGTTCATTAATCAGCTTAATGCTTTTTCGGGGAAATTTCGAAGGCCTCTGGCGATTGAGGATAGTTCATTCTACTACTATTATTAAGATTTTCTACTTCACATGGGTTTAAAACCTATATGGATTTATAACCCATATGAAGTAGAAAATGTTCTGATAACATAGTTAGCAGGTATGTGTAAATTATTTTTGAAGTGATATCACTCCCGTCAATCCCCAAGCGGCAGCCGGCTGCCGCATAATAATTGAAAATCTATTGTGTCTGCGATACCCACGATGGAGGTGTTAAGCGGTGTTGTGCACAGTGCACCTTGTGACTCATGACCAGCGTTGCCAGATTTTTTAATGCCAAGTCGGGACTTTGGAACTTGGAAGTGAAAAAGCGGGATTCTTCAGTCAAAAGCGGGACAAAGTAAAAAAAGGTATAAAATCAAATGTTTTTGAATTTGTATCTTTTTATTTGCGTTAAAATAACGTTTACGTGACAATAGATAGCTAAAGTAGCCAAAGAAAATCCACCCCTCTACCTCCCACACTCCTATCTTCATTACGCGTTTGGGCTTTCCCCGAAAAGCGGGACTGAGCCTGTCCCGCGCGGAACATTTAATCCAAAATCGGGATGTCTGGCAGCGCTGCTCGTGACCAGCCCCCTTAGACAACTGGCAAAACGCTAACGCTAACGCTACAAAATGTATGGATTTGACATTAGAATTCGCTAGCGAAGCGATGACTTATGTCAAATCGCATACATTTTGTAGCGCTAGCGTTAGCGTTAGCGTTTTGCCAGTTGTCTAAGGGGGCTGAACTTGCAAATCGGAGGCTGAATAGACCACTGGCGCGGCATCGAAGAGAAAGTAACAACTCAATCTAAATATATATGTTACGGCTAATAGCCGAAGTGCGGCTACACCTAGTTTTACCCGGCTACAACTAGGTGCAGCCCGCCACATGCAGTTAAACTTAGGTTTATCCCACTTATCTTCGGTTACAACTAGATTTAGCCTTTATTAAAGCGGCTAAAACTAGGTGCAGCCGCACACCGGTGGTTAAACTTAGGTGTATCCTATTTATCATCGGCTAGAACTAGGTTTTCAGTTCAGTTAAGGATTTTGGTTTTATTTTGAGATTCGTATCTTGCGTTTCCTGATTGATTCGATTTTGTATCATCACCCCGGTAGATAAGATATCTTATCCTAGAAAAGCCATAAACCATGCCAGTCCGAAACAAGATTTATACTCGTAATAATAATTGTGTTGAATTATATTATGAACTGAAATGAAATTTCGTTTTTTAATGTGGAGAGTCTCTCTGTAGTAAAAACTACAGTAAGTAGGCACTAAAGAGTTCGTCAAGTTGGCAGCGCGGTATAGACGCGGGGAAGGAATTGGCGTCGCGTAAAGAGAAGATTTATAATATTTTGTGTTTTAATTACTTATAATAACGCCTTTTTTTGTTAAAATATATTTGCCTGTCAAACAATGAATAATAAATGTCACTTAAACATCCCTGTCTTTTATTTATTCCATGTAATTGAATCAATCGGGAAACACAAAATTAGAATCTCAAAACCACTGAACTGAAAAACTAGTTCTAGCCGATGATAAATAGGATACACCTAAGTTTAACCAGCGGTGTGCGGCTGCACCTAGTTTTAGCCGCTATAGTAAAGGCTAAATCTAGTTGTAACCGAAGATAAGTAGGATGTACCTAAGTTTAACCGCATTTGACGGGCTGCACCTAGTTGTAGCCGGGTAAAACTAGGTGTAGCCGCACTTCGGCTATTAGCCGTAACATATACAAATATACATAAATGTCCGCTCCTAGTTTTTCTTTATTTCTTTTTTTCTTATTTGGCTATACACCTTATTAAACTTTGCACTGCCAGAGTCAAGTTAAAATAATCGGCCAAGTGCGAGTCGGACTCGCGCAAGTGCGAGTCGGACTCGCGCACGAAGGGTTCGGTATAGAGCAATAGGCAGAAAATTGTGTTTTTTGTATGGGAGCCCCCTTAAATTTTTATTTTATTTTCATATTATTATTAATTATTAAAGTAAACATATAATTTAGGCTTTTGTGAAAATTTCAAGTGCCTACCTGTTGTCATCATTGATACCGAGCAAAAAATGTTTGAAAAATCACGTTTGTTGTATGGGAGCCCCCTTAAATATTTAATTTATTTTGTTTTTAGTATTTGTTGTTAAAGCGGCAACAAAAATACATAATCTGTGAAAATTTCAACTCTCTAGCTATTACCATTCTTGAGTTACAGCCTGGAGACAGACGGACAGACGGACAGACGGACAGACGGACAGACATCGAAGTCTCAGTAATAGGGTCCCGTTTTCACCCTTTGGGTACGAAACCCTAAAAACAGAAAAATAAAGTTATTAGCTTCGTTTTTCTAAATCATGGGGTCTAATGTAAGCCATACACGCTACGGTCTACCGGAGAGGACCTCTCCGGTCTTGTCTAAAACATAAACGTAATAAACTTCCATTCATACTCTTATGCTAGTGTATAATACTACCAACCTGAGTACTCAGGTAGGTAGGTACTTGGTAGGTACCAATGTTTTGGTAAAGTTTTTATTGAGAAAGCAATTTAGTATTAATAGGCGGTAACGGGCTTAATGTCCAGGCGGTATGGCGTCGTATAGTTCGCAATTAACCGATACCTCGTCAGGGGGTGATAAACTGGCCGGTTTATGTCCACGTACTAAACGACTCTACAAATATTCTTTCTGAAAATTAACTTAGCGAACGCTGTTTACATGGCTGTATAGTTACAATGTACTTACCATCGAAGAAATTGATTCGTAGGCAGTTGACGGACTTGTATCATTCGGTCGGATTATGTCAACTTAATGTAAAGGTCAATTCAGACTGCAACGCACGTGAAATTGACAGATTTCAATGTAGCTTGCAGTGACGTCTCACGCAATTGAACATCTCACGGCAGCTACGCGACGTGTTGCGTTCTGAATTGACCTTTACATTAAGTTGACATAATGCGACCAAATGACACAAGTCCATCAACTGCCTATGAATCAAATCAGTATACAAGAGACACATATCCTTTACTATCAAGATCTAGATAAAATATAATTTTGGCATCAAACCTATAAGTTGAGAGTCTATGCCACTGGAGCACGGAGGCACTACATTTGAAAATAGTGCAAATTCAAGGAATTATTTACAATGTAATTGCGGGATGGAAAACGGGGTACTTTTCGAAAGTCGCGGCCTCGTACCCGCTCACTCCTCAGCCCTGGATTCCTCGGAGCTCGCGCATAAGTAATTTCCCAGATCATACGTATACTATAGCTAGAGGTACTTATAGAAAATCGAACTAGAATCGAAAATATATGAGATAGTATAATAATTATGAAGTAACAGCTTCTCCCATCCACGATCCAGCCCCATATTAAATTCAAATCACATTTTTAAGTGAAACTTGTGGTTTTATTTTAGTCCTGGCATCTGGGTTTACTGCGAAGTGCGACGTAATAAAGTTGACACCGAGGCGGTGTATCAAACTAGATCGTATTTGTTGTAAAATTTTATTTGTTGAGGTAAGAGAGAAACAGTCCATTTTTTTCGTTACGAGTTAAGAATCTTCTTTTTGTAACTTGCTAAACCTGGCTCGTATTTGTCTAGTTCCTAGGTCATCGCGCCATCTTTTTCGAAGCCGGCCACGGGAGAATCGCGAGGCATAGTATAAAATATAAATAGAGAAATAAGTCACATTATAACAGTCAGTCCCAATAAGTATTTTAATTTAATTCAGTAAAGTTTAGCTTTAGGACTAATTAGTAACACTCGTTACAATTCAACCTGTTTGCTTAAAGTTCAGGTCCATATGCTGTTTGTTAAACGTCTTAGCCCTTCACTTAAACTAATAGGAACAAAGTAACTTTACGACGGAAACAATGCTGTGTAACATAAGAACGGATTAAGATTTCAACGTTTTATTATTTGAAACTTAATCCTTTCAAATCCCGTTGAAATAATGGAAATTGGTTTTGCAATTGATTTTTAATAAGAGATATTTGTTAATCAGGAACACTACGAATAAGATTGAAGAGGTAATAGTGGAAGGAAAGTGGTAATACTGTAGGTTGTGTGTGTGTCCTTTAAATATAGAGTTTGTGAAAGTACGTAGCGCTAAAAGATGATTTTTTTTACTTACTAATATTATTATAAAATATATTCAGGCAGCGTATAAGTCAAGGTGTGTTCTTATCTGTCATGTAACGTTCCCTAATATATTATTAGGGAACGTTACATGACAGACATTATAATAAGCGAGACAATTATTAACAATCAGACTTCATCATCAAACAATCGTCCATGGTTAATAGTTATTCGCTCTGATTTTTTATTAGTACGGGCCTCAATGATTTGACATTATACTTAGATCTAGTCAACTCTCCATTTAAATCTCAGAATCTTTTTGGACGACAGATTAATACTTGGGTGGGTTTGGACTGTAGTATTCTTTTATTTTGGAACAAATAGTTGAACAAAGTTTTATATTTACAAGTTTGTTGCCCAATGCTTTCCACAAGCTTCAACGGGTAATAACTCGAAAATCCATTCCTCCGATACGGGATTGGAAATTTTACTTTGTTAGTGAATTGATTGTTCCGCTCAACTGCTCCAATTGCCGCTAAAATTTCGTGAATATTTTCATCGTATTACTGTTTTCATATAATTTTGTTTTAATTGTATTTAAATTCATGAAACATTGTATTGAAATTCATCACAGCTGAGTACTCTCAAATTAACAACAAATCGCTTGATTTATTATTATTTAAACAGGCTTAGCGAAAGACTAGAAACACTGATAGATTTTAAAACTTAAAGTCTTTAAGGACAAACTAACAGATTCTTTTGTCTTTAAAAAGGACATTGAATATAGCCTATGATATTATAATATAATATTATACTACTTAGGTATGATAGCCTGTGATTTGTGTGACGACCTTTCGATAAGTCAACTACTTTTATAAGCATTTTTTGTGAAACAGCACACCAGGGTAAGTTTGTTTTTCTCATACTTAATTACAACATAACACGCGTTCATTTGTAATTTATGTTTGGGTTTATTTCGTGTATTATAATTATAAATTACCTGAGCTTGAGTAATGTAATTAATTTGGCAATTAAGATCGTGGAAACCAATTAGGGGAAGGTCAAATAATTTCGTTACATTACAATGTTTGACGCGTTAAAAGAGCAGCCCTTTTATTCCTGCGGATAAAAAATAAAATACCGACGTACACTTTTAATTTGAATAATTAGAAGATTTAACTATGTGCTTGTCTTTTTATACACTTACATATTTTATGTTGAATGTTTGTGTTAAACTAAAATAATAAATTAAAATCCATAACGCGGTAGCATCGAATCATAATAGGTTAGAGTTTTAACAAATCCTACTAAAGGCAAAAGTTTGGATGTATGTATGGATGTTTGTTACTCTTTCACGCAAAAACTACTAAATTTGAATGAAACTTTACAATAACATAGCTTACGAGCTTTTACCCGCGGCTTCGCTCGCGTTAAGAAGTATTATTATATATAAACTTTGATCCCCTATTTTAACCCCTTGGGGTTGGAATTTATCAAAATCCTTTCTTAGCGGATGCCTACGTCATAACATATACCTGCATGCCAAATTTCAGCCCGATCCGTCCAGTGGTTTGGGCTGTGCGTTGATAGATCACCATGTCAGTCAGTCATCTTTGAGTTTTATATTATAGATATGTCGCAGCCAACTGGTTAGAATAGCCGTTTAATCAAACAGCTAGCCCTTTGACTGAACAACGCCATTCAATCTCACGGCTAGCTTTTTAATTGAATATTTCAGCCGCTCGAAACGTTCAACACTACTACCCCAGGAAAATTAAACATTCGACCTCGGAATAATTCGCATAGAGCTGAAAATTGGTAGAGACAAGGGCGTCGCCAGGGGGGGGGGGGGGGGGGGGGGCAAGGAGGGGCATCTGCCCCCCCTAGAGATTAAAAAAAAAATGCCAAATATAATGCAACCAAAGTCCTAAGTCTTTGAGTTGATTTGCTTAAAGTTCAAGCCTTAAACAATCATTCCCGTACGTCGAAACTCGAATGAATTCACCGATTCCACTCTAATTCATAAAGAATGAGAAAAGTATGAATTGTAGTAGGTAAAGTCAACTTGCCCCCCCCCCCCCCCCTGCGCCATCGGTTGGCGACGCCCTTGGGTAGAGACGTTAAATACACCATTACCAATGAAACCTCAAAAGTCCCTGGTGATCCTCCTTGTGCAAAAATTTTATTCAAGGTCAAAGGTATGAAAATAAGGTTTTTCCTGTTTTTTTTCCAAACTGTACATTTTATCACAAAAATAGGTAGGGCAAGAGTGTAGATCATAGAATTATCTACAAAAAAAATTTACAAACGCTTTTTTCACATGACTTACCATTCCTTATGAATGGCGGTCTTAAAGTTTGGAAAAATCATATCTATGCTTATATTATAAAGCTAAAGAATTTGTGGAACTACTGCTTTGAATTGAAGAATTCGTTTTTTGTTGAATATACTTATTTATCAAGGAAGACTAGAGCTATATAACATCACGTTGCCACCAAAAGGAGCAAAGAAACAGAGGAAAATGGGGAAAAACGGGGAAAATTATTTGAAGGAGCGTATCTCACATACGGCTGAAGCAATTTTTATGTTATTTGGCACAGGTATAGAATAGGCCACGTGGAGGGACATAGGCTATTTTGTTTTTAAGGAAAATGTACGTTTTCCGTGAAATTTATAATTAACGCGGGCGGAGCCACGCTTAACATCTAGTACTACATACTAGGGTTCTTTGAAAAAATTGAAATGTTCTCGGCCTGACACACTTCTGAGTGACTTGCAAGCGTAATGTTGCTCTTCGAGACTCGAAAAGTTTAGATTTGGTAACGGTAGTAAGTCACACAGAAGTATGTTTGGCTGTGAACAGCCCTCGTATGCTGTAGTACAAGAAATTCCACTCCGCCCTGTTAATTATGTATTTCACGGAAACCGTACATTTTCCCGAGAAACAAAATACCCTATGTCCTTCCTCGTGGTCTACTTTATATCTGTGCCAAATAACATAAAAAATGCTTCAGCCGTTTGTGAGATAAGCTCTTTCAAATAATTTTCCCCGTTTTCCCCATTTTCCTCTGTTTCTTTGCTCCTATTGGTGCCAACGTGCTGTTAAATAGCTCAAGTCTTCCTCGATAAATAAGACTATCCAACAAAAAACGAATTTCTCAATTCAAAGCAGCAGTTCCACAAATTCTTTAGCTTTATAATATAAGCATGGATATTATGATTTTCCCAAACTTTAAGGCCGCCATTCATAAGGAATGTTAAGTCATGTGAAAAAAGTGTTTGAATATATTTGTAGAGAATTCTATGATCTACACTCTTGCCCTATTTATTTTTGTGATAAAATGTGCAGTTTGGGTAAAAAACAGGAAAAACCTTATTTTCATACCTTTGACCTTGAATAAAATTTTTGCACAAGGAGGATCACCGGGGACTTTTGAGGTTTTATTTGTATTGGTGTATTTAACGTCTCTACCAATTTTCAGCTCTATGCGAATTATTCCGAGGTTACGATTTTTTTGCGTCTAATTAGACCGGGTTATACAGCTGATTCAAGCCGCCGCCGTTTGATTGAATTAGTTCAGCGCTCACCACCGCGGCGCTGCGTTTGTTTACAATATAAACAAATATTCGAATTTCGAGGAGAAATTACGGGATTATGAAATGCATCACGAAGGTATTAATTGCAATTGTGTTCAAAATGAGTTAGAATACAATTTATTCTGCTTATTATCATTGCGCTTGAGTAATAATAAAACTAAACTAATGGTCAGCTTAGTTAATTTGCCATTTAACCAGTTAGCTAAGCGTCGTCTAGCTGTAGTGTTGAACGTTGCAGTCAACAAGTCGGCTATACAACGTGTAGCCGTGTGATTGAATGGCGTTGTTCAGTCAAAGGGCTAGCTGTTTGATTGAACGGCTATTTAAACCAGTTGGCTGCGACAGATACATCAAAATAACACATAGGCTACAATTTTAACCGACTTTCAAAATGCAGGAGGTGTTATATTCGTTTTTTTTATGTTCAATGATTACTCCGCCGTTTACGAACCGAATTTCAGAATTTTCAATTTGGTGCTATATTCATAAAAGTGGTGGTAAACCTGATGAAAGGATCCATAAGTAATCGAAGGAACAACTCAAAATTTATATGGAAACATGTGGGTGGTACTTCGGTTTCATGATCAGTATTTTAAGCATAATATATTTTGCTCCTCTCTTGACCTCTTTTGACCATATTATTGGTGCTTTTCATAGTATTTTATTATATCACTTAAGAAGGCGACCTATGACAGAAAAAAATCGGTTTTCACCCGTGCACTTCATACGTCAAATGTCACCGCGGCTATAAGTTTGTGTAATTACTCTCGTAACCACTTTTTGTACGAACGTAGTATGTATAACCAAATATATCAGATAAAATTTTGAGAAGTTTGAGTCATATTTTCCATCTGCACTTTGAGTATCAAATTAATACTTTTTGCCTTATACACTAGTAATACTTTATGATATGTTTATTTATCGAAATCGAATAGGCTCTTACACTACTGGATTGATTCAGGTTAGAATTCTTAAGCTGTAGTTGTGACAAAAATATTATAACTTTATCTATACTAATATTATAAAGAGGTAAACTTTGTTTGTTTGTTTGTTTAATTGTAATGAATAGGCTCGAAAACTACTGGACCGATTTAAAAAATTCTTTCACCATTCAAAAGCTACATTATTTACGAGTAACATAGGCTACATTTAATTTCGGAAAATGTAGGGTTCCGTAAGATATTTGGGTTTTTCTGACACAAGGTGAAAAAAATCAACCAGAAAATTTACTTATTTTGCGTACGCTGCCTAAACTATAAAAGATAGAACCATACAATGTTCTAAGTAAATGTAGATCTTTTAAATGTCTACAAAAAAATCCGCGACACACTATACCTATCTATGTCAAGTGAGGTACAACAACCATTATTTTAATTAAAAATCTCGATTTTTTTTGGACTACATTCAAACGCATTTATTTTACTCATGCTATTAATATTTATCAAAATGAATTATTTCATCACTAAGTACAGTTTATGTAGATAATATTTGGTCTTTGAATGATTGAAATTGGACGTTTGGTTTAGAAGTTATGGCGAAATTAAAAATTGCGATTTACGTCCGTTTCGAAGTGGGCGCTACCAAGGCGGGGGTGCACAGTAGCGAAGATTATGACCGGCCCTGCAGCTGGTGAATTGGCTCATATACCAAGAATACCAATGATCCCTACTGATTTGCCTATACCCTTCAAAAGGCTCCAATTTCCTGTAAAAAAATATTTTGCACTAACGATAAATATTATGTAAATCCCAGGGCCAAACATTCAAATTAGTAGGAATAGATTTATAAAAAAAATGTTTTGCTCCATCACGAGTCGGGGATTCCGACCATCAGTATATTTTGTTACCTGAAAATAACTTAACGTCAATTAATGTTGTTTATAGAAAAGCTCTACAATAATTGCTTTAGTTATCTATCCTAAAACAACTCAGAGGTGAAAACTTATTATTAATTACATTTAAATATTCTTATCATTAACAACTTTAACATCCATAGAAAAACAATCTGTGCAGCCTGCGGAAAATGACTGCGTCGTCGATGTTTCTGTGAATTGACCTGGGAATCATTTTGCTGACCGTGACTTTCCTAGGTAGGCTTTTTGCAGCGGTAACCGACATCCACGCGGGCGGAGCCGCGGGCGACCGCCATCTATACATTATAATAAAACTGTAGAAATAAAAATTCTGTACATTAAAGATATTCAAAAAATAATAAGCGGGGGGTGTCACTACATCGCTATAGAAGCCAACAATGTAGTTAGTTTTTTGTCTGTCTGTCTAACTGTATGTTTGTTCCACTATCACACGAAAACTACTGATCCGATTTGAATGCGGTTTTCGCAGATATATTTGCCTTCTTCCAACTTAACATCTGGTGTATAAAAATTTTTCCCCCCACACCTCTAAAGGGACGAAAGAGGGGGTCAGATTTTGTATAAGACTTTTGCTTTAACACGAAAACTACTGATCCGATTTGCTTATGATTTTCACAGACATATTTGTCTTCTTCTGACTCAACATTTGGTGACTAAAAATCCCCCCACCCCACCCCTCTAAGGGAACCAAAGAGGGGGTCAGATTTTGTATCAAACTTATTTCTTTAATGGACTTACTTTGACATATTATTATTAACTGTTTTTTCCAACTTAACATCTGGTGTATACAATTTTTCGCCCCACCCCTCTTAGGGGACAAAAGAGGGGGTAAGAATTTGTAACAACTGATGAAGTAGAAATATTTTAAATGGCAAAACAACGTTTGCCGGGACAGCTAGTTTAATATAATCTACTAGGCATGTCTTCGTCCACGTCCGAATTTGGTTAGTTATTGTGTGTATTTGCGTAAAATATATTAACATTTGTCAGATTAAAATATACAACATTCTCAAATTTTGCATGCATACATTCGTTTGGCTTGAGAATAATTTTTTATCTACTTTTGATATAATATATTGATGCTAGAAATAATTTATATGGCAAACTGACGTTTGCCGGGTGATATAGTCAAATTTATATATAAAATTCTCGGTTCACAGTGTTTGTGCGCGCACTTGTCCAAAACGGTTCAACCGATTGTATTGATATGTACATTCGTTAGGCCTGACAATAGGTTTTTATATACTTTTATATTGATAATTTTTTATATTAAACAATATTTTCCGGGTCAGCTATTTTTCTCCTTTTAGCTCCCCTCGATTTTTCATGAATTGCACCATCAGATCGCCACTTTTGTTAACATGTTATGAAATTCGGACTACATCTTACACACAATAACATACAATAACATAAGAATTTTGGAAATCCGTCAACAAACGGCGGGCAACAAATGGCGGAGTTATCCGCCATGGACCATGGTATCACTAAAATCGTCTCTGATGCTGGTGCTGATAAAAACCCCAGCTCAAATTTCATCTCGATATACTAAAATCACGTGTTCGAGAAATTCTGCATTGATTAACCATCCTCGACTGGCTCTGGAGAGCCATTATTAGTCCCATTAGGTGTTACCATTATCAATTTATTATCAATCTTCCAAACTCGTGAAAAAACAACCCTTCACATTTTCCAGATTGCAGTACTGGAATAAATTTCAAAGATTTTCTAGTATTTAAGTTAGAACAAAAGATTACTTGAAATCCCAATATAATTAATATTTATTATTATATATAAGAGCGTCCGAGACCTAATAGGTAGAGCTTTGGCTCGCACTCTTAGAGGGTGCAGGTTCGATCCCGGGTGGAGGCGTGTACCAATGAGACATTTTCTGATCTCAAGTACATAATATTTACGCTCGTACGGTGAAGGAAAACATCGTAAGGAAACCCGCACATAGTTGGTCCCAGACGTATTGACTCGTTCCTTCCTCTGGACTAGGCCGACTATGTTGCGACTTGCGAGAATGCCGTATGTGCTTGGGCAATTAAAAAAGACACGGACATTTAAAAAAATCTTGTCCCAACTACTACAGTATTTGAGTAACTTCGCTCTGAAAATACTGTATAAATCATCCACAACGGATGAAAAGGCCTAGTTTTATTATTATATCGGAAATAAAAATATCCGGAAGATTCTTTTTGTTATTAATAACTATAAAAATAAGCTAAAATTCGTTCATTTACGCTCTTTCAAATAGATTCTTAGATATTTTCAGATATTTCATAAAACACAAATATCCTAAGACCTTCTTATATCAAGAAGGTCTTAGGATATTTGTGTTTTATGAAATATCTGAAAATATCTAAGAATCTATGTGTATGTATGTATGTGTATATGTGTATTTGAAAAAATCGGCCACAAGCTCATAGCAAGGCAATGATTGGAGTTAGATACAAAGTTTGAAAGACAAAATCGTAGTAAATTTTAGTAGCTTTCATAAAGTTCTTTACGACTCACTGTTTTCAGTTTTAAAGAGCTAAAAACTTAAAATCAGGAACTTTTGGCCATAATTAGAAACTCGTAACTAGCTAGATTTTTTTTCTATATAAAGTGCTTTTATTCATAATTCGCCTAAAATTTATGTATTTTTCTACTCAATCTTCACACTTTATAGGCGGTACCAGCCAACTTAACAAACCTGCGACGAAAAATGGTATTCGGTTGACACTTGAAAATGCTCAGCAAGTTGGTAAGATCCTGGTTCGACGCCAAAGCAATGTGCAAAACGAAAAATCACCCCTAGAAATGTGATGGTCACACTTTGGAGTTTGGTGGTCTAATTGCCGATGTGACAAGTAACAGCTTTTTACAAAACGGCGAGAGCATTACTGCAGATGTGTGCATTGATAACTGCCCATAATGATGGCGATGCTCGTACGTCTGCAACTAGTTTTTGTCAGTCGATCGTCTCCGCTGCTCCTTGATGACAACGCGCGTCCCCATTTTGTTTGGAAGCTCTCCCTCATCTGCCATACCGACTATAACCTTTTCCAAAATTGGTAAAACTTTTACCGGGAAGAAAATTCAAATCGCGAGAGGCTGTACAAAATGCCTCAGAAGTGCAGTCTGCCGTCCAGCTGATATTTTCAACAAGGGCATCTATACACTGCCACTGCGTTGGCGAAGGTGCATTGATTGCAGGGGTGATTACTTTGATAAACAAAAATAAGTAAGTTCGAAATAATCAGCCAAGAGTGAGTCCGACTCGCGCACGAAGGGTTCAGTACCGCAGAGCTAAAAATAGCCCAAAATTGTAATTTTTGTGTGGGAGCCCTTTTGAATATTTATTTTATTTTAATTTTATTATCCATAATTAAAGTACAAATATAATTAAGGACTTTGTAAAAATTTCAAGTGCCTAGCTATATCCATTATTGATATCGAGCAAAAAATAGCAAAAAAATCTGGTTTTTTGTATGGGAGCCCCCGTTAAATATTAATTTTTTTTTAGTATTTGTTGCTATAGCGGCAACAGATATACACATTCTGTGAAAATTTAAGAAGTCTAGCTATAGTAGTTATTGAAATAAAGCCTGGAGACAGACCGACGCATAGACAGACATTGAAGTCTTAGTAATAGGGTCCCGTTTTTACCCTTTGGGTACGGAACCCTAAAAAGAACATTTTTCAAACAAAACGGCAATATCATAGGTATAAAAGACCTTATAATATAATATTATGTAGTATATTATTATGTAGTATATACTCTTCTAAATCCTTTCATAAAATATGTGCCGTCACCTTTGTTATTAACCCATCAAGCCTCATACGAGCACCGGTGATCGCGACACTAAAATACAATAGCATTTCCAAGAATCCACGATCGAAGGATTAATATTTATTATCAAGCTAATGGTCGAAGAAGTGAATTTTGCATATAATTATAATGTTATCACTGTTTGACAATTTAATCTTTTCATTTCAAGACCGTAGCGTTGTACCAAATAAATTTATTCGATATTTCCATAGTATCGAGTACTTACGACATTCATTGATACCAAATCGATTTTCAAATCGCTGTCATACACTAGTTTTTGTCAAAACTATAATATCGATTTAAAGCCGATTTATTTTTTCAATCTCTATTGCCGCGGCCGCTGATTCGTCGATCGTCACGAAGCTTCGAGCTCTGAGACGATACCATTGGACGATACACGCAGATCGTCCAATCAAGCACGAAGCACTGCGTATGTGCGGTCGCAACATATGGGTTTGACAAATTATTTGTCATGACACATGATAATATTATCATATTTGTAGACAAATAGGTAATACATATTTTACATTAAATTAAAAAGCCTTCTACAATTGTTCATCGGCTCCCGTTTTCTCCTGTAAATGTTGCTTTTAGTGAGTTTATTTAATTTTTGTTTGTTTCCCATGGTTTCGATTAAATATTTTCTCAATCCGGAGTAAAGGCAATGGACGTCCTCTCCTCAGGCGCGCGCGAACGCGACTGTTGGCGACTGAGAGGTGAGACAAATCTGGCGGTGAAGCGCCAATGTGGTTTTTCTTAAATATCTTAAAAAATATAGAGAATATTAAAAATCCGCTAGAACGAACACTCGGTGATAGAATTTTATATGATGTGTATAAATATTAACTCAGTTTACTGCATGGTTTTGGGAATATAGGAAAAAAATCGTCAAAGTTAGATGCATCTTTGTGATTTTTTTCTATAGAGAAAATTTCACGATATCGTGTTTTCGCTCAGATCGAATTCTTGGAAATATAATGTAGTATCTATGTTTAGAAAATTAAACGATTCGGGGCTTATTATCAAGTACAAAAATAATTTATAAAATCGTCAATTTTGGGTTAGTCGCCTTCTTAAACCGCGGGTAACATCGCGGCCCGGGGTCACAGCTAGTTTTAAATTAAAAAAAAAGACGGGTTGCACTCCGGGAGTGCCGGCAGAAGTGAAAACCCATTTTTTATGAAAATCGATTAAAAAAAAAAAACTATCGTTTTTATTAATTAATAGAAACACTTATAATCTATTAAATTTTTAACCCATTTTTTATGAAAATCGATTTTTAAAAAATCGATTTTTTTGATTAATCGAAACCCAATCGATTAAAAAATATCGACAATCGAAAAAAAACAATCGATTGCTCGATTAATCGATTTCGATTTTACAACACTACTCTCCAACCGTCCTACGTTTTTTCCTTGGTTTTTCGATCAGCATGAGAATCTGACGCGAGTTTCACAGTTTTTACCCATCCCACAAAAGTGCTCAACGCCGCTAAAGAAGTTTTCACTTCAAAAAAGCATCTTGGCATTAAAATTTTGAACAAGAACAAATTCATTAATATTGATATAAAGCTACTTCTTAGGATTTTCGACGATTACGTAGTAAATAATAACAGAATTGGGTTTCTGGAAAAAACAAAGTTTTTATTTTATTCAAAATATGTGGATCCACATAACATAAAGCTTTAATTATTACATTTAAATTATAACAAAATCTTACCTGGAAAAAACAAAGAAACGACATTTAGTGTTATTAAATTAACAATCGCCGAAATCAATGATAATACTTTCTAGTTTTTAGTCCATTCGGCCATCTTTTCTTTTCATAGATTACATCGAAGTCGTAGAGCAGAAGGATCTGTCAAATAATCATCTAAATAGCGTCAAAATGCAAATAAAGAAAAATACATTTTTCTTTACATTGATACACTTTAAACTTCGGTAACGAACAGCTTAAAGGAGGAAACGATTTGAAAAAGAAAACTTTAGTATCGTGAAAAGTTCGAAAGTAAAGCTTTAGGAATTTTCAGATTTATTCCTAATGACTGTTCTTTTTAGTACCTATAGGTCTTAAAAGGTTTTGACGGCAATTAGTATTTTCAATTTATAAGTTGAGTAATTTTTCTTCCAGAATTTTTACGTAAATGAAGTAAATTTTTAGTTCGAAACAACTAGCTCAGCATTTCGTATCTACACCAAAATTCCTGAAATGTGTCGAATATTTAGCCCCCGAAAATGGTTTACATAATTGCCACAAACATAGTTTTAGCACAGACTACAAAATAGTTACTACGTCTAAGTATGTAACATTAGATTATTCGTAACATAGTAGAAGCTATTACATAAAAGCTATTAATTAGTATCAGAGAAATTAATTCAAAGGCAGATGGCGGATCTACGTAATTTTGTCGCATTATGTCAAACCCAGACATACTAACATTGAATTGACTTATCACGACCAAATGATCCACTACGAATTAATTTATTCGATGCTACATTGTGCATTTTAGGATAATTTTTATTAATAATATATTTAAATCCTGAAAAAGTTGAATTAAAATTATAGTTACTAAAAATAATAATTCAACTATATTTGACAAAATTCTACTCTTTACACTTTTGATCGCTCTACCGTTAAAATAGGCTGGCAACACTTTAACTCTTCTACTGTTGAGAGGCGACTTCTTCATTGGCGACGGTAGTTGCTTTCTATCACACAACCCGTTTGCTCATTTGCCTCCCAAACTGACCAGCCTAAGGGTGAATCCAAACGAGCGTAATTTGTGAGTTGTAAGTCGCAGAATTTCGGTCGCTTAAATATATTTTCATACAAATCATGACTCACAAAAATACGCTCGTTTGGCTTCACCCTAAGACTCGTTCGAAAACGAGCGAAAATTACACTCTGACCGTATTAATTTAAAGCGGTTTCGAACGAAAATGAATTGTGTGCGATCGATGTTCACGCACGGGTTCCAAATCCATTAGAGAGATAATCCGCGGATAACAAGAAAAATGTTACAAATGTGTAATGGAAATATGCTGATGGATTTTACATGTTGATATGAAACTGATTGTTTAAAGCTTAACATGCATTTGGTGAAGGCATAAGCGATTATCAATTAATATGTATGATTACTTATAGCGTAGTAAAATATATTTGCTTTGCTATATCAACTGACGGTTCCAACAAAGACAATATAATAAAGATTTTTCCAATAGGGACATGACAATTTTGAATTAGCTTTGTGGACGCAGCCTTTCACTTAACCGATTCAGTGCGGTGTAATTTTTTGCAATTTCACGCGCCTGGCTGCGAACAAATATTTAGTATCTCCTCTGAGGCGCCTAGCGCCAGGAACTTTGATGTCTCCTCTCGAGCGCCACCCGCCATGAATTGTAATTTATCGCTGTTTCGTCTGTTTCCAATTGTTTTTCTTTTAGTAGAGACCCAACAGCGAATGTAAACGGATCGTTCGTTTCAAGTATTTAGAAGTGATTATTTACGTGTACAAACAGAAATGGAAGCCAAGTGATTTATTTTTATCAGGTGTTGTAAACCTTTGGCTATATTGATCAATTTATTTTCGTTTGTAGAACGGGATATTACATGCTAGTCATGTATAACGCCAAAAAATGTATCTTTTTTATAGCATTTTATAAACAAATAAACATTGTATAAGTTGCAGTTTTTGAATGAAATATCTGAATTCTACAAATCAATCAGAAAGGAAATGATGTATTCTACGAATAATAAAAACTGAGGAAGAGTAATTGTGTCAAAAAATTTGTTCCGCGAGCTACAAAAAGAGACCCGAATACATGCATGCATACTTTAGCCGCATAACGCAAAAAGATAAATGAGTTCAAATAAATGTTTAATTTCACAAAAAAAAATATATAATACATAGCTATGTATAATATTTTTTTTGGGGAAATTAAACATTTATTTGAACTCATTTATCTTTTTGCGATAGTAAATTAAATTAAGCAATAAAACAGATTAAATCCACAAGCTTTTGTTGATTTCTATAATATTGAATATAATTATATTACAGCATACTTTTATTTTATTTATAATGTAGCTGTCTCTGCTACGCTACTCGATATAATACGATTTTTTTTATAACACCACGCAATAACAAGAAAGTATGTATGGAGTGTATATGTGTGTATGTATGTTACTAATAAACTTTAGAAATGTTTGTTTCATACCCGTGCGAAGTAGGGGCGGGCTGCTAGTTAATTATAAGAATAAATTATGTTGATGTGAGATTTTTCTGGTGTTGGCATTATATATTTATAAAATAATTCGGTGACCATATTTATCACCAATTGAAAATGTTTAAGACTCCTGAAGTGTAAATTTTTATGCAACATCCTAAAACTAACACTGTATACGTAAAATACGTGACAAATAAAGCCATTTTCATTCAGGAGAAACCTCTGAAAAATGTAATTTCATCATAGTTTTACAGGTAAACATTTTATCTCCTCTCGGGCGTCACACGCCATACAGAAAAGATACCCATGGTGCCTCTGCGGCGACATCCGCACGGAATCGGTTAACATCGAACTGTCACTGTCAGTTTACTCAGTAGACATAACATTTTCATCATGGAACACGAACGAACAACGTCTTTAAATCTTAAAATTTTACTACAGAAATTCCGAGTCGGTGGCCGCTACTTTAAGAACGTTAACTCCGATTTTCGATCGTAATTCTCGCCCTAGTAGACAGGCAGATTGGCCATGATTATGGATTATTTTTGGCCCGAATTAGAAGATATTATGGACTTGGACAGCACGAGGTTTCAATAGGACGGCGCCACAAGCCACAGCACACGGTACATTCGATTTATTGAACAGCGAGTTTGATGAGCGTGTTAGTTCAAAACATGTACCACTCAATTAATCGCCTCGTCCGTGCGATTTAACGCCTCTACATTTTTTTCTTTGGGGCTGCGTGAAGTCGTTGGATAAGCCGACGCAGTTGGAAGAGCTCAGAGTCAGAACCGAAATTAAACGCGAAATAGCCGAAATGTGTGGCCGAGTCATAGAAAATTGGGTCCAACGAATCATCGCTGCAAACGTGCCTGTGGTGACCATAATATATGAGCGAAGTCAAGTTCCATTCAAAAATGATTTCTTTGTACTTCAATTCGATACTAACATTTTTGAAATATTTCAAATGGTTTAAATTTTATTTTGATAAAAAAGGTGTCAAGTCCTTATTGGAAAACCCCTTATTATGTTGCTTATTTTTTGTGAGTTCTAAAACGACCTTATATGAATGAATCTAGTCCACGATTATGACAAATCAATTTAGTTTAGAATAGACTTTCCGTTATTTATTTAGTTTTTTAACTTCCACACTTTTTTTCAGTCATTCAAAACATAGAGTAGCTGTAACATAAATAGCGTTTTCAATCCTATCGCATTCACACGTTCGACATATCGGATCAAACTTGGCCACTGCTAAAAGGATTATGTGTTCACTGACGTATATTATACGTTGACGATATGGTGTAACATAAAGTCGAGTGTATTTTGACAGAAAATATTATGTATTATGTTCTTGAAAAATTAACTCACTATTATTGTGTCTTTAATGTTAAGGTGAGTTGAATAATAATAATTATTATAATTATGCAGTAGATTATAAGATGATATTAAATCACTGTAACATATAGAAATCACTGGCTTTGTATGCCATCATATATTATATACATGGCACGTGAAATTGGTTGGAACTTATAAGTCGCCGTTAAGTATTTCATGGATACTTTAGTAAAAGTTTAGAATATAGGGGGAAGACGGTCACTGGGGATATAACTCTCAAAAAATTCAAGGTTATGACTGTGTACAAATCAATTTACTCGCAGCTGTCACCTGACGTGACTATATTATTATTTTTATAAGGGCTCCATTCCACCGCGGCGCACGGAGAGGCTACGCACGTGCGTCAAGCTTCGCTTTGTAAGAAAATGTATGTGATAGACTACAGGCCCACGTCGAAAATGGATGGGTCAAATGAACCACTTGGGGACGTATATATGACGACATTAGAGCATAAAATAATAAGATTTAGCACTATGCCGTCACTTGTAAGCTGTCCAACTGAGTGCTGGTGAGAATTCAAAAGTGCATGTAGGGTGAGTATATTTTGGTCATATGATCCTGTACGGCATTTTTACCATCGATAGATACATGAAAAATAATAAGAAAGCCCGCAGTGCCGTACAAAAATAATGCGCCAACAAGTCGGTATTTTTACTTTATTTTCAGTCAATTTCCATGGTAAATTTGGTCATTTGATTCAATACGGCATACATTTCATACTGTTCGGATACAGCTTGGAATCAATTATTCCGCAACGCCGTACAAAAATAATGCGACAATAGAAAAAAATCGAGGGTTACAAACCCCCGTTTTTCAGGGGTCCGTGGGGTCATTTGAACCAACATAAAATTAATTCATTTTGAAAGTATGCTATGTATAGATCATATTTTTTGTACGCCGTACATTTTTGTTGGTCCAAAGGTTTATACGAGAAAAAAGACGGGTTGCACTCCGGAAGTGCCGGCAGAAGTGAAAACTTGATTATTAACGTTGTGCATTATTTTATTAACCCCTTTATTATAAAAATCGATTTTTAAAAAATCGATTTTGTTAATAAATCGAAACCCTTACAATCGATTAAATTTTAACCCATTTTTTATGAAAATCGATTTTTAAAAAATCGTTTTTTTTAATTAATCAAAACCCTTACATTTTTTAACCCATTTTTTATGAAAATCAATTTTTAAAAAAACCGATTTTTTTTATTAATCGAAACCCTTACAATCGATTAAATTTTTAACCCATTTTTTATGAAAATCGATTTTTAAAAAATCGATTTTTTAAATTAATCAAAACCCTTACATTTTTTTAACCCATTTTTTATGAAAATCGATTTTTAAAAAATCGTTTTTTTTAATTAATCGAAACCCTTACAATCGATTAAAAAATATCGACAATCGAAAAAAAACAATCGATTGTTCGATTAATCGATTTCGATGTTACAGCACTACTCTCCAACCGTCTATCTTACGGTTTTTCGATCAGCACGAGAATCTGACGCGAGTTTCACAGTTTTTACCCATCCCACAAAAGTGTTCAACGCCGCTAAAGAAGTTTTCACTTCAAAAAAAAAAAAATTCAAGCAAATATCCATAGAACGAAATGTAAGAAAAGTCCATACAATAAAATATATCGATTTTTTTGCTCAAAAATAGTTGTTTTATTAGGGTTCCGTACCCAAAGGGTGTAAACGGATACCTTTACCTAAGACTTCGATGTCTGTCTGTCTTCAGGCTGTAACTCAAGAACGGTTATAGCTAGAGATTTGAATTTTTCAGAGGTTATGTATTTCTGTTGCCGCTATAACAACAAATACTAAAAACAAAATAAAATAATCATTTAAGGGGGGCTCCCATACAACAAACGTGATTTTTTTTTCAATTTTTTGCTCGATATCAATAATGGCAACAGGTAGACACCTGAAATGTTCACAAAATGCTCAATTTTATTTTTAATTTAAAAATCCATAGTAACATTTTTAAAATAGAAATAATTAAAGGGGGCTCCCATACAAAAAAACACAATTTTGTTCTATGATGGTACGGAACTTTACTTACTCTGCATTAAAATGTACGGTTTATTTTTTTCCTAATTTACTTATCTTAATACTATTTAAGACGAAGGAAAAATGTAGGAAATTGCTTTATTTTATTTATCTATGAATATTTAAAATTTCTGATTTAGTATTTCTGTTTATTTTTTTTATAACAGTTTCTTTTGAACGGCAATACTCTATATCAATTGTATTTTACAATATCATATTAAAAAATTAAGTCGCCGTACAGAATCAAATAATTTTACAGCTTAAAAACTCAAGTACACCATGTAATTAAGATTATTATTAAAATGGACAAAAATTTTTTGACGGCATTATTTTTAATAGTACTTTTGAGTGCTAAAATAATGTTTGGAACCAAAGCCGTACTGTTTCAGATGACCCCCCGGACCCCTGAAAAACAGGGGTTTGTAACCCTCGATTTTTTTCTATTGTCGCATTATTTTTGTACGGCGTTGCGGAAAAATTGATTCCAAGCTGTATCCAAACAGTATGAAACGTATGCCGTATTGAATCAAATGACCAAATTTACCATGGAAATTGGCTGAAAATAAAATAAAAATACCGACTTGTTGGCGCATTATTTTTGTACGGCACTGCGGGCTTTCTTATTATTTTTCATGTGTCTATCGATGGTAAAAATGCCGTACAGGATCATATGACCAAAATGTACTCACCCTACATGCACTTTTGAATTCTCACCAGCACTCAGTTGGACAGCTTACAAGTGACGGCATAGTGCTAAATCTTATTATTTTATGCTCTAATATCGTCCTATATACGTCCCCATGTGGTTCATTTGACCCATCCATTTTCGACGTGGGCCTGTAGTCTATGAATGTGTCCACTGCAACCCACGTACACGCTACGCACGCATTGACCCACGTAGCTTGCTCGGATATGGTGCACACATAGGCTCAACACTGGCCACCACAGAAATAGATCAAGATAGAAGCCGTATGTCGCTCCCTTGCCGCCGCCGCCGTCGCCGTATGTATAACACTATTTGCTTCATTTGACAGAAAAATGAGAATATTGACTGTACCTCGAAACTAAGCGATGAGTGAAAGTATCGATTGTTTTATTTCCATTGCGCACTCAATAGTGGACAAACAGAACGGGCTCTATAATTTTCTAACTAAAGCGGCAATGTATTATGAATCATGCGGTACACACGCAGTTACGTAGATTTTATGATAAAAACTACAACCACCCACGATTAACATTAAATAATTGATTTTAAAATAAAGGACACATGATTTAATAACAAAATTACTTACCGATGATAAGAAACGTGCCCACTATTTAGACCAACGTTTCTATTCGAATTTCCACAGCCCAATACGGCACAATTAGGCAATTTTAGAATTCCGATTGACGTCCGATTCCGATAACGGTGGAGCGCAGACTAAAGAACAACTTTCGAAAGGTTGAAATAATTGCTCGTCGTTTGGGAACGCGATGGCACGCGAAGTACATACACATGCGGTATCTAATCTTGATATAAGTCTGTGGTAACGTGTTTGTATAGCGTGTGCTGCAGTGGAAACGTTGACCCACGTAGTCTTGACCCACGCTGTGCACGGCCACGCGTGCGCGTGGCCGTGCACCGCGGTGGAATGGAGGGTTTATAATATTATTTTATTGTTCGTGAGCGCACAGAAAATTTCAGGGTGCGTTAGCACCTGCTCTACTGATCACTCTCCTTGTATGTTTTGTTTCGAAAATATACAAACCATACTGTATAAAAGTGTTACATAGTATGTGACCAGATAGTTTAAATAAGTCTAGTCACGACCCAGAGGCCAGAACCAATGAACCCGATTCTCGATAGGGTTACGAATGTGGACGAAGCGATGGAAGTATTTCAGGATCGCGTTGATGAAGATCGCTTACTACGGATGTACTCGTAGTATTAGCTAGATCGGTGTCCCTCAACCAGAAGCTGGTAAGTGGTATAATAGATTATAGAGGGTGTAACAAAACTAAGTGATAATACTTTAGGGTGTGTATATTGTGTTCCTTATTTGCACTTTCACAGTTTACTGTGAAAGTAGCAGCGCTGAAAGACCAAATTCATGAATATACTTGAAAGATTCCGAGAAATTTGAAGTACAAAATATAATATTGTCTCGTTTTATTTTGAAAATTTTAAAATTGCTTTACTTCTGCATTGGTTACAAAATAACACTTTCAGGAAAGTCTAACAAGTAATAGATATTGTTACCTAATGTGTAATGCATTTTATAATTAGGTGAAACACACAAAAGGTGATTATGAAACTGAAGTCTGAACATATTATATTTTATAAACTGAAACTTTCAGTCTGAAAGTGTTATAATTTGCACGTTTTTGGCTCTTTATTTACATACAGTGTACACTGATATGGGGCAAAGGGAGCGATACTCCACTTTCTTTGATGTTGGCTGTTTGAACCGTAACGAAATCATATAATGTTATTCCGGGGTCTCGGAAATGGTAAGCCCCATGTTTGCTGAACTCACTGGTCAAAAGAAATTGTATAAATACACAAATGCCTGCACTCTAAATTTAACTAACTGTTTAAATAAAGTTAGTTTAATAATAATCCATACTAATATTATAAATGCGAAAGTGTTTCTGTCTGTCGGCCTGTCTGTCTGTTACCACTTCACGCCCAAACCACTGAACCAATTTTGCTGAAATTTGATATGGATATAAGTACTTTGAGCCCCGGGAAAGAACATAGGATACTTTTTATCCCGGAAAAATGTACGGTTCCCGCGCGATAAACCTTTTTGGCGCAACGGAATTGCGGGTGTTATCTAGTCTTTAATATAAATAAACATTAATTTTCAATTTTATTAGTCTAGAAGCTCGAGAATGGCTGAACTTCATTTTAGTCTGGACTTCCCCAGGGAAGGTTTGTTCGGGAAATATGTTTGGAGGGTTACGAAGTTCATCGGGACATCTAGTAAAATGAATACTATCGTGACTAGATGTTGCCTGCTAGTTGCTTCGTTTGTAGTGTTCATATTGCGGGAACAGCAGCACACTTTCACGTTATAATCATTTTTATCAGAATGTGTGCTTCCATAGGAAAGTTAAGTTTTAGTACTCACAGTTACTCCAAGTCCATACCAACTTTCATCAAAATTGATTCAGTTGTAAACGTCAATAATATTAATGAGTGATAACAGATCATAAAGAATACCAGGTATCCATCCTACTGCTAAGATGTACAGTGTACACCTACCATAATATAAAGACCTTATATAAAATTTTAGCACACAATCGTTCTTTACTTTAATTTCTTTTTTATATATTTTATTAACGACAAGATATTATTAAGACTCCGAAACCTTTATTTGTCTTTATTTTCATACACAACTTCTTGAACAGCTGTGGGTAACTTTTATTTCTATGTCCTTTTTTGGGATAAGCTCATTCCAGTGCACAAAGTCCAATGTAAATACCGGCTTATGCTCGTATACGTGATGACGTAATTATTGTATTTTCACAATTTTTATGAACTTTTTTCACAAAACGTAAAGGTGAGTAGGATGTAAAAAAAAAACCTAGATTCTAATAAAATAATGGATTCCAGGATAAAAAGAAAACTTAAAAATTAACCTAGTGTTGGTATCAACAAGGGGATTAAAACCTGAGTTAGGTATATCAGGAACTTCAGCAATCTTCATAATTTTGAAATGTGAAAATTGAGTAAATATTTGAATTTTAAGAAAATTCTGAAAAGGCAGCATTATACAGATTGTAACAAAACAAACGCATAATACTTCAGTGTGTGTAATGTGTAATGCTAAGTACTCACATACGGTTTTGCTCGATAGTTTTACTCCGAATAGAAGGTAATGACATATTTGACACATTTAACACCTTCACTGCGGCAAGTAACATCTTAAACTTTCGTCTGGTGCGGCGGTGGGCCAAAGTGTGCCCCCAATGATTTTTCCGCCAGTGCGGGGTAGGCCTTTCTCGACCCACCAGCACAAGGTTAGATTAAATTACTATAACTTTGCGAAAACATAATGTAGGTGTACAGTTTTTGGACTGTTGGAATAACCTTGAACCCAACTACTTTAGATTTGATTCGCACCGGGATCTGCCAAACAGGAAATGAGAAATAAACCAGGGAAAGTGGCGGGCCAATATCGACCTGAACCGCACTAGAAAGTATTTTTAGTAGAGATGGGAAAGACAAAAATAAGGGGATATCGAAAATATATATTTTTATTAATTCCTGTCTTTAAAACACAAAGCCCGATTTTGTTTGCACATTTTGCAGTATGTTTTAATTTTTTGACGTGATAACGTCTTATAATTCGATATGGGGTGCGCGCCCGAAAAACATGACAGTTCATGCGGCGTTACCTCGCTGACAGCTCTGAGGCGTTCCATTTACACTCTCAAGTCTCTCAACAACCGTAAGGCCCACCTGGGCCGCGCTCTTTGTTTCGATTATATTACGTATTTCGATGACTTAGAGAATACTTTTGCATGAAGAAGTTTGGTTAGTTATAACCTTTGATACATTGACCACACTCTGAATGAAAAATAAATAAACAATCTGTGAGCTATTAGTATTATTTCGGCTATTCTAAATTGTGCTCTATTCCCTACATGTCAAGGTATGACTTAATATATGAAGAATAAAGTATTCGTTTATTTCTTCTGAACAAGTCACTAATTATAGTTTCGAAAGTTTATAATTGAGAAACTAATATCACATCGGACTAAATACTATATTGTGATGGCTTGATAGATAGAAAATTTAACATATATTATAATGTAGTTCACACAAACATAAAATATGGATTGAATGTAAGGATATTACATTAATTTTACAAAGAGGGTAGGCCGGGCGCCATTTTTTTTGCACATTGACCTGCCAACTTTTTTGCATAGATTTTTCCCGGAACTGAGGGGTTAAGGCTATGACGTTGTCACGTTCAACTATCGTCAGTAAACCGACTTTACAGACAACCGATTTTTTTTAATTTCTTTTTTGATTCGACACTCCTCATGGTTTCTCGCAGTTTTTCATATCACCCTGCACAATTTCGCCGTTTAGCGCTCATCTCAAGGACATGATCTTTTGTTTCCTCCTATCGTGCGTTGTTAATTTTATAAAATGAATAATTATTGTATTTTAAAAAGATAAAACCACTTCTAAATCGTACGTAATTGAGAATCAAAATTACCTATTTTAAACTCTACTGAACCGATTTTGATGAAACTTGCAGTATCCCCCAAGTTAAACAGTACCCAGTAAAAAAAAAAGAATTACTTTAATCGGACTAGTAGTTCCGAAGATGTGCGAACACAAACATAAAAACATACATGAATATGTATGTCACTTTAGGATACATTTGTTCAGATGCTGATATAGACTAAAACATATCAAAACTAGGCAGTTCTGAAAATAATACTTACAATATACAGGTCGAATTGATAACCTTTTTTTGAAGTCGGTTAAAAAACGCGACGTACGTCAGCTACGACTTACGATAGATTGCACATCACTAACTGGCGAGGCGGACGCTCGGTGCGGTATCGGGTCGCCAACCGCCTGCTTGTACGGCGGGCCGCAATAGGCCCACTGCCATACTGAGTTGATTTTTGACACCTCCAGTGCGTGGTAGGCCGGTAACGACCTGCCATATTTTTTTATAGGAAAGACCTATAATTTTGAACACAATCTCAACTATATATTTGCCTCTTTCGTACCTTTACAAACACCTGAGATAATCGTTCCGCACCGAGTGAGAGAACATAGTTTTCTTCGTCCGCACCAGCTGAAATTCCGCGGCAGGCCGATTTCGGCCTGCCCCGCAGTGAAGGTGTTAATTCCATCGAGCGCAGCAAAGCGAAGCGAGCCTTCAAGCTGTCAGTTTTGCGTTCCACAAGGTGGTTATTGCTCGATTTGGAGTAAAACTATCAAGCAAAACCGTATGTCAGTACTTAGCATATGAGTACCCTGTATACAGTTTATTGTAAAAGTAGCAGCGCGCAAGGAGTAACTTTTTTTAATTTTAATGTATGAAAAAGTTCATGATGCTACGGCGCGTTGCTACTTTCACAGTGTAGTCTAAAATAATATATGCAGTAACAAAAATAAGTGATAATACTTTAGGGTGCGTGTTCATCGTAGAGAGTTCACTGTGAAAGTATAAGCAGCTCTGAAAGACGAACATTTTTTTTCACTTTTGTAATGGCAAGGGCCCGAGCGTCACGAGTTTCCCATACAAAAGTGAAAAAAAATGTTGGTCTTTCAACGCTGCTACTTTCACAGTGAACTCTCTACAAAGAACACGTAACACCCTAAAGTATTATCACTTATTTTTGTTACACCTGTATAATAGGTATAAGGGATGTGTCCCTTAACATTATAATTTTATTTAACATACCCTAAAGTATTTAATTATTATTACTTTATTTTGTTACAGCCTGTATAGAGCAAACTGAATTACTTGAAAATTAATGGAAATTGCAGTGTTTTTAGGGTTCCGTACCCAAAGGGTAAAAACGGGACCCTATTACTGAAACTTCGATATCTGTCCGTCTGTCCGTCTGTCTCCAGGCTGTAACTCAAGAATGGTAATAGCTAGAGAGTTGAAATTTTCACAGATTATGTATTTTTGTTGCCGCTATAACAGCAAATACTAAAAACAAAATAAATTAAATATTTAAGGGGGGCTCTCATACAACAAACGTGATTTTTTTAAACATTTTTTGCTCGGTATCAATGATGACAACAGGTAGGCACTTGAAATTTTCACAAAAGCCTTAATTATATGTTTAATTTAATAATTAATATTAATATTTTAATAAAATAAAAATTTAAGGGAGGCTCCCATACAAAAAACACACAGACTATTTTTGCTCTATAACGGTACGGAACCCTTCGTGCGCGAGTCCGACTCGCACTTGGCCGATTATTTCATATTTAATATTATTGCAAAAGCTGCCACACCATTTCTGTGTTAAGGCTCTCGCCAGAATTTCATTAACTTCGCGCGACGAGCACTTTTATTTTTATGGCATGTTCAAAAACATAATACAACATCGTTAGTTGGTTGATTTTTTGACGTTACCAATCAAAAATCTAGAGAATGGATACTTCTGTCAAAATCCTTAGGAACCGGATATTAATAATGTCGTTGTAATGTCTGCCTTAACTTCAGACATTAACTATAATAATTATTTAAACCTAGTTATTAGTTATTACAGACTCGAGATTTGCTTTCTCTATTTAGTCTAGAGGTCCTTACGGAATCATTAATGTGTTTTCCTGAGTCGCACCTGGTCCTATACAACTTGAAGGCATCTCCCTATGGCTATGGAGGTCGGTGGTATAAAAATAGTACCCAGTCTGTAGCCAGCCTCATAAATCGATTTTGTTGTGTGTAAGGTTTTATTTCGAGATATATTTCATAGGTGAGAATGCTGTAACTGCGTCCGTCGGGCCTTCTGTGAATTCAGCAGTTAAAAAATAAATTATTGTCAATTGCCGTTCAAGCTCAGAATAATGTTTTCGCACGAGAAGGCTTCGCAGATTTTTGCGTATTATACTTACTATTGTAATAGATATTTTCCCTTCTTCTGACCATGTGATACTATCATTTACAACTTATAAATGTAGGTAAGTAAAACAGAATATAACGTTCGCGTATGCTGGAGTAAAATAACGCTAACGTGATCAACAGGTCGGTAATGTACGAGGAAACTGGAAACTGCCAAAGCAAATTTTACACGGCAGTCAAACTAGGACCTACATAAGTAGTAACTTTTTCTTTATAAATAATAACATTTAAAACGTCATTATGTTTAGTAAGTACCTCCAGGTAGGCACACTACGTACCTAATTATAAATATTTTTAGGCCTTAAGAGTTACACCCTGCTCATAGTACTTAATATATTTTAAAGGTTCAAGATGGATAGAATTTAATTACGAACATACCTGGCACAGTAAATTGTCGTCGCATTTCGAGGACCTCCGGCGTAAGTTAAGCGAAGCACATCAGCTGACAGCGGCACCTAAAACCACTTTACACTGTAAACACAAATCAAATTCACGAAATACCAACAAAACTTTAAAAATAATAAAATATAATGAGCAATTAAAAAACAGAAATGCACTGTACGAGTAACGAAAAATGGTAATTTGAATTCGCGCGCGCAATTCCTGCACGTGATTCCTTGCGGCGGACGATGCTCTGAAATGAACCGCGTTTCAGGCGGTCGTCTGAGCTTCTGGGGAGTGAACCATCCCTAGGGCGGCCGGAGCGGTTGGGCGGCGGCGTGACAGCCGCCCTAGGCGCGCCCAACACCAGGCGAACAGAAAGTACCAGGAGTAAATGAAACACGTGTACTAATGCTCACTGCGCAAGTTCTAAATGTGGAAAGCTAGGGGAAAGCGTGCCGTGCGAGCGGGACGGATATACGCTAAAAATAGGGGTGCGACTGGCGCGCGCCGAAAATATATCGGGTAGCGCCAAGCAGTCTCCCGAGTCCCGACTTGAATTCTCAATGTTGAGCGTCACGCCGAACACGTCTCTAATAATAATTAGTCTTCATTTTGTCACACTTTTTTACATTAATTTTAGGAAAAAAGCTTTGCTTTTCTTTCTTTTGTTAGAAACATGCAAGAATCTGAAAATCTTGGTGATAAAAAAACTTTTTTCATTTTCAATAATTACTGCTATACATATTAAGTTGTTTTTTTACTCTAATTAACAATTAACTTTACCTAAATTTACTTACCATATTTCGCGAAATTTATTTTGACACCTTTGAAATCTGAAGTTATGACAAGCTTATGGAAAGTTAAAAATGTTAAGGCTACTTGGTAGTTCATTGACAAAATATTATGTCCACCTGATATTGCAGATGATATTGACAGTACGGAATAAATAACAATAAATAGAACAGTACGGAATAAATAAACCTCATTATAGCCTACAATACTGGCTTACTTTCGTAGCAGCGTAGCAGCAGTGTAGGCGTAGCGAGCCTTCAAGGAGTCCCGCAAAAATTATGATTTTCAAAAATAAACAATACGTGAACCTATCTCTGAATTGTAAGTGAAAGTCCTTGTCTTAATTAATAACAGCAATAGATGGCTATTGCTGTTATTTATTTATTTATTGATTCACCAACAGAATCACATTTAATAAAATACAAAATGATACAACTGAGTTTTTTTTTTTTTGGATGAAATGTGTTCCAATGAAAGGTGAAATACAACATTATTTGCGACAATGGCATGAAATGGAATATTATGAATGAAATGATGATTAACAATAATATGTTATTTTAATATAGTAGGAGACAAAGAAAAATAAAATAAAATTGAGAAAAAGAAACAATTGCCGTACTTCTTAATAGCTGAATAAAATAAAAAACAAAATTTTAACTCTTATCGGCAAATTTTACAATAAGTATAACTTAATATAATATGGTCGGGGACAGAATATTTGCGGAATTAATTAATTATTAATCGTATTCACTGTAATATTATATGTCAAATTTGCAAGAACCAACCTATATCATTACGCACCAATCACAACATTGTGTAAATTCTACAACGCTTTATCCAACTGCCCCAACATTTGTATATTTTCCGACAAACTAAGTGCATTCAAATGCAAATTAAAACAACATTTTAGAGATATCTCTAAAATGTTGTTAAAGGTTGTTAAAGGGTTTGTAATGGTTTTTTCTGGATAATCTTGTAGGAACCTTTATACAAATTTTACTTAGTAGTCAGTAGCACCAGTCAGAAGCTTGTGTAGAAAAACTAATTCAAGATATTTTCGACGCACAAGCAGTGGATCGAGATGGAAATGATTGAGCCTATTGACGTAGTGAGGTAGTATTTATCTTTTGACGTTAGCTAATCAAAAGTTATTAATTAAGACAAGGACGTAAAATACATGGTGTTGATATTATTTTGGGGGTCGGTCCGTCCGTCGTCTGTCTACCGTTTAGACAGTAAGGACTAGAATAAGGACGTGACAATGTTCATACTTAGCACTTTGCGTAAATAATATTATGAGAAAAAATATTATGTTTAATTGGTGTCTACGTGTAGGTCCTCCCCAACATTTGAAACGAGGCAATTTTTTTCGCGACTACTCCATAGTGTGGGCTTTCCAAGAATCCCCGATCGAAGGATTAAATCATTAAGAAGTATCTAGAATATATTTTCGTTCCAAGAAAAAACATCTAAATCCATGATGACAATGGATCCTTATCCTATTTGAGGCTTTTACACACATTTGACCGCTTTTTAAACTTGATATCATAAATTTTATAGCATATCACTTTCAACTTTGTAAAATTTTGTCACTAATAAAACTTCAATGCAGTTTACCCTACTTATACTCTCTTCAAGCGTGTCACACCAACAGGTGAGATGCGTCAAGAATTTAGAGATGAACCTCAAATGTACCGTTGGTGTACTTGATGGTTCATGCCCTCCTGGTATTTCTAACCTTATTACATGAATTTCAAGGAAAGGCTCTTGGGATATTCGGCTAGCAGATGAATAATATATAGAACAATGATCTATACTAATGTTATAAAGAGGTAAACTTTGTTTGTTTGTTTAATTGTAATGAATAGGCTCAAAAACTACTGGACCGATTTTAAAAATTCTTTCACCATTCGAAAGCTACATTATTTACGAGTAACATAGGCTACTTTTTATTTTGAAAAATATAGGGTTCCGTAAAATATTTGGGTTTTTCTGACACAAGGTGAAAAAAATCAACCAGAAAAGTTACTTATTTTGCGTACGCTGCCTAAACAATAAAAGATAGAACCATACAATGTTCTAAGTAAATGTAGATCTTATAAATATCTACAAAAATGTCCGCGACACACTATACCTATCTATGTCAAGTGAGGCACAACAACCATTTTTTTTATTTAAAAATCTTGATATTTTTTTACTATATTTAAACGCATTTATTTTACTCACGCTGATAATCCTTATCAAAATAAATTATTTTCTCACTAAGTACAGTTTGTGTAGATAATATTTGGTCTTTGAACGATTAAAATTGGACGTTTGGTTTAGAAGTTATGACGAAATTAAAAATTGCGATTTACGCCCGTTTCGAAGTGGGCACTACCAGGGCGGCGCGGGGGTGCGCAGTAGCGAAGATTATGACCGGCCCTGCAGCTGGTAAATCTATACTAAAAGGTTACTTTTTAACTGGAAAAAGGGGTTGTAAGGGGGTGTTTATTACGTAAATTTTTTCAAATTAAGTTAGTTCCAAAAATCATAATAGATGGCGCTGTGCGTCATCCTACATCGCACAAGCGCTTACTCAAACGTGTTTCTATAAGAGGTGGTGAGGATGATGAAATTTTTAGCGAATTTATTTGAAGTTTTAAGAAGATTCTTGAAGTTTGAAGCAATCGTACCGCGCGCGCGCTAAAGCAACTCTGTAGCTTACATGGAAACGGGAACTACCGCGCGCTATATAAGCTGAAGTCCACGCGGATGGAGTCGCGGGCAACAGCTAGTTACTGATAAAATAATTTTACTAGTGTCCGCTTTCTGAAAATTTTCAATAGTTCTGATTAGTTATCTTTTGACGTAAGCTAATCAAAAGTTAGTAAAAAAATTATAAAAAAATTTAGAAACAGCTATAAAGGACCTAAGGTTCAAACGGGGAATCGAGGTAAAACTTCATAATCATAAAATGTCACGTGCATAAAATTAGTAGCGACCCGCCCCGGCGTCGCACGGGTATAAAATATATAGCCACTGAAAAAAATATTAAAATCGATAGCCTATGATCCTTCACGTGGTCTACGTCTTATCTGTGCCAAATAACATAAAAATTGCTCCAGTAGTTCGCGAGATAAGCCCTTTCAAATAATTTCCTCCGTTTTTTTTTTCACATACTCTTATTAGTCTTAGCGTGATGAAATATAGCCTATAGCCTTTCTCAATAAATGGGCTATCTAACACTGAAAGATTTTTTTAAATCGGACCAGTAGTTCATGAGATTAGCGCGTTCAAGTTACGGTGCGTCCACATTTGTATCATTTGCGCGATCAGATCTCTGTCGCGATCATCGCGCCGTATCAAGTATGCGTATCATAGTGTGGACGCCTATTAGATCATTCTGCCGATCATGCGAGTATTTGATACGGCATGTATCAGATACGCGGTTAATAGCGATCGGGGCGTATCATGATACGCGTATCATTTTGACACGCTTCGATGATACGCGACGGAGATCTGATCGGGGATCTGATCGCACAAATGATACAAATGTGGACGCACCCTTAGCCCTTTCAAATAATTTTCCCCGTTTTTGCCACATTTTCCTCTATTTCTTCGCTCCTATTAGTCAGTGTGATAAAATATAACCTATAGCCTTCCTCACTGAAAGAATCGTCAAAATCTGTTGCGTAGTTTTAAAGATTAAAGAGAACAAAGGGACATGAGGGAAAAAAGCGACTTTGTTTTATAATATCTTAATATTTAAAAATGGATTTTCAAATGTGTTAGTCGCGCTAAAACTCGAAAACGGCTGAACGGATTGGGCTGATTTTTGTCTTAAAATATTCGTAGAAGTCCAGGGAATGGTTTTAAAGTGACCTGTGACATGAAGTTCACCGGGACAGCTAGCTATGTATAGATATTATGTGCCTTGCTATTTTGATGACACTTTATAACTATTGTATTGCTAGCAGCAAGTGTTTTTTTAGAATTTTATTATACAAAGCTATTAAGCTTTCCGGAAATTCCTAGGTTGAAATGAAAATTAGTTTCTTGTGTTAGAAAACTTACTTTCTAAGTGCCGCACTCAGAGATGAATATTAATTAATTAACTATAATTAAATGAAAATTTTGATATTATAAGCCCCATCATCCGTTAATTTCTTCGTTAAAATTAAGTTTTAACATCATTGAAAAGTCTGTGAGTGCGGCCGTTAGTAATAATCTCACTTATTTTATTTTACTTTTGGCGACTGTAAATAGTGATTACTTATTTTTCTATACCTATTAGTGCAATTAATTATTAGTAGAATATTATATTTTCAAAATAAATATAATCTTATATATAAAATTCTCGTGTCACAATGTTAGTCCGCGAACTCCTCCGAAACAGCTTTATTGATTTTTATCAAATTTTATATGCATATGCAGTAGGTCTGAGAATCGGCTACTGGGTACTTTATATATTGATAAGTACATTTGTTGAATAAATAATAGTAAATTATTACAACCTGAGACTGATGGCGACCATTAAGTTTGTGCGACGGGATAGCGATCGACGTTGCCATGGTGACATACTTATTTAGTCACTTCAATAAAATAATATGGCAAATAGATTATGGCAAAGCAATGTTTGCCGGGACAGCTAGTATTAGATATTATTTACCATTTATACTGAAAAGCCCTATTGAGACTTTTCCTATAGTCCGCGCGGAACTAGTTGGCCGCTCTGCCGGTATGTGAATATAATATGGGCAGAGCGGCCAACTAGTTACGCGCGGACTATATAATTGATTTCTCAGGCTTTTCCTATTTGAGCGTCCGTGGCCTAATGGGTAGACCTTTGGTTCGCACTCTTAGAGGGTGCAGGTTCGATCCCGGGTGGAGGCGTGTACCAATGAGACATTTTCTGATCTCAAGTACATAATACGGACGCTCGTACGGTGAAGGAAAACATCGTGAGGAAACCCGCACATAGTTGGTCCCAGACGCATTGACTAGTTCTTTCCTCTGGACTAGGCTATGTTGCGAGAATGCCGTATGTGCTTGGGCAACCATACGGTCATTTAAAAAATCTTGTCCCAGGCACTACAGTATTTGAGGAGTGGTTACTTCGCTCTGAAAATACTGTATAAATCATTCACAACGGATGAAAAAGCCTAGTTTTTCCTATTCCTAATTTAAAGTGGGTGACATTGACAATGAACTGACAGTGACGGACGTACGTCCGTTACGTCACAAACGTCACTCCGTGCCTCCTTTGTACCAGGCGAACAGAAACGCCAAGGAGGTTAAAAATACGACGCTGAAATAGATTGAACTCCCACAAGTATGAGCGCGGTAAAATTTCTACAACAATAGGCGGCGCTTCATAATCTCAACATTTTAAATTTAGAATGGGCATCATCAGCTGCTGTTAAAAGGGTTTCATTTTGAGCTTTTTAGGTTTTTTTTTTACCTTTAATACAGACGTGAGACGACGTAATAGTTATTATTGTTGCAGATTTTTGTGATATCGTTTCTTTTTAGGGTTCCGTAGTCAACATGGAACCCTTATAGTTTCTGTCTGTCCGTCCGTCTGTCTGTCCGTCCGTCCGTCTGTCTTTCCGAGGTTTTGCTCAGAGACTATAGGGCCTATAAAGCCGTCATTCGGCATGAATGTACGTCTTAATGATGAGGACAAAATGGTACCTATATAAAATCTTTACAATTTTTTTTTACTGTACCTCCCCTACACATCAATGCGGGGGTGATTTTTTTTCGCGTTCACCCTACCGTGTGTGTCGTTGGATACGCTTTTTTTAAAAATATTATGAGTTTTCAAAGATCATTTTTCAATTGTGGGATCCATTTGTGAAATTTGAAGTTTCAAAGTGGAAAAATCGTTAGAGGTCAGTGTCCCCCGCTTCTACCAGCTAAACGGTTGCTTCTGGAAATGTGAAAAAATTCACGGGAGTAGGAAATATGCTGAATTTAAAAGGAAAATTATCACGGCTAAGAAGACTTTATAAGTTATTGTGTAATAGTCGATCAACTAAAAAAATATTCACAAAATAACTTTACGTTCAAATTGAGATGATGTTGTTAGTACTTAGTAGTGTAAAACACGTCATAAATGTGCATTCCTTGACCATACAAAAATTATCAAAAACTAGCGGTTCTACGGAACCCTATATTGCGCGTGGCACGACACGCACTTGGCCCGTTTTATTTTGATAATTATTCTGTATGTATATCAAAAAATTTGCTCTGTTAAGTTTTAAGTGAGCAATCAGTGCAAATATAATATGTACGGTATCTTACCAATAATATCTAATATTATATTTATTTACCACAAGCTAAAATAACACAAAGCTTTCATGTTTATTTTTGCACTATGAACTTTATTGTTAAAATTGTTTTTTTTTTTTTTTATAAAATTGATATTTAAAGCGTCCACTTTGCATTTCATGCTGAAACATAATTATGAATTTGCTATGTAAATTGTATAGGCGCTGGCCGCTTTTACTAGCGATATTCAAAAAGCTATTAATAAACTAAACGGCGTTTAAACACTTTATTTTCAATTTTGATATAATCTGTATACAGTTTAACTCAATAAAATGTGTCAATAACAGCATATATTTTGGAACAGTGTTAAAATCCTTTATGTTGATATAAAGTCTGTATATTAGCTAATAAAATGTTAATCAATTAAAATACTGATGAACACTAATTACTAGTTTGATAACAATTTAAATCTATAATTATTTACATTATTGTTTACATATTAAGGCCGCATGCAATATTATTCTGTATAAGTACTACGTTGTACACTTAACTTGCACTTAAAAATAATAAATGTACAAAAAAAGCTTTTTGTTTGTCTTATTCAATTATTAAAAAATTAACATTGAAATAAACGACGAAATTTGAGTTTCGAATACCAATAATTCTACAAAGAAGATTAATCGGTTAAAACTTTCGCAATTATGGTTGTAGCTATAGATTTGAAGGGAGGTGAGATAGTTGGGTTGGCGGGATTATGATCCAATATTAATCTCGTCACATAAATTCTAAAATCCCAGTGCGATAAGCCCGCGAGCTATAATTATTATAAGCGCTATTTTTAGGGTTCCGTACCCAAAGGGTAAAAACGGGACCCTATTACTGAGACTTCGATGTCTGTCCGTCTGTCCTCCTGTCCGTCTATCTCCAGGCTGTAACTCAAGAACCGCTATAGCTAGACTTCTGAAATTTCACAGATTGTGTATTTCTGTTGCACCGCTATAACAACAAATACTAAAAACATTATATGGGAGCCCCCTTAAATATTAATTATATTAAAGGAGGGCTCCCATACAACAAACGTGATTTTTTTAGGTTTTTTCGCTTGTAATCAATAATGGCAACAGCTAGGCACTTAAAATTTTCACAAAATCCTTAATTTTATTTGTACTTTAATATATTTTAATAATAAAATAATTTTCATTAAGTAAATATGAAAGGGGGGCTCCCATACAAGAAACACATTTTTTTGCCTAGTTTCGCTCTTTACTATACCGTTACGGAACCCTTCGTGCGCGAGTCCGACTCCCACTTGGCCGATTTTAAGATTCAATTAAAGTTTTAAATTCCATTTGCGCCTTATCTGGATAGATAATGTACGAGAGATAAGTGCTCATTTAAAATAGATTCTCTAATCTCTGCTAAAGAGACAGATAACAATTGTTCCTGCAGTTTAATGACAAAAACTCTCTTTCTTTCTTATGTGCTAGAAAATCAATTCGACATTTTAATAATGTTTGACTTCCAGATAAGTGATAGAAGAAAATATTATGGTTTCGGTCATGAGTCATGAGTGACATGACTCATGAGCCATGATACCTATAAGCGTCATTAAAACATTGAAAATTTGAAACCAAACGTACACATGTGATACTTTATTAGGTACTGTCATTATCAAGTTAAACTAGCGAAAAATCCTGTTGGCAATTATTATTAAATCACAATATTATGATAATATTAAGCCCTGAAAGGTAAGTAATTATATTATGTACTGGATCTTACACAATATTATATTGTAAGGCTTCTTACAGACGAACGGCAAGTGTCGGCGGCACGTGTCGGCGGCAGTCGACGGCAGTCGGCGGCACGTGTCGGCGGCAGTCGACGGCAGAAGACGGCACGTGTCGGCGGCAGTCAGCGGCAGTCGACGGCAGCCGACGGCAGCCTTTGACAGTTTATGACGCTTGCAAGGGGCCTACTACGACCTTCGTTTCCAGAACACTTTGTTGTAAGATTACAACAACATTACCGTACTCACTTTTTAAATAATATATAATTTTACTAAAAAACAGTAAAAAATGCAAAACAATGTTAAATCCGCTGTGAAATATCAACTTTTTTAAGATCGCTAGCTTGAAGTTAAAGTAATAAATGTTTATCTATACTAATATTATAAAGAGGTAAACTTTGTTTGTTTGTTTAATTGTAATGAATAGGCTCAAAAACTACTGGACCGATTTTAAAAATTCTTTCACCATTCGAAAGCTACATTATTAACGAGTAACATAGGCTACTTTTTATGTTGGAAAATATAGGGTTCCGTAAGATATTTGGGTTTTTCTGACACAAGGTGAAAAAAATCAACCAGAAAAGTTACTTATTTTGCGTACGCTGCCTAAACTATAAAAGATAGAACCATACAATGTTCTAAGTAAATGTAGATCTTATAAATATCTACAAAAATGCCCGCGACACACTATACCTATCTATGGCAAGTGAGGCACAACAACCATTGTTTTATTTAAAAATCTTGATTTTTTTTGGACTACATTTAAACGCATTTATTTTACTCATGCTGATAATCCTTATCAAAAAAAATTATTTCATCACTAAGTACAGTTTGTGTAGATAATATTTGGTGTTTAAATGATTAAAATTGGACGTTTAGTTTAGAAGTTATGGCGAAATTAAAAATAGCGTTACGCCCGTTTCGAAGTGGGCGCTACCAAGGCGGGGGTGCGCAGTAGCGAAGATTATGACCGGTCCTGCAGCTGGTAAATTAGCTCATATGCCCGTTGCATATACCAAGAATACCAATGATCCCTACATAACAGCTGATTTGCCTATACCCTGCAAAAGACTCCAATTCCCTGTGAGACAGAGATGCATATTCCAAGTGGTGTGACCACCTACATGATACATTGAGATAAAATGTGATATTTGAAGTCAGTGGGCCCCCATGAGCCATAGGCATATGAGTGACTTGTGCATTGACTATGGCCTATGTGTAATTGGCACTATGTGAGGTTGCACACGTAGCTATAATTTATTCTGTCCTACGTTTACCCCTAAATTAGTAACAAAATATGAGTACGCAGCCTTTAAAATCGATTCCATTTCCTGCCTACCTCCTAAGGTAGGTGGCGTGAAGTTTCTTCAAAATGTAAAAATTTCATACATAAATAACTCATACTTGATGATGTTTATTATTAATGTAAACAAAAGGCTTGGTTCTTTTTGACTGTATTTTATTTTAACTTCATAATACACACACTGGCAAAATTTGCGGAACATAGGTAAAAAGGGCCACAACTTGAATTGAAGTGGGTCGGGCTGTGTGAAATCCTTTTTTAAAGTTTCTAAGCTCATTTAAGAAATAAAATATTGAACAAAACTGGCAAGTTGACAGATTTTTATTGCAATTATGCACTAATAAGTGTTTTTCGATGATTGACGTTGTAAGTGTTTCTGATAAGAATGGCGTTTTTAGCGGGGTGCAAGGCATGCCAGCTCATTTGATTGTTTGGTTTTTGGAAGAACACATTGCTTAGATACAAAATTAGTGATTTTCCAGCATCTACCACAGCTAGAGCTGTAACCACGATAGAGAAAGGTCACACTTACCGTTCGGTCAGTCAGGCCTTAGGTGTGTCGGCTTCCGTGGTCCATCGTAACTTTCAACGCTACAGAGAGACTGGATCTTACGTTCCGAGACGAGAACAAGGCAGATATCGGGTGAGAATGGTTCAGGATGACCGTTTTGTAAGGGTACGAGCTTTAAGAAATCAACCTCAAACTGCTTTGCAGACACGAAACCTGTCGGAACAGGTCCGAGATGTACGTGTAAGTGATTGTACAGTAAGAAGAAGACTCAAAGAAGTTAAATTAAACTCAAAAGTGCCAGCAAGGGCACCAAAACTTGAGACAGGACAACAAAGAGCCAGGCTAAGATTTGCGCGTGAACATCAAAATTTGACAAGTGAGTGAAATCGTGTGCTGTAAAGTGATGAGAGCAAATTCTGTGTAAATTTTGTTGACAGGTGATAAAGAATGTGGATAAATCGTAAGGAACGCTATAGGCCGTCAAACTTAACGGAAACAGTAGCCTATCATGCAGGCTTCGTAATGGTTTGGGGTGGCATATGATTTGGAGCCTACTTGGTAATGGTACTTTGACAGTACAGAGCTATAGCACAGACATCCTAGAACTGCATGTTGTGCCTTTTACACAGTTTTAGGCAGTAACTTCAATTTTATGCGCGTTCATAGAGTAAAAAAATCGGGCATTATTACCTAAATGATGCTGGCGTAGCCCAGGTGGAGAGGTCAGCACGGTCTACGGATGTGGATCCGATTAAGGATGTGTGGCACATCAATGGGTGAACGGTACGAGCTAAAACTCCAGCTTCAAAATGTGTTCAGGAGCTAGAGTTGGCGCTACTGGAGGAGTAGGAGAATATCCCACAGGAAATGATTGACAATCAAAATGCAAGCATGGAATGGCGTATCCAGACTCTCTTGAGATCCATAGAAGGCATTACACGCTTTTAACATGGCATTTCTTAAGTAAAAATGAAGAATTTAACTTAAAAACTTACTACTGAAATTTCAAAGATTTTTGATTTTTGCAGATTTTTTCTATTTTATACGTTTTTATGCCCTAAATTTATATAAGTTTTATTTTTTAATCATCAATTATTAAATAAATAAATAAATATAAAACAGCTAATAATTTTCAAAAAAATTTTTTGTTATGATCCTCTAATTTTGCCAGTGTATATATATAAATTTCAAATTTTGAAAAAATATCAGTTTACTGCATCTAATTATTAGTTATAAACTACTACACCTATTGATTTGTGCTTTAAGGCCGTCCCCCGAGCAAACGACCTTGGCCATACATTTGCCGCGTTGCCGAGATCGCACCAAAACCCTATTTTTTTACTTATCTTAGTTCAAAATTGACCTAAAAAAAATTAAACGGGGAATATGTAGTTTATGATATATTGGCGTGTGTTTCAAATAAAAGTAATTTGTAAATACTAAGGAGATGCTGAATGTATGCTTGAATTTTAATAAATTCGCTTTACTTTGGAAGCTGATATCATGAGTATAATAAACAAAAATAGAAAATTTAAAACGGGGAAAGGAATGTTGATATACTGAATATTATTGCTGTATTATTATTATAACTTTGTAGCGTAAACGGATATTTTTTTTTTACAGTACGTCGGCTGAATCGGCAGTGTACGGATTACTGTTTAGCATAGTAAATGAATGCTCAAAAGGGGGGTGTGGATTTAAAAGTCGAAAGCAGAAATTTTGACTTAGGAATTTTGTTTGGACTAATTTGAAGATAAGCATACCAGCTAGTCGGTAATCCGTACGCTGCCGATACAGTGAGACGTACTGTAAAAAAATATCCGTTTGATGCGAAACGTCCGTTGCGTACTATACCGACCTGTGGACGCTTACCTTTACGCGTTACGTCACAACTGCAAGCGTTACAAACTGTCGACGGCTGCCGTCAACTGCCGCCGACTGCCGCCGACACGTGCCGCCGACTGTCGTGGATTGCCGCCGACACGTGCCGTCGTCTGCCGTCGACTGCCGCCGAAGCGTACCGCCGACACGTGCCGTTCGTCTGTAAGAGCGCTAACTTAAATGTCACTTGTTTTTATTAGTTGTCTATAGATAGTCAACATTAAAATAGCCAAGTGTAACAGAGCAATGCACCTAAAGATCAAGGTCAGAGCTGGCGTTTTTTCTTACATCAGCAATCTGTATTGAGTTGTATTTTTAGACTAAGAGCCTGTTTCACCACTTCCTGATAAAGTGCCGGACAGGCTATCCACAACTTTTTGACAGATTCTCCATAATCTATCAGTGTCAAGTTAAGTGGTGCATAGCCTATCCGGCACTTATCAGGAAGTGGTGAAACAGGTCCTAAGTGAGTTAATATTTAGCTGAGAGCCTTTTCAATTATTTTCGTTCTGTAACTTGAAGAAGATATTAAAATGAAAAAGCCAGCCAATTGCCAGTCGGACTCGAGCATAAAGGCCGGTGACACACAGACAGGACAGAATGAAGCCTCAGTAACAGGGTCCGTTTACCCTTTAAATACGGAAACCCAAAAAGAAGCGAAATAATTTTAAGCCCTTTTGATATTGTCAATTTTTGATTTACTTTAGCTTTTGTTTGACATAATAAAGGAAATGTAAAACTATCTTATTGTAACCAATCAATTTTAATTTGCTACAACTGCCTATATTGATCACCATAAAGGAAAACTAGATTGTTTACGACTAGCATATTGTATGAACGTGTCGATTCAAAAACAAGGTCTGACCCACAGGTCTGACCACAGAACATTTGATGTGGTCTGGCTGAGACCTTTGTGTGATAAACTACACCGTATATGGTGTACCTACCCAATAATGTAACAGGCTGCGTACAATAATTACTTGGCATTCGAATTTCGAAGCCTTAAGGCCCCCGTATACGGCGAGATCGACTGCGGTCGGAGTTCGGACTGATGCGGGCCGACCTGACCGACATGCATAGGGCGATTACGTATCTTGATCCTTATGACGGGTAAGTAAACAGGCGTTTAAGACAGCTACATATTAAAATATATTGTGCAATATCAGCTGCTGGCAAACTCCTGTCGTTCCTCTATCGCAAGATCAAATATAATCATCCTGCGGATGAATCAATAATAATCATCCTGCGGATTTGCTTTGTGCATTCCTGTCTGTGTGTACGAATCCTGTCAGGTCGTCCAACGTTAGTCCTTTCGATCAGCCTCCTCGTGTGTAGAGGCCTTTATAATATCAACAATCAATTCCCGGTGAGGCTATAATTTTAGCTTTATGCGTCTGGAGGATTAATGGCTGGTCATCGGTACCCAGCTGGAAATGCTGGAATGTCCTTTGTTCTGGATCATCGCCAATATATTAGGTTCGCTTGGCTTTTTACAAATGCCAGGGCCAGAAGCAGCGTCATATTTTGTTCGATGTAGAGGTTTTTGCAGACTGACGACGACATTTAAAAATTTACAGCATTATGCACTAGCTAAGTTTAGCAAAAGTATTATTTGAAAATTATCTACCATTCTATTCCATCACAGAGAACTTATACTACGTATTCCTTGGCTCTACGGACTACGTGTCCTTTAATAATATAATTAATATTACGTTAATAGCAAATTATGGATACAGTAAACCAGATTGTGTAGGTATAACCAGTCTGTGCACCGTGCGCATCTGGTCGTTGACTCGAGATGAGCTGAATGGACGAACGAGTGAATGAAACACATGTTTAGAAACGACGTTACTCCGAGACTTGTATGTTACGTATTGTATGATTGACTGAGAATGCGGATGGCGTACGCACACGTACAGACAGAAAAAATGACGAAGGTGAATGTAAGGCGTTAAAAATAACAAAAAATATAACCTTCGCTTAAAATCTGTTTTGCATGTGCGGTCGTTCTCAAACCGTACTAATTGATATTATATTCGCACCTTTAAAGTAAAACCGTTACTAAACGAAATTTTTCATAAATTGAGGTATCAATGCCATCTATCTAAAATAAAAGTAAACTACAAGATAAACTTGTTTTTTTGCAAAATGATGTGTTTTGCGCCATCTAGCGGTAAATCAAAGCGTTACTAAGCCGAGTTATGATCGGGTCGATAATTACAATATTGTGTCTATACCAATAAGAACATGATCGTGATAAAGTGATGACGGAAGTTTTAAACAACAGTGTGATTATTTGGATAAACACGGTTTGAAGTCACAAAAAGCTAAGTTGTTGTTTTCTTTTTTGAATAGGTAAAGTGTTTCAATTTGTTTAGACACATTTTTCGTGTTATGAAATTACGCAATTTATAATTCAATTTCATTGATGATATGTTACAATTTGTTTAGTCACAGTTTGCCTTTATTTTTTTAGAGATTAATACAATAAGGTTTATCTCTAGAATGTAACATTTTTTTTTATTATTAAAAATAATAAAAAAAATATGGTAATGTTATATACATACTTTTATTATAAAGTGTGTCTGTCCGTCTGTTACCTCTTTCCGTTTAAACAGCGGAACCGATTTAGATTAAAACCGAATTAGGGAAAGGGCATTTTTGTTACCGAAATAATTGTTTGTGTTACCGAAAAAAAAATCATTTAGTTGTAAATGTGCCGTAAAAGAAAACTTTATTCGTCGAGTTCTTATTTTTCATTATCAATGTTATGTTTTAGAACAAAGCCACACCTCCAGTCAAGGCGTCGACCAGCCACACACATTGGAGAGACATTCGAAGGTCTGACGCTCGTCCTGCCCGACGGAATGATCTGTCGCGAGTGTGACACACCCCTCGACAGCGACAAGCACTTTTTGTAAGTTTCTTTTGAAAAACTTAAATTTCTTCTACGTCTGGTACGAGTTAGGCTGCGTTTCCACTGAAGCGGAGCGGAGCTTAGCGGTGCCGAATTGACCAATCACCATGCTCGAAATCTTCGCTCCGCTTCGCTGTCATTCGTTAATTGGCTAAGCTCCGCTCCGCTTCAGTGGAAACGCAGCCTTACAGTTAGGTTTATTTGTTAGTTAGTACCATGTGAAGGCTACTTAGCCCCGAATTACGTATCAGATATAGGGACGGATTTATATGCGTAGGTGCGAAAAACGTGGCCTACGTATAACAAAAACTAAGGAAGAGTAACTGTGTCAAAAAATTTGTCCACGAGTCTACAAAATGTGACCCTGCATACTTTATGCATGTATTCGGTACACAATTTTGTGTAAACTGTAAATTATAGAAGAGACAATAATTAATGTCAACTGCTTTATTTCGTTGAGTGTTAAGTGTTTCATTGCTATTGTCATATTTTAGTGTGCGAAAAGGAACCAAATTCAAAACGGTTGAAGTATGGGAGTTACGTTTCCTTAGTTTTACATGGGGCACACTTAAAGTTTTGCACTTCTAGCTAATCGAAACTATTTGAGTTTTGAATGTTATATTTTTTTAAACGTTGTAACCTTCTTAGCAATATAAAAAAAAAATGGCGGGAAATCATTTGCCAATTATTTTTTATGACACATCAAAGTTCTACGTACGCAACGTAGAACTTTGATGTGTCATAAAAAATAAATATAAAATTAATTAAGTCGAAAAGATTTTAGAGCGATGATTTTTTATGATTTTAAAAGTTCTCTCTCTCCGCAAGATTGTGCTGCTCGTCTTCAAAATGCTTTTGGGAGAGAAGCACCTTGTTTGAGCACCGTGAGGAGATGGTATGCTGAATTTGAAAGAGGTCGAGTTTCTTTAGATGACGAATTTCGTGAAGGCCGGCCTTAGCGGTTAAGCGGCTAATTGAAGAAAACCCGCGGATTACCTATGAGACAATTCGACGACTATTGGAGATTGGTATGAGCCAAATTTAAAAAAAAATACACGAAGAATTGTGAGTTCGGAGACTTTGTTGTCGTATGATCCCTCATGAACTGACAGCGGAGCAGAAGCAGGCTCGCATAGAATGGTGCTCACAGATGCTAGTGAAGCACGACCACGGACATTCTAATGCTGTTTATGACATTGTCACAGAAGACCAAATATGGATTTGTTGTTTTGAACCCGAAAAAAAACAGCAATCTTGTGAGTGGGTACGTTTGAAAATGAGAACAGGCCAACAAAAGTGAGGCAGGTGAGAAACGTTGGTAAGAAAAGATCGCGTTATTTTCTGAGCTACGGATCCCATCTGTACAACTCCACTTGAAGATCAAAAGAGTGTTAATGCTGAGTGGTATTCTACTATTTGTTTACCCAGGATATTAGAAAAGGTTCGCGAAAGACGACCAAGAAGCCGCATTCTCCTACATCATGACAACGCCTCTTCAAACACGGCCACCAAAACAATTTTTAGCTTCCAAAAAGCACAACTCGTCACCCATCCTGCGCATAGCCCCGACCTAGCACCCTGTGATTTCTGTATTTTCCCCAAAATTAAAGATTTAATGAGAGGTTTCACTTTTACCAACTCCGAAGGGGCAGTGATAGCGTTCAATCAGCACATAGAAAACATGCCTTCAGATCTGTGATCCTCCTATTTAAAAAAATGGTTCGATCGCATAAAAGAATGTTTAGAATGTAAAGGAGAGTATTTTGAAAAGCAATAAACATAAAATTTTGGTTATAGTATGTCGTTTTTAGGGTTCCGTACCCAAAGCGTAAAAACGGGACCCTATTACTGAGACTTCGATGTCTGTCCATCTGTCAGTCTGTCTCCAGGCTGTAACTCAAGAACAGAACAGAACAGAACGTATAAATAAAATTACTATTAGTATGTTATAGCTGTAGGTACTAAAATAAAAAAAAAGTCCCCAAAAAGCTAGATAAGGTTATAATTTTTTTTATGCTGACGGTACGATCAATTCTGAGTTCAGTCTCAAGGCTGCCTTTAATTCTTAATACCGTGTTATTAATGTTGAAAATGTATCACTTGTGGTATAAAAACACAATGAAAGTGCTATTTGTACGAAGTAACCTGTAGTGGATTATTTTATGTTTTTTAGATACAGTACTTGAAATTAATATGTTTTTTCAATTATGTCCGTGTGAAAGGAAAATAGACTACAGAAAATATAATATGAGTCATATTATTTTTTTATACTTATGCTCTAAATTAAATCCTTTTAGATATTTTTATGTTTTGCAGACACTTATTTCATCAGCTATTTATATGATCTACATTGTGTAGATACGTATTTTAAAGACTCTATATTTTTTACTGCACATTTAAAAAAATACTTCATAAAATTTCTTGAACACGTAAAATATATATTTTGTAATATTCGTGTGCGTTCTTATGTTACAACCCGATTTACATTTTTGTGGTCGCAATCAAAAGTCTTTTTGTCGGAGATCTTTCTTGAATATTTATAAACTAAGCCCCGAAAATTTAGACGCAAAAGCTTGTTATACAAGTATGTTTTTCAAGTGAAGAGATCTGCCTGGTGACTTAAAATAGATCTCAAAAAATAATTTTTTAACCCTTCCGTGCCCTATTCTCTACACGCTTGAAAATTTGCCTTCATCTTGTATACTTTGTTTGCTTTATTTAATCACACAACCGTAAAGGCATTTGGACAAGACCTTTTTGTACAATCTTATTGTGCCCTTTGACGTTAAAAGGTTTTTCCAGAGAAGCGTACGTGAAAACATATAATGTGACGAAATGAAAACAAGAAAACATATAAAGCAGATTTAACGATAGCATTGAATATTAGTCTTCTATGTTTTCATCTAGGGTTTTTAAGAGCCTATGTTATCGCATTACTGGGCAAAGGCTTCCGCCAAAGTCTTCCTTGATTTTCTCCCCCAAACTCCTCTCAAACCAACGCAGCCGTAGGCCAGCCTGGCTCGTATTAGTCTAGCTCATCGTGCTATTTTTTTCTAGGCTGGCCACGAGTAAAAATGATGTTTAAAAGTCCGTAGTCGCCATAGCCGCATTCTCCACGAGTCCAAGGCCGGTCTCCTGGGACGACACGACTATCGGAATTGTATCGACACTTAAGGATAATTGAAATATTATTTACGGTCCCACGTCATACTCATTTTATTGAAACAAATAAAAAATAGTAATTAAGGAACGTGAGTGGCTTTATTATGAATGACTTGCACGATACAATTTTATATGATTGATGTACGAATAATTTAAGTTAATTTTTAACGCAACTACACATAACAACTTTTCAGGTACTCCCATACGGGTTTTTTTTTCATTGATTTTTTTAACACTCTTCGACGGCAGTCAACGGCAGCCGTCAATTACCGTAGTTGCGTGCCGTCGATTAAATATTATGCCGTTCGTCTAGCGCTCGACTTATTTATATTCCTACAGAGTCTTTACTTTAAAGTTTAAACTGACAAAGTTGATGAAAGAAACGAACATATTGTCAAAATCATTATTACCCTTGTTTTTGATTTCATAGACAATATTCGGACAAGGATAAGCTGAAAAATTAAATATACGATTTTTGTAATTCCAAGAACAAAACCCAATTAGGTGACGCATATTAAAAGTATTAGAACTGCCGGCACCGAGCACTGATACAATATAATTACAAATGTAGTGGTTAGCCTTTACCAATCTTACCGTGACACGATACTTAGGACTTTCAAGGACCGATGGAAAGACAATCTGGGTCAAATTATTACGAGATATTGTATTCTATAAAGACGTAATAGATGACCTGGGGCACTTCGTACCACTTTCCTCCTAATAAGGACTTTCCCTGGTTTTCTACGAACATTTCAAGATTAGAATAAGGTTCAGCCGTTTTCGAGTCTTAGCGAGACAAAAAAAATCATTTTTATTTATACAGATTAGAAGAAAAATATAATATATGGACCCTTTTGGACTCCCTTTTGAATCTTTTACATGTAGTACATAACATCAGATGGTACACAAAAAACAAAATATAACAATTTTTCGATATTATAAATACGCTCTGACAGCTTCCCATTTACAAGGAAGTGCGTACTATAAAATGCAAATTATACTAGTAACTCCTACAGTTAAATTAAACTTCCGTTTCAAATTATATTTTAAACTAGCTGTCCCGGCAATCGTTGTTTTGCCATTTAAAGTATATTTTCTACTTCATCAGTTGATACAAAATCTTACCCCCTCTTTTGTCCCGTAAGAGGGGTGGGGGGAAAAATTTTATACATCAGATGTTAATTTGAAAAAAAACAGTTAATAATATGAAGTAAGTCCATTAAAGAAAAAAGTTTGATACAAAATCTGACCCCCTCTTTGGTCCCCTTAGAGTGGTGGGTGGGAGGGGGTAATTTTATACACCAGATGTTGAGTTGGAAGGAGGCAAATATATCTGCGAAAACCGTATGCAAATCGGATCAGTAGTTTTCGTGTTAAAGCAAGTCGTTAAATACAAAATCTGACCCCCTCTTTCGTCCCTTTAGAGGGGTGGGGGGAATTTTTTTTATACACCACATGTTAAGTTGGAAAAAGACAAATATATCTGCGAAAACCGCATTCAAATCGGATCAGTAGTTTTCGTGTTAAAGCAAAAGTCTTATACAAAATCTGACCCCCTCTTTCGTCCCTTTAGAGGGGTGGGGGTAAATTTTTTTATACACTGCACGTTAGGTTGGAAGAAGACAAATATATCTGCGAAAACCGCATTCAAATCGGATCAGTAGTTTTCGTGTTAAAGCAAAAGTCTTATACAAAATCTGAACCCCTCTTTCGTCCCTTTAGAGGGGTGGGGGGATTTTTTTTTATACACCAGATGTTAAGTTGGAAGAAGACAAATATATCTGCGAAAACTTCATTTCATTTCTACAGTTTTATCATATGTATAGATATTATGTTTGTAACGATAAAGGTCTATAATAATTATGTTGGTACTTAGTAGCGACCATGACATAAGGGGTATTGGCAAATTCTATAAAATTATCTCCATCACGTAGGTTCTTGTGGAATAGAGCTAGGAAAGAAAATTCTATGAATTTTTCTTTGTCGACCAGAAACTAGCATAGGAATTTCATAAAAATTCATAGACACCAAGTGTAAAGTGTTAGAGCTTGTCGAATTTGAAATGACGCGCCCCACCACTTCACTAGTTGATACAAATGACACAATTTTGTACTGTGAATACGAGGGAGGGGCGCGTCATTTTAAGTTAGACAAGCTCTACTACGTTTATATTTTGATGTAGACGTCTGCTATACTAACACAATTTTGATGTAGACGTCTGCTATACTAACACAATTTTTGTATCGTGATGCTCTTATTAAATGTATTTAAATAATGAAAATACAGTATTTAATACAGAAGGTACATACAAACCTTTTTTTACCTTCACGTACATGATGAAAATGAACACGATACTCGTAAACATGACTAGGTACTCGCTAAAAGGGTCTCGTAACGTAATTTTCTCGTACAATATCCTATTACTCGTTTGGACCTCCATTGATGATATGTAATTAAAAGAACGTTATTTTGACGAATATAGATAATATTACCTTTAACAATAGGCTCATCGTTTCACGAGATGAAGATTCATTCTACTAAATAGAAAAGACTCATTAATATTATGGTGTAAGTTTCGGATGAGCGTATGCATTGCAATACTTAGCAAATTTTGACCGAGTATTTAAATAAGTATCATTATAACTTGAAAACTATAGTGTTAAGTATTAACAGATTATTATTATTATTATATTATTGTAATAAAACATCATTTGTTCACTCATAATTTCAAATTTAAATTTTTAAACACAGGAGGGACAAACTAAGTGAGTCTGAGCTGTAGGTTCTCATTAAATTTGTCATTAAGATACTGAACCCTTAAAGTGGCTTTATTATAATAATGGTGACGAGTAAAAGTTGATGATAACTTTGTTTTCAAACCTACGATTTCAATTATGGCCGCCAGACACGTTCGGTGGAAAAAGGCAATGTGCTTACGATGTTCTAAGTTCAAATATGACTAGTCGATAAGACTCAGAATATGCCAAACAAACAATCAAATACTCTCAAAACCATTCAAAACATTACCCTTCTTGCACAGTTTGTTAATAACCAAACTCGTTCTTATCACAACTTTAAGGTCACGGTTAAAATGCAGATGGCCGCGCGCGGGATCATCGACACTCGAAGTTCAACCAAGTTCAAGGCAGCACAGCACATATTGCATAAGTCTCAATACAACGTAATCATTTACCTTGCGTAACTCTCTTCTTAGGGTGGGTTGCACCAGAGGCGTGGTTAAAGTTAAAGTTATGGTTAAAGTTAAGGTTAAAGTTAAGGCTAACTTAGCTTTAACCTTGGAGGCCATTTTTAAAAGAAGAAGAAGAACTTTGACCACAGAAATTGACAGCTATATCTATTGCGTTTATTTTTTTATTAAAGCTACAGGTAATGGGATTGAGAGTATAAGAAATTGAATTATCCGTAAAAATCGTCAGGAAAAATATAACACTGTGAAACATAGTAAATTTTCACGAAAAAATTTAGATATAAGTATGAGCAGTTATGGTTAAATATGGCGTCGGACGCCATATTTAACGGTAACCAAAGGTAAGTAGTTATAGTTAAAGTTACAGTTATAGTTAAAGTAAGTTGGTGCAACCCACACTTAGGGTACCGAATGCTGTATGAAATATTGCCAATTCTTGAATTCATTACAGACGTAAAACATATTTTAATGATAATTAATTCTAAGACTTTGCAAGTAAATTAAAATGTCTGTGGGCTGCTCTTCAGCCAACCAAATAATCCTAGGTCCACCATTATGCCTTTGAGTTCATTTCTCCAAAAGCACATTGTAAATGCAATTAATTATTGTATTGCTCTGCTGGTCAGTATAATATGAAAGTAGATAATAATAATATTGTTATCGAACGCTTATTCAATACAATACCTATAAAATCTGATAAAGATAACCGAGAAAAAATTTGCCAAGTACGTGTCAGGCTCGCGCACGAAGGGTTCCGTACCGTTATAGAGCGAAAGTATGGAAAAAAGTGTTTATTGTATGGGTTAATTTTTAATTTTATTATTAATTATTAAAGATTTTGTGAAAATTTCAAGTGTCTACATGTTGCCATTTTGAATTACGAGCCAAAAAGAGCAAAACAAATCACGTTTTTTGTATAAATATGAACTTTATTTTGTTTTTAGTATTTGTTGTTATAGCGGCACCAGAAATATACAGTCAGTGAAAATTACAGAAATTAGAAATTTAAGAAGTCTAGCTATAGCTGTAGCTATAGCGGTTCTTGAGATACAGCCTGGAGACAGACAGACAGACAAAAAGACGGACAGACAGACGGACAGACATCGAAGTCTCAGTAATAGGGTCTCATTTTCTCCCTTTGGGTACGGAACCCTAAAAAATTAAAAAATTAAAATTATATTGCTATATCACTTGAGTTTTTGGCCAGTAAATGAAAACTTACAGTATCTCGGCAAAGCAGCGTAACTGGAGATGTTAACAAATAAAGGGGGAGCCCAGCTCTAATAGAAATTAGTGTGGTGCGGGAAATTTGATATTTTCTTCCGGTTTTTATAGAAAAACTTTTATTCTATGTTCTTTGTGTTAGTTAAACAGAACACAAATATTTTTTACTAATAATAAGCATAAAATACAGAAAGTAGGTACTAGGTATCATTATTATTTTTAATCTTAATCTACTGATTAAGATTAAAAATGATACCTAGCAGTCTACTACTATAGGTATCATTTTTAATCTTAATCAATAAGTAATATTACATATTATACTTCTAAGTATCGTTTATTAAATAAACGTACAATTTATAGACTTACAACAATGACCTTTTACTCACAAAAACTGGACAAAATTCAAACTTCGAAACATTTCCTTTCATCCTCTGTCATTTTCCACAATTTTTAGAGTGTAGTTCCCGAGGTATGATTAATGGTGGTCTGGAAAAATATTTTGGAGACTCTGCGAGGGTGAAACATTAGTCTACATCAAAATTATGTCAACCTGCCCACTGTAATCTCTCAGCCTCCGACAAATTTGAATTGCGAATTTGCAAACTGAATTTTACATTTTTAGGGAAGAAAAATAGCTGTTCTAAACTTTTACTTTGGTGATCATTATTAAGTTGGAAATATTTGATATTTGCTTATCTCCAAGGGCTAAATCAGACTTGAAGACTTAAAACTATTATAAATAAAAAAAATTACAGGACCATGAAACATAGTTTAATTTACAAGAAAAAAAAAGCCAGGCAAATTCATAGTCCCATCCCATGGGACACTGGCACTCGGTCGGCGGATGTCAACTTTAATAATTCCACTTATAAGTGTTAATTTGGAATAGTTAAGTAAAGTAGCTAATGAGGTATTAAGGACGTGAGAGAACTTACTTTACGATTCTGTTCGTTCGTTTTTTACGATCTGATTTAAAGAACAATAAGCATCTTTTTTCGCTTTCGAAGAACGATTGGTGCGATATGAAAGATATCAATAAGTATATAAGATTACCTGCGGAATCTAGACGACAAATAGACTGGCTACCAAGCTCCACTTCCCTCAGATATTCAATACATATTGCGAAATTGAGTATTGTTTTTCATTTCTTGAAGTATATATTGAGGAGGTTCATTTTCTAGTCACATTCGTCATCTGTCTGTCTGCAATCGTATATCGCTTCCAGAAATGGTTCATAAGGTAAATTGTTAAAAATCGTATTTTTTTCAAAAAAGCATTTGACCAAATTAGCCACAAAATTTGGGAAAAGTTCTTAAAAAGCATAACAATATATTATTTTGCAAAGTTTACATTTCATTAACTTATAAATATTTTGTTTTCAGCTCGCTCTTTTTTATGGATGCATTGTATCGGCGTCATGCATGGTTCTACATCCGGTCCAAGTTCCGCTTCTCCTGAGTCCGCTACCGGAACCGAATTACAGCTTCTCCTACGACGTAAACGATGTCCAGACCGGGGACGTGAAGAGCCAGCACGAGAGCAGGCGAGGGGATATCGTCATAGGCCAATATTCCCTAGTCCAGCCGGATGGAGTCCGACGGACGGTGGACTACTCTGCTAACGATCACACGGGCTTCCTTGCAACCGTCAACAACCAGGGCGTACCTGCGGCTCCGCAGGCCAGCGAGCAACAGACCGTGCAGGAAGAAACTCCAAAGCCAGCGCCTAAAAGCCAAGAAACGCAACAAAACTCACAAAACTCTCGCACTTACACCACGCAAGGGTGGCCCGAAAATGTATCCAGCGCGACTCCGTCCCCCATAAACATCCCGATAGCGCCCCTCATCCTGCCGTCGTTTACCAACGGGAATCCTTGGCTTTAAATAGGACACGAAAAAGATTTCAAACGTGAACCTCAAGTAGCATTCCGAATGACAGATTTTTAACTCGAACGCAGAATACAATGGACGGGGTGAAATATTTACTTTGAAAATTACACGCTGCGACTTCTTTGTTCTTGAGCTATTTTTTAGACTGGCCTTCGTAGACTTTTATTTATTTTGTTTTTAGTTAGTAGTTATATAGAATAGTAACTTTTTTACTACGCAGCATGCTTTATAGGGCGGTAATTGTCCGCCAACACCGGTAGACATAATTTGTGTCGGAGTAAATAACACCGCTGGTGACTGGGTGAACGGCCTTGTATTATAACCTAATATTACCTAGGTACTTCTAGTAAACTATATTAACTTTAAATATGTATATTTTATATTGTATTATTTCTAATAATATTTTCGTGTAATAAACAGATGCAATAATTTCTATTTTTGTTGTTTTCATACTAAAAATACACACCCTACATTTCGTCCAATGGCATAAAGTATTCAATTACTTGACGTAATATAAAATGTAAAGCTCATTTTATATGTTTTTTCATTACACCTCGTACCCGAGAACATAAGTATTAATTTTTACGTTTTCTTTTTCCATTACTCCGTCACATCACGTGCCGTTATAGTGATCTCGTAAGATCATAACAGCGAGCTACCCGATCCCCTTACGTCAAATAACCCGATTTTCGTCGTATATTATCAAAGGGTCTCTACACTTAATTCTGCTTTTCTTCACCCAATATCCACTTAGCGCGGACATTTTATCTGCAACAAATAACCCTAAATCCGACACATTTTTGCAGGATTTATAGTTTGAAATTTCCTAGCATATTACAACCAAGCTACCTGTAAATTTATTACCAAAATTCTTCTAAGTAACTTTATGAGTTTTTTGTAGTAACTTGCTTTAAAATCAGTTCAGTTTAAGAATGACGCGTGACGTGGTAAAGGACCGATAGACAAATAGACGAGCATAAAAGTTTTCCATATTTAGTAATAATATTTGTTTGGAAGTTTGGATATTAACACAAAGACTACCTTTAAGGGCAACCTTAAATTGAAAACTTGGTAGTTTGTACTCTTTACTAGTTACTCTCTATCTTTTAATCCTTCGATCGCGGATTCTTGGAAATCTATTGTTATTCTATTGTGTCGCGATCACCGGTGCTCTTATGGGACTTGATAGGTTAATGAGAATTTACAATTTAAAAAACTATCATAAAGTGGTATCTGACATTAACTCTATGTTTTTTTTACACTACTTATCCGGTTCAAGTTGGCTATCAATTAAGTTTGATCGCCCGAAGCCTACTTATATAATGTAAGTTAGTTCCTTTCAAACATACGCCCTTTACGACCCACATCATTTCCTACATGCTCAAGGCTGCGCCAAGGCTACCGTACATGTTGAAAGCAGCGATGTAAACAAGCGTAAGTGATAACTCGTCAGGATGACATTTTAGCTTTTTTTTTATTATTAAAATGGATCTGGATATATAAACCCTGTTGTATATTCGGATTGCACAACTCATCAACCTTCCACGAGTTACAACATCTAAAATGTTTCACAAGGTATGTTAATTATTCCGTTTGCAATTATTATTAAGTGTAAAATATTTACTCTACAAACTCTAATTAAACAAAATATAGCAACTTCAGTTTATTTTTAGATATACGGTCGTAATATAATACTTATTAGCTAAATAATAATGTGAGTACAGGAACATTTTCCTAAGGTGAAATATAATAGGAAATTCCTTCAATTAAGGCTGATCATGGATCAGTCACGTACAAGACGTACGTCTTATCAAAATACGTTAACTGTGTTAACTGCTAAGCTTAGCTTTATACGTAAGATAAGTAGTTCTAGTGGAGTAGTATAAGTACTCTATTTATAAAAGCAAAACTCTAATGTGATCTCTATTTCGTTGTTCCAGATCGCTATCCTCGCCCTCTTCGCCTTCGTGGCGGTGAACGCCGGCGACTTCTCCAGTTTCTCGTACGGCGTGGCCGACCCCTACACCGGCGACTTCAAGAGCCAGGTGGAGAGCCGCGCCGGAGACAACGTGCAGGGCCAGTACTCGCTGGTGGAGTCGGACGGCACCCGCCGCACCGTGGACTACGCCGCCGGCGCCGAGGGCTTCAACGCCGTGGTGCGCAAGGACCCCGCCGTCGTCGCCGCCGCCCCCGTCGCCGTCGCCGCTCCCGCTATCGCCGCCGCCCCCGCTTTCGCCGCCGCTCCCGCCCTCGCCTACGCTTCCCCCTACGGTTTCGCCAGATTCGGCGCCTACGGCTACCCCTATGGTTACGCCAGATTCGGTGCATACCCCTACGCCTACAACCGCTTCTACTAAATGACATACTCGTAACGATTCGAAAATTGTAAATAACGAAATGTATATAGTTTAAGAATTACGACTGTGTTTTAATTAACTATTTATGATGACATGTTCATTGTAAATAATTATTTATTTAAACAGCCTTATTTGGGTAAGGACTAAAGTTGTTTTGAATGCCGAAACAAAAAATTCTTTCTGCCACATTTCTTTAGCCTAATACACCGGGAACAAAAAAAGAGCCCATTGCCCTGGACTGACCAAAACATTTATTTCGTATTCTAGCGATTACCATAATTCGTAGTTACACGCGGAAACTCACAACATTCAGAATACCGGTTTCGGATTTGCAATACCTACTCCGCCCTAGATTTAACAATGTTAAATATTGCGAATTATTAAAATAATCAGGCATTTTGAGATTTTAATATATATTTAAAATATTATACTTAGTATAAAATGAAGTGGATGTTTAGCAACAGCTCCATTTTAAATTTACTAAGAGCAAAACAATATTTCAAACTTTCTTCGGAAAATAAACTTTTCTAGAGTCGATTGTGATAATTGTTTACAAAACAAAACAAATTATTAATTGTTTTGTAAAAAAAATTACAAAAATTTTGAAGGTGTGTATGGTGGGTGTATAATTAGGGTACCTACTTATGACATGAATGTCAGAAGGTAATCTTTTAGCGCTGCTACTTTTTTACAGTTAATTCAATATTAATCCTTCAAGCCCCATAAGAGCACCGGTGATCGCGACAACAATAGAATAGCAATAGATTTCCAAGAAACCGCGATCGAAGGATTAAAACATCATTAAAGATATAATGGAACATTTAGACAACCTCAAGTATTATCATTTTGTTTGTATATATATAAATATATATATTATATATATACAAAAAAATATAACCCGGTATAAAAGATGCAAAAAATAATAATAATTTCGGTAGTCACAACATAAAGATGTAAGGTTCTGATGACCATAACAATAAATGATAATTATGAATTGAACATAACAGTTCAAATTAAAAATCGTTTCCTTTTGTATATCAGTAACATCGACCTCCAAATAAACCTCAAATGAATTATTTGATTTCAAATTTATCTTGGCCTAATTGTAGCAATTACTTTTTATTGCTCATTTAATGTTTTATAATAAACTTCAAAGTTCTCACTTTTAAGAAGTTTATTCGATTTTCACATAACTATCTTTCCCGTCAGGTTGCTAATATTGTAGGCGATTTTTGTCTTCTATACTAGATTTAACAATGTTAAATATTGCAAATTATTAGAATAATCAGGCATTTTGAGATTTTAATATAATATATTTAAAATATTTACAAAAATATAATTCCATAATTTAAATAACTCGACATTTTATATGGAAGAGTCAGTCAGCAAATATGGTCTCTACATGTATATTTAATTTAATATGAAAAAAGTCACGCTGTATGAACGGACGTTGCTTTTTTATCTCAAAATTGTATCTCTCGAGTCTCGACCTATAAATACGAGAAGTATGTACGTATAATATCTTATACGAACATTCATTAATGACAATGTAGCTTCAAACTGAATTTTTAATATAAAATCTGTCTATAGTTTCAAAGTCAGAAAACCTTCGTAATTTTTTCAAATTACACATTAGAAACGTGGGACGATGACGAGAGTATTATGAATACGAATGATCTTAATATAGCTCGATTTCATTCATAAAAATATATTAGGGTCAGTCCACTCAATATCATACGTGCCATAGATGTAACGATATAGACACAGCGTGCTTTGTGTGAGTGTCCAGCCAGTTCCGCATAGCAAATAATTGTACACTGACGAAATTGAACTCAAACATTCACTTATCGTGACCTAGACGTACCTGCCATGTATTTCCTATTAATAGCGATTAGCGACGAATGATTGTGCAGGGGTATATAAAGCCCTATTGTGGTCAGGACCTTATTCATAGTTCACTGTACAGTAAGATCAAACGTATCCAAATGGCAGCTAAGGTAAATTGGTCCCTTTGGATTTACTTTCAAATTTCAATATTCGTGACAGTGTTATATTAAGTGCAGTGTATACTATGACCACGAAATCAATGTTTAAGATTTACGGCCAGATGTAAACCAATATAAATTTATTGGACAAAGGACAAAGGACAAAGGAAGTAAATTACCCTAATTATGTGGTTATACTGCTGTGAAGTCGAAACTAAATCTGCTAAAAGTACTTAGGCAAACTAGGCAAAAAGAAAAGACTTGCCTTATATTCTTGTCTAGTTTATTCCTACTTTATTGCAAACTCTAGTCTGTCGTAAAAGTTAACTAAAGTTGACATCATTTCGATTGAATGGGCCGTAGTAATGGTTTCCCATCCCGCGCTCTCGTAGAAGAAAAACATTACGAAAACCTTGTTATTTCAAACACCGTTGACACGGAAATTTAGTACTTGGCGTATGTTTTGCGAATAATTGTTAATCTCAATTTTATGTTTATTTTAGTTCTTCGTCCTCGCCGCTCTGGTGGCGGTCGTCCGAGGTAGCGCTCTCCATGGAGCCGACTACACCAGCTTCTCCTACGGAGTAGCGGACCCCCACACCGGCGACGTCAAGAGCCAGCACGAGACCCGCGTCGGCGACAACGTAGTGGGCCAGTACTCCCTGCTCGAGTCTGACGGCACACGCCGCACCGTGGACTACGCTGCTGACGCTCACTCCGGCTTCAACGCAATCGTTCGCAAGGACCCAGCGATCATCGGCCACGTCGCTCACGCTGCTCCGATTGCCCACGCCGCCCCCGTCCTCGCCGCCCCCATCGCCCACGCCGCTCCCATCGCCCACGCCGCCCCCGCCCTTATCGCCGGCCCGTCCGTCTCCTACTCCGCTCACTCAGAGTCCGTAGCCCACGGTGGTCTCGCCGCTCCCCTCGCTCTCGGCCATGGCCTCGCTCTGGGTCACGCCGGTCTCGGCTTGGGCCACGCCGGTCTCGGTTTGGGCCACGCCGGTCTCGGTTTGGGCCACGCCGGTCTCGGCTTGGGACACGCAGGCCTCGGACTGGGTTTAGGTCATGGCGCGCACTGGTAATTTTGATAATATAGGACGTAATTTATGATATTAATAATTGTAACATAATGCTGCCGATGGTTTTGAATGCTGTATGAACTGTGATGAAATACATACCAATGTAATTATTTCGTTGTTTAATTTATGAAAACCAATTAAATAATGCAACTCTAGCATGAAGTATTTCTATTTTCTAAATCATGCCAATTGTGAATATTCTTCCTTATTTTCAAAAATTTCCTCAACTGTTATTTTAGCAAACTAGTACCCAATTGCTTGCCTAATTCTTTACTTAAATCTAATAATATCTGAGTGCACGGTAGTGCACCCGCTGAGACGAGCCAAGCGAAGTGCAAATTTTTCGTCGTTTTTTGAACCCTCATCGAGTTGGTTTCCGAATATGTACCAGATAGTGCATATTCTCAGGATAGGATGTCAATAGTAGATTTATTAAACATACAAAGTCTCAATTGAATACATAGCTCTTATTACTTTAGATTTTTTTAAAAGTTAATATATAAAATACACTCTAATATCTAACCTAACTGTATACTTCCTACTCCTATCTTCTTCTGTTTAAATTCGTTGCGGGTCCCAAGACTGCTTTTTAGCATGTCCCTCGGGCTTCCTGGGATCATATCAAACGGTTTTCGTGGTTTGATACCGCTGTCGATCCTAGCGACATAGGAGATACAGTGGTGGGAATATGTGGTGGGCAAAGCCCGTTAAAAATATCTAAAATACACCGATTTCGTCACTGAGACACTCATACACTGACACACTGCAGATGACCATCAAAATGTTTGGCTACCTCCTGAATCCTGAAATGCTAGAAAGCTGTGGTATGTAATCTAAGTTTGGTATACAACCAATAAAAAAAATCATAAACTTTCTACCCCCATCCCCTAAAATGTGGGGGTGGGGGTTAATAATATGAGACTTTCACCAATTTTATGAATTAGGGCATAAGAGTTTACACGGGACTGTAGACAGTAACTAAAAAACCTATTAATCTGGGGGAACGGCAGTGCCCCAGCCAAGCTTTTTAGCAAAGGCACGGCCGTACCATACTTTTCTCGAAGCGGTTCGCGGCTATTTTACACCCCCTTTATCTTCGATGTTAACAAAGCTAGGGATTTAGAATTTCGGCCACTAGGAGCAAGTATTAAAACTAGCCTAACCTCCAAATTAGATGAAATTTCGATAAATAGTTTAATAGTAACGGATGGGCAAAATTACATTTTGTCACTCACTGACTCATAGATCATCAAAATTCTTAGGTACTTCTAGCAGACTTAGAACCTTGAAATTTGGTACCCGGATAGGTCTATATTCACAATGAAAGGAAAAATTATGAAACCGCCCAAGTGCGAGTCGGACTTGCGTACAGAGGGTTCGTACCGTAAATTTGTATGGGAGCCCCCCTTAAATAATAAGTTTATTTAATTTTATTATTAATTATTAAAGTTGAAATACAATTAAGTATTTTCTGAAAATTCCAAAAATCTTACTGTTACCATTATGGATATAGAGCAAAAAAGGGGAAAAAACGTCGTTTGTTGTATGAGGCCCCCCATTAATAATTTATTTTATTTTAATTGCACTATTAGCTTTTATGACGACACCAGAAATACATAATTTGTGAAAATTGGAACTATCTAGCTATTGCGGTTCTCGAGATCCAGCCTGGTGACATACGGATGGACGACGGACAGACAGCGAACATCATCCATTGGGCAGGGAAACCTAAAAACTGAAAAATAATATAATAGTCAAATAATTGGGGGATAATATAAGCTAAGCACAGAAAAGTCATAACGTGACCTGAAAAGAAAAGAAAAAAAACCTTCAAAAAAGAAATGAAATCCTATCAAAAACATTAAATGTAAAAGGAGCCAAGCAAAATACTGCAAAGCTATTCAATACTTCTGTCGTAAAAAGTTTTCAGATCACATTCAAGCCAAGCCAACTTATTTTGTAATTTAAATCAACATTCAGTAAATGTATCAATCGATTTCTTTATTTTATAATTATTACAGTGGCTTGGCAATGAGCTCTAAAGATATAATCAGCGACTTATTATATAATAAATCCAATAAGACATGCGTCGTTACATAAGTACTAAAACACTTTACGCTTGCCGTCTGTGTAAGTAATAATGAACTTCTCCAAATATGCAGTTTTATATATTTTGTTTTTCTTGTGCTCATTGCCAAGCCACTAAAATAATTATAAAATAAAGAAATCGATTGATACATTTACTGAATGTTGATTTAAATTACAAAATAAGTTGAAGGCTTGGCTTGAATGTGATCTGAAAACTTTTTACGACAGAAGTATTGAATAGCTTTGCAGTATTTTGCTTGGCTCCTTTTACATTTAATGTTTTTGATAGGATAAAAAAAGAACTGAAATCCAACCAAAAACATTTCTTGTAAAATGTTACCGAGACGACCACATAAGGTTTATACCCTGTGAAAAAGATATTATCAGATCTAATGAAGAACCAAGCTTCTGAATCTACACGGCCTAACTCTGCTGTCTCTTACTTAAGCAAATTCTTCATAATAATATTATTATTATCGGTAAATATGTATGGCTCAGCTGTTTCGTTACTAACTTCATCAGTAGAGACCGGATTATATGCAACATAAAAAGCTTGTTATATGCATGCAAATATGCATGAAAAATGCTTGAGATATGCACGAAAGTTGGCAGAATATGCAAAATTAAATGACAATATGCAAATTCAAAATCTGCACACAATTAGTAAATTATTTTATGATAGGCGATAATAGGTACAGTAACATTATAATATGACATTAAAATTATTTAAAAAAATTTGTAAACGTAAGCAATCAAATATTTTTCTAAATTTTCAGTGGTAAGATTGTGTCAACGATCATTTAGAATATTTTTGTAAATAGAAAAGGTTCGCTCCACATTCACTGAGGCTGGGCAGAATTTGAACTTGGGTGCTTTTTTTTAACACTTAAGTACAGTTTCTGGTAAAAGTTCTGCCATCTCATTAATTTGTAGTAGGCAAGCGCGACGTTCTTCTGGCTCTTTCATTTTATTATCGTAAAGTGTCAAAACAAAAGACGCGCACGGAAAGAAGTATTACTCAATAGCCCTTATGTTTTGTAACTGATATTGACATGGAATTAATAACTACAACGTACGTAGTATATATTGATTCCATGGTTATCTTATATATAAAAATGGATTTTCAAATGTGTTAGTCGCGCTAAAACTCGAAAACGGCTGAACGGATTGGGCTGAATTTAGTCTTAAAATATTCGTAGAAGTCCAGGGAAGGTTTTAAAGTGACCCGTGACACGAAGTTCACTGGGACAGCTAGTCTTATATATAAAAATGGATTTTCATATGTGTTAGTCGCGCTAAAACTCGAAAACGGCTGAACGGATTGGACTGATTTTAGTCTTAAAATATTCGTAGAAGTCCAGGGAAGGTTTTAAAGTGACACGAAGTTCACCGGGACAGCTAGTCTTCTTATATATAAAAATGGATTGTCAAATGTGCTAGTCGCGCTAAAACTCGAAAACGGCTGAACGGATTGGGCTGATTTTGGTCTTAAAATATTCGTAGAAGTCCAGGGAAGGTTTTAAAGTGACACGGAGTTCACCGAGACAGCTAGTTGTTATTAAATTTGGTCGCATTTCGTAATGCAGGATTAGTGAAAAATGTTGTAAATGTACCGAAAACATGCATCATAACTAGATCGTAGGTAAAATATGCTATTTCCGCTGAGAATGGCTAAAATCACATCGAATAGACAAACAGTCTCCGTGGTATTTGGCTTCGTTTTTCGGCGTCACGAAATTTTATAATAAATTCTATACTTGAACGGGTAATACGGGTAACCAATAATAAATAATTGCTTCAACTCCCAAGTGGCCACATGCGGCTGCGTTAACAATAGATAATCTATTGTGTCTGGTTTTTCCACGATCGAGCTAATATTGTGTTTGCTCGTTTACCCCTGTTTAATTAAATTTTTTAACTATTATATTTTTAATTAAAATGCCTTAAAGCACCTAATGCCAAATTATTATAATTATTTAGTTAATAACTCTCAATTGGGATCTCATTTTTAATCTCATATAACAGCAGAATATATTTACTCTCTGAGATTTAAATATTTTCTGCTATAGTTGAAGGAAGGCAGTAGTAAGAAGTATTATTATTAATATTATGTAAGTATCAAAGTCTCAGCCCGGTCGGTTTAAAATTGGCAAAGTTTCATACAAACTTTCATCCCCTATTTTATCTCCTTGGAGGTAAAACTTATCAAAATCCTTTCTTAGCGAATGCCCACGTCATAACTCATAACATCTATCCGCATGCCAAATTTCAGCCCGATCCGTCCAGTGGTTTGGGCTGTGCGTTGATAGATCACTATAATAAATGTCAGCCAGTCACCTTTGAGTAAGTATATATTTAGATTTCAAAAATCCAAATGAGACCTTTATAGTTTATATAAACTGCTATGTTCGGTTTTAACCACAAAAGTTGGTACTACTAATATATTATATTCTGTGCCAAAAGGGAGCTGATTTATTAATTACATTTTTAGTACATCTCCACACCATCGGGTTTTATTTATTGCAAGTAAGTAATCGTTATTTTAACAACCATTGTTTAAACAACATAACCAGTGAGCGTTACCAAATTTGGTACAATTTAACATTGACTTAAATTTAATTAATCATTTGTATACCTTTCGAATTGTTTACATAAATTATAATGAAAGTAAAAAAACATTAACTTCCTGTTCAAGTATAAATAATATCATATAAATAGCCATTATTACTGAATCAAATCAGTTGCACACAGACAGGCAATCAAACAACCGAAATGGCCTTCAAGGTAACATGCTTTAGTTTTTATATCTAAATACTAACTGTTTTGTTTATTATTAGCTTTAATATTATTTACAATATTTTCTTCACTAAAAGCATAAAATAAATAGCAAAACAAGAGAGAATTTAGTGTGCTATTTAGACTTGCAAAGTATTGTTTCTATTCAGTGAAATTAAAGAGGTTTACAGTTGATATTTAAAAATATATTATACTTTTGTACCACACGAAAATATAAGAGCTGCTTAAGTTTTAAAAGTGTAAATTATTAAATATTAATTTATTATTTTTATTTTTCCAGTTCATCGTTTTCGCTTTGATGGTAGCGGCTGCCCAGGGCAGCGGCATCGGCGCCAACTACAACAGCTTCTCGTACGGCGTGTCGGACCCCCACACCGGCGACGTCAAGAGCCAGCACGAGACCCGCCACGGCGACAACGTAGTGGGCCAGTACTCCCTGCTCGACTCTGACGGCACACGCCGCACCGTGGACTACGCCGCCAACGCACACTCCGGCTTCAACGCCGTGGTGCGCAAGGACCCCGCCATCATCGCCGCCCCCATCGCCCACGCCGCTCCCGCATACGGCGCCTACGCCCGCGCCTCACCCCTGGCATACGCCGCCGCCTCTCCCCTCGCCTACGGCGCTGCCGCTGCTCCTTTCGCCTACGGCGCTGCTGCTGCTCCCCACGCGTACGGCGCCATCGCCGCTCCCCTCGCTCACGGTGCCATCGGCTACGGCGCTCACGGCGCCATCGGCTACGGCACCCACGGCGCCATCGGCTACGGCGCCCACGGACTCGGACTCGGCTACGGTGCCCACGGACTCGGCTACGCTGGACGTCTGGGATGGTAAACCTGATGAACTAAGTCATGATAATATAATAATGCTGTGATAAATATAATTACAATAAACTAATTTGTAAAATTACCTTTGGTCTTCTGATTTTTTCTCCAACTCTTTGCGCTAACTTCTCCAAAGACTTTGGTTGCTAGATAAAATATGATGTTATTGCGGAAAAGACGGCAAAACATTTTGACAAACGATTCGGACTAAATGACGGTAAGTAATTAAATAAGGACATAATAATGTTATATTCTATCCCACCAAAAACATAAATGTAAAAATGGAGAGCCAAGTTCCATACAAACATTATTCTTGTCTATGGACTTCGCCGTAAAATGGATGGAGATCTAAATGAGTGCCAAGTTCCATGGAAAATCGAAATATGTATGTATAGGAACCAAATAACATTATGACCAAATAATAGACTCTATTTCTTTGCTTTATTGAATATCTATAACAATAATTGACGTTATTTAAATAATGTGAATTCTTAAAGTAGATTAGATCTAACTTGGCCAGTTTTCATTACATCAGTCATTTCATAAAGTTATTGAACATTTTAATTCTGATGAAAACTAGCCAAGTCAAATTTAATCTAGTTTAAGATCTCACATTATTTAAATAAAATCAATTATTGTTATAGATATTCAATAATACCAGTATTTAACGTAAATCATGACTGAAAAAATGCAAACATCACTTATTCCTTTTTCTTCTTTTTTTGTAATTTTGAGCTGGTATTTAAATAAGAATATTTTGAAGCGCTAAATAGCTTTTGCCATCCAACGAGCCCTGTGCAGTCCTGCTGGCATTCGAAATTATATTCCTTTCTCAGGAACTCCTCCTAAATAAATAATAATGAGATTCAGTAGCTCTTTGTAATCATCTCGAGGCTGATACTGGTTAAGTTGATTTTGGGCGAAGGAAATCATATCCTGAGCTACATTTTTAACTAATTCCAGCAAAGAAGGGTCAGATGTTACTGTTTTAGAGTTGGTCAATGGTCTGGTCAATTTTGCTCCAGTATTTTTTAAATCTTTTGAAAATTAAAATAATATCAGGGCCACTTGAAGGACCTAGTGCAGTGCTCACGACAGCTTCTAACATTATCTTTAATAAATAAATAAAAAGCTACTTCTTAGGATTTTCGACGATTACTTAGTAAATATAACACAATTGGGTTTCTGGAAAAAACAAAGTTTTTATTTTAATCAAAATATGTGGATCCACATAACATAAAGCTTTAATTATTACATTTAAATTATAACAAAATCTTACCTGGAAAAAACAAAGAAACGACATTTAGTGTTATTAAATTAACAATCGCCTAAATCAATGATAATACTTTCTAGTTTTTAGTCCATTCGGCCATCTTTTCTTTTCATAGATTACATCGAAGTCGTAGAGCAGAAGGATCTGTCAAATAATCATCTAAATAGCGGCAAAATGCAAATGAAAAGGGAGTGCCTCCGCTGTCGGCGCCGGCTCCCAAAAATATCAGTAATGGGAACCGGCGGTAAGTATACTGCCGGCAGCCGAGATATAAAACAACGGCTGCCGGCGCTGGCACTCAAAATGGGAGCCGGTGATAATGCGTAAAGCGCTAGGTTCCAGTGCCGATACACAAATTTTAAAAATAAATAATTATAATCTCAAACATATTCGACTTTACCGACTTCCAAAGGTGAAAGTTAGGTACCTATTTGTTCGGCTGTGGATATACTAGTTTTTTGTGATGCATTTTCTTAGCTTAGCTTTACCTTAGCTACCTTTTTTCAGCTACCAAAAAGTAAGATTTTGCACCACAGCTACAGTTATGAACCCCCTTCCGAAGGTACTGAACAGAACTTCAGATTCCTTTTACATGTTAGAGAGTTTCAGCGTTGTTTAAAGAAGCAAAGATATTGTATTATGCTACTATGCAGATCACATTTATCAGCATCATCATCACCACCATTAACCCATCAAGATTCAAGCCCCATCTACAGTTATGAACCCCGTGGTATACTTCCGAAGGTACTGAACAGAACTTCAGATTCCTTTTACATGTTAGAGAGTTTCAGCGTTGTTTAAAGAAGCAAAGATATTGTATTATGCTACTATGCAGATCACATTTATCAGCATCATCATCACCACCATTAACCCATCAAGATTCAAGCCCCATACGAGCACCGGTGATCGCGACAACAATAGAATACAATAGCATTTCCAAGAATCCCCGATCGAAGGATTCAAATATGCATCCTTACAATACGACTATTTATAATCTTATTAAGTATTTGTATTTTTCATAGTCCTTTAGCTCAAGACTGATGTTTTTGATCATTATTCTGTCATTTGACAAGCGATGTTTGCCGAATAGGCGCCGGCAGCCTATTCGGCAAACATCGCGTGACTTCGGCAAACTTCGGAGTTCGGAAAACAGCGCCGGCAGCCATTTCAGCAACCGGCGCCGGCAGCCATTTCGGCAACCGGCGCCGGCAGCGGAGGCACTCCCTAAAGAAAAATACATTTTTCTTTACATCTCCACCCCCCCAAAAGAAAATATAATCAGGTGTTTAGTCACGCAAACTCTCAGACTAGATGCCATCAGGAGTTGGGGTTAGTTTTGAGATGTGAAAAAAATTTGACTCCGACTTCTTATGATCAGTATTTATCTTGTAGATTGTATTTGATATTTTTTCTATAATTTGATAAGGTCCGAGTTTCAATTCATCCAGTTTTTTTCTATTAAGTCTGTTACCATTCTCCACAAAGACAATATCACCAACTTTGAAGTCTATGCATATTCGATTCTTATCATAGATTTCTTTGTTGTAATTATGTGATTTTATTGTGTTTTCTAAGGCTTTTTGCCTGTCTTTTATTAAATCATTCTCAGTCGATGTCAGATGTATCTCTTTTGCCGAATCTCATTCGGCAAAAGAGATACATCTGTGCCATATAGTAGGTACTTTGGAGCATATCCAGTAACCGAGTGTTTCGTCTCATTATAGTTTTTTACACAGTTTTGAGCAATGGTTGTCCATGTAACTTTTTTAACATTTTCATTTGCTTTGCATCGGATTTTGTTGACTAATGTCTGATTAAGTCTTTCATTTAGACCATTTGAGTAAGGCGAGTTAAGTGCTGTAAAGATTATACAGATATTTTCCTGGTCCAAAAATCCTTTAAATTTTTTAGAATTAATACCTGGATACTGATCCGATAGAATCAATTCAATATTATGAATTTTTCCACAGTTTTTCATGAGTTTGATGAAGTCATTTGAGTTTTGTGTACTTGAAGTTAAAATATGTATACCTAGTAAAATGGTCCACTAGCAGATGTAAATACTTCTTCGTCGACCGTGTATCTCCAAAGCCTCCAATTGTATCAATAGAACATATTTGAAACGGTTTTGTGGCAGATCCCAAATGTGACATTAATCCATATTTGTTCTGTCCTCTTGATTTGTTTTTTATACACACTAAGCAATTTTCACAAATTCTTTTTATGTTCTTTGTGATGTTCTCCGCTGTATACAATGAACCAATCATACTTTGCATCTGCCTAATTCCTAAGTGACCCATGTCTTTATGTATTTTATTTATGAATTGTATGCTAAATTTTTCAGATAAAATTATTTTGTCTTTGTTCTTTACTCTCTTATAATATATGTTGTCTTTTGATATTAATTTATCTTTCTTGCACTGTATATTTTCATTTTTTTCTTGATCTTCTAAGATTTCTTGTAGTTTTATTGTGTTTAGTATTTTTAATTGTTTATCTTGATTTTCATTTGGTCCAAGGACAGGGTTTCTACTCAGACAATCAGCTTCAATGTTATATCTGCCGGGCGAGTACTTAATTTGGAAATCATATTGTGACAGATAGAATGTAAGTTCACCCAATTCCTCATCTGTCATTGACTTAATGTTCATAGTTTCTAACGGTTTGTGGTCAGTAAATACAGTAAATTTTATACCTATCAATAAATGCTGCCAATACTTAACACATTCCTTAATCGCTAGGCATTCCAGATATATGGCTTTCTTCCTTTTTTGAACATCATTTAGCTTTTTAGAGAAGTATGCAACAGGTTTTTCTTAATTATTGTCTTGTGGCTGCTTCAAGACTGCTCCCAGTCCCTGTATACTGGCATCTGTATATATGTGAATAGGGAGATTAGGTTCAAAGATTGTTAATATTGGTTGAGAACATAAAATTTGTTTCATTTCATCGAATGACTGTTGACATTTTTCAGTCCAGTTAAATATTTGTCCTTTTCTTAAAAGATTATGCAAAGGCTCTAGTTTTATTGCTATACTTGGCACATACTTATGGTAAAAGTTTATTTTCCCTAAAAATTGCCTTACCTGTTTCTGTGTTTTTGGAATTGGTAAATTTTGTATTGATATCAAATTATCCTTCAGCGGTCTGACTGAGTTATTCTGTATTATATGACCCAAGTATTTGACTGATTGTGCTGCAAACATACATTTAGAAAATTTGAGTTTCAGGCCTTCATTTTTTATGGCTTCAAATAATTGTTTTAGGTGTCTTATATGGTCTAAAAATGTTTTTGAAAATACTAATAAGTCATCTATAAAACTTACTGCAAATTCTCCTAGCTTATTTTTTCGTATAATGTAACACATTATTCTTTGAAAAATGGCCGGTGCAGTCTTTAGACCGAACGACAAACAGGTCCATTGGTAGTGGCCCTCCTGTGTAACAAATGCAATTTTGTATCTGTCAGTAACACGCAATGGTATGGACCAGAAAGCGGAGTTCAAATCTAGCGTAGAGAAAAATTGGCAGTCTCTTGTTTTCACTATAAGGTCTTCAATAAGAGGGAATGGTTGCGATTGCGGAACAACTATCTTATTAAGTTCTCGGAAATCTATGCATAATCTGGACTTTTTATTTTCATCTCTTTTGTATGCGAGTGTAACAGGTGCTGAAAAAGGGCTATATGATTCCTCGATTATATTTTTTTCCAATAAATTTGCAACCTGTTTTTCTATTTCCTTCTTACCTTGAATAGTGCAACGATATGGTCTTTTACTGCAATATTTTTCCACTTGTAAATCGATGTGTGCCTCATAACCCGCTACTCTCCCTATGTCATATTTATCTTTTGCAAAAACAGATTTATGTTTTGATATTTTGATATATGATGATTTATGTAAATTTGAAAGTTTTCTTCACATAAGTGTTCATTAAAGTTTATATAATAAACTTTAATGAACACTTATGTGAAGAAATTTTTTTCTTCATTCTTTGAAACATTCACTGAATTGAATTATTTTTTTCTTCAAAAAACTGTTGAATTTTAGAACCAAGCAGTTTCTGATGTACTTTCAAATTTTCATCTTGACACAAGTAAAATTCTTTTATGCAGTCTAGTCCTATTAAAAAGTCATAGTCAAAATTCTTTCTGTCTATCACAAAAACATTCATTTCCTTTTCCATATCAAAAATGTTTATATTAACTTTGATTATGCCGTTAGCTTTTTTAACGCCATTAATTGTTTTCAAATTAGCATTGTTACTAAAGTTAGGATCTTTATTATTTATCTTTAATAACTTTGAATTGATCAATGATACATTAGAACCAGAGTCGTAGATTCCAAATATCTCAGAACTAATTTTACTTTAATTAATGGCGGCACAGTTAGTTTTTTTGATCTTCACACTGTAGTTCACATTCTAGCTCTGAATTATTGATGAGTTTTATTTGCTTTTTATCATTTTCATTATTTATCTTAGAATTAAACCAACATAAATCTTCCGAGTGGTAACGTACACCTTTTTTTAATTTTTCACAAATGCTACACTTTTCTTTTATTATATTTGGTTTAGTATCTTCTCTCTTTTTGAAAATTCTTCTTTTTAAAACAAGATGCTCTAACTTTCTCAGTTCATTGAATAAATCTTTTACATACACAACCTCCTCCTTGTTAATTCTGTCTGTTATAAAGTCTGGCAATCCCGCAGCTATTATATCAATGAATGTCCCTTCATCAATTGTTTTTCTTACCTCTAGCAATAGTTTTTCTTTTCTTACAGCATATTCCAACAAAGAGCCTGATTGATACTTAAAAGACAATGCATACTTGCTTGTTGACCAACCTTTAATGGCATAGGTTTGTAAAAACTTGATTTCCATTCGGACCACTCTGATTGTAAGCTATGTTTAATCATCATAGCGGCATACCAATCTGTGCAAGATTTTTCAAGAAATAATCTGAAAATTTCAATTTTTTCATCTTCGTTTACTATTCCAAACCTTTCACATTCCTTTTCAAATTGTTCCATCCAATATGATGCACTAATTGTATTTCGTCCATCAAACTTTTCAATAACGAATTTGTCAGCCAGTTTTTTCATACTTTGTTTTTCTTCTCTTTCCTGACTTTCAATCAATTTTTCCAAAATCTTTACAATTGGGTCGACTTCTGTTATCTCCTCGAGAAATTGGTCCTGGAAAATCATATTTTTATCCTCATCCACATAAGTATTTAAAATGTCCTCCGTAGTTTATCCAGACATTTCTGGATTGGTGTCTTTTTTTCAGTGTATTTTTCACTGTACTAAAGGTTTTACTGGCTTGTATATGTTTGTGGAGTGACACTGCTTGATATTCTTTAGGAATCAGAAAAATCTTGTCATCTTGTGTACTGATTGAGGTTATGGCAATGACTTTCCGTCTGATGTTGGTTTTACTTGGAATGCGAATTTCAACCTTTCCATATTTTCTTTTCTTGACAATAAATGTCGTTTTGTAAAGCTACTTCTTAGGATTTTCGACGATTACGTAGTAAATAATAACAGAATTGGGTTTCTGGAAAAAACAAAGTTTTTATTTTAATCAAAATATGTGGATCCACATAACATAAAGCTTTAATTATTACATTTAAATTATAACAAAATCTTACCTGGAAAAAACAAAGAAACGACATTTAGTGTTATTAAATTAACAATCGCCGAAATCAATGATAATACTTTCTAGTTTTTAGTCCATTCGGCCATCTTTTCTTTTCATAGATTACATCGAAGTCGTAGAGCAGAAGGATCTGTCAAATAATCATCTAAATAGCGTCAAAATGCAAATAAAGAAAAATACATTTTTCTTTACATATGATGGCGACACGCCAGCCAAAGCTTATATTTCTCCATTTTTTGCTCCAGTAGTATGCATGCTCCATTTCTCTGTACCGAGTTGACTATCAGGCAAGGCAGGCAGGCAATATCAGGCAAGAAAAGGACGGGGAGAGTCAAATTGCGAACTTGTGCTCGTTGGTGTGTCATATAAACAAATAAAAGTCATGCCCAGTTATAAATTACTTTATATAAAAATCTCCCAAAATTGTTTGTTTTCATAATTTTAAAATGTCTGGCGCGACCCTTAAATATCATTTAAAAAATCAAATAAAAATTCTGTATTCATATTAAAACACAGAGAACACAATTAGAGGGTGCCACGTTGATTTTTTTCACATTGAAAAATAAGGACCACCCTAATGCAATGTCATTGTTGTACTTGTAGTTGATTGAATCCTATCGCATTTGCGGTTGCCCAAAACGAATTGAATCTCTATACTCTATCGAGTGCTCAGGTTTAGGTTTTGGCTCTGAAGTTAATTAATTGCTTCGTAACAAATATCTAAAAATAAAGTTAATTGTGTGAAACCTTGTATAATTATTCGGGCAAGCTTTGAACATAACTAATTATGTGTATCAAGGTTGAGCAATGAGTATGCTTGGTTACGATTTGAAATTCCTATAGGTGAAGTTATAAAAATGTCTTACTACCATTAACCTCCTTCCCATAAAGTAATGTGTTTTTGTGTGTTGTTTAGTGCTATTACCCCATATAATGTATTTCTTAATATGACAATAATATTGTAATCTCTCATGTTTTTAAATGTTTTTATCAATTATAAGGATAACAAGTTGTGTATTGTTTTTATTGCTCAACCCTATATTACCAAGTCTACCAACTCTACGTCGCAAAGGCGCCAACGAAAAAAAATCTTGCCTCTTTTTTGTTTTCGCGCGCATCAAATCATATTCTTCGCGTACGACGTACATGTCCCATTTTATAAATACGGTCATCGTGGCAACAAAGCTAACACGGTAGTTTTATAATTTACTAGCTGACCCGACAGACGTTGTCTTGTCTTAACGATGATTATTTAATTCGAATTGGCATAATTAATAAAAAAAGTGTGTATATTTTTGAGTGCCATCATGCACTCATCCCAATTTCCAAACTATTAGTTTGCTCTGCTGCAACACTTTGGCCATCGCACAATTTCTCGAAAGGTTGCAAGTTGGTGTTTCATTTATTTGTGGATTCTTTTTTATATGTATTGAATATAGATAGATTAAAATTAGTATCTCCATGCCATACTTCATCACAATAGATTAAATAGTTTAGGCGAAAATCATAAAAGTTTATTGTGTGGGAACCGTACATTTTCCGGGACAAAAAGTATCCCTTGTCCTTTCCGGAGACTCAAAGTATCTTCATACCAAATTTCATCAAAGTATATTGAATAGTTTAGGCGAAAATCATAAAAGTTTGTTGTGCGGGAACCGTACATTTCCCGGGATAAAAAGTATCCCTTGTCCTTTCCCGAGACTCTGCAATATCTCTATACCAAATTTTATCAAAATAGATTGAATAGTTTAGGCGAAAATCATAAAAGTTTAATGTGCGAGAACCGTACATTTTCCGGGACAAAAAGTATCCCTTTTCCTTTACCGAGACTCAAAGTATCTCCATACCAAATTTTATCAAAATAGATTGAATAGTTTAGCCGAAAATCATAAAAGTTTATTGTGCGGGAACCGTACAATTTCCGGGACAAAAAGTATCCCTTGTCCTTTCTCGAAGTATCTCAATACCAAAATTCATCAAAATCGATTGAGTAGCTTACGCGCAAATCATAAAAGTATATTTTGCAGTAACCGTATATTTTTCCGGGACAAAATGTATCCTTTGTCCTTTTCTGGGACTCAAAGTATCTCTCCACCAATTTTCAGCCAAATCGGTTCATCCGTTCTTGAGTTATAAGTAGTGCAACTAACACAACTTTCTTTTATATACATATATAGATTAGTTATACTAGTATAATCATCCCGCGAGCCCCGGAGGCGCATGAGTATAAACTACTCAACTATTTAACTTTTATGCGGACGATACCTTTGTGGTAAAGATTTTAACATCAATTATTTAAATTATTTTGTTCAGTAGGTAATCTTTTATAGGTTTGAGCCACCAAGCCAAAAATATCGTGTCCACCGCCTTCAACCCATAATTGTGGCTATGTTTATTGCATTAAACATGTTTATTTTTATTTTTTAATTACACTGGACCATGTATATTAAAAATTGGATGTCCTTTTTACACCAACATGCATAGTTTTTTTTACATAGTAATATATATATTATTTTTAATTTTTTTGTCCATACAAATGAAACATGTCCATTTCACTACCTCGTTACGATAACAGCTGAAAATTTCCAAAATTTCTTACGAAGCTTGGGATTAGAATTTTATAAAAGGTTCGTGTAGTACCTGGCCTTCTCTTTTGTTGATATTTTACCGCGTAGCTTATCAAATAATAAAAATAAAAATTGTTTATGAGAGCATCCTAGATTTCGCCCTGTGAGAAACAATTTGTGAGAAACGCCATTTACACCCCTGTAGAATAATAGAAACTACCACTTCTCTACATTTTTTAAAGCCAACAACATGTGACATCATTTATTAAAAAGAAAAAGTGTCAGTTTCCCTCTGTGTCTTGTTGTGTTGTTGATTTTATTTTGGTCGTCCATGTTTTTTGTGAAAAATTCCTGTGAGAAACGCACTTAACATCAAGAAAATAATTAATATTTTTGTTTATTATTAGTGCAAAGCATTTTGATAGTAAAGTGATCCCGATACAACAGGGTCACGCTTTCGTAGCATCCGATTTTTAGCTTATAATCAAATAAAGTGATTTAAAAGTTGCATGTTGGCATCATGTTACGTATGCCTGTGAGAAACGGTCGAACAAATGTAAAACTAAGGCACGCTTATACTGGTCATATTTCTCACATGACCGTTTCTCAAAGATACGTACTTATTTTATTAATACACCATTAATTTCTCAAAGTATTTAATTATATCCCTATTTACGTACTTTTTTGTCTTACATAAAAATGACCGGAATGTGATATGTTTTTACCGGACTTCAAAAAAAAAAGGAGATTCTCAGTTTGTATGTATGTGTGTATGTTTGGCTGTGATTATCTCGCGTTTAGGCGGAACCGATTTTAATGTGTTCTTAAAAAAAGTATTTGTTACATGATATCGAAGAAGGTTCAAAAAGTCAGTCAAAAGGTTGATTGTTTTTTGAAGGTGGTTTTATTTTTAGTCGACTTCCAAAAAAGGAGGTGGTTCTCAATTTGTCGGATTTTTAAAAGTATGTTCCTCGATTACTGGAAGACACCTGAACCGATTTGAAAAATTCTTTTTTTGTTTGAAAGGGTATACCTACACATATACTTTACAGATGGTACCGTTGTCACCAAGTCTCTGATGATGGAAACCTAGAGATATCGAGGGCGACCCTCAAATTTTATAGGCACGCACCCCGTGTTTTCAAGTATTTAATTAAGTTTGTGGCGGTACCCACAATTCGCCTAACAATCCTACATCGCGTTATCGAAGTTTCGGAGAACGGCAAGATATATACAACGTCTGAAATGACGTCAGTGGGCTTCGGCCTGACCGAGCATGCTATCTCTCTCGGTCGGAAGATCTTCCTTTTCGGCCGCCACTAACATCGTCAAATTGGTGACCACCGACAAGAACACGCATCCTTCTGGACATCAGTCATCATTAACACTCCCCGCCCCTCCGCACCACGTCAGCAGACATCAAGCATAACCGGGTCGCTTTGACCATAAGCCGCGTTGGGCGTCCGCGCCGGTCGAACCCGTGTCTGGCTTGAACGGGGCAGCCATAGGCTACAACGACCGGTCAGCAAGCAGAGTACAGGGTCCCTCTCCTGGTCATTGCACGCGTAGCTTCGGCCCACACCTGACAACACAAGCGCATCGAAGAATACCACAGGTCTTCGGGGGGGAGTGATGTGGCGGTACCCACAATTCGCCTAACAATCCTACATCGCGCTATCGAGGTTTTTTTTCGGCAAAATATATACAACGTCTGAAATGACTTCAGTGGGCTTCGGCCTGACCGAGCATGCTATCTCTCTCGTTCGGAAGATCTTCCTTTTCGGCCGCCACTAACAACGTTAAAAGTTGTTCTGGTATTTAAGTCTGATAGCTATCATGTCATGGAGCTCAGCTGATGATGGAAGGTCCAATTCCTAAGAAGTTAGGAGTTAGGATACAACAACAACATAATATCTATATGAGTACTCGTATACGTATACACATTATATTGGCCTAAATATCTTCCTTAGACTAAACACAAAATATCATGTACATATTTGAATCCTATGTTTATTCCTGTACATCTAAATTCTAAATCATAATTCATAATATGTCATAGGTACCTATTTGTTCATCAGTAAAAAGTTACCTATGTGAACGCATCTTTGTGAGAAATGTGAGAAACGTGTTTGATTTTTGTGAGAAACGTGAGAAATGTTTCTCACAAGAGTCATGTGAGAAAGGTACATTTATTTTGCCTCAAACCCTTATACCATTAGACCAAGTTGGAAAAACATAATTTCTACAAATAGACAGCCTGGAACTAAGAAAATGGCGTACTATAAGAAAATAAGCTACTATTTATACGAACTTTAAATAAACCTTCCGAGTTCCACAAATATTTCAAGACTAAAATTAGTAAAATCAGTTAATGAATTCTTTAGTTTTAGCAAGACTAACAAAATTTAAGATTAATTTTTATTTATTATCTCCACAATTATTATTTATTTTAGACTTTTACTTTTAATTTGGTCTATTTAACATTGTTGTCACGACTAGGCATTCAGAAAATAAGTACCTTAAATTTTGTGCAAAAGACACATTTTTCAGAATAAGACTTTGCTTCTGTTTGGTTGGCAAACCCAAGAAAAGGCGTGTCCTAGATCCAAAATATTTAGGTATAAGTTGTTTTTTTTTCTCATTTTTTTAATAAAATGTTCTGCTATTACTCGTGTCACGATTCAAAATTGGTCGTATTAATACCGAACTGCAATTATTATCAGCCCCAAGATTGTAAAACATATATTTTTTAATTTAAAAATCATTGCCGGCGAAATTGGAAACGTAGAGTGTTGCGTTGTGTGCGAATAGCTCCTGTAGCGTTTGGAAAAACACACGAGCTATTCCGCGCGCGTAGAAAACGCGCAGAAAACATGAATGTCCGAACGCGCCCTTAATTGTATATTATAACGAGCTTTTGCCCGCGGCTTCACTCGCCTTAAGAAGTATTATTATATACAAACTTTCATCCCCTATTTTAACCCTTTGGAGGTAGAATTAATCAAAATCCTTCCTTAGCAGATACCCACGTCATATAATGTACCTGTTCGGTTCAGTGGTTTGGGCTGTGCGTTGATAGATCACCATGTCAGTCAGTCACCTTTGAGTTTTATATATATAGATGTAATATAATATCGGCGGTTAGTAACAAAATATTTTTCGCACGAGAGACACAAAATAAAGCAATTATTTTAAAGTAATTTAATCGATTAATTATTGCTTTAAATAGAAATATTAGGTTATAGACTAATTTTATTTCAATAACGTTTTTCTACATAATAGGTTAAAAAAAAACGTTAACGTAATAAATAAATTGTTGAATCCTTGAATGCTAATAAATAAAATGATACTATTCATTGTATTCTAAAGTATTTATTTACAAGTTGTTATATCACAGTTTCCATGACAGTCTTTTATCGTCACCGTTTACCATCCCAGACGTCCAGCGTAGCCGAGTCCGAGTCCGTGGGCGCCGTAGCCGAGTCCGAGTCCGTGAGCACCATAGCCGATGGCGCCGTGGGTGCCGTAGCCGATGGCTCCGTGAGCGCCGTAGCCGATGGCACCGTGAGCGAGGGGAGCGGCGATGGCGCCGTACGCGAGAGGAGCAGCAGCAGCGCCGTAGGCGAGAGGAGCAGCGGCAGCGCCGTAGGCGAGGGGAGAGGCGGCGGCGTATGCCAGGGGTGAGGCGCGGGCGTAGGCGCCGTATGCGGGAGCGGCGTGGGCGATGGGGGCGGCGATGATGGCGGGGTCCTTGCGCACCACGGCGTTGAAGCCGGAGTGTGCGTTGGCGGCGTAGTCCACGGTGCGGCGTGTGCCGTCAGACTCGAGCAGGGAGTACTGGCCCACTACGTTGTCGCCGAGGCGGGTCTCGTGCTGGCTCTTGACGTCGCCGGTGTGGGGGTCCGACACGCCGTACGAGAAGCTATTGTAGTTGGCGCCGATGCCGCTGCCCTGGGCGGCAGCCACGAACAGAGCGAAGATGACGAACTAAAATAAAAGAAAGCAATAGCTGTTATTAGCATGCAAAAAAGTATGCGGTATGTATATAACATTATCATTATATTTTATGAAAATCCTCAGAAAATATTAAGATATGCCTTGTTTTTTTTAAGCATCAGCCGATAGAATTGGCTAAATAACATTAATTAATGGGCATTGTCCAAAAAAAATCACATGTACTTTTTTTTTTTTTTCGTTAAAATAGGGTATTTTAAGAATATAAATTAAATAATTTTGAAATTCATTGGCTAGTTTTTTCTCAATAAATTTTTAAAGTTTCGCTCTGACGTCATCATCGGCGGCCAATTGACCTCTGCAGTATGTTTTTTTTTTCTTTTCAATCTTATTTATAATGGCTGGTTCGTCAAATGCAAGTTCTCATTATGTGAAAGCTGATACGAGAAGCTCACCAAAAGTTCGAAACGTAATGTTGGTCGAATTTATTGCTAATTTAACGCCATTGAAGGTCAAACTAAGGTTAAACATATTTGTTCAAAAATATAAGTAACTAATGGGTATTTTTTTCGTTTATATACAGAAAAACGATCACTGACCTTATTCCTCGAAATGTTTTGGTAATGAGCAAAATTAAAAAAAAATGGACAATCCCCATTATTAACTTAATGTCTTTAAATTATTTAGTTTAAAATGTAATATTCAATTAAAACAAACCTTGAATGCCATGTTTGTTGTTTGATTGCACGTTAAAATGCTACTGATGTTAAACGACTTTTATCGCTATTTATATGAATTGTTGCAGAGGTTTCGGAGACTAAACGGGAAGTTAAATTTTACTTTCATATTATACTATAATAATTGTAATTAAGCTCAATGATTTTGTGTTGTTGCCTGTTGGTAAATCTTGGCAATTCTTATATGAATGAAAACTTTTTTACTTTTTTCTAAAAAGTGAAAAAATTTGTCGCCAATTTTTTAATTTACACAATTTACAATTACGGCGTTAGTGTTAAAACAATAACAACCTATTTTGGACGAGTAGGTCCTACTACTAGGTACTTATAAACTTAATATAATCTATATCTTCTATACTAATATACTTATACTAATACTAATACTAATACTAATACTAATATACTAATATACTAATATACTAATATACTAATATACTAATACTAATAAACTAATATACTTATACTAATATACTAATATACTAATAATATTATAAATGCGAAAGTATCTCTGTCTGTCTGTCTGTCTGTCTGTCTCGCTTTCACGCCAAAACTACTGAACTGATTGTAATAAAATTTTGTACACAGATAGTGTAAAACCTGAGAAAAGACATAGGCTAGTTTTTAACTGGAAAAAGGGGTTGTAAGGGGGTGCTTATGCGTAAATTTGTTCAAATTAAGTTAGTTCCAAAAATTCATAACATATGGCGCTAAGAGTCGCCTACATCGTGCTAGCTTCTTTCTATAAGAGGTGGTTAGTGGTACCGTCATGTTGAGTTGCGTTTTTCGATTCTTTCGATTGTTATACACGTTGACAAATAACTCACTAGTCACTACTCACTACTCAGTGCTTTATCTATGTACGTAACCTCAAACCTACCAATGATAAATTAATAGTTTATGGGTAAAGCTAAAGTTGTGTAATGGGGGGCTAAATAAGCTTTAAAATTTGGTATAAATAAAGTTTAATTTTAAAAAATTAAATAATATTATGTGCACACTGCACAGCTGTTTTTGGGTATTTTGATTTAAGGGGTACCGGGGTTTAAAAAGTTTTTCAATTTGACACCAATTTTGTTTACACCGCGCGCTATAAACTGAAGTCCATGCGGACGAAGTCGCAAGCAACAGCTAGTTAAACATAAACTTCTTGGAATAAGCTGTTATATTAATTTTGACCAGACTGCCTTAATTTTTACTTACAACATACTAACATATTTTAACGATCAACCCATTAATAATAACTAAATAATCACGGGTAGTAAATAGTAAAGAATATAAATGATTATAAATCACAACTACTGAATCGATTTTAATCATTTTTCAGTGAGTGACATAGGCTACATATTTTATACCCGTGCGAAGCCGGGGCGGGTCGCTAGTCTTGTAATATAGTAATCAGCCGTCGACAGCATGCGATCAGAAGCAAAAATAACGCTATGCACTGGAGCTGTTGTAGGTTTCTTTTATCGTTAATAGTAAATAATTATATTATTATTAAATTAAATACTTAGTACGTGTATTCGATACCGAATTTTAATTCCTAAGAATTTTTTTAAATGTACATAAGAACTTTTTAAGTATATTTGTGTAGTATCTAGTATTTTAACTATTACCGACATTAAGTTCGTAAACATAACAGTGAGCAAAACTATTAGGTACTGAAACTATAAATTTATTTTAATTGTACGTTCACGAATTATTTAGACGCGCATTCGAGAGGTAATTAAGGGAAATTGAAATTGAGAACACGGAAGGCCATACGACACACGGATGTAGATCGAAATGCGAGGGACTGGAGTCTGGACACAGTCTACACTCTACAGTCTACACTCTACGTCATTGTTTCATTAAAAAATGTAATTAATTAAAAATCAAAAAACCCGACTGCAAAAAATGTTAAGTACTTAACTAAAAAGAACGAAATAAGACCTGATTCTGCCGGAGGCATCGAATCCATGTTTTAATTGATACGACTCTTGCTTACGAGTTTCATGCCAGGATAAATAGAAGGCTACATAGAAAAATGTAGAAGAAGAAAGTGGATAATAAAATGCAGTCGGAGGCATGTCGCACCAAGTTTAACATTAATTCATAAATCATAAAATATTATGCCTCCGACTGCATTTTATTATCCACTTTCTTCTTCTACATTTTTTTATGTAACCTTCTATTTATCCTGGCATGAAACTCGTAAGCAAGAGTCGTATCAATTAAAACATGGATTCGATGCCTCCGGCAGAATTAGGTCTTATTTCGTTCTTTTTAGTTAAGTACTTAACATTTTTTGCAGTCGGGTTTTTTGATTTTTAATTAATTTATTTTATTTGCGACTTTTTAGTTGTAGTCATCTAACCATTTCGACAATCAATCTAATAAATAATTGAAAAACTACCGTGCTGATATAACCATATATCGTAGGTACACTTAGAAAAGTGTACCTACAATACGTTATAATAGGTCTGTACCAGTGGCGAAGAGTCCATATAACCCGATTCCCGTCGGCTTCCCTTAGAAAAATCGAATCTATGGGCCAACGACATTTTTATCCAATAAATATTTTACGTACTTAAAAAAAACTTTGAATTCACTTAAAATGCCTACAAATATTTATATTCAATAAATTTTCCACTCACTTGAAATAGTTTGAATTAATAACTAAACGCCTACAAAATTGTGCAAGCGCAGAACATCTCCGATCAAGCCAATAAATTAGCGGCTTACTTCTCCATAGAACAATATTTCATAGTAAGCATCTGTCCTTTTCATTCCTGTGAACTGATCGTCATGTTCTGTCTCGTTCTAGCACGCGCTATTATACTCGGAAATAAGCCGATTTCAATGGGCTTATTACGGAGAAAGGTTAATTAGCAACGCACAGGTGCAAGCGAGAAAGATGAGTCATGACGTAAAATTGTTATGATACGAATTAAGAATGAATGTAGCGACATAATACTTTTGCTGGCGCGTAATTACACTTTATTTGGTAGGATTTTTTGTAATATGACTTTATTAGGAATGCTTTTAGCGGTATTTATTAAATATGATAGGCGCGTAATACATTTTTATTTTGCTGGTTTTTTAGTTTGACATATGGCGGATAACTGCGAATCTTAAAGAAAAAGAACTTGTTGTTTGTTTTAATTTCAGTTTTGTTTTGTCGAATTTTATTTGTTTTAGTGTTAGAAGTGTGTCATGATTTCATGAATTAAACTAATTTATATTGTGATTTGTGTGTCATACGTAATTGTGTTGTTTGGACTTCGGAAATGGCATTAATTCAGACAGACTTTAACAAACGAAACGTTTCGTTTGTTAACTCTTTATTTTGACTTTTTAAAGGCATCATTATCAAACTTGAAACTCGAACATAATATTATGTAGGTACCTACATCAGTGCTGAGCATTTTGGTAAGTGGATTTTATACTCCGGCTTCCCTTCCGAAAATATTCACCCTTCGCCACTGGTCTGTACATAGGTTTGGTACTGTTTCAATGTGTGTTTCTTGTTTTAAGTACCAAATCATTGTTTTTTTTAATACTTTGTCATTGAATTTTCATCTTGTTTCAGTAATGTCAGTTAATTTTTAATTAATATTGGATTTATCCATGCAGGCGGATTTTGGTTTTTTCTTATTTTATTACTAGCGGTCGGCCGCGGCTCCGCCCACGTGGATGTCGGTGAGCTCTGCAAAAAGCATACCCAGGAAAGACTCGGTCAGCAAAATGATTCCCAGGTCAATTCACAGACTCCGACACTAACACCGACGACGCAGTCATTATACGCAGGCTGCACCCTGCGGCCTGCTCAGATTGTCTTCCTCCCGCACGCGCACCCGCCTTGTGACGCCAACTATCGTAATATTTTAATTTCGCCATAATTTCAAAACCAAATGTCCAATTTTATTCATTCAAAGACCAAATATTATCTACATAAACTGTACTTAGTAATGGAATAATTTATTTTGATAAGGATTAAAAGAATGAGTAAAATAAACGCGTTTAAATGTAGTCCAAAAAATTTTCAAGATTTTTAAATAAAAAAATTGTTATTGTGCCTCACTCGACATAGATAGGTATAGTGTGTCGCGGACTTTTTTGTAGATATTTGTAAGTTCTACAATTACTTAGAATTTTATGGTTCTATCTTTTATAGTTTAGGCAGCGTACGTAAAATAAGTAACTTTTCTGGTTGATTTTTTACACCTTGCGTCCGAAGAACCCAAATATCTTACGGAACCTTATTTTTTCCAAAATAAAATTCAGCCTTTGTTCAGCAAAAATAATGTAGAATTCCAATGGTAAAAGAATTTTTCAAATCGGTCCAGTAGTTTCCGAGCCCAACAAACAAAAAATCAAATCTTTCCTCTTTGTACTATTAGTGTAGATTTGTAGTTAGATTTAATATAAAACTGCAAGTTATATACAATTTTAGAATCAGTGTTTAAAATTCTTTACTTTGATACCCCACTCGATATGCTTGGTAAATTTTTATTTTTGTTTACCTCACGATATGGCGTCAAACATCCGCCATTTTGGTTTTTTCTTAATGTCACCTATCTAAGAACACTCGGGCTATTAAGACAAATCTAACGATACCTCAAATGTGAAAATCCGTTTAGCCGTTCTGAAGATACGAGGTAATAAAGAATATTACATACATAGAAGATACGCGCCAAACACATAACCCGACTGGCAGTCGGGTAAAAAGATGTGAAGTAAAGTTGATTCTAGAAGTGATTATGGTTTTTGTAAAAATAAAATCAATTTACTCTTTTTTAATTAACGAAGTTTCTTCGCCTTAAGATTCGTATTTCTACTACCATACTCAATTATTTAAAAATCAAAAAACCGGCCAAGTGAGTGTCGGGCCACGCGCTATATAGGGTTCCGTAGTACCGCTAGTTTTTGATATTTTTGTTATGGTCATGTGCATATTTTCTAACGTGTTTTCTACTACTTATAACATCACAAAAGTTACGTAACGAAAAGTACCTTACGTTCCGAATACATTTTTTTAGTTGATCGACTATTACTTACTAAATAACTTATGAAGTCTTCTTAGCCGTGATAGTTTTCCTTTTTAATTCAGCATATTTGCTACTCTCGTGAATTTTTCCATTCCAACGATTTTATCCAATTTTAAATTTCATATTTCACAAATGGATCCCTAAATCACAATCACAAATGATCTTAAGGCCCGATTTATCAACGACTCTCGAATTAGTATCACGTTACCTCTTTCGGTTTTCATATAAATGAAAGAGAAGACATGACAATATGTTAACAAGCTGTTAACACTAACAGACCTTAATCCTTCAAGCCCCATAAGAGCACGTCCGGTGATCGCGACAATATTATAGAATAAATAAATACATAAATAAATAAATAAATAAATAAAAACATACAATAGCATTTCCAAGAATCCGCGATCGAAGGATTAAATACTCGTAATATTTATAAAAAACCTATCCAACGACACAGTGGGGTGGACGCGAAAAAAAATTCTTCCCCGCTTTACCATATACCATGAAAAAAATTTTTTTAAAGATCTTATAATATTGTGTATACCATTATGTCGGCATATGGCCATTTTGTCGGCATCATTAATATGTGCATTCATGCCGAGCAACAGCCTTGTAGGTCCTATAGTCTCTGAGCAAAACCGCGGACAGACAGACGGACGGACGGACAGACGGACAGACCGAAACTATAAGGGTTCCTTGTTGAATACGCAACCCTAAAAAGCATTTACCACTGTGTTTTAGGCAGGAAATATAAAAAATATACAAGGTGTAACAAAACTAAGAGTGTATAGATACCCTATATAGAGTTTGCTGTGAAACTAGCAGCGGTGAAAGAGTAACGTCTTGTTTTTAATCTTTAGTATGGGAAAATTCCTGACGCTGGGGAGCTTGCCCATGTAAATATCAAAAAATTGCTCTTTCAGCGCTGCTAATTTCACAGTGAACTCTATTAAAGGGACCCACACACACCCTAAACTATAATTGCTTAGTTTTGTTACAACCTGTATACAATCGAATTGATATCCTTAAAATTTAAATTAATAAAATGTGATACAATAAATGAAAGTTAAAAAAACTAAAAACACGCTTTTTATAGAAAACCAAACTAAATAATCGGCCAAGTGCGAGTTGGACTCGCGCACGAAGGGTTCCGTACCGTTAGAGAGCAAAAATAGGCCAAAATTGTGTTTTTTCTACGGGAGCACCCCTTAAATTTTTATTTTATTTTATTATTATTATTAATTATTGACGTAGACATATAAGGGCCTTCGTGAAAATATCATGTGCCTACCTGTTGCCATTACTGATATAGAGCAAAAAAGGCCAAAAAAATCACGTTTGTTGTATGGGAGCCACCCTTAAATATTAATTTTATTTCATTTTTAGTATTTTTTGTTATAGCGGCAACCGAAATACATAATCTGTGAAAATTTCAGAAGTCTAGCTATAGCGGTTCTTGAGTTACAGCCTGGAGACAGACAGATGGACGGACGAACGGACGGACGGACGGACAGACATCGAAGTCTTAGTAACAGGGTCCCGTTTTTACCCTTTGGGTACGGAACCCTAAAAATTGGAAAATGCTTTATTTTACCAAATTAGTGTATTGTCATCGGTCCTCGATAAATCTACAAAGTTTCAACGAAATCTGGCCGTTTAAAGTGGGTCAAAATCGCACCCAAAGAAGTCGGTTACAAACAAACATACAAACATACAAATTGAAAAATGGAATAATTATATCAAATTAGTGTATTGTCATCGGTCCTCGATAAATCTACAAAGTTTGAACGAAATCTGGCCGTTTAAAGTGGGTCAAAATCGCGCCCAAATAAAAATCGTATAAAAAAGCGTATAAAAACAGATATTATTTGTAACGAAAAATATTTATTTACTTTTTTTTTTTTGCATTTTATCACAGTTTCTTTTACAGTCTTTTGTTGTCATTATCTACCATCCCAGACGTCCAGCGTAGCCGAGTCCGAGTCCGTGGGCGCCGTAGCCGAGTCCGAGTCCGTGGGCGCCGTAGCCGAGTCCGAGTCCGTGGGCACCATAGCCGATGGCGCTGTGGCTGCCGTAGCCGGTGGCGCCGTGGGTACCGTAGCCAATGGCGCCATGGGTGCCATAGCCGATGGCGCCGTACGCGAGGGGAGCAGCAGCAACGCCGTAGGCGAGAGGAGCAGCGGCAGCGCCGTAGGCGAGGGGAGAGGCGGCGGCGTATGCCAGGGGTGCGGCGTGGGCGATGGGGGCGGCGATGATGGCGGGGTCCTTGCGCACCACGGCGTTGAAGCCGGAGTGTGCGTTGGCGGCGTAGTCCACGGTGCGGCGTGTGCCGTCAGACTCGAGCAGGGAGTACTGGCCCACTACGTTGTCGCCGTGGCGGGTCTCGTGCTGGCTCTTGACGTCGCCGGTGTGGGGGTCCGACACGCCGTACGAGAAGCTGTTGTAGTTGGCGCCGATGCCGCTGCCCTGGGCGGCAGCCACGAACAGAGTGAAGATTACGAACTGTAAAGATGGAGTATTACTATATGTAGTCAAAATATGACATCACTGACAAAATTGCTACATGAATAGAATTTAACTTTCTGTTTATTATATTTTTAGCAGCTTAAAAACAAACCTTGAAAGCCATGTTTGTTGTTTGATTGCACGTTAAAATGCTACTAATGTTAAACGACTTTAATCGCTATTTATATGACTTGCTGTTGAGGTTTCGTAAGGTAAAATTACTTTCATGCACATTATATCTTATTTTTACGTGGTATAACCTTATCGTGGAAGCCGAAAACAACTAAGATTTTGAGTAAGTATTACATTTTTAACTCTGCCAGTGAGTATTTAAAACACATTACATATTTTTTGAAACATAAAAATATATGTTTGTACGCTGCGGGGTGGCCTTTTTGATTAAGATCTTTTGTTTTTCCTTTTTTTTTTATTCTAATTATTATCATTGTTAAATTATTTTTTATTTATATAGATTTGAAATATAAAAATATATTATATATATTATATCTAAATCAAAAGCATTTTATTAAAAATTCATAAAATTAACAGCAAGTAATTATGGGCACTCGCGCACAGAGGGTTCCGTAGGTACCGTTGAAGAGCCAAAAAAGACTAAAAATTGTGTTTTTATGGAACTATTAAATTATTTTTTTATTCAATTTTTAGTTAATTATGAACTAGCGACCACGGGAACGGGAACAGCTTCGCACGGGTATAAAATAGCCACTGAAAAAATGATAAAAATCGATTCAGCAGTTTTGATTTTTTTATTGAACAATTATGAATTACGGATTTTGTGAAAATTTCAATTGCCTACCTGTTGCTAAAGTTATTGATATGGAGCAAAAAACAAAAAAATCACGTTGTGTGGGAGCCCCCCTTAAATAATAATTTTAATTTGTTCTTACTTCTTAGTATTTGTTGTTATAGCGGCAACAGAAATACTTAGTCTGTGAAGTCTTGCTATTGTGGTTCTTGAGATACAGCCTGGAGAAAGACAGACAGACGGATAGAAAAACAATGAAGTTTAAGTAATAGGGTCCCGTTTTTGCCCTTTGGTGGTGGAAACCTAAAAATTGTAACTTACTAAAAACTACAAACTTTATTCACTACAGGCAAGCATGGGACTCGCGGGTCCATGTTTAATAATTTGAGACAATTTCAGCAGTCTTACTATCGCGGTTCTTGATATATTATAGCCTGCAGACAGGCTGGCAGACAACAAAGTCTACGTATAGTATAAATGGAAAGTGAATTAATATACCCTATAACAAGAATTGAAGACGTGGGTAATTAACAATTTGAAAATATTCGTCTTTTGCATTAATAGAGGTTTTAGGAACGAAATATTATATTTTGAAATCAAAATACTTGAATTTTCTGTATAACCAGATAATAATATATTAGCCAGATGATGAAGTAGGTAAATTACAAGGTTTGTTTAAATTATATGTGAAAAAATAGTATTAAAAGCCCTTATGTAATAAAATGTTTATAGTTATTCACTTCATCCACTCATGTCTTCAATTAATCTGTATTAAAATTATTAAGCGTTACCAATAATTTTTTCTTCACATCTCATTCACTAATTTCTGTGAATTCGTCTTCATTTAATATCAGCTGCTACTCTCACATTTAACTCTTAAGAGGTATTATTGCAGTGTTCGCATAGTTTTTTTTTTTTTATTTATTTATTTAATAAGAAAATACATAATTATTTATAGTTACTCTCCATAAACCGCTAGGGTTTGTCCGGGGTGTACTGTTGTTTTATAATATGTACTACATTATTTAGGAAATTTAATTCAATATTCTTTTACACAATACTTATATAAAATTAAACATAATATACAGTAACACTTAATCATAACATCAGAAAACAAAATATTTAAAAAATTATTACATAACACAATAGTAACAACTAACAATAAACAAGTAACAAGAATATCATATTATCCTCTTAGTCATTTTCATTTAACAGTTTATTTAAATAATATGTTTTTAGTTTATTTTTAATATTCTTTTCAGTAATCTGGTTTACAATTGTTTGGTTCAAATTGTTGATTAATCGAGGTACAATATAATCGGTTGTTCTCTCTCCGTTAACATTTACTGCCCTTGATATGTTTAGTTTGTTTTTTGTTTTCTGTCGTGTCTGAATATTGTGACTAATATTATATTTCTGGAGATCGACATCAAAGAAATGATCTTTGAGGATACAATATTCAGTTTTAAGTGTAATCGGAAGTAATTTACAATATCTATATATTTCTTTATCATTTTTATTATACTTTTCTTTAATATTAGGTGGCACAATGGTTTTTAAGATTCTTGTTTGTAAGTTTTGGATTTTATGCAGGTAGGTTTTGTAAGATCTGCCGTAGCTAGTTAATCCGTAATTTATGATAGAGTCAGCGAGGGCGTTGTAGAGCATCAGTCTTACTTTAAAGGGCATTTTGTTTTTAATTAAATATATATTATCATTATGACATTTAAAAATATGACACTTATGTCGTGGAGTTGAGACAATTGTTTAAATTATTAGTTTATTACATTACTTATTACCATGTAACTAAATTGTTGACACATTACTACTGGACTATTGTAGTATTTTTGCAACAGAAATCATTTTAGTGTGGGATAATTGTTACAATTATTCTTAATATGTAATGAAATATTAGCGAATTTTTATGTAGCTTTACTCTCTACGTGCTTTAAAAAAACTTAAAAAAATTAAAAGTATTCCAATTAGTACCTACCAATTGTGTCTCAAGTCCTAAACTTTTTTGAGATTAATTTCATCCTCATTACCCCTACAGGAGTGGCAGTGAACGGAATGTGTGGACTGTCGTGGGCCAATTATTATTGTCCGATGTTTTCCTAATTAGTTTTTATCGAGCCTGAAATTGTCAAAATAACTTGCTTTTTTATCAAGTAAAATAAAATAAAAAGTAAGCTTAATAACACGTATTATTAAAAAACTAAATAAAGTTATTTCCGAATCCCTAATTTTTGTCCGTCTTGAATAATAATTGCTCTTTCGATTTTGTTGTACTTTTCGTTTTTCTAAGCAGACGGTTATTTCTTGTACTTTATCTTCTTTCATTTAGCATAATTATATATTTTTATCCGTGACATGACTGAACCAAGTAACGCACGGAATATTTTTTTTATAATAATAATCAGTTGAATGAACATCCCCTCGTGCGATGTGTATTTAAACTGATATATTAACTATATTTAATATTTATTATCTTTAGTAACAATTGTACCTGCTTCAGAAATCTATAATTGCTTTTTAAATTGCTAACACTTTATATTTTATCATATAGGAAAAGCCCATTAAAAAGAGTTAATTTGCAATAGATCTATAGTATGAAAATTAATGGTCATCTTAAAAATCTAATAATAATTATAGGCTACGAACGACGTATAATACGTATTAAAGGTTAAATTACTACTACTTTCATATAATATTAAAAAATCGCGTAACCTTAACATTGTTCTGTTTCTCGTACAATGTAAAGATAATTTCATTTACCTACTCCAAAAAAATACGTTCACTTCCAAACACTGTTAGTGAGGAGTCATATAAATAGCGTTTAACCGCGATTAACGTCAGAAGCTTTCAGTTAGCATTCAGACTCAAACATGGCATTCAAGGTTTGTAATCGTTGCAAACTGCAATTAATATGTTTGCATGACTATGTAACATTTTGCCTGGCGGACAATTTTAGTATTTAACTAGACAAAGGAAATATTTTAAATTCTATACAAGTTTTAACGAAATAAAACGTGAATAGTAAAAATTATTGTAAACAAACTCCTACCTTATTTGTTTGCTAATTAAATTTTTTGTTTACAGTTCGTAATCTTCGCTCTCTTCGTGGCTGCCGCCCAGGGCAGTGGCATCGGCGCCAACTACAACAGCTTCTCGTACGGCGTGTCGGACCCCCACACCGGCGACGTCAAGAGCCAGCACGAGACCCGCCTCGGCGACAACGTAGTGGGCCAGTACTCCCTGCTCGACTCTGACGGCACACGCCGCACCGTGGACTACGCCGCCAACGCACACTCCGGCTTCAACGCCGTGGTGCGCAAGGACCCCGCCATCATCGCCGCCCCCATCGCCCACGCCGCTCCCGCATACGGCGCCTACACCCGCGCCTCACCCCTGGCATACGCCGCCGCCTCTCCCCTCGCCTACGGTGCTGCCGCTGCTCCTCTCGCCTACGGCGCTGCTGCTGCTCCCCTCGCCTACGGCGCCATCACCGCTCCCCTCGCTCACGGCGCCATCGGCTACGGCGCCCACGGCGCCATTGGCTACGGCAGCCACAGCGCCATCGGCTACGGCGCCCATGGACTCGGACTCGGCTACGGCGCCCATGGACTCGGACTCGGCTACGGCGCCCACGGACTTGGACTCGGCTACGCTGGACGTCTGGGATGGTAAACGGTGACGATTTAAAAATACTGTCTCATGAATACTGTGATATAACAAATTGTAAATAAATATAATATAATGTTAAACTTGTTTTATTTGATTTAATACGTAACTGAACAGCCTGAAAAATTAATGAGAACTTTAATAGAAGTTGTCATCAAACAAGTAACTGGACAGTGAACAGCTGCATAAAAATAATAGTTTTTTTTTGCTATGTTACCAAATTCGCGCAAATCAATATGGTCTTCTTATTTTAAAATATTTATATCTAATCCAATAGTTTCATTTATTATGGAATTATTATAAGCAGCTAGGTCTGAAGGGGCTAAACGCTCGCCTACATTTTAGAGATGAAACCGAGATGAATCTCGTTTGTGTATCTTGATTTTAACTAGATTGGCAAATATATGAAAGGCGAAAGCACTTTAGCTTAAAATTAAGGACAAAGACGTAATATGGGTAGCTGAAAAGCTTTTATCAGTGGCAATAAGGTTCAAAAGTATGTGAAAAGTTATTTTTGAGATAAAATTTTAAAATGGTTTCATCGAGTCTGCTGTAATCTAAAGGAGTTGTGTTAACTTTAATTAATAAATGAGTGTTCTCGTATAATTGTACACCAGCATAATGATGTTTTTGTCTTATCAATAAGGAGGTCCATAAAGCTAACGGCTTCGAACTTCAATAACGTTTTAAATGTTGGTAACTAAGAATAATACTTTATGTCAAACTCAACATCGTCTAGTTAGAGCTGATATTTTTCATTCAATAACGTGAGTGGAAGAACACGATAACTAGCAGTAAAAAATTACCTTTTTGCATAATTAATGGGGGCTTTTAGCTGGAAAAATTATTTGAAATAGATAAACTGTGCGACGTGTACTTAGCCAGGTATATAAGCTAGGTGATGAAGTAGATAATATATAAGTTACTAGGTTTGTTTTTTTTCTTATAATAATTTGAATTACAAGGGAAAAAATGAGTAAACGTCCGTATGTTACAAAATGTTAGTAATCATGTTCTTCCACTCACATCTTCAATTATTATCAACAAGTTTTCGATACAGGAGCTCATATATGTATTTTATTTACAAGTGATATCGAAGACAATTGCATCTTCGATTTCTTGGACTTCTACCGACTTGTCTGACTTTATCACCGGAACACGAACGAACTCTCTTATCTTTACAGTGAAGTTTAAGCGGTTATTTTCATCAGCTTTCACAAAGTTTTCGTTTTAGGTAAACAGCGGTAAGGCTTCATAATATTATTAATTAATTAATATTATTAATTATTAATTAATTAATTAATTAATTAATTAATTATAAATAATTAATTAATTAATTATAAATAATTAATTAATAATAAATAATAAAATTAAAACTACGCTATGTATTCTGTTTTACAGTCGTACAATGTTCTGTTCTATATAATATGCATAGAAAGAATATAAAAAAAGAATATGAATGTGATAAAACATGTAACACAAAAAGTTGTAATTTTCCACACGCTGTTTGACAATAATATTTCTAAATTTGATTAGCCATAATCCTTGATCCAATATGCCTAAAAAAAGGATGCACATAAAAATATTATAGCTTAGACATTAATAAAGTAGGTCAAAATATCCGGTTCGTTCTTGAATATAGTCTCTTTAATTATGACAACTTTGATAAATAGATCTTATCATCATCACCAACATCATAAGATTAGGATAGAGGCTTAGGGTTGGTTCACATTGCCGCTTAAACATGCGGTGCATTTCAATGTATAGAACATACTTCTAGAATTTAACTGATTGAAGAATGCATATATATTATATTTCGTTGCAAAATGTTTGATCTTTGTAATTTTACAATTTTGCTATCATATTCGTTACTCGTATCTTTAGATTCCCGCTTATCGAAAAATTCCTAATGTATGATGTTTCCTTGTGAACGTAGGTCAAGTGTTTAAGTATTGCACAAGATCCTGCATCAAAATTTTGATTGCGTTAGCATACATATAAATATAATTAAAAATAAATACTATAAAAAGGCTGCTGTGGGACATTAGAAATTAGTTGTACATTTAAATCTATACAAGATGTTTGCTAAGGTATTTTTTCATAATTTTCAACCGTATTGGATAGTACGTTTTCAATTTTTTCATTAAAAATTTAATTCTTTTTTTCTTTTCAGGTAGTCGTCTTCTCCTTCTTAGTAGCAGTGGCACACAGCAGTGCCATAGGCAGTGCTGATGCCAGCAGCTTCTCCTACGGGGTGTCGGACCCCGTGACTGGTGACGTCAAGAGTCAGCAGGAGACCCGCGTCGGAGACAGCGTCGTCGGCCAGTACTCTCTCCTCGACTCCGACGGTACGCGCCGCACTGTTCAGTACTCCGCCGATGCCCAAAACGGCTTCAACGCGGTGGTCCGTAAAGACCCCGCATATGCCGCCGTGGTCCCTGCTGCTGCTGCTGTGGTCCCCGCTGCCCCCGTCGTAACAGCGAACGTGGCATACGCTCAAGCTCCCGTGGCTTACGCTCAAGCTCCCGTGGCGTACGCCCAGGCTCCCGTGGCATACGCCCAGGCTCCCGTGGCATACGCGCAAGCTCCGGTGGCTTATTCACATGTTGTCTCACCCCCACATGCCTACGCAGCCCGCGGATACGCCAAACTCTACTGAGTTAAGACTAAATAGTAGGTAAATATGTACAGCTCAACCCATCGACTGCCACAGAGACTGTCATTGAAAAAGTGGTGTGAAATTTGGTTACAGTGGAGTGTATTTTTTATGTTTTTTATACCAATTTGTTATGAAAAGTGCAGAATCAAAAAGGATAAAAGTATTAATAGCACAATAATTAATTGAAAATTGTGATTTAATGTATTTATAATATTATTATCTAAACTTGTACATCAAATAATTATATACTTTTGTTACTTCCTTTTTTTTCACAAACAAATATTGGGTTCAAATACTTTTATAAATAAATCTTATTTATAAACAATACGTATTATACATCTTAATTTTATTATAACCCCAATAGACATTAGATGTAGACGTAGGTACTACATTATTAAAAATATATTATTTAGTTACTGTAAATTATTAATAAATTAAGAGTTATATTATATTTTCTTCATTTAACAAGATAACGTAAAAGCAATAACATTATGAACGTAAAAGAAATTATAACAAAAAAAATAACATTTTTCATAAATTTTTGGCGAGAAATTGTTATGAATATCATAAATATATGTATAAATTACTACCTGTCCCGGCAAACGTTGCTTTGCCATAATATAAAGTATTTCGCCTAATATTATTTTATTGAAGTGACTAAATAAGTATGTCGCCATGGCAACGTCGATCGCTATCTCGTCGCACAAACAATGGTCGCCGTCAGTCTCAGGTTGTAATAATTTACTATTATTTATTCAACAAATGCACTTATCAATATATAAAGCACCGAGTAGCCGATTCTCAGACCTACTGAATATGCATATAAAATTTGGTAAAAATCAGTAGGTAATGCCGTTTCGGAGGAGTTCGTGGACTAACATTGTGTCACGAGAATTTATATACTTATAAGAATATAATAATTGCAGTTTAGTAAGTATTAATAAAAGTCATGCATTTGAAACATCTAAAGGGATTTATTTTAAACACGTTTGTGCTATTCTCAACCGATTAAGATTTAATCCTTCGATCGCGGATTCTTGGAAATCTATTGTTATTCTATTGTTGTCGCGGTAGCCGGTATCCTTATGGGGGTTGATAGGTTAATTTATTAATTTGTTTGTTTTTATTGCGATTTCTTCAATGACTTTTACCTAAAAATAATAAAATAGAAACAAAAAGTAACGTATTAAGTACAAGGACAATAACATTTTAATAATGTCATGAAATAAATATTTATGATTTATGTTCAACCTAGGAATTAATTACAATATAAATTATGAAACAATAAAATTTTCATAATTATTATGATAAATTATAATTTGACAAATAGGGTGTATAAATAACTTCTCTTCGGACTTGAACCTTACCACTGTGAATAAGTAATAATATGTTTCAAAATAGATAGAATATACTTATCTCAGAAAAAATATTTTATGTTGTCCGTCCACGAAATGCTCGTTTTGTTTATAGGTGGGCGAAAAAGGGTTAATAATAATATGAAGGTTGCATAAAAGGTTTGATCAACTCTATGATTCAGATTCTAAATAGCAATTTATCTGCCAGTGTAGTATGTACTATGTAGCTAATAATTTCTTTTACTTACCTTGGAGAACTAATGTTGTACTGGTAGGCGGTTACAACATGACGCACAGTGTAATGTTTGTGACTAAAATGTAACTTGTAATGTGAGACAAAGAAGTTTCAAGTAAGGCGTCAATAAGGTTGTAATTTACATGATACAATTCTTATAAATAATAATATAATAATGTGTATAGCTTTTAAAGGTTACGACAGTTTATAACTCATAACTTAGTTCTGTCTAGAAAAAATAATGTATCGTGATACGCTGCTTCTACCCGTAAAAGCTGTAGAGAATATATTTGTTATTATTTGACCTCATTTAAGTATCCCGTCTACTATTTTAATTGGAGATTCACATTATTAGATCCTTGTTCGATCCAGTCGTATACGATGACTGGAAATACAATTCCAATCATCGTATCTTGTATATCAATCAAAATTAATGCTTTATCTATTGTTATGAAATTAACAAAAGTTAAAACAAAATAAAGTACTTATAATAATATTATTAGGATTGGGGTACCGATCACTCAAGTCTAGAATGTATTTTCGGTTTACAAAAGCCCTCTTTTCGTAGAGCTTGGTGCTTACTCACAATATAATGCGATGGTAGTGTCAGCGCTCCAAGTTTGGCCATCGCGTATACATTTAAATGTTACTATCCTAGATTCATAAATAGCAATGTATCATGTTAGAGTCGGGCGTAGGAAGAAATTCTGTAGGTCTTTAACATTGTACGCTATCTTTTTATTGTTTTCTCGACATACTAGAAAAAGCTCTTCCACAGCAGAAGGATTCTCTGATTGACTATAATGGGTTTTTGTTGTATAGGTAGACACTGACTGATCGAAAAGCTATCCTAAGTAAACCATCCCTACAAGCAGCGCTGAGCGTACATTAGTGGGTTCAATAATTGTCGAGAAAAATGTAGGGTGGAATAGGTAGGTATATTATGAGTTATGACACAAATCTTTATAAATTAAAAATAATAAACTACGGCTGAACCGATTTAAATAATTTCAGTCTTAAAAGGTTTGTAAGAGGAAAGTGGTACGAAGTTCACCGGGTTATCTAGTGTGTATTTACTTTAAAATATTATTTTGTTTAGTAAAGCGCAAATGCACTTTTGTATGAAAACAGGTGATTATTTTGAGTTAAATAATTATTATGCTCGCCCCCAACTCCGTTGCGCCAAAATTCGGGACTGTAAATTGTTCCGGGACAAAAAGTACCCTATGCCCTTTCCTGGGATTTAAACTATCCCCACACTCAACAAAAACGGTTCAGCAGTTTGGACGAGAAAAGACACACGTTTAGTATTACGTATATTTAGGTACTCTACTTCATGTATGTTTGTCTTAAAACTAAATTAAACTAGATGTTTCACGCAATTATCCTAACGTATGTCTAACACTCAAACTTTGCCTGTACCAAATTTAACGATGTTATTGGTTCCTAAATCCTAATAGACAGACATTTAGAAAAGCAGACAGACATATTTCTCATTTAATAATATTAAATATATAGTATTTTTTCACAAAGTTATTCAGCTTTTGAACGTCTGTTTATTTCCATCTAAAGTTTAAGTTATAAGTAGTTTTTATTATTCGTAGTTATAAGGTCTAATAAATATGGTTACAAGGGACATTGCAAAAGAAGAAAACAAATTGCCTGATACCGATTTATTTTTTAACGTTCGAGTCGGAGATAAATCACCTTTTCAGCGGGATTTTCTAAACGATGTATGTTTCATATCTCTGCGCCCGGAGAGAACAAAACGTATTAATATTAAAAGACTACAATTTGCGTTGATGTTCTTCCTTGTAAATATTTGAGTTACTTTCGTCGATATCTTGAAAGATGTAAGGAATATTTGCGCTTGACACACTGACAGGCTATTTCCGTTTCATACATGTACACAAAAATTCATCAATAATAAATAATAATCCATGGAGTTCCAAATATTATGATTCCAAAATAATTCCAATATAATTTTTTTATTGATTTGTCTGCTCTTTTGTATTTTTTTACTGATTTGAATGTTACCTGGGATGAATCTGATATTCTGAAAATTGGCTGACGTCTATTTAAGGCACTGCAGTAACAACCTCACTTGCCAAGGTTTAATGTGCACCACTAGATTTATCGTGTCATCTCTATCATTTCTCGTAGGTATTTAAAAAAAAGTATTATACTTTCTTTTGGATTTTTTAACGCACATCCGTGAAGTATGTCCACATAAGATGGCTAAAACTAATGTCTTTTTACAGTTTGGTCACTCAAAACCGAATTTTAAACATCGACTCTAATCAGCACTAGGCCACGGACGCATACAGTAGTTTGAACTATACAGTTAAGTTCGAATAAATTCTAGAATTAATTACAATGTACGTGAAGCTAACTGATAAATACATCTGGACGACCTCGCGCTTATTTTCATAAATACCGACCATTTCTATGTTTATGATATCACAATAATTTCATACAGTTTTTGACGTTAGGTCCTTGCGTTGTTGCATCAGAATCTTAAACTGCAATACCAAGTTGCGTATTAAGAAAACAAAAGTGTATATTAAAAGTTAAACCTGGATTATATCATAAGACTATTCTATTATATACATTTGTGCAGTTTCGTCTCGTTTTAAGGCGAACCAGGGTGAACTGACCCTTACAGTCATTGACCGCAATCAAAAGTTAGCACAAATTTTTACAACACGGCGGACGTACCCTAAGATTTTGCGTAAAGTTAGACATAAAAGTTCTTTTAGAAAACAATGGTATCAGAGCAAAATAATTGCACAAAATAATTCCAAATATGGTTCAGAGTAATTCTGCAGAGTTATCTTTACAATAAAACACACCCTGCTCCAAATTTCGCGTTTTATTTCACCAGATCTTACTCAGCTCCTGATTGTTATCATGAAGGTCTATTGTTGTTTTATGTTTATATTTTCTTTTTATATATACACAATTTTAAGTTACTGTATTATTAGTTAAAATTAGCGTACCTCAGCCTATGCTTCTATGCCTATGTTCTCTAGCTAGCACTGGGACTATTCCCAGTGCTAGCTAGAGAACATTATAATAGTTTCCTGGGTATTAACAATACCATCACGTCGCGTCGTTAGCAGCTTTCCAAGCGTTAGTTGAGAGACTACAATTAACACACAACTTATTAAGTATTATTTAATTTAGAGAAAAAAAATCTGTCATTAACCAATACGTTTATTTAAGTACCGGTCCGTTACAGTTTAAGATTTTGGCGACGATAACCATAACGATCTTTTTTGTTTGCGCCAGTTTGCTGTCACCATAACTTATGCGTAACAAATGATCGAACTATCATCACTTCCCCGTCCTTGCGTTTCCGGATACATTGTAACGAGTGCGTTACACTTGTGTAAAGATCAACCAGAGTCCATGCGCCACGCCCTCGTAAGTGCGATCCATATAAAAGCACTAGGTCGGAAACCTCTGCACTCATTCCTCGACCCACCTCAGCAATGGCGGCTAAGGTACATACAGTTTTTTTATCATCAAGTCCCGTTCGGTTCTGGATACACAAGAACCGAACTGGCCCTTTAGGCAAGACCTTTTCTTTTCGTTTCTTTTTAGAATCGCCGATCAAAATGTATGGAATGGACATAAGCGTTCGTTAATATGACGTTGACGTTCGACTCGTATAATGTCAATTCCATACATTTTGATTGGCGATTCTATAAAGAAGCGATAACAAAAACGTCTTGGCTATAGGCTCTGGACTTATTTTTTTATCTCGATGTAAAATCCAGGCGCGACTGGATAAATCCAGTCGCGCCTGGTTAAAACGTTTTATGTTGGTTTTATATGACAGGAAAATCAGTCCTTTGTTTGGGCATCTTGACGGAAAGTTGCGTCATAAGGTGTAATTAGAGTTTAAGTTGTTTTAACCTGTGGCTTGTAACCGTCATTTGTATTAAGCAAATCAATTAAAATGTATCACAAATTTCACAGAGGTGAGAGGCAAAAGCTTATTGTTTGAACTTAGAAAACATTGTCTTATGTTATAGTAACATCAGAGAAATTGGTTCTCAAGCAAATGGTGGTTAATAAAATAATTTAGTACGACCATGTTAAGCCTAGCTGACAGATAACATAGATGATAGAATAGACATTTAACCCGACTAAATACCGTAAGTTAGAACGCCATCTGCGAAATCCATCAATGAAAGAAACAAAATTTTAATTTAAGTTTGATATTATGTAGTTTCAAGATCAAAAATTAATTAGAAGTTAAACAAGTAACTTTGCTACGAAATAGTTACTAAATAGATGATATTGAATGGTGACCGACATACTTTACTTACAATCTCTACTTAATATCTATTGAGCCTAATATTGCTCTACTTTTAAATAAGGCACTTAATATTTATGTTCGACGCCCACTGTCCGACTATTACACTGTCTGGTACGTGACAAAATTTTCGAACGTTCCCAGTTCTATATTAATTTTCGGTTATTTAACTCACGTCCATATCACAAATATTTCTAACACACAGAATCAATATTCTTTTGGCCTACTCTATCTACTTTGTAACCTATTTGTGTCGTGGACTTGTAGAGCCGGAGGCAGTCCAGATAACATAGACCAATAATATCATTTCTATAAAAAAAAGTAAAAACATTTCATATTACTTTTGTTATATCATTTCAGATTCTCGTAGTACTCGCTTTGGTAGCTGCGGCCCATTCCTCAGTGGTGCCTCTTGCCAAAGTCGACACCGACTACAGTAGCTTCGCTTACGACGTTGCCGATCCTTACACCGGGGACTACAAGAGCCAAGTGGAGACCCGCGCTGGAGGCGTTGTGCAGGGACAGTACTCACTGATAGACTCCGACGGCACCAAGCGCACCGTCGACTACGCGGCTGACGATATCAACGGATTCAATGCAGTAGTCCGTAAAGATCCCTTGGTCGCCGCTGCCCCAGTCGTGGCCGCTGCCCCCGCTGTAGTGGCCCATGGCGTCGTCGCCACCCGTGTTGCGGCTCCCGCTCGCGTGCTGGCCGCTCCCGTGGTCGCAGCAGCCTCAGCTGTTGTTGCCGCTCGTACTGTGGCCGCCCCCGCACCCATCTTCTCGGCCCCCGTGGTAGCCCGTACTATTGCTGCCCCTATCAATTACGCCGCATCAGCTCCCATAGTGTCTGCCCCCGTGGTCGCTCGCACTGTAGGCGCGCCCGCAGTTAGCTACAGCTCCTCGACTAATTTTGTATCATCTCCTTCTGTCGTCGCCCGTACCGTCGTTGGACCCTCTCTATACTCTGCGGCAGCACCTATCGTAGCTGCCCGTACTTTCGGACTCTCTGGTGGGTACGCTGCCTCTGCTCCCATAGTAGCGGCTGGCCCCGCTGGTATCTCCCGCTATGTTGCTGGCCCAGCTGTCTATTCTACAGCCGGTCACGGTATCGTCGCCGCTAGTCCCTATTATGCCGCCTCCTCTCCAGTCTTGTCTTATTCCTCTGCTCTCAAAAACTGGTAATTACGAACGAACCTGATTGATAAACGAATGTAAATAATACGTGATTATGAGCTTTACTATAAATAAAGTATAAAGTTATATTAACTGTGTTTTGTTTTTATTAAATTAACTTTTTATGAACTAGTTATTTATACGAAGTAATCTTTAATATATCATAGATCTTTAACAAATTATATGATTTTAATTATACATTGATAATCACCCCATATTATTATAATTAGATAAAAAGTGATAATATTTAGAAGTAAATATTTAAGATCAAGGACGAGGAGAAATGAGGTACCATAAAAATGTTGATTAATATTTGCAAAAATCTTCTTAAGAATATCGCACGAGGAAGGTTTCTAGGTATAAGTACCTTATTATGTTGTTTATATGACCGGATTTGCCCAGTAGTTACATGACTATAAAGTTCAACAAGTAGACATCCATACACGTCAATGGATATACCTTTTTATATAAATACCCGAAATAGTTTCAATTAGAGCACTCTACAAGATCCAACTAACGACAATGGCAGTCAAGGTAAAAAATTGATTTTTTAATGGTTTGAATTTATTTATAATTATAAGAATATTTTGAATTAAAAACAAAAGTGTCTTAAATAATCGGCCAAGTGCAAGTCAGACTTACGCATGAAGGGTTCCGTTCCGTTTTAGAGCAAAATAGGCCAAAAATTGTTTTTAGGGTTCCGTACCCACATGGTAAAAACGGGACCCTATTACTAAGACTTCGATGTCTGTCCGTTTGTCCGTCCGTCCCTGCGTCCGTCCGTCCGTCCGTCCGTCTGTCTGTCTCCAGGCTGTAACTCAAGAACCGCTATAGCTAGACTTCTGAAATTTTCACAGATTAAGTATGTATTTCAACAAAATAAAATTAATATTTAAGGGTGGCTCCCATACAACAAACGTGATTTTTTCGGCCTTTTTAGGGTTCCGTACCCAAAGGGTAAAAACAGAACCCTATTACTAAGACTTCGTTGTCTGTCCGTCTATCTGTCTGACTGTCTATCTGTCTGTCTGTCTGTCTGTCTGTCTGTCTGTCTGTCTGTCTGTCTGTCTGTCGCCAGGCTGTATCTCAAGAACCGCTATAGCTAGACTTCTGAAATTTTCATAGATTGTGTATATTTGTTGCCGCTATAAAAACAAATACTAAAAATAAAATAAAGTACATAATTATTTTAGGGCTGCTCCGATACAACAAACGTTATTTTTTCGGCCTTTTTTGCTTGATATCAATAATGGTAACAAGTTGGCACTTGAAATTTTTAAATAATCCCTAATTTTATGTGTCCAGTCCAGCCAGGAGACAGACAGACACATAGACAGACAGATGGACAGACATCGAAGTCTCAGTAATAGGGTCCCGTTTTTTAGTAAAAACGGGACCCTATTAATGTAGGGTTATGGGAACGGAACCCTAAAAAGTATTTAAAAACTGTAACAAAACAGACCTTTTAATTTTTATCTGAATATTTTTAAATATTATTATTTACATATTTATATATGTAATTAAAATTGCCGCCAATATAGAAAAATATTTTTTCTTTAACAGTTTGTCGTGATCCTCTCCGCGCTGGTCGCCACAGCCTACAGCTCCCTGGTGGTAGCTAGCCAGGACGCTTCCAGCTTCTCCTACGACGTAGCCGACCCCAACACTGGAGACTACAAAAGCCAGACTGAAGTGCGCAACGGGGATGCAGTCAGAGGCCAATACTCTCTCCTCGACGCCGACGGTACATACAGAATCGTGGACTACACAGCTGATGACATCAACGGCTTTAATGCTGTTGTACGCAAAGAGCCAGTGGCTGCTCTTGCTTCCCCTGTAGTGGCTGCTCGTTACGTCGCACCGTCTTACGCGTCAGTTCCAGTCGTCGCCTCCAAAACGGTTGCCACTCCTGTTCTCGAAGCCAGAACTTATGAGACCCCTGTTGTCGCCGGATCGTTCGCCTATCCAGGACTTTTCGCTAAAACGTACTCACCATCTCTCTACGCTAAGAGCTATGCTCTGCCCTCTATTGCCAAGACCTACAGATCCCCCGCTGTGGTAGCCACTAACGCCTATTCTTCTCCAGTAGTGTATGACCCTTCATTGTACTCGTCTGACTACTATGGCGATTACTTATCTCCTTACTACTATAATGGAGAAAACGCTGTTAACACTCTTAGTTTCTACAAAAAATAAGTTTATGTTAGATTTTATATTAATGTTATGATATTATTAAAACAGAATGTGTTAATAAAAATATTAATATAATATTTTTAAAAAACCTCAAATTTTTTAATTTAACCTAGTAAAATATTTTTATAGCATTTTCTGGAAATAGTTTTTGTTAGTGTCGGCTTATCCTATTGCTTGACAAAATTAACAGCTACTTCATATTAATTAAGCAATGATCTAGTAATTTACTAAGTAGTTTGGCATTTTGATTATGATCCAGGTTATAACTCCTTAGGGATAAGGAACGGCCTCATATTGGCTAAACTTAGTTGTTCATTATATTATTCAGCGTGACTTAACTTACGAACACTACTTACCTCACTACTAACAATATCCCTTAATCATTTTATTAAAATGACTAGCTGTCCCGGCAAACGTTGTTTTGCCATTTAAAATATTTCTACTTCATCAGTTGATACAAATTCTTACCCCTTAAAGAGGGGTGGGGCGAAAAATTGTATACACCAGATGTTAAGTTGGAAAAAACAGTTAATAATATGTCAAAGTAAGTCCATTAAAGAAAAAAGTTTGATACAAAATCTGACCCCCTCTTTGGTTTCCTTAGAGGGGTGGGGTGGGGGGATTTTTAGTCACTAAAATATGTTGAGTTGGAAGAAGACAAATATATCTGTGAAAACCGTATGCAGATCGGATCAGTAGTTTTCGTGTTAAAGCAAAAGTCTGATACAAAATATGACCCCCTCTTTCGTCCCTTTAGAGGTGTGGGGGGAAAAAAAATTTATGCACCAGATGTTAAGTTGGAAGAAGGCAAATATATATGCGAAAACCGCATTCAAATCGGATCAGTAGTTTTTGTGTGATAGTGGAACAAACATACAGACAGACAGACAGACAGACAAAAAACTAACTACATTTTTGGCTTCTATAGCGATGTAGTGACACCCCCGCTTATTATTTTTTGAATATCTTTAATGTACAGAATTTTCATTTCTACAGTTTTATTATAATGTATTGATAGCGGTCGCCCGCGGCTCCGCCCGCGTGGATGTCGGTTACCGCTGCAAAAAGCCAGGAAAGATACGGTCAGCAAGATGATTCCCAGGTCAATTCACAGCAACATCGACGACGCAGTCATTTTCCGCAGGCTACACAGATTGTCTTTCTATGGATGTTAAAGTAGTTAATGATGAGAATATTTAAATGTAATTAATAATAAGTTTTCACCTCTGACGGTAGTCCCGGAGTGCAACCCCATTGTTTTAGGATAGATAACTAAAGCGATTATTTAGAGTTTTTCTATAAACAACATTAATTGACGTTAAGTTATTTTCAGGTAACAAAATATACAGACACGAGTCGGGGATCCCGACCATCAGGTCGGGATCCCCGACTCGTGATAGAGCAAAACATTATTTTCATATATCTATTCCTACTAATTTGAATGTTTGGTACTGGGATTTACATAATATTTATCGTTAGTGCAAAATAATTTTTTAAAGGAAATTGGAGCCTTTTGAAGGGTATAGGCAAATCAGTAGGGATCATTGGTATTCTTGGTATATGAGCCAATTCACCAGCTGCAGGGCCAGTCATAATCTTCGCTACTGTGCACCCCCGCCTTGGTAGCGCCCACTTCGAAACGGGCGTAAATCGCAATTTTTAATTTCGCCATAACTTCTAAACCAAACGTCCAATTCTAATCATTCACAGACCAAATATTATCAACATAAACTGTACTTAGTGATGAAATAATTCATTTTGAGAAAGATTAATAGCATGAGTAAAATAAATGCGTTTAAATGTAGTCCAAAATAAATCAAGATTTTTAAATAAAATAATGGTTGTTGTACCTCACTTGACATAGATAGGTATAGTGTATTGTGGACTTTTTTGTAGATATTTAAAAGATCTACATTTACTTAGAACATTTTATGGTTCTATCTTTTATAGTTTAGGCAGCGTACGCAAAATAAGTAAATTTTCTGGTTGATTTTTTCACCTTGTGTCAGAAAAACCCAAATATCTTACGGAACCCTACATTTTCCGAAATAAAATGTAGCCTATGTTACTCGTAAGTAATGTAGCTTTCGAATGGTGAAAGAATTTTTTAAATCGGTCCAGTAGTTTTTGAGCCTATTCATTACAATTAAACAAACAAATAAACAAAGTTTACCTCTTTATAATATTAGTATAGATAAAAGATACTTTATGATATTTATTGCAGTTAATTTTATGGTAAATTTTTCGAGATTTTATTAGTGTATTAGACAAATAATAATAATTAATATTAACCACAGCCGAATTCGCCTAAAGTCTCCATCTCCATAGCTCATTGGTATTATAATAATACTGCTATCGAAAGTTACTTCAAATATCACTTCAAATATCAATAACGGCTAAAGAAGTATGTTATTTTATATTTTGTTCATACAAATTATTGACTGAAAAACACCATAAAAACAAAAATCCAATAGAAATGCATAAACATTTTTTGTTATGAAATATTATCATTAATTTAATTGTTTATTTTGATTTAAAATTTTTAACTAAGTAAATAAAAAAGTATGATTCAGCCCTAGAGTGGTTTGAACATACCTACTTCCTAAATTAGATACTAATATTTTTATGCATAGTTGAAAAATTTATAAACTTTTTAAGTCCTAATAATGCAGTTTATAACGAAAACAAAATATAAGTTAAAATATTTTTATTACTTCATTCATATAACACGTAACATATTTACAAAGTTTCATCAAGTCTATTTACAATGGCTTTTGTTTAAAATTACTTGCGGTAAAGAGGGTCGACGAGGTAAGAGGAAGCCCAAGGGGCGTTGTAGGCAGACAAGGCTGGGAGTCCAGCGCTGTATGCGGACCAGGCTGGGAGACCAGTGTTGTAGGCGGACCAGGTTGGGAGACCAGCGTTGTAGGTAGACCAGGCTGGGAGACCAGCGCTGTAGACCGTGGGGAGAGTACGGGCAGCTACGACAGCGGGGGCTGATTCGACGACAGCGGGGGCAGCGGCGACGACGGTGTGGGCGGCGACGGCGAGGGGGTCCTTGCGCACAACAGCGTTGAAGCCGTTGACGTCGTCGGCGGTGTAGTCCACGGTGCGCTTGGTGCCGTCGGGGTCGACGAGGGAGTACTGTCCCACCACGGCACCTCCGACGCGAGACTCGGACTGGCTCTTGTAGTCGCCGGTGTTGGGGTCCGCGACGTCGTACGAGAAGCTCGACGCGTCGGTGTCTACTGCCAGCGGCAACACTGAGCAGCGGGCGACGGCGACCAGCGCGGCGAGAACGAACAACTGAAAAGAAATATAATTTTAAATATTCGCACTCCACATTTAACAGTAAGTTCTGTGATCTGTCTTAAACGAAAAATTTATGAAAAACTGTTCCAAAAAATCACACACCTTAGCTGCCATTGTAGATGTCTATTGAGAAACTCACTCAAAGAATGATTCCAAACTGTAACAACTGGAGCTTTTATACGTGTACCAAATACAAAGATAAATTATTAATTAGTACCGGTTACTCCTGATATTTAACTATCCACAATTTTTATGTGTTACCGTAATTCGTGTCGTATTAATCATACACATATTTGGTTATGTCATTAGCTGCCGAAGGACAACAACGATTAGCAAAATATCTGATTCAGGAAAATAGTAACTTAAATTAAATAATATATTTTAGTTCAATCATAGGTACCTATTATTTTGTCGTCATTTTTATTTTTAAGATGTAGCCGCCTATTACCAATTGTAATTATTATTTTTTAATCATACGTCTATCATTAAAACCATAAAAAACTTTTTTAAAAGTTCGTTAAAATGATTTAATCATCGTCATCTTAAAATTTCTTTGATCTTATTAGGTTTGGATAAATTTATTTCAATTTTCAGTTTAAGTGGTACCTGCTTTTGTAAATGTTACGTGAATTAAGCAAAAATTAATGCAATAGTTAATTTAATTAACTAAAATATGCATTCGGTAAATGCAGAGTTCAGACAGGTATTATGTAGTCCGTCGTAACAGTCCATCAAATTAAGGGAGCTCGTAATCAGCCTTAAACAATGTTGGTAATTAAACTCAACATCCGAAACGGCTCTAATATAATATCATCATATTGTATGTCTTAAGGTCCATTATTCCCACCTTTATAATTAGAAATTAGTCTCGGGACGCATAACTCATGTACAGTGCTCCAAAAGTGATAATGCGCATAATTTTCGAAGTTTTTCGGCAACGGTCGTATTTCCCGAGCGACGATAGACGATATTGCATTTTCTAATTGCATTGCGTTTAATGGAGGCACTTGACATGGCTATTTGTATTTGCGTATTTGTTGTATTTGCCAAACAATCACCATGTGTAGACGGTATGTTTGACAAATATTGGCCTTATTTGCCTATTTGACAAATATGACCAATACCAAATACACGTACCGTACCTTTGTCGGTTTTTGACGCACGTCAAAGGAGTCAAATAGGCAAGTAAACAAAATCAAGTAAAAGTTTGATATTTGACGTCCATGTGTGGAAGGCCGTATTTGCCTTTATTTGCTTGTTTGTGTATACGTCAATAATTTTGCCAAATTCAACAAATAGCCTATAGCAAATACAAATAGCCATGTGAAGTGCCTACATAAGATACATGTATTAGTCAAAGTTCGTCGTGATATTCCTGTAGTTTTTGTAACACGCTCATTATTCACGGTCATTCATGCGCATTATTAATTTGGGAGTACTGTAAACTTCTATTCATCTGTTTATATTAATATTGGAGAAAATGTTTAAACTTTGTATTTTTGTACTTACTTCTATATATTTTATTTCCGCAACTTGATTTGGTTTGATTTCTACTAATCATTATCATTTCTATATTATAATATTATAATATCATTTTTGGACCGTCCTAAACTAGTTACAATGGTGATGATTTGAATCGAAAAAATGTTACTTTTCTTTCTTAATATTATCATCACGTCATGTAATAATATTTTTCAGTTTTAACGCCATTAAAGTGGGCATCAGATTTACTGCAAAGATAATGTAAGAATTTCAACAAATTCTGTCTATTTGCAATATCGCGATAGGCCAATTAATATGATCCAAATATAGATTTAGAGGACCATGTTTTATTAGGTGATTTATCCTTAGACATCTAATATCTTGTACCGAACGAAATTGTAACTTAATTAGTGAAGTGACATTACAAAAATAGCAAAATGTGACTCGGCGAGCAAGCTAATGTAATTGATCTATGTGTTTGGTTCTCGTATAAAAGCAGTCAATTTAGGAATTAAGTATCATTCTTGTGAGTGTTATCACCAAAGTCACAATGGCAGCTAAGGTGTGTTACAGTCTAAACATACAACAAATATTTTGATAGATATTATATTCATTCTAGAATGGAAGTTGTACAGATACGTGTGAAATATTTTTAAGATTTCATAATTTTGGTCTACGGCCAAAAAGATACCTTAACCAGCAATATGGATGTGTTATCTTACTCAAGATTAATAATATATACAAAATACAAATACAAATAGTTTATTGACCATAAATAAGTTAACAAGTATTTTTACAATTATGTAGTCCTGTCCAATGGGAGGAGTAACTAAATAATAAATATTGATCCATGCTAACAAGATTACTTATAATAATTATATTATGCTGGCTTGACCAACAAGATCAAAGGGAAGCCTAAAAACTAGACAAAATCACTGAGACAACCGGCCGAATTTTGACGCTTTGGGTGAAAACCTTTAAATATTTCTATAAGAAAGTTTAAAAATTCTTAAAATCTCTTTTCAGTTGTTTGTTCTGGCCGCGCTGGTCGCCGTAGCCCGCTGCTCAGTGCTGCCGCTGGCAGTAGACACCGACGCGTCGAGCTTCTCGTACGACGTCGCGGACCCCAACACCGGCGACTACAAGAGCCAGTCCGAGTCTCGCGTCGGAGGTGCCGTGGTGGGACAGTACTCCCTCGTCGACCCCGACGGCACCAAGCGCACCGTGGACTACACCGCCGACGACGTCAACGGCTTCAACGCTGTTGTGCGCAAGGACCCCCTCGCCGTCGCCGCCCACACCGTCGTCGCCGCCGCCCCCGCTGTCGTCGAATCAGCCCCAGCTGTCGTAGCTACCCGTACTCTCCCCACGGTCTACAGCGCTGGTCTCCCAGCCTGGTCCGCTTACAGCGCTGGTCTCCCAGCCTGGTCCACCTACAACGCTGGTCTCCCAGCCTGGTCCACCTACAACGCTGGACTCCCAGCCTGGTCCACCTACACCGCTGGACTCCCAGCCTTGTCTGCCTACAACGCTCCTTGGGCTTCCTCTTACCTCGTCGACCCTCTTTACCGCAAGTAAATGAAACAGAACACACACATCGCAACGATTGTAAATAGACTGTATAAATTTTGTAAATATCTGAGAATGAATTGTTATGGATGATGTAAATTAATAAAAACAAATTTCATAAACTACTGATTTCTTTTTATCAGAAATGCAAACCAAAACGTAAAAACAATAGAAATGTAAATTTTTCTTTTGGTTCGCGTAGCACCGTCAGTCATAAAACCAGCCAAGTGCGTGTCGGGCCACATGTGCAATATAGGGTTTTGTATAGTACCGCTACATTTTTTTAACTTTTGTATGGTCAATGAATGTACCATCGAGGAAATTGATTCCTATGCAGTTGATAGACTAACGTTATTTGGTCGAATATGTCAATTCAATGTTAATTGAAATTTGCGGCTGGGTTTGACGTATCACGTAACGCAACCAAACTACGTAGGTCCCCGATCTGCATAGGAATCAACTTCTCTGATAGTACATTTATCTAGATACGCGGTAGCGTGTCAAGCCAAGTTCCAGCATAACAGAATGGCGAGCAGCACCGTGTGTAATATTACACGAACCATTTGCAGCTACTTTTGACCCCCTCATAATTCAGAAACTGTTTCACATAAACGTTTCTAATTTGGCTCATATAATGAGACTTGCAAGATAACTACATGTTTTAAATTTCATAAGCACAGCTCAAACGGTTATTAAGATATTAACGTCCGAAAATCTACATTTTTATCACTGACTGACTGACTGACTGACCTATAGATCAAAATTCTAACCCACTTCCAGATGACCTAGAAGGCTGAAATTTGGAATCCAGCACGGTAATTGTTTGAAAGCGTAGGGAAAAATCAGAAAACAAGAAAAATCGGTCAAGTGCGAGTCGGACAGAGCGAAACTTAGCAAAAATTGTGTTTTTCGTATGGAGACCCCCCTTAAATATTTATTTTATTTTACTTTTATTGTAAATTATGAGAATAAAAATATAATTAAATATTTTATGAAATTTTCAAGTATCTACCGGCTGCCATTATTGATTTTGAGGCCAAAAAATCACATTTATTGTATGGGAGCTCCCCGTAAATATTTATTTGTGAAGTGAAAAAGCTTTAGGAAATGAATAGAAGGTGACTTTATGAAGTATGTATGTCTGTCTGTTACCTCTTCACGCCCAAATTGCTTGTACCGGTTGTTCTTAAATTTGGTATGGAGATATAGTTTGAGTCTCGGGAATAGACAGAATTCTTTTAATACATCTGTCCATCTGTCCGTCTGTCTGTCCGTCTGTCCGTCCGTCTTTCTGTCTGCTAGACAGCTATAATAATAGCTACTTAACTTCCGCACAATAAGATTTGTACCCTATAGTTAATGGTTGGAAATACACTTGTGTTATATGGGGCTATTTCCCCACTTCCTGATTAGTTTCAGATAGGCTATCCACAACTTATCTGACAGAAGAAGGATCTGTCAGTTAAGTTTCAGATAGGCTATCCACAATTTATCTGACAGATGAAGTGTCTGCCAGATAAGTTGCGGATAGCATATCCGACACTCGTCGGGAAGTGGTGAAACAACACCTTAAGGGGAGCTAGTTCAAGAAACGAACGAATTTCAAGATTTAAACGGGACAGGAGACATAAAAATATAGTAATTTAAATTCTGAAAAATATATATGTGTTAGTTAAGGATCTAAAATATTTGGTATTCATATTCCATTACACAATATCATGACCTTCACGCGATAGAAAAAAATCCCAAATTTACCTCCTCTTCTGAGGAAATTGCCATACTATGTCCAAATTATTTGGAATTTTTAGATAATTTTTGCACTTAATTGAAGACAAAAAATATGTCTAGTGAGTATCTTTTATTTGACTCGATTTAATTGATGTATAAAATAACGACGATCAAAAAACTATAAAATTACATTAATAAAGTGTGTTGAATGAAAGCACCAGCCGAGCCTTTGCGCCTCCAATTTTATAGTTTTTTGATCGTCGTAATTTTATGCATCAATTAAATCGATTTAAACAAACAATACTCGCTAGATATATTATTTCTCTTTAATTCAGTACAAAAATTATCTGAAAATTCCAAATAATTTGGACATAGTATGGCAATTTCGTTAAAAGAAGAGGTAACTTTTGTTTTTTTTTCTATCAAGTGAAGTTCATGATATTGCGTAATAGAATATGAATTCCAATGTGTAAGATCCTTAACTAACACATATTTTTTTCAGAATTTAAATTACTTTATTTTTATGTCTCCTGTCCCGTTTAAATCTTGAAAATCGTCCGTTTCTTGAACTAGCTCCCCTTAAGGTTGCGATTGAATATAGTCGAATATTATGTATGTTTGAACTGGGAAGATTAAGATGTCTACTGTCTAGACTTGCTTGGAAAGTTTTCTTTACAAAAAGTAATGATATCCCACCAAAAACATAAAGTATGTATAAATGGAAAGCCAAGTTCCATACAAACATTATTCTTGTCTATGGACTTCGCCGTAAAAAGGATGGAGATCTAAATGAGTGCCAAGTTCCATGGAAAATTGAAATATGTATGTATAGGAACCAAATAACATTATGAACAAATAATAGAGGCGATTTCTTTGCTTTATTGAATATCTATAACAATAATTGATGTTATTTAAATAATGTGAGATCTTAAACTAGATCAGATTTGACTTGGCTAGTTTTCATCAGAATTAAAATGTTCAATAACTTTATAAAATGACTGATGTAATGAAAACTGGCCAAGTTAGATCTAATCTATTTTAAGATCTCACATTATTTAAAATAACATCAATTATTGTTATAGATATTCAATAAAGCAAAGAAATAGACTCTATTCATAATGTCATTTGGTTCCTATACATACATATTTCGATTTTCCATGGAACTTGGCACTCATTTAGATCTCCATCCTTTTTACGGCGAAGTCCATAGACAAGAATAATGTTTGTATGGAACTTGGCTTTCCATTTTTACATATTTTATGTTTTTGGTGGGATAACGTATTTTACACTACAGATTTATTTTGTTTTATTTTTTTATTTTTATTTATTGTGAAAACCAACAGCTTATATACTAATAAAATTAACAAAGAGCGTTTTACATACAATAAAGCCAATAACAGGTTTCCCATATATCACAATAGTGCAGTACAAACTAAAAAAATAAAAATTACTAAAATAACAAAAGCACATTAATACAAAAAGTCAATAAAGAAGAAACTGGTCGAGAAGACTCAATGTGTACAGTAATTGTAGTTAATTCAATGTTAAGATAAATAGCTAGATAAAAAAAATAACGTAAAATAAAATAAAATAACTCTCAGTATACTACACATAAAAATATAGCTTTTTAATTTAAATAATTTTTAATAAATATTAATTTTAACAAGCAGTAATATTCCTTTAGTCAATGTTTCAGGCTTTTTACCGATTTTATTACTTGACTTCTAAATTTAGCTTTAGAATGACTGAATAAGTCAATATCATTAAAATGTTTATTATATATATGAGTGATACGTGTTAGGACAGAATTTTGTGCGTAATTGGTTTGATGTAATGGAACATGCAGTAGTGGGGTCTTACGGGTTCGGGATTTTGGGGTTCGAAATGAAATTTGAGAAACAAGGTGTGGACAATCTATCCTATTATTTAAAATATCGTAAAGAAATCCCATATCCAGAACAATGCGCCTCTGCTCTAAAGTTAACAGATTATGTCCATCACAGGCATCTTCATAGGTATCAAAGAATTTGCGGCTTTTATAGTTCAGGTGATTAATAAACATCTTTTGTATTCTCTCTAATCGGCTTTTGTAAATAATGTAGTTTGGAGTCCAAATAGGACAACTATATTCCAGTATACTCCTGACATAAGCTGAGTAGATTGACGTAAGAGCTGTAGGATTTGAAAAAGATTTACAGCTACGCAGAATAAATCCAAGGTTTTTGTGAGCTTTGGAGATAATATTTTCAATGTGGTCTGAAAACATGAATTTACCGTCTAAAAAGACACCCAAATCCCTGATACTTCGTTTTCTTTTAATGACGATTCCATCAAAGTTGTAGTGATTAGTAACAGGATTAGGTTTTCGAGTAAAGGTGATGCACTCACATTTACCCGAGTTTACTGTGATGTTGTTCAAAGCATAATATGAGAGTAAATTGTCTAAATCGTTTTGAAGTAGAATACAGTCCTTATATGTTCTAATTTTAAGAAAAACCTTTTTATCGTCTGCGTACATTAGATACTTTGAGTTTTTTATGTAAGATCCTATATCATATAGGTACGCATTATAAAGGAGTGGACCCAAATCAGAGCCCCGGGGGACGCCAGTGGGAACAATAATGAAATCCGAGCGATAGCCACCCATGACCACAGCTTGAGACCGGTTTGAAAGATAAGATTTCATCCATCGTAACAAGTCTCCGTGAATGCCGAGAGCCTGTAACTTCTGAAGAAGAATATTGTGGTCTACACGATCGAAGGCTTTCTCAAAATCCGTGTATATTACGTCAATTTGACCACCACCTTCCATATTTTCCAAGATGTAGTTAGAGAAACAAGCCAGGTTAGTAGTAGTGGAACGACCTTTTAAGAAGCCATGCTGTTCATTAGGTATGGAACGATGTGAGATGGTATATATATAATTGTAGACAATTTTTTCGAGAACTTTTGCCGGTACATTCAATATAGAGATGCGTCTGTAATTTTTTATGTCCATGCGCGAACCCTTTTTATGTATGGGTACTATTTGTGTGTAAATAGTACACTACAGCTAACAACATCATCTCCATTACGTTCAAAGGAATTTGAACGACAAGTTCCTTTATACTTCTCCGAATACATTTTTTTAGTTGATTGACTATTACCCAGTTACTAATGAAATCTTCTTAGCCGTGATAGGTTTCCTTTTAAATTCAGCATATTTCCTACTCCCGTGAATTTTTCACATTTACAGAATGAAACGGTTTAACAGTTAGCTGGTAGATGGGACTTTAACAATTTTTCCACTTTAAAAATTTCATAAATTGATCCCTAAATCGGAAAATGATCTTAGAATACTTAAAATATCTTTTAAAAAACCTATCCAATGACTCCCCACACGGTGGACGTAAAAAAATGTACCATAAAAATGTTTTAAAGATTTTATATACCATTTTGTCAGCATCATTAATATGCGCATTCATGCCGAATTACAGCTTTATAGGCCCTAAAGTCTCTGAGCAAAACCGTGGACGTAGACGGACGGATGGACAGATGGACAGACCGAAGCCATAAGGGTTCCTTGTTGACTACGGAACCCTAAAAATAGGGTTTGGATTGTAAGCCTCATGAAATATGGGACGAATCACAATAATAGGATGAAATACAATGAAAAAGAAGCTTTCTTAGTCACTAATTTTAAAGCAATATACTAATGAAAAAATAAAAAAAAGCTTTTCAACAAGCTTCTATTACTGGAGAGTGGAGAGTAATACTTATCAAGACAAATCAAACGAGCCCATACTTAATCGGGTTGTGTCATTTCGTTTTATTACGGATTTCCTATGGCCACCAACTTCACTATCAGCCCTGTAAACTATCTGAATACAAAGTACTCATCAAGACAATATATCAAATTAACCCAATCTCCATGGATTTATGTGGTTTTTTAACAGAGTTCTTAGGGACACCTCCCAACTCCAAGGTCAACTCAGCTCCAGGTCATTATAATAGTGCATTGTCACTCGATTTAAAAATTCGTGCAAAATTTCAGCTCAATCGGAATTTGGAGGCCAAAAATTGTAGGTCAACTTGCAAGATTTCATTGTACAGACAACGGACAGGTGAAATTAAAAAAAATCACGTTTTTACCTTATATTTACATTACTTACAAAACAAACTTATAATTACTTAAGGTAGTATAGGGACTCTGCAGGGTAACCTAAGGGGGCATTTACGGCGGACCAGCCAGAATTGTAGAGCGTTGGGACGGAGTAAGTGCGGGAAGCGACGACGGCGGGAGCGGGTGCGACGACAGCACGGGCGGCGTATACAGGTGAAGCAACGGCCAAGGGGTCCTTGCGTACAACAGCGTTGAAACCGTTAACATCATCAGCGGTGTAGTCCACAATGCGCTTCGTGCCGTCGGGGTCGACGAGGGAGTACTGTCCCACCACGGCGCCTCCGACGCGAGACTCGGACTGGCTCTTGTAGTCGCCGGTGTTGGGGTCCGCTACGTCGTACGAGAAGCTCGACGCGTCGGTGTCTACTGCCAGCGGCAACACTGAGCAGTGGGCTACGGCGACCAGCGCGGCGAGAACGAACAACTGAAACGAGATAATTACTATGATAATTAGTTAACCCACGCAAGTTGCCACATAAAACTCGGTTGCAATTTTTGCCGGTATTGTTAAAAACTTATAACACTTTACGAATACGTAAGCAAAAACGTTAAAAGTTTCGATTTAAGCTTTATTAATTTTATAGCCTAGCCTTAGCCTTATAGGACCGATAGCGCTACGTTTTTGGGTTTCAAAAATTCTAAAGTTTCTAATTTTTTGTGCATAGTTTTGGGACCTTGTGGGATTTTGTGTCATTTTGGTCGACAGCTTCCAGAGATATTAAGGTATTTTACTTTTTGATCGCTATAGGCCGAAAAAAATATTAAAGTTTAATTAAAATGTTGCTTTTGTGATATTGCTAGGACAGTAACTGATGTGCAGATACGTTTTGTGTCAGATTCATCCGCTGGTTTCCCAGTAATTTAGCAAATATTAGAAACGTCGCCTAATTGCGTTGAAAAAATATTAGACTTTGCAGGAGTTTGTAAAAACGGTGCAAGATGGAAAGCTACAAAACTATTAAAATATCAAAATATCGTGGATGAATCTGACACATATTTATTCTATGGCTTTATTTAATAGGACTGAGCCCAATTTTTTGCTACATAGTGTTTTAAATAACTGGCAATATTTCGGGTTGCAATGAGTTAAAATGGTTCAAATTAGGTACCTACAATCCGAAGACTAATCTAGATATGATGCTATTGTTATTTTTAAGTTAAGTTTTTGCCAGCTAGGATTTTTACAAATTTTAAAAAATCGACCACAAAATTTTGATTTTCTCAAAAAGCTATTATCAGAAATGACACAAAATTTAAAAATAACCTTATAAGGCATCACTCCATGCATGTGCAAAAATTCAGAAACTTTAGAATGTTTGAAACTTAACACCTCAAAACAAGCTAGTCCCACATGTACTAAAATTAATTACATATTTATTACGTATACCTTCAATGTGTTATTCCGTTGCCTCGACGCAACGCAAAAACAATGCAATTAAGCCATGCCAGTGCTCAAATTAATATTTTAATTTGTCGGAAAACAATATATCTCTAAAAATTATCAGTCTTACCACAAAAAACTAAACAACTGTTGAACAGTTGTTTAGTGACCATTTTGTACTGCATTTTTCTCTAATCAACTGTTCAACGGGTGTTTAAATCTTTTGTGGTAAGACCGTATTTATCTAGACACAACAAAAATACCGAAACATGAAACTACATATTTTTATTTCTAATATTAAAGTCAATAGAAGCACATTTTTAGATAAAATTATATATTATGTTTTTACCTTAGCTGCCATTGTTAGTCCAGAGATAATCCACTGAAAGAATAAGTTCTTTTCCGATTTCGGGTGCTTTTATACAGATGTAGGAATTGAATTAAAATTAGTTTATAGACCGGTTACTCATGAACTTTGTTTGCATCCGCAATTTTCATTTATCCTAATTCAGATTATGTTACTAAATTTATGCAATATTTTACATAAAATTAGCAATTAATAACATTTAAAACACTAGAGTTCTTCCTGGGTCTACTTTTGCACCTTGATGGACTTTATATTTTACCATAACATCATTATTATACGAAACAGTTATAGTGGCTCAGTTAGATTTTTTTTTATTTATTTAATAATAACATACAAAAGAGGTTAATAACTTGGTAAAACCTGTTGATTATCTTATATATAAAATTCTCGTGTCACAATGTTAGTCCACGAACTCCTCCGAAACGGCTTTACTGATTTTTACCAAATTTTATACGCATATTCAGTAGGTCTGAGAATCGGCTACTGGGTACTTTATATATTGATAAGTGCATTTGTTGAATAAATAATAGTAAATTATTACAAGCTGAGACTGACGGCGACCATTAATTAGTTTGTGCGACGGGATAGCGATCGACGTTGCCATGGCGACATACTCATTTAGTCACTTCAATAAAATAATATGGGCGAAATACTTTATATTATGGCAAAGCAACGTTTGCCGGGATAGCTAGTAATTTAAAACAAAAACATCTCATACTATGGAAAAGTTTTTATCTATACTTATTATAAAACAAAGTCGCTTTTTTTCCCTCATGTCCCTTTGTTCCCTTTAATCTTTAAAATTACGCAACAGATTTTGATGATTCTTTCAGTGTTAGATAGCCCATTTATCGAGGAAGGTTATAGGCTATATTTTATCACGCTAAGATTAATAGAAGCGAAGAAATAGAGGAAAATGTGGAAAAAACGGGGAAAATTATTTGAAAGGGCTAACTTGAACGCGCTAATCTCAGGAACTGCTGGTCTGATTTGAGAAATTCTTTCACTGTTAGATAGCCCATTTATTGAGGAAGGCTATATTTTATTACGCTAAGACTAATAGAAGAATGTGGAAAAAACGGGGGAAATTATTTGAAAGGGTTTATCTCGCGAACTACTGGAGCAATTTTTATGTTATTTGGCACAGATAAGAAGTAGACCACATGAAGGATCGTGATAGGCTATCGATTTTAATCATTTTTTTCAGTGGCTATATATTTTATACCCGTGCGACGCCGGGGCGGGTCGCTAGTTCAAATTATATTTACATTCTCACTTTAGTTTACGCAGTAACTATATTTTACTAATCTGTGCTTTCGTACTTACTGTTAGAAAATAATAAATACAAAATATATTTACAGCAAAGACTTATGAGTATAATGACCAGAGAGTATCTTTATAAATTAACGTAATATTTACAGTCATGTTGTAGAACAAATAAATTTCATTAGATAAATGCATTAAAAATTTACTTGTAGTAGACGGGATCGACGTATGAGTAAGAAGACCAGGGAGCGTTGTAGGTGGACCAGGCTGGGAGACCAGCGTTGTAGGCAGACCAGGCTGGGAGACCAGCGCTGTAAGCAGACCAGGCTGGGAGACCAGCGCTGTAGACCGTGGGGAGAGTACGGGCAGCTACGACAGCGGGGGCTGATTCGACGACAGCGGGGGCGGCGGCGACGACGGTGTGGGCGGCGACGGCGAGGGGGTCCTTGCGCACAACAGCGTTGAAGCCGCTGACGTCGTCGGCGGTGTAGTCCACGGTGCGCTTGGTGCCGTCGGGGTCGACGAGGGAGTACTGTCCCACCACGGCGCCTCCGACGCGAGACTCGGACTGGCTCTTGTAGTCGCCGGTGTTGGGGTCCGCGACGTCGTACGAGAAGCTCGACGCGTCGGTGTCTACTGCCAGCGGCAACACTGAGCAGCGGGCTACGGCGACCAGCGCGGCGAGAACGAACAACTGAAATATACGATGCACTGAATAAAATAGTTATCATTAATTATTCAAACGCCTCCGTGATCCAGTGGTTCAGAGCATGGCTCTTGACTCGGAGGTCGTGGGTTCGAATCACGCGTTGGAAACATGCTATTTCCAAGTTTGGTTAGGATAATGCAGGCTGATCACCTGATTGTCTGACAAGTAAGATGAGTCATGCGTCGGATGGGCATGTAAAAAGTCGGTCCTGCGCCTGACCTCTCGCCAGTCGTGTCGGTCTTCCGTTCCACTGGGTTATGAGAGTAAAAGGAATAGAGAATGCTCTTGTGTACCTACTGCGCACACATTTGGGCACTATAAAAATTACTCCTGCGTAACTGGCCTGGTTTCATTGAAACCGGCCACCGTCACCGAAACCGGTGACGGAGTTATTATTATTATTCATTATTCATTTTAATTATACTTACATACTGCAATAAATTCTATAATTATTTTTTACTATACTTCGTTAAAGCTCACCTTAGCTGCCATTGCTGCGATTGATCTCAAAGAATGATACACTTTTTTCCAAACTAGGGCTTTTATACTACGTGCGAGTATATAATAAATTAGAAATTAGTACTAGTTATGTAATAAACATTATCCGCCAATTTGAGTTGGCATATCCTAAACTCAAAGTTCAATGATTACATTAAGTACTCGTTCAGTTACAAATGGTGCGCCGAAGGCCAAGCTATTTTGCTTAGAAGTCCATAATCTGATAATAAAATATTTTGTATGTATCAATGAATATATGAAATCTGCAGTAAAAATCGGCTAAAAAGTAGTAAGTACCAAGAAAAATGCATATATTCCAAGCGTGGAAAAATATACAAACACGTTATATTTCGACGTGATTTGAACCTTTGATCACGGAACACAGAGAAAGAAGAAGCTGCACAATTCATACAGTAAGAATATTAAGTAATAATTAATTCCCATAAGAGTTTATTTCGTTTACTGAAAATACCTAGTACATAATACCAGCTATAAGCTAGTTAGTATAATCTAAGGGTCGGTATAAGCAAAATATAATATTTTATTCAGAAGTTAAAAAACAACTCCTGATTTATCCATCCCAATTAGGTCAAGTAGTAACTACCCGGAATCAGAATATAACCGATCTAATCACTAGAAGTTTCTTATATTATAACCTTTTATGAAATAGACGAACCCCCCGTTAGTAAGCGGGCTGATGATGATACACTTTTGCTAAGAACACTCTCGACATCTCTCGATCATGTCAGCTTTCAAACAAATCATATTATTATATAAATAATCGGCCAAGTGCGAGTTGGACTTGCGCACGAAGGGTTCCATACCATCATAGAGCAAAAATATGCAAAAATTGTTTTTTTGTAAGTATAGAAAAAAACTAACTAATTAAGGGGTCACTTAGTTAGTTTTTTTTTAATTATGAAAGCATAAATACAACTACAATTAGTATTTTGTAAATATTTTAAGTGCTTAGCTGTTGCCATTATTGATATATTTTAGTATTTTTGTTATAGCGGTAACAGAAATACACAATGCCTGCCTGCCTGCCTGGAACAGCCTGGAAACAGACGGACAGACATCGAAGTATTAGTAATAGGGTCCCGTTTTTACCCTTTGGGTACGGAACCCCTAAAAACTATCCACCCATTTGGATGCTACGAAGCCACGGACAGACACACATACATAGACAGACCGACGCGTCACACTTATAACGCCCTCTTTTTTGTCGGGGGTTAAAAAGGATTTTATTAATGAAACTAAATAATATTGTACACACGACATAAGTTGTTCCAACTTAACTATTATAAAATTAAGCTCGTTGTCGTGTAAAGTGTCCCCGAATTAGTTTAACACCAAAACGATGTTATCATTATTACCTACATGTTGCTGGGCAGGGGCCGTCCATTTTTATTACTTTAATAATAGATTGTTTTTGCTCCATTTTAAAGTATTTGGAGCTACATTGTGATATTTTTTTTTTGTATTTTGTAAGCACTTACTAAGTACACCTACCCTTATACTTTTTATATTAACTACACGTCCCCATCTTAGATTTCATGTTTTTTTTTAATTATACAAAGGTTCAATAATATTTATGAATAAACCGAGTCAACTCAAAAATACTTCGATCGAAATAAATTAAAAAAAAAATAAGCATCAGCATTTAGGCTGGCCGCATACACACGTTTTCCGTATTCGATTTTAAAATGATAGGAGCATCCGATCGACTCGATAAATATGCGTCGCGGAGCTCAGCGCGACTCGCCGTTTTGCACGTCAGCGAAATCGAGTGGGTCAGCAACAGCCGCCGCCGTCAGCTCGCCGTCACCGCGTGACGTCGACACGAAATTGAGGACATTTATTTATTTATTTATTTATTTATTTATTTATTTATTTATTTATTTATTTATTTATTTATTTATTTATTATACATTCTTACAATTATCATTACAGACTAATATCCAATTCGATAGCGTAGTAAATTACATATTAATAATTAAATTAATTCATGTACAACATATGACCGATAGTGTCACTTTTGTGAACTCACTCAATGGACATATGAATAAGTCCAACTTATTGTTGACTTTGTTAAGTATTCGGATTGCTCCTACAATGGGCGCGTATTTTAATAAGTTCGTTCTAGAGTGCGGCGTCGCGAACAGCTCGGGAGACCGCCTCCACCACACATACCTATCGGGGACGTTCAGTGCCAGCCATTGCAGTAAACCCGGATAAATTAATTTGCCACGCCACACTTTAAACATAAAGCACGCCAAACTCAAGTCCCTTCTGGTCTCCAACTTGTTGTATCCCACCATGCCTAACACAAACAGCGTCGGATACATCAGCGGGTAGAAAGGATACACTCCATACAATTTTAAATACAGAAAACGCAAATACTTATTTTGAATACGCTCCAGCATGAGCTTGTACTTGCTCTCGTGCGGGGCCCACACAGCCGCGTTGAACTCCAGCTGACTTCTCACGAACGCATCGTATAACGCTGTAATCGCCCTAACATTCCGAAACGTCGCGGACCTTCGTAGTACGAAGCCTAAGCGTCGGTATGTCTTCTTACAGACGTTAGAAACATGATCTCGGAAGTACAGCTTGTCATCCACCTGGACGCCGAGATCCCGCACAGACTTTTCCCTCGACAAAGTAACATTATTTATCTTGTAGTCGTGTGTCAGGGGAGTCCTCGCTCGGCTAAACGAAATGACCGAACATTTGGAGACATTAAATTCCAGCTTGTTTTGCCGACTCCACTCGACTACCCTCGCCAAGTCCCGCTGGAGGCGCTCACAATCGCTGAGGCCTCTGATCGCCAGTAACAACTTGAGATCATCCGCGAATAGTAGGCATATTACATACCTAATTATCTCCGGTAAGTCATTAATCATTTTGAGAAATTTTAATGGCCCCAAATTACTACCCTGACTCACCCCAGATTCTGTAGCATATGGTGCTGATCGACAGCCCGCAAATTCAACGTACTGACTCCTGTCTCTCAAATAATTTACAAAAAATTGCAGTAGCTTAGGAGTAAAACCTATTTTAGCCATTTTTGCCAGCAGAATGTCATGATCGACAACATCGAATGCTTTTCGGTAATCCAAATAAATCGCATCTACCTGCAACCCTTTATCTACATGGGGTGTAATGTACCCCATCGCTTCTAACAAATTACTACTTGTACTCCTGTTTGGCCGAAAACCGTGTTGGCAATCCGTCAGCGACGATTCAATTTGCGCTTGAATTTCCCTTTGGATGGCTGCTTCAAATACCTTTGCTGGCGTCGAAAGGATCGCCACCGGCCTATAAGACTCGACTCTGGTTTTGTCTCCTCCTTTATGTATAGGTACAACGCGGGACATTTTCCACCTATCCGGAAAGTACGAGCTACCTAAACATAAATTAAATATATGCGTCAACGGCTTCGCTAACACTGTCCGGCAGTCTCTTATTATAAAAGCCGGAATGCCATCCGGGCCGGCCGACTGTTTCGGTTTTAGAAGCTTGAAAGCTGTGCTCACCTCCTGTAGCGTGAGGGAGGGCAGGTGTACGCGCGAGCTGCCGCCGCCTCCCGCCGCGACGGCCTCGTCCACACTTAGTTTCGCCTTCGTTTTATTAAACACCGAATAAAAATAATCAGCGAATTCATTCGCACATTGCTGACTAGACAGCTCCTCCCCATTTTTTATAATTTTACTACGATTACCGGAGTGATTTTTACTTTTAATATAATTCCAGAACATTTTTGGGTCCTTAATTAAATTATTCTGTATTCGTTCCTCATAATTTTTTAGGGCGATATCGACTCAACAAAAAAATTATGCAAGCGTCGCTGCTTGCCCCGCACCGCCCCCGCGGGTAAAAGTGAGGGGTGCAAAGGAGGGCCGCAAGGCTGAACATCTTCGACTCGACAAGGACGAGAGCAGGAGGTGCGATGAGGAGGGTTTCGTTCTGGTGGAGAGGAGGAATAAGAGGAAGCCCACCGTCCGCAACCACCGCGGCACCGCATCTTATGTGCCCGAGCTGCGCCTGCCCAGCGAGGTGCCCGCGACGCCACTCTACGTGTCGCGCCTGCACTGGTCCATGACGGTCGAAGACGTTATAAACAAGTTTTATCCATCTTCGAGGTGGAGGAGTTCTGGCCTGCCGGTGTAGTTTACCGAAGGTTTCGGGGGAGGCTCCCGAACGAAGCGCGCATCACGTCGCCGAAAGAGACATTACGTGATAAAGTGTAGTGTGATTGTGTGTGTGAATGTGTAAATAATATATTTTAGGATAAAATTGTTCGGCGTGCATCCGTCGTCTGATTGCCATACAATCAGACGACGGATGCACACAAGTTTTTACTTAGCATGGGATTAGACGACGTGATGTACGCTACTTAGCTTTTATACTATTGTATATTATTGTATGGTTAATAAAGAATTTGAATTTGAATTTGAAAATTATTACGATTTGGAATTTTGTGAGACTAGCGCAAACATTTGTTTTTTTCACGCGCAAACGTGCCGGCTTGCGCTAAAACGTACGTGCGGAATTCGTAACGTTCGGAAAAAAGCGAACGTGTGCGTCAGTTAATGTAATATATTCTACTGATTCCATGCATCCGAATTTTAGAATACGGAAAACGAATTTGGAAATCGAATACGAAAAACGTATGTATGCGGCCAGCTATAGACAGAAGCAATTTTATCAAAATATTATGTTTCATTTTCTCAAGATTGTACAAGAAAATGTCTTGTACAACATTTAATTTAAAAAAATACAAAGGCATAAACCCCCGACGCAAGAAGGTGGGTGTAAGTTTGACGTGTCTATCTGTCTGTCTGTCTAGCTCCCGAACGGATGAACCGATTTCATTTTAGTTTTTTTTTCTATTAAAGGTGACTATTACGTGCGAGTGTTCTTAGACATGTTTGATGAAAATTGGTTAAGCCGTTTAAAAGTAATTGTGGAGGGTGAAAGTGCAGGGGAAGAATTACCGAATGTCGGCAAATATACTCGAGTGGGGTCTCATATGAAAGCGCATTACGTGCATATTACAAAATAATATGTTCAATGAAAATCGGTTGTACTGTGAAAAAGCTCTGGGGGAAAAGTAGGGAGACTACCCAAAGTCTGCAAATATTGTGGAGGGAGAAAATGAGGTGTGAATAACCAAATCTAAATTATGCTAATATTATGAAGGTACCTACAAAAATTTAAAATAAAAAATTTAATAAAAAATTTAAAAAACTCCCAACACCAAAAACTTAACTTCCCTTTAAAAAGTTAAAAATACTTAATATTAATCCTAAAGTACCTAAAAGTAATTAATAATTCAAATGAATACTTCGCATTGGGGGACCGCTCCAAACCTAATAATTTAATTAGTAACTTAACCTAACTATCATAATATTATTATATTATTTTTTGGTTGAAATAAAATTAAATATTTTGATTTTTTAATTATCACATTTTATTATTAATAATAATATTTACAGCCTTTTTAACATTCCTTGTTGAAATCAGATTGAGAAAATTACTTGTAGTAGACAGGGTCGACGTAAGAGTAGGAAGACCAGGGAGCGTTGTAGGCGGACCAGGCTGGGAGACCAGCGTTGTAGGCAGACCAAGCTGGGAGACCAGCATTGTAGGTGGACCAGGCTGGGAGACTAGCGCTGTAGACCGTGGGGAGAGTACGGGCAGCTACGACAGCGGGGGCTGATTCGACGACAGCGGGGGCGGCGGCGACGACGGTGTGGGCGGCGACGGCGAGGGGGTCCTTGCGCACAACAGCGTTGAAGCCGTTGACGTCGTCGGCGGTGTAGTCCACGGTGCGCTTGGTGCCGTCGGGGTCGACGAGGGAGTACTGTCCCACCACGGCGCCTCCGACGCGAGACTCGGACTGGCTCTTGTAGTCGCCGGTGTTGGGGTCCGCGACGTCGTATGAGAAGCTCGACGCGTCGGTGTCTACTGCCAGCGGCAACACTGAGCAGCGGGCGACAGCGACCAGCGCGGCAAGAACGAACAACTGATATAGATAAACCATGATAACATTTTATTCATTATTTTCAGTACCTATCTTAAAGGGTAAGAATTAAAGTAAAGAATAAGAGAACAACCCTTTAATTTTCAGTTTGTGAGAAATAAGGATAAACAAAATTATTCAGAAATGATACTTCATAATAGGTGCGTAATAATCAAGAAAAATTATTAAGTCACAAAAAATTGATGATTGCTTAAAAACGTCATTTTCAGCTGCTTTAAATATTTAATTGATTAACGTTTTTAATTTAATAATCTACTAAAGCTTAAAATTATAATAAACTAAACTATAATTATGTTAAATACACACCTTAGCTGCCATTGTAGGTTTTGGTGCTCACTTGACGAATGATACGGAATTCTAACAACGAGTGCTTTTATACGAGATCAAAATAATAAATTAGGACCGGTTGCGTAATGAACATTACCCGTAACTTTTTATGTCCTAAACTGTTTAAAGATCACATATTCTTAAATGGTAATTGAAGGTTGAAACACTTGAAGATAAGGATTAAACTTGATTCTCAAAATGTAGAGCTTGTGCTGTAAATTGGCAGTTGGCACATTTTAGTTTTCTATATCTTGTTGACACAGTACTTAATGAAAGGCCATAGAAAATCTATAGAGCTTTTGGTGTAAATTGGCAGTTGGCACATTTTAGTTTTCTATATCTTGTTGACACAGTACTTAATGAAAGGCCATAGAAAATCTATAGAGCTTTTGGTGTAAATTGGCAGTTGGCACATTTTAGTTTTCTTTTATATTGTTGACACAGTATACTTAATGAAAGACCATAGAAAATCTGTAGAGCTTGTGCTGTAAATTGGCAGGTGGCACATTTTAGTTTTCTTTATATTGTTGACACAGAACTTAATGAAAGACCATAGAAAATCTGTAGAGCTTGTGCTGTAAATTGGCAGGTGGCACATTTTAGTTTTCTTTATATTGTTGACACAGTATACTTAATGAAAGACCATAGAAAATCTGTAGAGCTTGTGCTGTAAATTGGCAGGTGGCACATTTTAGTTTTCTTTATATTGTTGACACAGTATACTTAATGAAAGACCATAGAAAATCTGTAGAGCTTGTGCTGTAAATTGGCAGGTGGCACATTTTAGTTTTCTTTATATTGTTGACACAGTATACTTAATGAAAGACCATAGAAAATCTGTAGAGCTTGTGCTGTAAATTGGCAGGTGGCACATTTTAATTTTCTTTATATTGTTGACACAGTACTTAATGAAAGTCCATAGAAAATCTGTAGAGCTTGTGCTGTAAATTGGCAGTTGGCACATTTTAGTTTTCTTTATATTGTTGACACAGTATACTTAATGAAAGACCATAGAAAATCTGTAGAGCTTGTGCTGTAAATTGGCAGGTGGCACATTTTAATTTTCTTTATATTGTTGACACAGTACTTAATGAAAGTCCATAGAAAATCTGTAGAGCTTGTGCTGTAAATTGGCAGGTGGCACATTTTAATTTTCTTTATATTGTTGACACAGTACTTAATGAAAGTCCATAGAAAATCTGTAGAGCTTGTGCTGTAAATTGGCAGTTGGCACATTTTAGTTTTCTTTGCACTTACGAGTATTGTTGACACAGTAATGAAAGACCATAGAAAATCTGTAGAGCTTGTGCTGTAAATTAGCAGTTGGCACATTTTAGTTTTATTTATACTTATTGTTGACACAGTAATGAAAGACCATAGAAAATCATTTGAAAATCTAGGTAATTTTGCGATACTATTTTCTTTCGATTTAATCTTTCTAAAACCTTTCTAATTTCAACTCGAATTTTCAAACTTCGATTTTGAGCTGTAGCATTATCTAATAACTCCATGTATCTATTCACTACAATGAAAAAAAAAAACTGGACTAACTAAATCTTATGCGTAATAATAATTAAAATAATTACTTACTTGAACAAGAACCAGCACCTATTTCCGCGTTTTCTTTGTAAACGCCGCTCGCGCAAAACTAGTTCTAAATGTCAAAACAAATGCTCATATCTGAGTAAGTGCTAATCGGTATTGGCATAGAACTGTAACAGTAAAGTTAATAAAATATGTTATTATCCATATATCCGTTATTATAGGAAGACTAAATTCCAAAGTATTTACATAATAGCATCCTGTAGAATTATCGATGGACTTTACCTACTTATAACGCTCTTATAGTAACTATAGGTCTACCTGCAGAATCTGATGGCAAAAAGTGAGAAAGTAAATTGACTCTAGCAATACCGGGGTAGTTGGTATAAAACATTTTGATGCTTTTTTACCCGACTGCCGGGAGGGTTATGTGTTTAGCGCGTATCTTCTATGTATGTAATATTCTTTATTACCTCGTATCTTCAGAACGGCTAAACGGATTTTCACATTTGAGGTACCGTTAGATTTGTCTTAATAGCCCGAGTGTTCTTAGATAGGTGACATTAAAAAAAAAACAAAATGGCAGATGTTTGACGCCATATTGTGAGGTAAAAAAAAAAAAAAATTCTACCAAGCATATCGAGTGGGGTATCAAAATAAAGGATTTTAAACACTGATTCCAAATATGTATATAACTTGCAGTTTTAATATTAAATAGAACAATAAATCTACACTAATATTATAAAGAGGAAATATTTGATTTTTTGTTTGCTTGGCTTCGAAACTACTGGACCGATTTGAAAAATTCTTTTACCATTGGAATTCTACATTATTTTTGCTGAACATAGGCTGAATTGTATTTTGGAAAAAAATAGGGTACCGTAAGATATTTGGGTTCTTCGGACGCAATGTGTAAAAAATCAACCAGAAAAGTTACTTAATTTACGTACGCTGCCTAAACTATAAAAGATAGAACCATAAAATTCTAAGTAATTGTAGAACTTACAAATATCTACAAAAAAGTCCGCGACACACTATACCTATCTATGTCGAGTGAGGCACAATAACCATTTTTTTATTTAAAAATCTTGAAATTTTTTTGGACTACATTTAAACGCGTTTATTTTACTCATTCTTTTAATCCTTATTAAAATAAATTATTCCATTACTAAGTACAGTTTATGTAGATAATATTTGGTCTTGAATGAATAAAATCGGACATTTGGTTTTGAAATTATGGCGAAATTAAAATATTACGATAGTTGGCGTCACCAAGGCGGGTGCGCGTGCGGGAGGAAGACGATATGTGCAGGGTGCAGCCTGCGTATAATGACTGCGTCGTCGATGTTAGTGTCGGAGTCTGTGAATTGACCTGGGAATCATTTTGCTGACCGAGTCTTTCCTGGGTATGCTTTTTGCAGAGCTCACCGACAGGCGACATCCACGCGGGCGGAGCCGCGGCCGACCGCTAGTAATAAAATAAGAAAAAACCAAAATCCGCCTGCATGGATAAATCCAATATTAATTAAAAATTAACTGACATTACTGAAACAAGATGAAAATTCAATGACAAAGTATTAAAAAAAAATGATTTGGTACTTAAAACTAGAAACATACATTAAAACAGTACCAAACCTATGTACCTATTATAACGTATTGTAGGTACACTTTTCTAAGTGTACCTACGATATCTATACTTATAAAATTACATGTCCTGACTGACTGACTGACTGACTGATTCATCATCGCTGAGCGAAAACTGTTAAAGTTAGAGCCACGAAATTTGGTAAGTAGGGTTGTTTTATTAAGTAGATACCCACTAAGGAAGGAATTTCGAAAATTTTACCCCGAAGGGGGTGAAATAAGGGTTGAAAGTTTGAATGAATGTCCGTCATTTCTTGAGTTAGAAACATGAAACTTTATTTTTGGGTTACTGATTAAAAATGAATGGATACGTATTTAAGCGTTTTTGGAAATTCTACCCCCAAGGGGGTGAAATTGGGGTTGAAAGTTTGAATGAAAGTCCGTTATTTCTTGAGTAAGAAACATGAAATTTTATATTTGGGCTACTGATTAAAAATGATAAGATACGTGTTTAAGCGTTTTTGGAAATTCTACCCCCAAGGGGGTGAAATAGGGATTGAAAGTTTAAATGAAAGTCCGTCATTTCTTAAGTTAGAAACATGAAAGTTTATTTTTGGACTGCTGATTAAAAATGAATTTAAGCGTTTTTAGAAATTCTACCCCCAAGGGGGTGAAATTAGGGTTGAAAGTTTGAATGAAAGTCCGTCATTTCTTGAGTTAGAAACATAAAACTTTATTTTTGTGCTACTGATTAGAAATGAATGGATACGTATTTAAGCGTTTCTGGCAATTCTACCCCCAAGGGGGTGAAATTAGGGTAGAAAGTTTCAATGAAAGTCCGTCATTTCTTGAGTTAGAAACATGATAGTTTGTTTCACGTTTGCGTTTGACGTTTGCTTTAATAGGATCCCGTTTTTACCCTTTGCACAAGGAACCACAAAAAGGGGATAACTATCCATCTTTGTTATTACGAGTATACTATATTAACGCGGATATCAGCACGGTAGTTTTTCAATTTTTTATTAGATTGATTGTCGAAATGGTTAGATGACTACAACTAAAAAGTCGCAAATAAAATAAATTAATTAAAAATAAAAAAAGCCGACTGCAAAAAATGTTAACTAAAAAGAACGAAACAAGACCTAATTCTGCCGGAGGCATCGAATCCATGTTTTAATTGATACGACTCTTGTTTACGATTTTCATGCCAGGATAAATAGAAGGTTACGTAGAAAAATGTAGAAGAAGAAAGTGGATAATAAAATGCAGTCGGAGGCATAATATTTTATGATTTATGAATTAATGTTAAACTTGGTGCGACATGCCTCCGACTGCATTTTACTATCCACTTTCTTCTTCTACATTTTTCTATGTAACCTTCTATTTATCCTGGCATGAAAATCGTAAGCAAGAGTCGTATCAATTAAAACATGGATTCGATGCCTCCGGCAGAATTAGGTCTTGTTTCGTTCTTTTTAGTTAACATTTTTTGCAGTCGGGTTTTTTGATTTTTAATTAATTTATTTTATTTGATCATTTGTCTAATGGAAGGAAGGTTATAGGCTATATTTTATCATGCTAAGATTAATAGAAGAGGAAAATGTGGAAAAAAACGGGGAAAATTATTTGAAAGGGCTAACTTGAACGCGCTAATCTCAAGAACTATTGGTCCGATTTGAAAAATTATTTCAGTGTTAGATAGCCCAGTTATTGAGAAAGGCTATATTTTATCACGCTAAAACTAATAGGAGACTGTGGAAAAAACGAGGGAAATTATTTGAAAGGGTTTATCTCGCGAACTACTGGAGCAATTTTTATGTTATTTGGCACAGATAAGAAGAAGACCACATGAAGGATCGTGAAAGGCTATCGATTTTAATAATTTTTCAGTGGCTATATATTTTATACCCGTGCGACGCCGGGGCGGGTCCCTAGTTATTTATAATTTAATAGTGAGTTAATCAGTCAATGTCAGAATACAATATGAAACTTTTGGGACTGGTACCGACATCAAAGTAGGTAATGAAGACTATAGAGACTAAGATAGTATGTACAGAAATAGTTGACATTTAGACGAATTCAAGACGTGAGTGGAAGAATAAGGTAAGTAACATGAAAAAACTTTTGCTTAAATGAAGGCATTAGGGCCGGAAAAATTATTTGAAATAGAAATACTATGAAGTACATATATGTGTAGCCAGATATATTAGCTAGAATATGAAGTAGATAAGTAATTACAAGTTTTATTAAAATAATCAGGGAAAAAATTAGGTATTGTCCGTATGTTACGAAATGTTACTTGTTCGATTCTTCCACTCACGTCTTCATTCTGAAAGAGGCACTATTAAAGAGTAAGAATTATTTAATACTTTTTAGTGCATATTATTACTTATTGTTTTTACCTTGGAAGTCGGTTTTAATTTTTTGTTAAAATAATAATTTCACTATTTATCGGTAAACATATAAGCTGTCAGTTGTAGATATAATATAGGATTTAGGTATGAAACTATCACAACTACTTACAATACTCAGACAGTTTTCAAAAAAAAAAATGCTTTGTCTCAAAAGCCATGAGCCATATCCTACTATAAATATTATGCATTACAGACCTGTTAATCTAATACGCACTTAACTGTCATGAAATGACTACTATAACACGCCGTTATTTATTACTTATTGACTATATTATTATTACTGAATTATCATGAATAGAATTTGCATAGTAGCATACTTTCAGTTCTTAAAACAGCGATGAAACCCCCAAACTTTCATATGAAAACTTATTATCTGAGTTCACAACCACTTTAGGATTTCTTAAAGAACTCCAAGCATATACCCCTGTTTATTATGCTTAGATTGCTTAGAGTTCATCAAGCAATGCTGAAATGTTCAAACTTCAAACGCCTATCAGCTCTAAAGGCTCTAGAATTCTGGTTCAGTGACTTTCGTTGTATTATAAAACTTCCACATGTAAACTCATCAGCTCAACATAATAAAATATGCTTTAACTACTTTAAGCTACAGTAATAGAACTATAATATATTTTGTCCCAATCAAGGAGTCTCCTACGTACCTCATAGATCCCATGATCAAATTGCCAACTTGGTAACCGCAACACAAGTTTAAATCATTTATTTTGTAACAACATTAATATAATTTTCAAAATCACTCGACAAACTCGAGTCTCGATCGAAAAGACTATGAAAAGTACCAATAGGGTCATAACTCATAACGTTGCGTCGTGTGATGGTAGTGATGATGATGATGATGATGATGATGATGAATGTAATTTGCATAGTAGCATATGCTTCCAGTTCTTAAAACAGCGCCGAAAGTCCCAAATTTGTATCTATAAGGAATCCGGAGATCTCTTAGTATCTTCGGAACCATAGCATGCCTTGGTGTAAAATCTTACTTTTTGGTAGCATATGCCTCGGATCCTTCACATTAAACCAAAATCACTATATATTTCCATATAAATTTTGAGGAGTTCTCTCGATTACTCATGGATTCCATCATCAGGTCACCACTTTTGTGAACATGGTACCTAATTGAAGTTGAACCCTATGCAACAAAAGAAAAATTTTGAAAATCGGTTCACAAACGGAGTAATCATTGAACATACACAAAAAAAAAACCACAGACGAACATATAACCTCCTCCTTTTTGGAAGTCGGTTAAAAACAAATGCTCATATCTGAGTAAGTGCTAATCGGTATTGGCATAGAACTGTAACAGTAAAGTTAGTAAAATATGTTATTATCCATATGTCCGTTATTATAGGAAGACTAAATTCCAAAGTATTTACATAATAGCATCCTGTAGAATTATCGATGGACTTTACCTACTTATAACGCTCTTATAGTAACTATAGGTCTACCTGCAGAATCTGATGGCAAAAAGTGAGAAAGTAAATTGACTCTAGCAATACCGGGGTAGTTGGTATAAAACAAATCATTCGTCTAATGATCAAGGAAATTTTTTGAAAATCTGCTGTCAAAATTTGCCATCAGATTCTGGTAGACCTATTGCTACAGTAGGTAGTATCAGTTTGCTAAATTACGGTGGTATCAGATGACTTTAGACTTTATTAACGCTTTTTAGGGCGAAATAGCATTAAGGTACACTTAATAATTTTTAACTTAGCACGGAAACATTTACCTTTTGTACATTCGTTGAATTGCAATAGTTTAAACTAAATCTAGAGAAAAAATAAAACAAATTGGGTATATTTTAGCAACATTTTTTTATTAATTTAAGAATTCCACATAGGAATAATTTAGTTTCCATATAATATACTTATTTCAGGTTTACAAGTGTGAGGGGATTTAGGTATTTAGTGCACACGGGTCTTAGTTTATGAAAATCCACATATTTGATACGTGCTGGTGCGCAAAACTTCTAAAACACTCCATCGAAAGCATCACGGGTGTTAACGTAAATCGCTGGGAGTAAAAGTTTTCAAAAATATTTTATAATCTGAGTAGACAAAAGAATTCCCTAAAAAAATAGATCGAACAAGGAACACGCAGCAGCACGCACGGAGTAAGCAACTCATCATCTGTATAGCGAACCGGTACACGACGTCGGCAACGTTCTAGCAAACGTAACATTTACTCACTATTCATTATACTAACAAAAATTGCAAAGTCTACCACTAAAAAATTCACTAGAATGAGGTAAATTAAGGTTTAGGTACATTACATTAAATTAACTAGTTTTAACGAGTCGCGGCGCTCCAATATAAATTCGTATCGGACCACCGGGATTATAACCCCGGCGATGATTGCGAAGGCCGCGGCTCCGGCAAACACAAGCGACGTGTGGTCATACCATATCCTAGCCCTCGTCCGTATGCCAAAATTTGTACATTATTTATAAGTATGTACAACCCGCCCCGACTTCCTCGCTACGCTTCACTACTACAGGACCTACTCGTATCGTACAAAAATGAGGACAACTAATAAAGTTTCTAAAAATCACAAGTAGTGCTATTCTTACTGTTAAGGAATTTATATTCTTTCCGTATATAAAAAAGTCGCTTAAAAAAATCACAGACAATCACTTTCCTTTACAGACGATTACCATACCGTAGTCCACTCAAGTAAGCATTAGTTCGCTACGTACAAAAACCTATATCGTTTTACAACCATGATGGTTTACACGCATTCTTACAATCGACCCTTAAACACTCTAACTCGTACTCGGCGAGTACTTGTATACGCCTTCTACTCGTACGCTAACATATACCCCGAAGAAAAACGAACGGAGAGAACAGAACACGAACGTAGATTACACGTAACTTTCGTTCCAAACTACCGCGACATACCTCACCGTGCCTACCTCTGCGGGCTGTCGTACATTACACGATTCATAAAGTTGCTCGTTTTGTACTCATTTCACATAATCACATAATTCTATATTAAATTATACTCGCGAATGCACCAAGGAATACAATTTGGCAACATCACATAAAATTTGATATTCTCTTCAATTTGTACTGGCAGTAACGTTTAACACTCGAATTTGTACTTTAGTTGTTGTAAAACATAGTGCTCGTTGTCGTCTCTAGAGTTAAATTTAATATCGTGTAGCTCACACTTAACATCGAGATTAAAGTAATTAAATGTTAGGACACCGAGATACCACTCAAACGCGAATAGATTACAAATAGTCAGAGCCCCTAGCCAGGACGTCTTCTTTATAGGTTCTTTATAGAGTCGGCGATCAAAGTGTATGAAATTCACACTACACGAATCGAAAGTCAACTTTATATTTTTTTCAAACGCTTATGTCAATTCGATGCATTTTTGTGTGCGACTCTATAAAGAAGCGGTAAAGAAAACATATTGGCTAAAGGGCCTGGTGACATGATGTGATCGTTATTTACAGCTTCGGCGATGGCCGCCATGACTTTATTCTAAATGAATATGATCGTTTTTAGATACAGAATTTTATATTTTACAGTTTTTTTGTAAACATTTTATTTTTTGTTATTAAACTTTTAAACGAATTCTTCAAGGGTGTAAATATAGAGTTTATACATTTACCAGAAAAAAGTGACGTACTTCATGAAACATTAAAATTGGTTAAATTTAATATATTATTATCATTCGTAATTTAACATTTATATTTCGTATTTGTACTGCCTAGAATGTCGATGAACGTTTTATAATATTATAGGTACTTGTTACACTTTTATATTATAAATCTAAGATGAAATTCTTTGAGTGAGCATAAAAGTATCTCTTTTACATATTATCAACATTTAACGCGATATCACCAATCACTATTAATTATTATTATTAGGTATTTTGACATTTCCATGTTCGTTCGACATCAATATATTATTTTAATAAACTTTTGTTATGATAAATTAGATGGTAACTCATATGAGTGCATTCTTATTTATAATACAGAATATCTAATAATAATAGTTATTAAAATAATACCCAGTCCAGTAGGTGCATTTACGACCGTCAATTCCTTAAACGATGTACTTAAAATTACAATAAATATTAAACACGATGGACGGGTGTAACTTGTTGAGAATGAATAAAAGAAGCAAAGGAAAATAAAGGAAATAAACAAAAACAAACCAAAAAAATAATTTTGTTACATTTTTTAATTCGCAGAAACCTAACAAACAATAATTTTTCATTTCTCATATCCTTAAAACATAGTAACATCTATGCAACACAAGAAATAACTGGGAAGATGTAATAATTATTAAAGATAATAATAAACATAAGAAAAAAAATATTTTATACTCCTGGGAGTGAAAAGGTACAATTCTTACTGCTCGACTCGGACCCGATCTCTCGACGCCGTAGAAATGAGGTAGAATATCAATGAGATTATTATTAGCTAACCTAAATAACACTTAGACATTACTAATTAATCGTAACGCGAAACCGCAGCGTCGCGTCGCGGTCCGCCCCGTACATTACATTACCAAAATGGCCGCAAAAACCGAAAACTCGCTAATCTTCAGAGATTCAATGTACTCTTCGTGAACTGAACGTCCAAACTCGATTGGAATCTCCTAATTAATATTTTTATTACAATCGTTCAGTCTCAAAAAATAACGTCTTTGCAATTCACCCCAGTCGCGCGTGGTGTAAGATTTGAATCCCGAGTAATTTGTACTTCATATTTTTTTATACTTTTTCGATTAATCACTATCAGCTAGGACTACATTAATTTTCATATAAAATCTACTTATTAGAATGCTTACGTCTAAGTTATATCGAGGTAGATTAACTTAAAAACTAGCGAGCTATAGACGAAATCGTCCGTGATTCGTGAACCGTTCGAAGATCGAACGACGATCGCATATAGCCCATGTGACGGCAGAGGGTCACCATACCCGTAACAATCTTTGGCTTTACCATCACGACATATCGCGATATTTAAATAAGTAGTAATTAAAACTTAGAACTTAACTAAAATAAGAAAAGAAAATAATAAAAAGTGAGCTTGAAAAGAGCCAAAGCATCTGGTATCCTAAATGCAGTTTTGAGCTACGAAAAAATAAGTGGTAACTATAAGTCCATTTTTAACCATAATTATTATAAAATAAATGAAAGAAAAAATATTTTTTGAAAACATGTCGTAGTAGGCCTACTGCGAAAAGTTTTGTACGCGGTCATTATTCTTTTTTTTTTTCCTAATTTATCGTTTTTATTCGTCAAAAGAAATCAGTTTGAGTCTTCATTAAAATATCGCATATTTAAAAGCTTCTACGTTTGCGCCAGCTTAGATACTTAATAGTCTCTAAAAATTAGCACAAACGGCGAGAGATCGGCTGGAGTCAACCATATTGTGATACATCGACTAAGTATGGATTTCTTATCACATCGAATACAATTAAAAACTATAGGGGACCCTTAAAACACATTTACTAACATTTAGTTTAACAATGTAAAACTTAATTTAGAAGTTTTATACTAAGTAAAAGTTTTTGCTTTTACAATCGGATAAAAGCGGAAACGACTGAACACACAATATTACGTGCGACATTATTATTTGTAAGGTGTCTTAATAATAGCGATGTGTCGGATTTCGTGTTTGTAGGCAATTATCGTGTAATTTGATTACCCCTTACAATAAAAAAATGCGAAGAAGTTAAAAATTGATGCATTTTTCGTGTATCACAAAACATTAAATGTCAAAAGAAATCACAAGTATGAATTTTAAATTCACAAGAAAACAATAATAAAACAGAAATATCTAACTAACTTCTTCGATTCACTTAATTTTCCAAATATAATAAAAATAATTTTAACAATTCATAGTCGAATAGCGAAACACTCGTCTTAACAATATTACACCTAACACAAGTATGGAGAGTTAAAGGTAATATGTATTTAGAATCGCAAAATAAAAAATTAAAAGTAAATTAAAAATCACTGGATTTTCCGAATGATTTCTTATAATAAAGGCACTGCAGCTATCAAAGGTGTTCGACGAACGTTAAATAATCATAGCTTTTTAACAAAATATAACAAAGAATATTCAAAGTTATAACACAATTACCCATTGATTTCATGTATCGAATCGAGTGCCATTCCTCGAATACCTTTCAAGCCACCGTCGTAGTTCCAGATTCCACGTCTCGACTAATTGCAAGAGAAAAATAATTCTCGTTGGTAATAACTCTATCAAAGATGAGTCCGATCTTTCTGACACATTTTTTTGCACGTCTCATATCGGTATAACCATAAGCCGAATAGTATTGCAACAAACAAAATGTTTTTCCTTTTAGCGAATTAACTGACCCTTTTGTATTTTTGTTCCACGAACGCAAGAGCCCAATCTCTAAAGCCATTCCTTCCAACTAACTATTATTCCAACCCTGTCCAGCTATCATGAAACAATGCGAAATCGTAGTCTCAGCGTTAAAGTTAACATTTCTCAACCGCTGCAAACAAAATAAACCAATAACAGTAATCTAAAATTAGTGTAAGATTGTAACAAAACAAATACATAATATTCTGTGAGGTATAGAATGTCGTAAATGCAAGCAAGAGAAAATAAAAAATTATGGAATATACGGAATCTACACGAGAATTAAAAAACGAATGAGCCTTCATAGAGCATTCGATATAATCATTAAAAATAAAGATCAGTGTAACCTAAATATAAATATAACAATAAATATGAATGCAACCGACTCCTAAATATCAGGAGTCACACACAGTTGCTACATTCATAATTATTCACAAAGAATAAATAAATAATGTGAACTTAAAATGAGGATATTTGGCACTGTCCCATTCAATGTGAAACACGTTTAACGTATATAGCTCGGAATCTAAGTGTAACGAGCGAGCGGACGACGTCCACAGGAATATAATACATTTACGTCGCCCGCTGCCCTCACAATAATTAAATAATCTTTAAATCTCAACTGGTTGCACTCGAAATGACTAGGTAAAAGAACTAAAGTGACCTTTATCTAAATGCACTACACTGAAAACAAAAAGTGTAAAACGGAATGTTAAAATCGACACCATCGCATAAAACATATAATAATTTGGTCTCAATAGTAACACCCGTACAGGCGAGCCTGGACCGAACGGTAGAACTGTAACACACATTCATGCTTCCAAACTTACTTGCAAAATTTTTAACACTCTTTACCTAACTACTTATGCGTCTAGGGCAAATCGTACTCTATACAAACATAACCTGTTCGAATTCACTGTACAAAAAAATGTTACATCTAAGCGACCGTAGTCCGTAACATGCACAACGTTAAACGAAAATAATGTAGAGCCTGTTCTATTGTATCACAGATGCGTATAAATAATATAATTAATCCAGTCTATTGTATATGAATATAATAATCAGTAAAAGTAAATAATATTAAATAGCATTTGTTTGTCACAGTGAACTTTCGAATGGCGCGTCGACCGAGGTCACGGCGATATAGAATATTCTCCTATTATTTACACGTCCAGCCTGCGACCGTCGGCCTCGTGACGCCTCAAGATTCCCCCAGGTCGGATGCATAAAATAAGCTATATTTATCGACCGAGAGTTTAAATAAAACGTATAAAAGGTAACTCTATCTCACAGTCGAGTGAAGGTACGTTTACGCGTATAAAGGTACTAAAAGAATACCAGAGAACAGAGACGAGCACTGAGCAACATTCAAAGTCACACGTGAACTAATTAAGTAACAATAAAATCGCACAACTTCAAAATCTTAAAAAATCTTAAGATCAATTTTGAGGTAGATTACTGTTTACATAATATGCATCAATGAGGTAACAATATTGTACGTTAGTTACGAGGAACTGGCCGCCGGGAGGTCGGACGACCCTCGAGCCGCCCGGCGGTCGGAAAAAACGGAGGTAGATCGGTTAGAGAATTAAATTAGGAGAAGATTTACTGCGTGTGGTTGGGGAGGGGACCTTGCGGGAGGTGCGGCGTGACCTGGTGGCGGTGCTCGCGCGCGATGTGGCGGCGCACGGTGTTGTTGCGCGTGAAGGTGCGCGAGCAGTGCGGGCACGGCACCCGGATACCCTGGTGCCGCTGTCGGATGTGCGCGCGCAGGTTGGTCTCGTAGCCGTACAGTCGTTCGCAGTATGGACACTTTAATTTCTTTCCTGGAATGTTATGATGAAGTAGTTATTACAGAGGAGACTGTCAAAAGGTTTTAATACTTGTCGAAACATTTGCTCTTTTCCCTAAGGAGGCTATAATATTATGTGCTATTCTCTAATATCACTTTCATGAAATCTTTCTGACAAAAATGCCATAATATTGATTTCGAGAAAAGCAATTATTCTTAACTCTATATCAAGAAAATGTCGTCATACCGTCAGCTGTGGCAATCCCACCAGACTTGCTGGTGATGAGTTTCGCTGGCCAAATGTCGGGACTAGGTTTGGGCGGTACTGGCGAGGTTTCGTGCGGCTTCTCGTGGTAGTTGCTGGTCGGGATCGGTACGGCGGGCGGCGGAGAGTTGTTGTACGTCGCCCCGTGGAACTCTCCCTCACTCTTTATCCGGAGATCTATAAAAATGTTTAACTAAGAGGATATTCGAAAACATGAGATGAGGATTATAAACTAAGTATGTATTTTATTACAGTATTTTATATAATATTATGTTTGTATAAATGAACTTATATATTACAAGTATGATAATATTATTAATTATGTATAAGTAATTACATTATGACAATATAATATAATATTGTAGTAAGTAGGTATTCCGTATTAGTATGTAAGTGTATGTGTAACTCAATAATATATAGTAGGTCTAGTATTTATTATTATATATTTTATCAGTGTATAATGTATATTTTATTATGCTTTATCTAAATGTGTTTTTGTTTTTCTACACAGAAAGCACCTGTGATGTTAGTTTAGTCTCTGTTACCACCCAATGGTTGACTGGTAGAAAATGCCATATGGCATTATAAGTTCGCCATTGTACCATCGAGGAAGTTGATTCCTATGCAATTGACAGACCAACGTTATTTGGTCGAATATGTCAATTCAATGTTAATTGTGATCTGTCGGCTGGGTTTGACGTAACGCAACCAAACTACTTAGGTCCCCGATTTGCATATGAATCAACTCTGATAGTACATTGTGCAAGAAGTGTAATAAATAAAATAAAATAAACAAATAAAAATGAGATAAAATATAAGACAATAATTGTAAAAATCAAAATGTAGAATAGTCTTATCGAATTATTACAGATAATATTATTGCAATTATGTAGAGTTCAACGCACTTTAAACTGATTATTAAAATTATCAAATGCAATACGAGTATAATGCAAACTCAGCGTTATCATTAACAATCATATTCCACGCCAAGAAACATACCTTCAGCCCCTTGATCGTTAGACAGTCGTTCCATCATTTCTTCTTTGATGTTAGATGATCGTTCGTATCCGTTGTTCTTGATGGGGTTGGCCAGGGTCGAGGTGCAGTCGGGTTGGGTCTCCTCGTAGCGGGCACTCGCGCCCGGCGACGACCGCGTGTCCGGCTCGTCGGCCACGCTGCCGCAGTGGGATGACGATGAGCTTTGCCTGGAATCAGCATAAACTGGAATTAGCAGAGATCCTTTGATGCTAACGGAAGCATTTGAATTTTCAGTGATTGTTGGCAATTCCTAACAATTTTTTTTATTCCTAAAAATCTTAAAGGTTTGGTCATGCGTAAAACCATTAAACACAGATTTCAAGTTACCAGCCTACGAGCCTGGTAACTTACGAAGAAGCTAGAGATTTTGCTTGTACAATGTTAACAATTTAATTTGTAGTTAACGCCGTTGGTTCCGTAGTAACTAAGTTTTTGTTTATATACACGATTATAATTTTTATTATGCACTATGGTTACTGTTTGTTAACTTCAATAAATGAAAAAAAAAAACCGGCAATACCATTGACGTGTACCTACCTGTAATTCCGTGCATGTGGGCTCTGTGATGGCGAGGGTTTCGGCGGTGCTGGTCGGCGGTGTGACGTGGAGTGGAGCGGGAGGTGAGCCGGTGGGGCGTACCGTCCCATGCCACCGCTACTGTGCAGCGGCATGCCGTAGGATGGCATGATGGGGGCGAACGTGGTGTGGGTCTGCGGCGGTGCTTCCTGCACCTCGCAGTTGGCTCCGGACACTGGGCTCGTCTTAACACGGTTCTGGTGGCGCTCGGACGACTGCTGGGTCTGTTGCTTCACCCACGCGTCCTGTGACATCTCCATAGATAGCCCTTTGACCTGAAATGTTGCATTAGACTATATTAGCTAAGGCAATATAGGCAATAGGCATCATTAACAGTGGAGTATTGGAAAAATTTTCTATCTCATGAAAGTATGAATTTATAATTCTGTTAAATCGAGGGACTTTTTTAAAAAGTTCATCGTTCATATCTATACATATTATAAAACAAAGTCGCTTTTTTTCCCTCATGTCCCTTTGTTCCCTTTAATCTTTAAAACTACGCGACGGATTTTGATGATTCTTTCAATGTTAGATAGTTCATTTATCGAGGAAGGCTATAGGCTCTATTTTATCACGCTAAGACTAATAGGAGCGAAGAAATGGAGGAAAATGTGGAAAAAACGGGGAAAATTATTTGAAAGGGCTAACTTGAACGCGCTAATCTCAGGAACTACCGGTCCGATTTTAAAAATTCTTTCAGTGTTAGATAGCCCATTTATTGAGGAAGGCTATATGCTATATATTATCACGCTAAGACTAAAAGGAGAATGTGAAAAAAACGGGGGAAATTATTTGAAAGGGCTTATCTCGCGAAGTACTGGAGCAATTTTTATGTTATTTGGCACAGATGTAGTATACATATAGATATATATACATATAGCATATAAATAGATGGAAGTAGACCACGTGAAGGATCATAGGCTATCGATTTTAATCATTTTTTCAGTGGCTATATATTTTATACCCGTGCGACGCCGGGGCGGGTCGCTAGTTATGTATAAACTCCTTTGAGTTTATATTATTATCTCGCTTTTTAGAATTTAGATATCTTGCTATATTTGTTAGTTTTCATAATAAATTAATTTTCTTATTAAAGTATTTCTAGATTATTTTATTATACGAAATACTTCATATAAAAGTATTTCGTATAATAAAATAATGTAGTAAATATTCGTATATTTATTTATAGAACTATGTAGCTAATTACGTACCTTTTATTTTACAGAAACGTTCACCGTAAATACATCCAATTAACTAATTTTAAATATTCATTACGATATTTTTCTTCATTTTATCTATTTACGTTTAGACCGTAAATTATTAGCAGTACAGCTATTAAAAATATTTATTTCAATTTACATGTTCGTAGAAATTACAAAAAATAAATAGGTCGAATTGATAACATCCTGTTTTTGAATTCGGTTATGAAAAGGATTAAAAGCCACAAACAGGTAAACTTTCAGCTTTACGAAACGGAGGAAGGTCATCGCAGGCTCTTACTCTATATATTCCACGAGTAGAGCCCAAAGAGGCAGAGGTGGTAGGGCTGCGGTCGTGCATCACTCGTTTGCCGTAGTTCCACCTTCAGGAGCAGGAACACCGTTGGGGTTTTAGTGGGTAGTCCCGGGTGCGGATCTTACATTCGCCCCGGGGAGTCCTGTGTACCTCGGTGCAGGGTAAAAAAAAAGGAAAGTTTGCAGGACAACTGCACAAACACGCACCTGTAAATTTTCCCCGCTCTTGAGGAAGCTGGAGAGGGCGTCCTGGCTGACGTGCACCTCGCCCTTGTACATGAACTCCAGCAGGGCCTGCATGTTGTCGGCCGTCGTCGCCTCGAGGAACACATAGCAGGCGCCGGCGTGGCTCGGGGGGGCGGTGTCGAACAGCTCCTGGAAGTGCTTACTGCACGCCGCCAGGATCACCTTGTGAGCTTTGAATTGACGACCTGAAATAGAGATATAAGTAACATAAGTAACCTGAAGCTTTGGATTTATGTATAGGCAGTATAATAGGCCATGGCCTATGAGCGGCAGCGTCCTATAGCGTCCTAGGGCAGCGTCCGAGGATGGCGGCAGAGTTCGTACATAGGGGCGAAAAATTAAAGTGACGAATAATAAAACCTATACTCATAAAAAGTAAAAAATATAAGTCCGGCCCTGGTGATTTGACAATAAAAGAAACTTAGTTTTTAAATAATAATCGGCCAAGTGCGAGTTAGACTCGCGCACGAAGGGTTCCGTACCATTATAGAATAAAATAAATAGGAAAAAATGTGTTTTTTTTTTGAGTATTTTGTGAATATTTCAGGTGCCTCTATTGCCATCAAATATATCGAGCAAAAAATGGCAAAAAAATCACGTTTGTTGTATGGGAGTCCACCTTAAATATTTAATTTATTTTGTTTTTAGTATTTGTTGTTATAGCGGTAACAAAAATACATAATCTGTGAAAATTTCATCTCTCTAGCTATTACCGCGTTCTTGAGTTACAGCTTGCTGACAGACAGACGGACAGACAGACATCGAAGTCTTAGTAATAGGGTCCCGTTTTTACCCTTTGGGTACGGAACCCTAATAATTAACTATCCTCGCACTGCACAGTTTTGTTTGTTACGTTATATTACAACGTTACCTTCCAGTAGAATCGTGTGAAACATGTTGCGCTTATTTTTACGTATAAATAATTCGCCTATCTATGGTATAAAAAAAAATACATGAGAATATAGTGCGTTTCATCAAATAGTTCCTTTGTCGTCATGTTGGCACTAATGCAAATTAATGTTGCCACATTACCCTTACTGTGCTACCTTAAATTAGGGGAGATAATATTATGTTATCACAAAATGCATATTAAAGAAAATTGTACATAATTCTAACAGCTTTCGATCGCGGCTCTGCCTGCGTTAAAGTCTATCCCTCGGGGACCGTTCTTTTTCCCGGGATAAAAGATACCCTATGTCCTTCTCCATACCCCAGACAACGTGTACCTATGAAGGTTTCATGATGATCCGCTTAGTACTTTATGTGTAAAGGCGTAACAACCAAAGTCACTTTCGCATTTACTAGCTAAAAGCCGAGCTTTGTGAGGGCTCGCGTCATCACACCTTCACTGACTGATGATAACACATTTACATGTAAATCTAATATATATAAATCTCCTGTCACGATGTTTGTCCGCGATGGATTCCTAAACTACTTAACCAATTTTAATGTTCTTTTTTAATGTGTTCTTTTTTCCAACTTGAGAGATAGGATAGCTTAGATCTTTAATTATAGTCGCAATTTTATTTTATTGCAAATTATTTGTCTATAAAGAGCGACCATTGTTTATGCGACGCGGGTCACGGGATAGCGATCGACGTTGCCATGATGACATACTTATTTAGTCACTAATTCAATAAAATAATACGGGCGATATACTTTATATAATAATATGGCAAAGAAACGTTTTCCGGGACAGCTAGTACATACTATGTTAAAGCACAAATCAATAGGCGTGATAGTTTGTCCGTAAAGTGTACCACAAAATGTACAGGTCGTGAGATAAACTAGGGCTCGCTTCGCTCGCCTTGATAATATTATTGTACTAGCTTTTGCCCGCGCCTTCGTTCGCGTGTATGTAGTTTTCGTTATTAGAAGTGCGTTTCATCAAATATGTAGTTCCTTTGCCATCATGTTGGCATTCTCTGTTAATAACTTAAACACGGTAGACACGCTCTGCAAGTATTCATAAGTTTTACTGTGTTTAAGGGTGATTAAACTGACGCTGGTAACCCTATTTCACTAAGCTGTAATGGCGGGAACCCGAGTTTAATGGAATTATTAGGGCCTAGTTACGTTTTTCACGTTCACAAAACTCTTTCACTCTTAGCACCATCATTCTTTCACCACTCTTTAATGTTTTCGGCATGATTTTCTCACGAAATCACAGTAAAACTTATGAAAACTCGCAGAGCATGTCTACCTTGTTTACATTATTGACAGACAGGAATGCCAACTGAGCCAACATGACGGCAAAGGAACTATTCGATGAAACGCACTCTAAAATAATCCTAATTTAGATGTAGCAGGGAATGTAAAAAAATCAACAACACCTCAAATTTTTATTCAATACAAACTATACAAAACGAAAACTATTTATTCTCACTTCAGAAAACATTTGAAACAAATAAAAACCAAATACAGTAGGGTTAGTTCAGCCTTGTATGGGAATCTGAAATTAATTATAGTCAGAAATTTTTTTGTTCCTATGTTCCTATGTCATGAATAGCTTAAATTTAAAAAACTCGACCAAATCTGACGAGTGCGTTAGCCGCCATAATGGTTTGAAGATCAAATCTTTTTTTAGATATATCTCCTTAATTTTTTAATATTTTTACGAAAATGATAAGAACTAAATTTGTTGTAAATTTAATTTTCTACATTTTGAGTTCTTATAATTTTCATTGTAAAATCAATATTTACGGAGATAAATTCAAAAAACAAGTCAAAGCATAATTTCTCTTGTATGTCAATAATTATCGAATTTAACAAAAAATATTGTAAAAATAAAGTTGTACAGGTGACAGATCATTAAATTTCCTATAAATTTGTTTCTTATGAATTTTTTTAGAAATCAATTATTAAAGCTCCTACACCTATGGTAAATGTACCGGTCCCCAGCGGCTGGATAAAATTGAATATTTCTGATCATGAATTAGACCCTATAACAATTACGGCACAACCTATACCTGAATCATTATTAAAAAATTGGCCAAGTGCGAGTCGGACTCGCTCATCAATGGTTCCATACCATTATAAGGCAAAGATAGACAAAAATTTGTGCTTTTTGTATGGGAGCCCCCCTAAATATTTATTTTATTTTAATTTTATTATTAATTATTAAAGTAGAAATAAAATTAAATATTTTAGGAATAATTTAACTGTCTTAGTGCTGCTATTTTTGATAAAGAGCAAAACATGCCACTAAAATTCTGTTTGTTATATGTTTAAATATAATATGTTTTTTAGTATTTGTTGTTATAGAGGGAAACAAAACACATAATATCTGAAAATTTCGAGTCTCTACCTATCACCGTTCTTGTAGCCTGGAGACAGACAGACGGACAGACAGAGAAGTATTAATTTTAATTGTAGTAAATTTAATGAGCTACAAGTTTATTTCTGTATTTTTTTTTTCTGTATTTGACAATAATCGCGAAACAGGTCGAACAGGTCGAAATTATACTTTGACTTGTTTTTTGCAGTTATTTCCGTAAATATCGATTTTACAATTAAAAATTATAAAACTAAAGTTGTAGAAAATCAAATTTGCGATGAATTTGATCCTTATAATTTTCTTAAAAAAATTAAAAATAAAGGAGATATAGCTAAAAAAAGATTGGACCTTCAAACCAATATGGCGGCTAACGCACTCGTCGGATTTGGTCGAGTTTTTGAATTCAAGCTATTTGTGACCTCCTCTTAAACACTGTGAACTGGTGCAAAAAAATTTCTGACTATAATTAATTTCAACAAAAATCTAACTCTACTGGGGTAAAATAGGACTGCGATCTATGACTAACAACGTCACATAGTCTACTGTTTGATGTCACAGTGGCTCCATCTGGCGTGACGTCACGAGTGACTCGCGCGGAACTAAACGCTGGCCTTGGACGAACATGCAGTAAAGGAAGCGAATACAGCGACAGTATCTTTGTTGTTTTTGTACCATATTCGAAAGAATTGATTCAGGCAGTTGACGGACCTATGTCATTTGGTCGAGTAATGTCAATTTAACGTTAGTCGAGATATTCTGTTGGCTGGATTGGATATAACGCAACCAAATTACGTATGCCTGCCATCTGCCTATGAATCAACTTCTCTGATAGTACAAATTAGGTTAAGAAAAAAATATATTAGTGGCTCGAGAAGAAAATCAAATGGAAAATACCACCAGATGGCGCTAACCACAATATTATATTCTTATATCTTTAAACGAGCAATTCTTGTATATATTATATATTATTGGAATCTCGGAATCGGCTCCAACGATTTTCATGAAATTTAGTATATAGGGGGTTTCGGGGGTGATAAATCGACCTAGCTAGGATTCATTTTTAGAAAATGTCATTTTATTCGTGTTTTATCGAATACCGAGCAAAGCTCGGTCAAATAGCTAGTTATATTCTTATCTGGAATACTACTTTTAACGTGTATTCTTGTTTTTTAAGGCCGGAGATCGATTTCAGGAAATAATGTCAAAACGGTATTTAAATTATGAATATTATAATACTAAAACATAGAGCTACTCGTTAATACTACTCACTCGTTAGTGAGTTTAGTTTAAAAGCCAGTAATCAATATCATTGTAATAGTTAATATTCGTGGCTACTTTGAAAGTTATTTAACACGTTACTGATCCCAAATATTAACTTTACTTTATTACATTCAAACATATTTCACATATTTACGGGAAAACCTTTGATTTTGTCCTTATATCCACACAGAAAAATTATAAAATTATATAAAAAGAAGAAAAATGAAGAATATTCGCGCTAAATGTGGGCCCCGATTTCTGTTCTACATAAAAGTCCTACGAAATAATGATAAAAAAACTCTTACAACATAACAATAATTAGAGAAATTTTGTACATGAAAATATTATTTAAGACGCCATCCAGTCGCCTACCTAATCCCTTCTTTCGTGGGCGTCCTGTCCTAGGGATAACGTCTTAAAGTCAATTACAAGTAAGTCATCCAAGGGACCTTAGCAAAGGTATAATGTTTAAGTGTGCCTCAGATTATAGGGTGCTTGGTTACCGTGGTGTTAGAATTATAATTAATATAAACAATCTATTTATATAAGTAAAAAATTATACATTTGATTTGAGTGAAGAGTAAGAGACTATATTGGACGCTGTAATTAAGCATTCATGTACTAACTCACAAAAACATTATCTCGCATTGAAATAAGAATGCAGTTATGTTCTTTACATCATTTAAAACATCAAGACTGCGATCAAAATTCAACTAAAAAAATTTGTGGGTTAGGAGTTAGGACACAAATGCATAACAGCGGTTAGCGACCAATAGTTTTGCAATGTAAAATACGTCTACATGAGACTAACCTAAACATTATTATCTATTAATGGCTTAATCATATTAAGAAGAAACAAATCATAAGGAAATAAAATCTTAATAAAATCAGGTATTGATTAAGACGTCGACAAAGAATAAGAAAGGTGAAGCCACTAATGGGTGAGCGATTAAAGAAATGAATACGATTTAAATAAATTAAGTTCCCTTGTAAAATACTGACGTAGAATTATTCACCTGGTGTTTTATTAATGGCTCATATTATGGAATAGCAGCTGCAGTTTTTTATTATTAATATAAAGTTATAATATAATTTTTAGATATGATCGGCTCTTAAATTATTTTCATTACACAAACATTATTATTGTCAATAATTTCTTAATTATAATATGTCACAGACATCACTTTACATTGGCTAGCCAGATTGAGCCAAGAAAAGCCAACAGCACGTTTTCGTTTAGGTAATATTTATCTAGATAGAATACCATCTGGAAAAGAAATACGTGCTATATACATGAGCCTAGGCATTAAATTGACTGGCATATTCATCTGACACATTCTACAAACTATTGTATAATCGGCTGAGTAGCAACAGCACAGACTTTGTTTTTACTCAATGAGGCAAATCATCGTAAAGCACATTTAGGTCGTAAAAAACATTCGATACTACTCAGTCTAGAGTCCTGGATGATCCCTAGATAGACTAGTATTATCAACATCATAAGAATATAATAAATAACTATAAAGTTAACTAATTCTTTTTTTTCAATGCGGGTCACAAAATTGCTACTAAAAGATCATTTCATACTTGAAAGTTACGAAAAAATATCCAAAACTTTTAATTTCTTATCATTATCCAGAGCATTTTGTTAATCCCACGTGGAAAGGAAATTGTGGGAAAATGTTTTTAACGCGATTTAAAAAGTAAAGTTACAAGTACACAGAAAATGAAAATTGCTGAAAATTACGAGGAAACTTCTGAAACAACGGCACGACGTTAGGACGATGATAAACCTGGGAGTGAAAATACGCTCAAGTTAAAATATTTAGAGTCCTGAACTTGTATACATAATCTATGTACGTTCATCTTTAAATAAATTAGTGAGTTTTGATATAATATATTAATATCTTAATTACCACTATGATCTCAATGTATTTTTTTACTTTTATGTAATTTAGAGGGAAAACTATAAAAATTTCGCCTCCTCCACCTGCTATTTCTACTAAGCTATGTTATTTAATAAGCAAATACACTTAAAAAGTATAAAGGCATATTATAATCATTTGATTTGCCAACAAAAACTTCCCTAAAATTGCGTTACAATGTTCTTTACACTCATTTTCAAAAACGTGACGAATGCCCTTTGCCCGTAAAGGAAAAAAGTTTTCGTTGTTATAACTTTTCTGTTTTTTATATTGTTTAATTTACTCTTAACTTTCATATAAAAATGTTTCTCCTAACCTGTAGGTCATCAGTATTAATAAAGGAAATACTTTTAACGGGTTACAGAAATATTTCTATTTTATAATATGTTTTATGTATAGACCTGTTGAGTGTTGGTAGTATGTATTTATTATTTGTTTGTTTGGCAATGAAAATAAATAGGATACATTTTATGATGATCTTGCAGCAAGATAGCCAGTTAACGAGTTGAGAAAGTTGATTTATCTCCTATTAAATTGACAATTACTACAAGTTCGTGCTCATTTAGGTATTAATTTATCATTCATTCTCAGCTTACAACTCATATATTTATATGAGTTGTAACTTGTAAGCTCTATAATAGCCCTAAGTTCCCATTTTGAAATCAAACTGCTGTCAGTGTTACCAGTTCCATAGTAATAGCCCTCCCGTTTTGAAATCAAACTGCTGTCAGTGTTACCAGTTCCATAGTAAAATACCAGTTCTATTTTTCAAAAATTCAAAAAACGCCCAACGTGCCTAATAGCGTTTTCGACTCTAGAACTACCCCGGGGCAGGGCGAATGAATACGGAAATAGCCGAACAAAACCGATGATCCACGATTCACGAAGCACTTAGACTTAGTACTAGTTTTGGTAGTTTATGTAGCAATTTAAACTTCGACTATTTTGGTAGATATTCATTCGGCCCGCCCTGCCCCGGGGCAGTTCTAGATGCCGTTCACTCCAAAACACGCGCTAACTTCACAACTGACATAACCGCTTCGGTTATTCAAATTTTTTTCTAAATTTAAATATCGAAGAATGCAACGTGTTGCAACAGCGCATCGCCCACGAGGAGGAAATGTTCATTGGTCGTCGACAGCACTGGCAGTTGCAACACGCGACATTGGCCTCAATAGCTGACCCACTAACGCTTATCTAACAGCGTTAGGATATTTATACAACTGTACTACAGCGATGCTTTATATTATGAGCTCTAGTTATATTATCGATGCGATTAAAACCTTCATACTTGTTGTTGTCACAAAGAATAAAATCCCTTTGAGACTTTTCACACCTATTATAAAAATTAAAACTCTTTTATATAGGTATTATAAAAATAGAGAAATTCGATAAATTATAATATATTGATAAAGATGCGCAGAATATTAAACACTGCTTTAATATTCTAGGTGTGCTGAACCATCTCCCAATAAATGTAGAGAAAAACATATTTTAAAGTCAGTCATGACAGATTTAGTTACTAGATAAGCTATTTCCAAATGGCATACTTATCCAACCTAACCTAAAATGAGCACCAGCTGACAGACAGCTCTTATCAGTTACTTGTTACTATTATTATCAAAATGCCTGCACACAACTAAGTAAAAATAAAATAAATTATTTCTCATTATGCCAAACCTATATAGTCAATATTACAATAGATATTATACTATCTTGCTTCGTATAAGGAGCAATGTAACCTACTTACAATTCAAAATGGAAAGTTACGCCCAAAATATGCTACGTTATAATTTAAAGCCCGTTTAGTGCGAGGGTGAAATTCACAATCTGAAAGGACGAGCCCCTCTGGTGAAAATTCGTCAAACTGAACACTAAACAAAATGCAAGTGGAAACGGCGAAAGGCAAGGGGGCCCCGCCTAACCCCGTTTCCTACACTACACGCACACAAACGTGGTTTTGAAAATTAGGGCTGGTGATATTTTTAATGGTTTTACTAATGAAATTTAACGTATCTACTTCCATGAAATACCTAGTTCTACTTGGTAGTTTCGGATTAATTATTATAACTTTTATAAATAGAATGTAACAGCCTGTAACAATAATACTCGTAACAATCATTACATTGCATTAAATAAAGGCTAAACGATTTTTCAGAAAATGTACTCAAATATCACTTGAGTTAAAAACCTCAAGCGACAAATAGCGTAGACGTCAGACAATTTATTATTCCCGCGTGTCTGCAAGGGTTTTGTGTTTTGCTTCAACAATTCACAAAAATTAACAGACAGCCCTGGGCGTTTATTTGTATGGGTTCGCACCGTTCAAGGTCGGGCGGGTGTGGGAGGGAGATAGCAACACACCCCCGGCGAAAGTGCAAGCGAAATGTTGGAAAGAAAATCAATCTTGCACGGGGAGGATGGGGGACTGAAAACTAGGTGAGCCGTTTGGGAGTCGCGTTTACGTGCGAGCAATTACGGGGCGCCGATGAAATATTCTCTAATTGGAAAATATCAAACACACAGAGTTTTTATACGTCCCTCCGTCAGCGTGATGGGTTAATTAATATTCGAAACTGAAGGGTCGCTAATCTGGGTTAAAAGTTCAAAGTACGATTCTTTATCGCACTTTTATTTCCGTTTTTAACTGCTGTACATTGCAAAAATATAATATTTTTGTAATCTATGTGCCCTAAAAACCGTGTTAATATTTTGGGATATGAACTGTACTAATGTTTTTTGAGAGCGTATTTATATTTTATTAAACTTTGGATACAAAATTACTTTGTTGTGTCCTGGATAATGGAAATAAACACCTGATAATATTTTTTTATGAATGTTGTTATTATAATGTAACAACTATACCTAATAGTATTCGCATGCCCTTATTGTATGTTGCCTTAGATACGTAACGTGACTTAAGCACACACATGAAATTAACCCTTTCACACCCCAATCGATAGAGGCATCTGCACGGGGGTAGATTTGGCCCAATGCACAACTACATAGACAACTCATTTGGGATTGTTTGCTCTAACGAATATGCACTGAACTATGGAGGCTTCGGGGGGTTATTCGTGGTTTTAACACCCCTGCTACCTCATTTCAAACAAGTAACATTCTAACGTACAAATAATACACTCCGCTTACGTAATATAGTTGTAATTATTTGGTATTGCATTGTTAAAATTTTTATGTATCTGTTTCAAACACAACATTTAATTTAAGCCTATTTATTATTATTTAGGCCTATACGTAATTACTACTGAAAACTACATTTTATTTGATTAATCAATTGCATAAGAGAATATAAAATTATTTTAAAGTAGTACGGAATACGCCTATTAAATTCTTGATGCCAACTTTGTAATGTGCTGAAAAATTCAAATTTACATGACCGGTATTAAAAAATATAAACGTGCGTTCCTATAGCTGCAAATAATTTTCCCGAAGAGAAAATATTCAGCGAATAACATTTTCACCTAAAGAAATTTTCCCATATCGTGAAAACGCTGCAATGTCAACAACACCCATACTGTGACCGAAATCAACGCGGTGTGTCACAGTGCGCTCGGTGTCAGCTGCTAGGGCGGGGGCGGGGCGGGAGTGGGGCGGGGGCGGCACACATACAGGCCGGGTCGATACGACCAGGCGCCGATGCGTTCCGCGAAGCTGTAAACACTACGCTCGATGGTTTAAAATTTATAGACCACTGTATATCACGTAAATGAGTATATCACTATATCATGTCAAATAGGAATTGCTCTTACCAATGAATACTCAGAATTGGAGAGACTATAACTATAATTAATTACATTATACAACATACATGCATTTTTCCTATCAATTTTGCCTATTAAAGTCATGGTATGTTTCTGAATTTAACTGCAGAAATAACCAAAAGACTTCCACCTGTTGTAAAGTTATTGGCAGCCCATAACTTTTTACGTTACTAAAGCTTGCTACTCGCTCGCTTTTATGGGTCGCCGCCCCTTTTTATTATAATTTATCGTTCTTTATGTGGTTTTTCCCAAATTCTCGCTTTCAATCTGCCATGAAATCTGTGACTTTTGCTTTCATGCTATTTATTTATTTTATTAGCATTTTGTTCTCTTCGTTTTAAAAATATAAAGTATAAGGCATTACTTTTACTGAAAGATAATAAATAAAATATATGAAAAACTAGATGACGTACATTTTACCGAGATAGAGTACCCTATATCCATTCCCGGGACTCATAGTATATTCATGCCAAATTTCAGCAAAATCAGTTCAGCGGTTTGGGCGTGAAGAGGTAACAGACAGACAGACAGACACACTTTCGCATTTATAATATTGTATTAAATATTTACACTATCAGAAAGAGCGTGATAAAAGTAAGCCCAACTTATTTGCACCATACATGTACCCATATATTTGGAAAAGCTTCAATACTTTATTGAATATTAATTTATATTTTCTTAATAGCGAGTAGTCTCAGATATGTAATAACAATTAATATTTTTTGTTAACTGTTGGTGAACTGAGGTTTTTTTTATCTAAATCATTCAGAGAACACCTCTTTCTTTATGAATCGGTATCTTAAAAAAGTCGAATATTAATATGAATAATTTTCAACTTGTTTCTAATAAAAAACAATTGTTGCACATTAAATTCTATTACATTTGTTAACTGTATCGGCCGTATATATTCTACACTAAAACGTCTAAACGACCAATTCATTAACCGACTTCCAAAAAGGAGGCGGTTATACGTTCGTCTGTTTTTTTTTTTTTTTTTTTGTATGTTCAACCATAACTTCGCCGTTTATGGACCGATTTTCATGATTCTTTTGTTGTTGTACAGAGTTAAATCCGAGGTTAGTACCATGTTCACAAAAGTGGTGATCTGATGATGGGATCCATGAGGAATCGAGGGGACTCCTTGAAATTTATATGGGAACATATAGTGATTTTGATTTTTTCTGAAGTATTTCAGGCATATACTACCAAAAAGTAAGATTTTGCACCAGGATATACCCTGGTTCTGAAGGTACCCAACATAACTTTTGAATCCTTATAGATACAAGTTTGAGGATTTTGGCTTTATTAAAACTACTCCAAGCAAATCCTACATTAGTTGTGCTGAATATAGGCTAAATTTTATTTTGGAAAAAATAGGGTTTCGTAAGATATTTGGGTTTTTCGGACGCCAGGTAAAAAAATCAACCAGAAAAGTTACTTATTTTGCGTACGCTGCCGAAACTATGAAAGATAGAACCATAAAATGTTCTTAGTATTGTAGATCTTATAAATATCTACAAAAAAGTCCGCGACACACTATACTTATCTATGTCGAGTGAGGCACAATAACCATTTTTTTATTTAAAAATCTTTTTTTTTTTGGACAACATTTAAACACGTTTATTTTACTCATGCCATTAATTCTTATCAAAATAAATTATTTCATCACTAAGTACAGTTTATGTAGATAAAATTTGGTCTTTGAATGATTAAAATTGGACGTTTGGTTTTGAAATTATGGCGAAATTAAAATATTACGATAGTGGGCGTCACCAAGCGGGATGCGCTTGCGGGAGGAAGACAATCTGTGCAGTGTGCACTGTACACCCTTCGGATAATGACTGCGTCCGCGTCGTCGATGTCAGTGTCGGAGTCTGTGAATTGACCTGGGAATCATTTTGCTGACCGAGTCTTTCCTGGGTAGGCTTTTTGCAGCCGTAACCGACATCCACGCGGGCAGAGCCGCAGGCGACCGCTAGTAATATGTACAACTCTAAGACAACAAGCTATAATATTATAGCCTTGTCGTCTCATATTATGTAACTAAAAAGGGTAAAATTATTATTTTTTAACAAAAAATTAAAACCGACTTCCAAGGTAAAAACAAAAGTAATACTTATTCTTAATCTAAAAAGAATTAAATAATTCTTATTCCTTATTATAGTGGCGTCTTCAGACTTCGCCTAAACCTCAACTATTTCTGTACTCAATCTTCATGCTTTTGAAGTCGGTACCAGCTTACCTTAGCGTAATTGCTATGTCAAGGATCTCAGAACTTTTCCGGGCTGGTACCGACTTCAAAAGTACGAAGATTGAGTACAGAAATAGTTGAGGTTTAGGCGAAGTCTGAAGACGCCACTATAATAAGGAATAAGAATTATTTGATTCTTTTTAGATTAAGAATAAGTATTATTTTTGTTTTTACCTTGGAAGTCGGTTTTAATTTTTTGTTAAAAAATAATAATAAAATACGCAAAGAATTATGCAGCAATTGATATCTAATCGTAAAAAATATTGAGCAACAGAAAATGTATGTTTTAAAATTGAACTTATTTGTAACACAATAATATTGTTTGTGAAAATTCTTGCACGGGTTTTCCCCACCCCATGTCCCTACCCTCGACGCCGGAACAACTTCAAAAGGCGAAAAATACGAAATCAATGTATTCAAGGAGCAAATGAGCAATTAACTAGTATTGTTAACATCTTTCGACCTTTTCAATTCTAAAAAGGCGATGTTAAAAAGAAAAGTTAAGGCAACAAAATTATTTAAAACTGAAGATAGGCTACGTCGTACATTTCAGATCAAGAATAATAAAATTACTTGTAGCAAATAGATCGATGAAGTAGTATTCAAATACATTTTATCACACTGTTATTCTTTTTCTTAATTATGTAAATTTACTTTGACTGATATTTTAATAACATACTATCTTTATATTACAACAATAATATTAATATGCAGTCCAACTAATAAACAATTCTGCGAAGAAAAATATTTTTATTACTGTTCCGTGTGCATTCGTCATTTGTTTTTCGAAGATTAGATAAAATTATAGTGCGTATTTGCATTTCGCAGTAAAATACACGTGTAAAATTTTGTTTTTCTTTTCTAAACACTGTTGCAGTAACATGTTTATTTCTATTTGTATAATATATAAGGAAATAACGTACAGCTACATTAAAAGCCTAAACCTGACTCAATGTTCGATACGATTATAAGTAGTTAGTATGACTACAACTAAATACATTATTATTATAATAATTATTATACCTATATTTTCCGCAGATCTAATACTCTACCGAAAATATAGGTGTTTTCGAAGAATGGACAGTACTAAGTATTCCAATTTCAAAATACTTAATAAAGTTTTCTGAAATGGGTGTTTTGAAAATGTTATTCTCAAAACGAATTTTTCACAAATTAATCTAGACTTTAGATAAAAGGAATTTTTACCTAACGAGGAATTAATATATACGATAAAGCGCGTAAATTCCAAGATCGCTGAATATAATCTTCTAGGGTTGTGTATGTACCGAATAATTAATGATTTAAGTTTAATATTCCAAAACCTATTATGAAATATGATATTTTAGATTTTTTGGCAGAATAAAATAAAACAAAATATAATTTTCAAAAATCTAAAATCATCTTTAAATTAATTAAAAAATTGTATTAAACTGAACTGTGATCTTATTTTGACTTACATCTTCATAGTACTTAATTAAAAACCTATAAAAGTATGACCAAAAACCATACACGAATCCAAACTCGTTTAGTTTCCGCGATATTTTTGACAGCCCTATTGTTTGTGCAATTTATACCGATCGCTGTCTCCGAGAAAAATACGCAAAAATTATCGCACGACAATGTCAACGACCTCGTTATCAGTTAAGATTTGGTGGACGTTTTTACAGAACGAGTAATGTACTTCTTCAAATACATTCATGTAAGCATACGTAGGTTTATATAACGAATTAAAACGACGTATCAAGGTTGTGACTTTTCTATAATTGGAAAATAAAGTACTTACTAGTACACATAAACTCAGGACAAGTTTATGTAAAACGTAATGTCACATAATACAATATGTAGAGACTAGAAATTATTTCGAGGTTGCTTAATGCTAGTATGTACTAAAAACACACCCATAAGACTTAAGATTACTTAAGATTACTTTTCATTTCATTTTCGCTATATTATACTCTACTTACATGTAGAGTATAATATAGTCTGTAGGTATCGCCTAATCATTCTTATCTTTGTTTTTGACAGCGTTCGTACCGTTTCGCGTTTATGTAATTTATTCTTTGGAGACAAAAATCTGTATTCACGCATTATTTATGCGTTATTGTGTGAAATTTATTAGATCTACATGTATATTGCCTTTTATTAAATCTACATAGGTCGCAAACGCTGAATGTCATAGTCAAGTAGCAATTCGAAATTAAAAGTGGATTTTCCTCAATAGCTCTACTACTTCCTCAACTAAAGAGTAAACATAAGTAAACATACGCAAACTGAGTCTAGGCCTACTCTGACCTAGGTGAACATAACATTATCATGTCCATCATGGTCTAATCACGTTCACCCACGTTACGAGTAATTTTATTTCTTACAGCTCTATCAATATAAGAGTTTTGTTAACTTTATAATATATTATGTACCATCAGAGAAATTGGTTCATAGGCAGATGGCGGATCTACTTCATTTGGTCGGATTATGTCAATTCAATATTAGTCTTGAACTCTTGAGCTATCGGCTGAGTTTGACATAACGCTACCAAATTACGCAGGTCCGCCATCTGCCTGTAAATCAGCTTCTCTGATAGTACATACTATGGATACATGGTTTAATTAAGGTTGACTAATAAATTTATGTAACTAAAACTTAAAAGTTTTTTAAATTTTGGGATTAATAATAGGATAAAAAATGTATGGGATTTCAGTTTTAACATAACTCATCGCAAGCGCTATGTCAGTTAGCGATGCCAACCCAATCATTTGACATCTAACTAGCGAATGCTGAACTAAGCTCTCAGGTTCTGAAGGTCACATATGTCAAAAGTATGAAAAACGGCTCTCATTTACCACAGAATATAGATGTTTATGGGAATGTTGTCGTTTTGATTCGCGAACATAAACAGACATCGCACTTGCCGGCTTGCCGTACGACGTCAATTAGCGCATATTATGTTACCCGGCTTTGTTTGCCAAATCCATTTAACAGTGACCTCGCTTCTTTTCATTTCGAACAGGTTTTATACTCTTCTGAAAACTGTAGGCATTGAAACTTTAATGCACTCTAGTATGTTGTGTATGGATACATATAATAGAGAGTAGATTTAGAAGATAGTATTAGTTATTGTCAGTGTGTCTTGTACCTCTTCAAGCTTAAACTGCTGATGAATTCTGGCATGGAGATTTTAGTGCCAGGAAAGAATCAGTATAGTTATAATCCTGATTCTTTCTTGGCACGCACGATAAACGTACTTCAGTAACACAAAGTTTGGGAAACATAATTATTATCTATAGTAGAGTTCATTTTCATTAATAAGTAATAACCAAATACAAAAGAAGCAGAACATACCTTTCTTGATTTTTAAAATTACCATACATACCTACTTGCAAAGTTTTAAGTAGACACGCCTTGTATTCAACTTATTAAAATTTGCATTACCTAGATTCTTCGACCTGGGGTTAACAACTTGTAAAACAGTGTCTTGACGTGCTGAAGACGTATTTCATTTACATTTATTGTCTATTTTAAAAATGCACTATGCATTACGATTTACGAATTATTATAATATACATTTATACAGTGGACTACTGGCAATCCGGCTCCTGACCAATCCGGCCTTTGTAATCCGACATACCTATCACCGTTAAATGTAGAGGCTATCGGAGAAGTCGATTCATAGGCAGACCTACATTATTTGGTCGCATTTTGTCAAACCCAGGCGACAGACTAAATACGACTAACATTGAATTGATATGGCTCGATCAATTAATGACGTAGGTCTGCGATCTTCCTTTTTTCTTCGATACCACATAAATATTATTTGGAAAATATCCATTAAATTTATATAATTTATATAATACACATAATTGGAAACTAATCGTCTAAAACTCTTCAATTAAAAATAAAATCGGCCAAGTGCGAGTCGGACTCACGCACGAAGGGTTCCGTACCGTTATAGAGCAAAAATAGGCCAAAAATTGTATTTTTTGTGTGGGAGCCCCTTAAATTTTTATGTTATTTACATATTGTTACTAATTATTAAAGTACACATATAATTAAGACCTTTGTGAAAATTTTAAGTGCCTACCTGTTGTCATCATTGATACCGTGCAAATAATGTTTGAAAAATCACGTTTGTTTTATGGGAGTTCCCCTTAAATATTTAATTTATTTTGTTTTTAGTATTTGTTGTTATAGCGGCAACAGAAATACATAATCTGTAAAAACTTCAACTCTCTACCTATTACCGTTCTTGAGTTACAGCCTGGAGACAGACGGACAGACGGACAGACGGACAGACGGACAGACATCGAAGTCTCAGTAATAGTGTCCCTTTTTTACCCTTTGGGTAAGGAACCCTAAAAAAGGTTTGTACTCGAGACTTCGTTAAAATGATCTGTAGTTCAGATATTATAAAACCTTATCATTCTGACTTGCAATGTGTCAAAAAACTTCAAATTAGGGATAACTTAGGCAGTACTCTGATCCTATCTTTTTTTTTTTAAATAAGGGGGCAAACGAGCAAATGGGTCACCTGATGGTAAGCAACTACCGTCGCCCATGGACACTCGCAACATCAGAAGAGCTGCAGGTGCGTTGCCGGCCTTTTAAGAGGGAATACGCTCTTTTCTTGAAGGTTTGCAGGTCGTATAGGTCCGGAAATACTGCTGGTGACAGTTCGTTCCAGAGTTTTACAGTGCGCGGCAGAAAGTTACGCAAAAAACGCACTGTGGAAGACTGCCACTCATCAAGGTGATGAGGATGATATGTTTTTCGCGTGGGACGATGGCGAAAAGTTGCAGGTGGTATGATTCCGAACAATTCCTCAGTGCACTCCCCGTGATACAACCGATAGAGGATGCAGAGTGAAGCTACATCTCGGCGTAATTCCAAGGGGTCCAAGCTGTTTGAAACACTATGGCAGTCAACAATTCGAGCGGCCCTTCGTTGGATACGATCCAGAGGGAGCAGTTGGTATTTAGGCGCCCCTGCCCAGAGATGAGAACAATATTCCATATGAGGCCGAACCTGCGCCTTGTAGAGTTGTAGGCGTTGGTCCGGACTGAAGTACTGTCTCGCTCTGTTAAGAACACCAAGCTTCTTCGAGGCTAATTTGGCCTTACCCTCTAGATGATATCGGAACTGGACTTCGCTCGATATGTTGACGCCAAGTATCTCAATGCTAGGGGATATGGTTAAAGATGTGCCCTCGAAACGAGGATATACGACCATTGGTGACTTTTTAGTGGTGAACGCGCAGACTTGTGTCTTGGCGGGGTTGAAATCTGACACAGCCCTGCAAAACGTTTGTCGGATTACCGGGATCCTACTGTATTAGAAATAATTATTACCAACTAAATTACATGCTATCATTGAAATTCACAACAGAGGCGAAAAAGGCCTAGTAACAAACTTGGTATCTCTACGAATTAAAATTATTTAAAATTAGATATTCATACGTAGGTAGCTTGTCTAATTAAAAATGACGCGCCCCACCACTTCAAAGTTGATATAAATGAAACATTTTTGTACTGTGAACATGAGGGAGGGGCGCGTCATTTTAAGTTAGACAAGCTCTACAATCTAGTTCGATGGCAAAAGGTACTATATTTCTTTATCCAAATGAAGGCAATTTGTATGAAAGTGATAAACTACAGTGTGTTTATCAAGCTTATTTTGTTTGTTCTTTTTTTCAAAATAATTACATTTATTTAAATGCTTAACATAAATTATGGATCCACGATAAGTTTATTGAGTAATAGGATAGTTATTCATTGTATGTAATGATAGTACATAATCCATAAGTTCCTTAAACTATGAACAATATTCATTATTTTACAAACAAAAGTAAAATACACTGAAAAACCAACTAGTATTTATCTTCGAAAATGTTTGTTATATAAATTATTTTTAATATAGATTCGTTATTCGTCGTCGTCGATCACGATTCGCGATTCGTGTTGTCCCAAAACTTAATGAAGGCAACTTCAGTTTCTGCATGAAGTTTCACTGAAACGATTTCCCGGATTTCGCGAAACCCAAAATGGGTTCCGCATAGATTTCGTAGTCTAACCAATCCATTAGTAAATATGCAATAAAACATATTATACAGTAGACAGCTATTCTAGCTATTCTAGCTGTCTACTGTATAATATTATGTTTTATGGCCAGAGTTCAAAATATGATGACTACATTAGAGTTTGTTTAAATGACGCGCCTACTTCACTAGTTGATTGATATAAATTGGAAATTTTACGAGATACAAGAAAGAAGTGCGTCATTTTAAATTGGAAAAGCCATTCTATTATCTTTAAAAACTGTAGAGAAGCATGAAAGGAATTTTCTTGCCTGTTCAATATGTGACGATAAGCTATTCGCCAAAGAGTATTATGTCGGAGGAATCGCCAAAAAAGTAGAAGAAACACTAAACTTCAGCACCACTACTTTTATAATGTATAACCTTTTATAATGTGTATATAGGCGACCTCTTTTGCTCAATGGTGAGCACGTTGGTAGCTCAAGCTGGGGGTCGCGGGTTCGAATCCCGCCGACGGAACAAAAAGTTTTCAAAGGTCATGGATGTGTATTAAATATGTGTATCATATTATGTATAGTATAAATTGTCTGGTACCCGTAATACAAGTCCTTCAGGTACTTACCACGGGGCCAGACTGACGTGGTGTGCGTGCGTCCATAGATATTATTATTTATAAAAATGTATCAAGAGTAGGTCACACCCTCGTTATTTTTCCCTACTAATGAACGTAATGTATTTAACTAACCTTCGCAGTACAGCGTGACGTCGGCGAGACTCTCCGAGTTCCAGAGGTTCGCGAACGACGTTGCCAGGTTCGACCCGAAGCTGTTCCATTTCAGGCAGTACTGCTGTTGCTGCGAGTCCATGCCCGGGCCGCCTCGAATTCCTGCCCTGTAACAATGAAACACATGGTCAAAACAGCACTGAAACTTGTAAACTGCCACTTATAGTGGGTTGAGGTTAGGATTGGTTTATTCCATTCTAGAGATCCAATTAGGGTTGCCGCTAAACCGAAAAGCCGGACAATGCAGTCTGCTTAGCCGGACATTTGTATGAAATGCCGGAGATCCAGCTGTTCAGGACTTAGCATCTCATGTGACACAAGTAGGATTTTCAAATAAAAGTAAAATGGGGGTCTCTACAAAAGCCGGATTCTCTGTAATTTTGGCCGAACAGGTGTTCATAAAGCCGGACTATGTCCAGCTATATCCGCAACCCTGGATCCAATCCAGAGCTGGATTACCTACTGTTATATTAATGCAGTGAACGAGCACTGGAATGCAATTTTGTAAAAAGAAAAGCGCTGGAAACAGGCCGTAAAGCTGTCTACATGCCACTCGAGAACCGAAATTAGTCGAATATGAAAGGCACCTTTCAATCTAGGTAAGCAAAAATGCCTAGCATCCCCGCCGTCATGCTACGAAATTTTAATATCAAAAACTGTTAGTATTTTATTTGATCTAATTTAAACAAAGATTTAGCCACCATTAAAACGTTAAAAGAAGTCAAATAATGATTTTATCTTTCAGGTTTATTGCATAGTAAACATTTTCAAAATATTATGCATGTTCAGAAAAAAGAGTTGTAATTTATAATTTTAACTTGTGTACATACAACGCAATCCTTCAAATCAGTTTAATTACCAAAATAAGTAGGAGGTCACGCGGGTTGTTAATGAGATGTGTATCTAAATTAATGCGAAAAATAAATTTACGTCATGAATAACAATATTTTATTAAAACCAATGCCAAAGGTATCTAGGCAAATGTGGAACTGTTGCAAAAGTGCGTTACGTCGTTGCAAAAAATAGAAATTATTAGGCATAGCCGAATATTTTAATACTTAAGGAGAAACTAATTGTTACTTTTAACTTTTAGTCAAATCTTACCAATTTTTCAATGGAAGTAGCAATTTTATTACTTTAAACTTAAACTGAAAATCCTATAAGAAGTTTTAGAATGCAGGTTCTAGTTGACTTTTTAAAGGAGGACGTAGTGATTTTCTAGAACCTCTAAAAGGTACCTCGTAGTATCTCGAAAAGATATGATACCTTATCGAAGCGAGGCCTTTTTTTTATTCACAGGCATATCTAAATCCAAACACACAGTCACAAAACTTCAATTTGTGACTAACCTCATGGCTCATAGTATTACCGTATAGGCCCATTAGATGTAAGCTGTATTTAGTCTATGATTTTATAATGTGTCCACCGTGCCAGTTTCCCACGCTACTTTACATATTGATTCATGAATAAAATGTATCACCATTATTACTTTACTCCGCTTTGTGTTTCAATAGTAAACTAGAACATATTATTGCTTCAAGAATAATTCAAGACGTGAGTGGAAGAATAAGGTAAGTAACATGCAAAAACTTCCCGTTTATTTGCTTAAATGGAGGCTTAATGCTTTGCACAAACAACAATTTTTTGACAAGTTGTCAAATGTGTGTTTTGTATTGACGCTGCCGCTTCGCAGTCGCGTGGTCGCGTAGGTTTGTGCAAAGCGTTAGGGCCGGAAAAAATATTCGAAATAGAAAAACTATGGATTATATTATGTGCCAGATAAATTAGCTAGGTTATGAAGAAGATAAGTTACAAGTTTTATTAAAATAATTAGGGAAAAAATTAGTTATTGTCCAAATGTTACGAAATGTTACTTGTTCGATTCTTCCACTCACGTCTTCAATTCCAAAACTGTAATTTTAAGAAAATAACTTCCACGCAACACACATCTTAAGCAGTTGTAATTTGTAGATCGAATTGACTATACACGCATTTACACAAAGACACAATAAATTAAAGATTCATCGTTTCTTACAAGATCGAATCGATTGATTCTTACGAGATCGTTAGATACAAAGTAAATTCATTATAAAGTTAATGCATGATAGTTATACCGAAAAAGTTTTAAGTGTTGCAGCATTCGCATATTTCCTACCACGTCATCCATTACAATTCAGTTTCATTAGTCGATTTAAAATTTAGATTTCGGCCTAAAATTTCAAACAAAGCATCGGGCCGATACAGTATCGATTTGATTCCCAGCACTCGACCTAACTGTACATTTGCATGCGTGCACGTATAGTGCCGGTGTAGGTGGAGCCGCGGAGGTCTATTATGTGCTACGGCGCGGGTTCGGGGGGGGAGGTCAGGTTAGGCTGGCGAAGGTGGAATTTCGGCTGCGACCTGGTTCCGGAATGCAGCGCACGCGTACTGCGGCGCGGAGGGGGAGGAGAGGGGGAGGGGGGATTGCATCGAGTTGCGCAAACTGCCGCAACGCCGCGGTCAACACAAAGACCCGTAGATACCTCTATCTATTTTAGAGAAGGTTTTGGACTACATTCGTTTTAAATTGTAAGGTTTCAAACGTAGGTATCTTAATTCAGTCTTAAATTGAATGAGTTTTCAAAAAAATCTTCTCATATCATCAGTTTTAAGGAGACGAGACAAAGTCGTGAAACTTGTATTTTAAATTTTATGTCACATTACGCCTAATCACACAAAGCACGCACATTCACAAACTACAAAGCTGGGAAAGCACAAAATGTGCATGAGCACTTTAATAATTTTAATTAGGACCTGAAACATATTTTCCGTAGATTAATCAAATGATAATATTATATAAGTCGTAAAAGGTGCAAATATGTAAATGCAGACTCGATAACCTTGACAGCCAACATTAAAGCCGTAATGTGAAAGTAAAACGCAGGACGCATTTGGCACGCAACACAGCCATGAAAAAATTCATTAGAACACGCAAAACTCGTAGCTAATGCAATTATGTATTTTTTGAGGGCCTAATTTATCGTCATTCCTTTCGAGTATTCGAATTTTCATACACAAAATAAAACATTCGCTTAGTCACAAAACAAAATATTTAGGTATACGCAACTTGTAAAACTCGGTTGTAATTATTCAACACAAAAACAATGCACTATTCTTTGTCATTTTGAACTTTAAAAACATTGTATTGAATAGCACTGCGCGTTTCATGATTTGTTGTTTGGGGACGCTTGCGTACTCAAGTAGGTCAGCGCATATCGCTGTACTGTGTCGTGCTCGATTCTCCGTCTCACTCTATGCAGGTCAAATGCACTTTTGTCATCGACCATAATATCGAGTTGTTGTGGTTTATGTGGTTATTATTACAATATACACGATTATAATAGCCTAATTAGAATAACAAACTCAAATAATTTTAATGTAGTATTCGTAGCGAGCTGCGATGTGTGCTACGAAAGTTCGTAGCCAGGTTCTACGAAACTTAGGTAGCCTATCGTAAGTCTACGTTGTTTTGTAGCGTGTCTGTAGCTCTTCTACGAACGTAGTACATATGATGCGAGTTACTTACATTATTCCGCATAGAAAACAATGATTCAAAAATTATTTCATTATAAATTTTAGGCCGAAACCATTTATGTAACAGAAAAACACAAGAATCATTGAGAGTGCACATAAAATATAAAATCTAGTTCAGCCTTCATTAAACCAATAAAAGAGACTTATAAATAATATGATTAGGAATGAAGATATATCACATAACACACATTTTTGCGTAAGACACCTTGTAAATCGCGACGCATACGTTTTCTAAAACGACGCTCGAACAAGGAAATATAGTTTTTAAACAACTAATTTTAGACTCAAAATTTGATTCTTATAATATCACATAATTATAAATGAGGAAATTAATAATTATTATTATAACATAAGACATATAAAGCTAATATATTTAGATTGACTTACGTTTTCACTACGGAAAAGTCTTTTAAGTTAGAAATGATAGCAAATAAATTAATTACACATTTATTATACAAACTAGTTTGTGTATTATTCTAAAACCTTCCTCAATTTAATACAGTGCTTTAAAACTATCGTAAGATTAAGTTTAACAACTTAAGCTTTCATTACGTATAGCATAAAATATATAGAGTTACTAAGGACACATTTTAGCCTTGTAACGTTGGTGAACCATTTTAAATATCAAACCGTAGTAAACGAAAATACAGGTACGTCTACATAAGAGTTATAAAATAGAATAGTTAAGACTTCAATTGAATATTGGGATTAGTTTACTTCACATTCGAAGCGCGGAAAATCGTACTCGTGACTTTAGATCTATTAGAGTATAATTGTATTTCCCATAATTTGTCTAGTACATGCTGCGCCGGAAACGGTACACACTAATAAATTTTAACTTTCTAGTGAACCGCTTTTCCTAGAGACCACAGAGGATGGGGGGCCGGCAAATAGAAAGTTGCAGCAAGCGCTGCATGCGTCCGCACGTTTTTAACAAAGAAAAGCCTCGTATGCATTGTCTCGCTTTCCCAAACATTTTATCCAACGACTTCTTAAATACTACGTTGTACATTTCAAACTTCAAAGACTTTACCTGTATATTATATATTAAGTATATCAAAGCACGATAGTCTTAGCTTGTAAGCCGCTTTTATGTATTGTTAATAACAAGACTTTCGGTGTACCAAAAAGGCCTAATAATTCTCAAAACAGTTAGTAATTTTCAGCACTGAAATCAGGAATATCATCTCGTAACTGTACTATGGAAAAATAATAATGATATAGTCATTATGACGGTCTGTCTATGTATTAGTATTATGTCTAAGATTTAATACTTACAATAAATATGACCAAATCGGAAAAAGAACGAAATCAGAACAAAAGTTCAGTAAGTACCAAATAGCTATGGCGGCCATAGTTTACGTTCATGCACTGCTGTGCTTAGAACCAAAACAATGTGCCCGCGGTACTTGCATTGCCTTTCACCGTGCAACAATCGTGAGTAGTTGTAAAGCGTGGAGTAATCTGTAACATAATATGCGTGTATCAATGGCAGCCATGAAGATACTATAATTTCGTAGTTTGGATGTTATGCGGCCTCTTTACGTTAGATGATAGACCAATACGTGTATAGGGGACTATTCGTTTATGACTGGCCATTGTGCATGCTGATAACTTTGCAATCATGGTTATTCTTCATAATATTATCTTACAGATGAACTAAATACTTTTTAATTTTTTATGCCTTAATGAACACCTAACCTAAACAGCTTGGCAAATTTCGAGATACATAATAATTATACTTACTTGTACAATAGGCATGACGAAAATTTTTTTTCTTGCTAGTGAAAGACCATTCAAAAATAGAAATATCAGTGAAAAAATGACTCTGATAGCGTAAAAACTCTCCAAGATATCACAATTCAAAACTCACATAAAGTAGACCTTCCCAAAACGCTCCATACAAAATGTCAGTTAACTGTGACGTCACGCCTAGGTAGTTTGTTCGATAGCTATGTTAAATATTGAGTTTATGAAAATGTTTTCATAAGAAAAAATGTTATAAATTGCATAAATTATCGAATGGTATACAAAAATTAAGGAATTTCATAAAAAGAAATTCGGCTTGACTTAACGAAAATATTTTGAAGGCTCAAAACAAAAAAAAATACATAAGTAAGTTAAGAAGCTGAAATTTTGGGAACACCTATTTTTCATCGCTATGTCTTTATTTTATTTAAAAAATCAGCTAATCTTTGACCTTGTCGTCATCCCTATAAGCTTTGTCCACATTGTGCCTTTTTCTGTTCATTAAGGGCATGCCTTATAGCGCTGTCAACGTCAAACGTGAGGCATGCCCGTAACGCGCGTTGAAATCGTAGCGCGCGCTATGACACTTTTCTTTCAACGCGGGTGGATTTTGACGCGCGTCACGGGCATGCCACACGTTCACTGTTGACAGCGCTATATGGTATGCCCTTGTTGAACAGAAAAAAGGCACAATGTGAACAAAGCTATAATTAGTCTTCTGTGTCAAAGGCAGATAGCAGTAGTAGAGTATAAGCAGTAGTTTTTCCGATTGTTCATTATTTTTAACAAAAAATTAAAACCGACTTCCAAGGCAAAACTAATAGTAATATGAACTAAAAAGTATTAAATAACTCTTACTCTTTAATAGTGCCTTTTTCAGAATTCGTCTAAATCTCAACTATTTCTGTACATACTTCATTATTTTGAAGTTGGTACCAGCTAATTTAATCGTGAGTTTAGTAATGTCAGAATATCTGAAACTTTGGGACTGGTACCGACTTCAAGGTAATGAAGACTGTAGTATATGTACAGAAATAGTTGAGATTTAGACGAATTCTGAAAAAGGCACTATTAAAGAGCAAGAGTTATTTAATACTTTTTAGTTCATATTACTATTGTTTTTACCTTGGAAGTCGGTTTTAATTTTTTGTTAAAAATAATAATTTCACTATTTTTAGTTATCTACAAAATAAGTCTTTATGCGCAAATAACCAATACGAATGTTAACTATTCACATTATATTACTGTAAGCGAAATTGTGGTAAATGCTTGCAGTTATCTAAGCGATGCTGCAATTTCCAAACTTTTATCTTTAAAGGTTCAGGAGTTCCGTTCAGTGCCTTTGGACCACGAGACACCTTCGTATGAAATTTCTTTTATTCGTAACATATGTTTAACTTACTAGAAACAACATTTTAACCACTATGAGTGTTTTGATAAATTTCAAGAATTTTCCGCGATTGCTCATAGATCCCATCATCAGCTCACCACTTTCGTGATTGTTATACAAAATTAAGATTATATCCTATACAACAACACGAGAATTTTGAAAATCGGTCCACAAACAGCAAAATCATCATCAAAAACATCTGCTTCGATGCAAAATATCACGAAAAGTACCAATAATTGGGTCATAGTGTGATGATCCATGGTATAATTATTATGGTTATGATGATGATGATTGATGATCAATCAAATTGATGTGTTGGCTTAATATGCTTTCAGTTGTTTAAACAACGCCGAAATTCCCGAGCCTGTACCTATAAGCATTCATAAGTTCTGTTCGGTACCTTCGGATCCAGGGTATAACCTGGTGCGAAGTCTTATTTTTTGGTAGCATTTACCTCGAATGCTTCAGAAAAAAAATCAAAATCACTATATGTTTCCATGCAAATTTCAAGGAGTCCCCTCGATTCCTCAAGGATCCCATCATCAGATCACCACTTTTGTGAACATGGTACCAAATTCGAGTTAAACCCTATACAACACGAAAATAATTTTGAAAATCGGACCACAAACGGCTGAGTAATCGTTGAACATACAAAAAAAAAGATACATACAGCTGAACGTATTACCTCCTCCTTTTTGGAAGTCGGTCAAAAATGGTATGGTGACATCTAAATTACTTTTTTCTTGCTGATAGTTACATTTTCTTGAACCAACCTATATTTTATTATTGTAGACTAAAAAGTTACTATAAGTAAAGCAGTTACTCATCAAAGTTATATAAAGTTATAATATCAAAAGATAAAGTATTTCCGATGGAACCAAACCAGCTCAGGGATCCATTCATTGAAATAAAACTAGAAATTCAACTATGGGCTTTTACAAAGTCAAGATTATATATAAGTTTGTTATGGTCGTGAGTCTTTTCTATCAAAAGATGCAATACGATACTGGATCACACATTTTTGCATCTTTTATGTCGTCCATCGAATAGTAACAAATTTTTACTTGTTTTACAATCAAGTGCCTTATTTGGCAACAACAACATAATTATTGTGAAGTATTTTATAGTCTTCACATTTGAACACTATATTCATTTTTATTACCATCCAAAAATTGACACCAATTATTTTAAAATAAATAAGATTAAAGAATTCAAGATAAGTCATACTTGCAGAATAAGAAGAGGTAAACATAATGGGAATTTTGAATGGCCGATGGTTATTTTGAATGTTTTTATTCCCCCGACAATACGAGTTACATGACAATAGCCACAGGACCTCAATAATAATTAATCCTTGACCCAAATAAGCAGAAAACTTGTCCCCTTAGCGTCTCATGCAGGTTAAGTTACCGATTATTGCTGACGCTTCCTCAAACGACTGTAAGTTGTCTGCAACTACATTCCTATGGGTAATCGCGCCAAAATCGAATGAATTTTTTCGAGTAAAAACTGCCCCTTTCTCAGGACTTAAGGCACACAAAATCCCGTCAAAATTATTTTTGAAGCCGTTGTAGAAAATTCATTTTTCAGTTTATTTAGTAGGCAATACTTACCTACTAGTTACTACATTTGCAATAGCTATGAGATGTTTTTAGGGTTCCATACCCAAAGGGATAAAACGGGACCCTATTACTGAGACTTCGATGTCTGTCCGTCTGTCTGTCCGTCTGTCTGTCCGTCCGTCTGTCTCCAGGCTGTAACTCAAGAACGGTAATAGCTAGAGAGTTGAAATTTTCACATATTATGTATATCTGTTGCCGCTATAACAACAACTACTAAAAACAAAATATAAATAATATTTAAGGGGGGCTCCCACACAACAAACGATTTTTTTAAACCTTTTTGCTCTATAGCAATAATAACAACAGGTAGGTACTTGAATGTTTCTCAAAATCCTTATTTATATGTGTACTTTAATATTTAATAATAATTTTAAAAGAAAATAAAAAATAAGGAGGGCTCCCATAAAAAAAAACACAAATTTTGGCCTACTATTGCTCTGTAAATGGTACGGAACCCTTCGTGCGCGAGTCCGAATCGCACTTGGCCGATTATTTTATTTATGATAATACTGCACGGATAATAATAAATAATTTTATTAAAGCTCCCTATTTATAAGTAAAGATATAGAATGTGTATACAGAAATTTTTTGTCTAGACTGCCCATCTCATTGTTCTAAGCAACAATAAGAGACTTTACCTTTCCATTACATTACGATTCGTGAAGGAGCTTTTTTGTTTTTATAATTTAGATTTTCGCTATTTCGACTTACTTAGGTATAAAATACATAGAGTGACTAATAATGATTAAAACGACTATGACGGCATTATGAAAGTAACTAAAACATGGACCAAAGACGAGGCTATAAACATAGGCTCTGTAGGTACAGATAGCGATTGAACTTCTATAACTATATTACTTCTAAATAGTTATTTAGGTTATTTAATATGTTATGGAAGTTCAGTCGGTATTTACCACCATTAAGCACAATCTATAAATTTAAGGTAGGCCTTATATAAAAGCTTCGGTTTAAACATTTCATCAATACACGTGTTTAAAGCGGCGCCGTGTTGCACGCTCACAAGCGCACGTCGGCCTTGTAGTTACGTAACCGTCGCGCCTAGAAGGTCCTCCGAGCCTGTCCTTGGCCCTCCCCTCCCCTGCCTCCTCCCCCTACCTCCCGGTCCCGGCCGCTTTAGTTCGCAACTAAAAACAGCCACAAGGCTTTTCTGAAAACATTCGTAGGCGCCTAGACGTGCTCAGCTTTTCTTTCGCACATCTTTTCCTTTTGCACAATTTCGGCAATCGAGATGATTTTTAGGATTTCTGTTTTTTATCTCATATTTTATTGCGACACATAAGCCGATGCGAGCTCGTCAATTTTTTTTAAATTAAAGTCGCGTTATATATACTACATTACTTAATTAGACAGAACTATCTCATATTATGTCGGTTAATTTAAGTATCAATGTGGAAAAGTTGACGCCTAATTTGAATAGAAACGAAAAATATGGTAACAGATTAGAAAACATTTGCATAAACAAAAGTTTTTAAGGTATCTATATTCTATAGGTAGAGTACAAATCGATATCAAAATACACGTGGAAATAGGGACCTTGACTTGCGCAGCGTCACCGACTTTACAAAGGAACAAGTTGATTTTAGGCGATTAACTCAATTTTTGAAGTTGCGGACTCAAATAAAAACAGCGGACCCCTCTTCAACTCCTCTTTAACTTTGCTTTAAAATTATTTGGCGAAGGCACGGTGCCAGACACAAACGTCGTACAGAAACGTGAGGACTGTAATGGATACGGGTTATAGGGTGACACTTGAACATAAAATATAAAACCTGCCTCAGTTTCTACTTTCTGTTCTACATAACTATAAAATTTGTTTTTACTTCATATTATATTTTTAAATGCAACAAGTCAATTATTATATAAAATGTAGAGTTTCGCTGAAACGCCATCTTATCTTTATAACATTTAAAATAAGATTATATAATCAATTATTTACAGATAAATGCGAATAGTAGCATTAGAAACTTGATAGATACACCGTTTAAAACGTTTCTAATCACTTCTTTATCTTTGCAGCTTCGACATAATGTAAGGTTATCACTAACGATACCGCGTCCTAATACCTACCTTTTAAAATATTCTGTTCAACGAAGACATTTTTTATAGTAGACTAGTACAGGCTTAGTCGATTATTTAAGTAATTGTTTTTAGATAATACAATTCCTTAAGATAAGGAATTGGAAAATCGGTTAAGACGCGTCATGTGACGTAGAGACACGTAGAGAGTAATTATCATACTAGAAACCGAGTGATAACTTCAGGGAATTTTGTTAGTGTTTTTGGTGTTTTTATTCAGAATAAGAATAAGTTTATTTTGACAATCACACATTACTTATTATTCGTTTACACTCTACAGTTTTGCCAAATAACGGTAACTATATTATAATTACTTACATCATTGAAAATATAGAGCTCCTGTACATTTTTTGTCATTTCAAGAGATCTTTCGTACAAGATGAAACAAATATCCCGTCAAATGTTTAAGATGTCGTTGACAATACGTTTAGTCGTATAATACGAGTGAACCGGAAATAACTAGTTTCGTACGTGCGTATACACTACACACACATGCTCAAGTTACTCGTTCTGCACACAGCCGTGCATAATAATATAAAACTTTGTAACGACAGTTGCTTTTAACAGCACAACACCTGTCAACAAAATTTTACTGCCCGCTATATTTTATTTGATTCTAATTAAAGGCCTATTATTATAGGCAGGTTTTTCAGCTGAGCAGTTTCACCTGGTACGAAATTAATAGATATAATAGTAGGCTAGTGTACGGTCTAGAGCCAGGTGTATATTTTTAGTCCACATTTCATATATCATGTTGTATTAAACTTTTCCTAAAACAAGTTAAAACAAGATAAATAAATTGTCTGAGAAAGTTACAAAAATATTACGTTCCATTCGTATAGAGTCAATTTATGTTGCGAAAGGCGAATCCAAGTTTATATTTTAACTTTACTTTTTCACAGCAGGCAAAGAAAACTATTGAGTTTTTTTTGCCTGCTGTGGAAAAGTAAAGGTTTTCTTACAATAGTAAGGTTTTCTTTGCTTTAGGTTAAGAAAGTTTCAGCTTTGTCTAATAAATTAGGCTGTACGGAATAAATAGGGGAGAGGGGGTAGCCCCCCTAGCCTATTTAACAGGGGTAAGTATTAACAAGCCTATAACTACCAAATTAAATGACGATACGGTAAGACGTTCAATGTCATAAGTTCGGGCGACATCGGCGAACGATTTGGTACAAGTGTGTTGCCCATCGGCCATCGCGTTGTGAAGTTATTGTACGTCGGTGCAAAAATACAGGTAAGCGGACATTTTTACGTCTCGAATTTTTTTATTCATGCTTTAATTATTTGGATTTGCGATTGCAGATTTTTATATAATTAACGGTTATTTAGTTGTTAATTACATTTCCGTGTTATTTTATTAAATATACCTATAGTTTTTTTTTAAATAATTAGTTATATCCAAAAAAGGTCCTCGGGGGCTAGTTTTAACAAAAGGAACGGGGTAAGTATTAACCGGTAATATAAGCAAGTTGGAGCTGCCACATCTGCCGAAAGAGGTACGTCGATCACTCTGGCGACACTCCGGCAACACCATATCCACCAATGTTCATATATCCAAGGATCAGATTCAATTTTTGTTGCAAGTGGAATCCATAGGGGCTGGAAACAGCTCAGGTTGGATGACATAAAAGGAAATTCATGTTATTTGTAATTTGACAGAAGTTAATATTGTTTTTTAACATTTGTATGTGAAAAAATAAATAAATTACCATTTTAATATTGTTTTGTTTTTTACTTCCATGGTTTAATGAAAGTCTAACAAGTTTACTTAGCGTTAATACTTACCCCGTCACTGTTAATATTTGCCCCCGAAACGGGGCAAGTTTTAACCGCAAACTTTTTTTTTAAGATGCTCCCTCCGAATCCAAGTAATTTAGATGAATTTTTAGCTTAGTTTATGCAAGTCATATAAATTTCCGTTACTCGGGTATAAAAAAAATAACATAAAGTTTTCAATTTAAGAAGATAAATGACAATATTCAAAATCTGTTAGAACTAGCCCCCCTCTCCCCTCCAATACCTATATAAATATAGGTATTTATTCGAGCAAGATTAAATGAGGTAAAACGGGTTTGATATGGTCCTATTATACATTGGTAAAAATATTAACATTTTAATATGTGCAACTATCCAAACTTTCATTAGAATCATTAGGTCTTTGCGCAAGACTTAATTATATTATTTAAGGCTAGCCGCATACACAAGTTTTCCGTATTCGATTTCCGAATTCTTTTTCCGTATTCAGAAATTCCAATGCATAGAATCAGTAGAAAATACATTAACTGGCGTATACGTTCCCTTTTTTCCGAACGGAACGAATCCCGCACGTACGATTCAAGTGCAAGCCAGCGCGTTTGCGCGTGAAAATAACGTACGTTTGCGCTAGTCTGACGGAATTCAAAATTGTAAATCTTTATTCTACATTAGGAAAATGTAAATCGAGTACGGAAAACATGTGTATGCGGCCATTAAAGACGCACATGCAACTGAACGGTTCCACAACTTTTACTGAAGATATTAATATGTCTGTGCTGAACGATATTTGTAAGAATTAAAAGGTCAAATAAGATATCATATCTTTTATTTAACTTTATCGGTGTTTAGAAGTGCTAGGAATAGGAGATTGTAAAATACAACAAATTTGTAGTTTGAAAAGCGACTTTTGATCGCTCGATGCGACCTAACTCCTAGTCACCTTGTGTAATGTGTAGAATATAGATTATTCAAATTTTTATCACATGAATACGATTATGAACCTATTCAAGTTCAAGTTCAATTCGGCTATTCAATAAATTCGTGCTATTTTCAACATTTTCAATTTGTAGGCATAGGTACCATTTTGTGTATAAAATTATAATTTTACATTTAGCAACAGCGGTCAAGGTTACTTCAGGCTTATTTTTAAATCTTGATTCTCGAAGTGATACGGATTCAAATATATTATAAAGGTGCTCCCTCACCGCGAGCATTCACGTGTAATGTAAAATTTTAGATTCGACTTTGAGTACTACATTAATACCTCCCGGACTAACGAGCATTCGCGTGTAATGTCATATTATAATTTATTCGAGTTTGAGTATTCTATAGCAAGCTGAATTCACAGTCACGTAGCATTGATGTTACAAGTTGTATCAAGATATTACACATTGTACTCGTATCATTACAAGTATTGTAATGCTCGCTGCTTCTCCTCCCTCACTGATGTAATGCTCGACTCTGTAACGTTAAAGGGCACCTTTATACGAACAAAATATAAAGATTGCTATTGTTATTTTGACTTGACATAGTCTAGGAGCTGCGTTTTTTTTTTTGATAATTATTATCAAATGTATTTTGGCGAATTAAAAATTATGACTTCTTCTTAAGGAAAATCATATTAAAAATTATGCGAAACATTTGAAGAGTTTTTGTATTAGAATTATTAAATAAATACAATTACATAGAAGGCCATACTTCTGATAAGAGTTGTGTTATCAACTCGTTTTATTCGAAACACAAAATATCACTAAATCTAAAGTGCAACTTTATAATATTCTGAACATAAACTACATCATTCCATTGTCACGCAAAATTTGGTACATGCGAGTACATGCGCATTACGCATAATATAATATTTATACGGAAGTTCATAATAGTTATTTGATACCTGAAACAAGGACGAATTGCTCAACAATAAGATTTAGAAGTTAAGTTTTCCTGTTCAGTTAATTAATATATTATGTTTAATTTTGAATCATTGGCAGTTTTGTTCGAAAAATACTTATCTACTGTACCTATTAGTAGTAATAGGCCTACAATAATATATAGATATAAGTTTTATCAGAACAATAATTATTAATGTTGCCTATATTTACAGCAACTTTCTGGACTCGAAGGACAAGAAAGTATTTTATGAAATTTTATTTCAATACAGAGTTTGTGTTTCGCCAACTCATAAACTAGGAAGCCTACAATATATGCATAATACAAAATGTAAGCACATAATATAAAAACGTCATTTGCAATTTTGACAATATTCATAACCGGTAGCAAAATCTGATTTAAACATAAAATATCCTCATTCCAACAAGAACGAGGAGCAATAAAGAATTCAATTGAATAGACGCGCCGCCTCAAATAGAATAGACGCGAGCGCAGCAGTACTTAGTGAGGGACTGGCTGCTGGCAAGCGCCCGCCGCATAGACTACACTAATATGCCCGCCGCCTCGCCGAGGCGCGGGACGAGCCGCGAGGTGCTAATAGCTGACCAATGACCACGGAGCCACATTGACAGTTTCTATGCAAATGATAATATACGTCGCGGGACCAGTTTTCGCCTCACGCAGCGGTTCCGGGCCCACTCTCGCACGCCGACCGTTCTCGCTCCTCATTAATACCCAACGCTCGGCTTTTGAACTGGATCCGGCGATAGACTAATCGTGTTTCGCGACCCACCGGCCCATCGGGTGCCTCAAACGAGTTTCCGTAGTCGCAGAATTTGAAAATAGACGGGACGTATATGATTTAATGCAACTAGAGATATGTACTCTTAAAAAATATACGGCCGTCATTATCGAGTTCAAAAGCCTCGAAGCGGCAGCACGTGTATGCAAAACCAGGAAGTTAAAAAAGCGGTATGCGAAAATATCCTCTGATTGACAAAATTTAAGGTGCATTTCGCAGTACGCCCTCGCATCAGCGTTTATCTCGAGTCGCGGGGTATCAACACATATTTATCAATGACTGAATATTCGGATTTTATTGACTCGCAGATGAGGCCAGGCCCCGGTGAGGCGAAACGGCCGGGGGCGGCCCATAAACAACGAGCTAATTACAACAACAATACTTTCCTCGATTCCATCAAAGTAAAATTCCAGTCCTCGAATTAATAGATCACCGACGCTCCCGTGAGCCTCACACAAATATCATAGTTCGTATCACTGAACGTTCGTTCACTGGGTGTTTCACTGGCGTAACACTAGCACTTCGCTTCGGGCGATGTTCATGCCGACTTCCGCATATTGCAACGCGCTCTCGCGCCGATCGCCCTTGTGCGCAGTACTGTGCTCCGAACTGCCGCGCGCCGGGAGCCTCACTCGCGAATGCGACCGCCGAAAACTCTTTGCGTCGACCGAATGCAGAAAATTTGGACGCACCGAGTGGGGGCCGCTCTACGACTATCCGAAACTTGCGCGCGTACGTGCACCGCTTCGCTATGAAAAAATCCAAGGTTAACTCGCGCTGCCAAAAAAAGACGCACGCAGAATTAAAAAAAAGACGGCTAGAGCGCCCCTCGCGGTACGTCGCACTGCAGCCGATTCTGCACACCCGAACTCGTAGTTTTTCCGTAATCTACGTTGCTACAAGGTTTTACCTACTGGCGTTAAAACTGATCGGCCCTGAGTTCACTACTTTCCGTGTTGTCTGTCTATAACGATTTACAATAAATAAACTATTAGTAGGTTCTCGTAAACTAGTTGAAATATTAATAAACAATATTTTTAACTAAAAATATAATTATGCGTTTTGATTTATAAAAAAAATATTTAAATATTGGTAAATTAATTTTTAACAATACAATACAAAACTTTTTATATAATATTAAGTATTATATTAAAAATATATAATATAATTTCTTGATATATTCTGCTAAAATTTAAATATGTAGAGACTGTAGAGTGTACAGGGGTACAGCAGAAAATACAATGATTTTTACTGATGATTTCAATCGTACAAATAAGAAAAATCTAATTTGCTACTATTTCAAATATTGTTTGATTGTTTTGTCTTCCTCTAAAATATATTCTTAACAAACACACAAAAACTCACAGATAATATTATAATATATAACATGTTTTTTCAGGAGAGCATGGTAATACATCAGGGTTTTTCCTAGATGGTGGTAAATTTCTACTATTATTATTCATTACTATGTAGTTGTAAATCATTGCAACTTATGGTCACCTATTGTTTATTATATTGTTCAATTATTCATATTAATTACAATATTAAATGAGTAAAATTTTAACGGAAAATGTCCAAAAATTTAGAAACCGTTTACTAATCATACATTTCTCGATATTAATATTATGAAGTAGGTATGTAGGGTACTCGCCTGACTCGGTAGATTCTAAATTGTAGCTCAAATAACATTGGTGCTTGACAAAATATCATAGGCCGGGAGTGAAAGCTGAATAAGCAGGCCTTTTATATGTATTTTATTTCTGGTCATTTTATGAACAAAATTTAACATTCATAAAATGACCAGAAGTAAAATATAAATAGTATACGTCTGTCCGTCTGTCCGTCCTTTCGTCTGTCCTTCTGTCAGTCTATCTATCTGTCTGGCGGTAATAAAATAGTACGTTGGATAGAAACACTTGTGAGTACCTAGTTAGTTTTCTTGACAGTATAATAAATATTTTCTTTTGAAATGAGTATTACTGTATTTTATAATATGTAAGTTGTACCGTTGAGTTAATAGCTGTTATACTCAACAAGCCTTAGAGTGGGTTGCACGAACTAACTTTGACTTTAACTTTAACTTTAACCGGAAAAATTGACAGATGTCGTATGAGCATATGGGGTGTTTGGAAACTTTAACCACGCCTCTGGTGCAACCCAACCTTAGGGTCTATTTCTCTACTTCCTGATGAATTTGGGATATCCACAACTTATCTGACAGAAGAATGAACAAATAATAAAGTCTATTTCTTTGCTTTATTTAATATATATATATATATATATATACATATACATATATATATATATATATATATATATATATATATATATATATATATATATATATATATATATATATATATATATATATATATATATTATCAGAATCATCAAAAACTTTATGAAATGACTTATGTAATGAAAACTGCCCAAGTTAGATCTAATGTACTTTAATATCTCACATTATTTAAATTACAGCATATGTTATAGATATTAATTAAAGCAAAGAAATAGACTTTATTATTTGTTCATAATGTTATTTGGTTCCTTTAGTGCATATTTCGATTTTTCATAGAACTTGGCACTAATTTAGATCTCCATTACGGCGAAGTCCATAGATAAACATAATGTTTGTATTGAACTTGGCTCCTCTTTTTTGATTACATTTATGTTTTTGGTGGGATTTTTATTTCATAATAATAGCCACTTCTGCTCATACTTATTAGGATTAATTTGTATTACATGGCAATTTCTGTGACCAGCTCTTAGACTATGAAATTCGGCCAACCTTGACGCGAGTACATTAGTTCCTCAAGGGTCATACAGCGAAATGTGCAGCGTTTTGAAGAACAAAACGTAATTCAAAACAGTATCTAGAAACTGTCAACATTGGCAAGGCCACGAGAGCCACGATAACGCCTGAATTAGAACACAGGATGTTTCCAAATTAATGCTTGTGCCATACAAATATTAATTTGGAATATATATATATATATATATATATATATATATATATATATATATATATATATATATATTATCAGAATCATCAAAAACTTTATGAAATGACTTATGTAATGAAAACTGCCCAAGTTAGATCTAATGTACTTTAATATCTCACATTATTTAAATTACAGCATATGTTATAGATATTAATTAAAGCAAAGAAATAGACTTTATTATTTGTTCATAATGTTATTTGGTTCCTTTAGTGCATATTTCGATTTTTCATAGAACTTGGCACTAATTTAGATCTCCATTACGGCGAAGTCCATAGATAAACATAATGTTTGTATTGAACTTGGCTCCTCTTTTTTGATTACATATATATATATATATATATATATATATATATATATATATATATATATATATATATATATATATATATATATATATATATATATATATATATATATATATATATATATATATATATATATATATATATATATATATATTAAGTATAACATATATAGAAGTGTATAATATTATTATTCCTATGCCTCAATTAATGTTTAATTGGGACACACCGCAGAGATTTTGTATGGCGCACAAAATCTCTGCCCGAAATATTTACCCGAAAATCATTAGGAAAATAATATGTCTGGAGCACTGCCGTGCTCCCAGATTTTGCCTACTACAGACCATGATATTATACTCTCTACAAAAAGAAGTTAATTAACTACGCAAAGCAAATTTTCACTTATTTTTACCAGATTATGCCATAATATTATAGAATGTTCTAAAAATTATGATTTTTTGAAAACGAATAAAGTAAGGTCTATAAAATTTTCTTTGGGATATTTGATTTTAAGTTTGTTACTAGAATTTAAGTTTTAAGTCATCTATCTAACTTAGAGTATACTTTTTATAAACTTTATTTTTCAACGATAAGGAAAAAGGGAACTCTAAAGGGAATATCAAACTTTAGGAAAAACGTAAAAATCAATAGAATAGATGTATGCGTAAAAACCATAGAATAACCAGAGATTATAACCCATTAGACATGCATTGAGACATACAATAAGCGCGTCTATCGGATAAATTAAAAAATAATTTTGAGAGAGATTGTCATTAAGCTGATTGTAATTACTGCTTTTTATTCGCATATTTTCGTCAAAAACATTCAGCAGTATAGGCAATTAAAGCTTTCGTTACTAAATTTTTTTGAAGTATAATAATAATTATTGCCAGACTTATGGAAATCTGGTAAAATTGACACGGAAGGAAAGTAATAAAAAAAGGAAAATTAAATACAGATAGACCAGCACGAGTCGGCGCATGAGTACCGGAAACTATTCCACCTCAATTTTTTTATGCGATCCTCTTCAAATTGCCCTCCTGATGATATAAATGCATGTTGCCATGGTGCAACCCGGTGCCATATTGTTTAAACAAACATCGTTTAAACAATTGCAAGGAATTGTTATTTTTCAACCGGACAATTTTTTTTAATATTTTTTATTGAAATACCAATAAAAAAGGTCCTATGACTTTTTACGATAAAGTTAATATTTTTAAAGATATGAATTTTTAAAGGTTCGAAAAATCTCAAATTTGGGTACATTCGACCCATGAAAAATATATTTAAAAAATAGTAATGTCTAAGTAATATATATTTTTAAATTCTCTATACAATAGTATAGTGTCTGTCCGTTTGTCTGTATGTCTCCAGGCTGTATCTCAAAAACCGCTATAGCTAGCCACTTCTGAAATTTTCACAGATTGTGTATATCTGTTGCCGCTATAAGAACAAATACCATAAATAAAATAAAGTTAATATGTAAGGGGGGCTCCCATACAAGAAACGTGATTTTTTGGCCTTTTTTGCTCGTAATTAATAATAGTAACAGCTAGGCACTTGAAAATTTCACAAAATCCTTAATTATATTTGTACTTTAATAATTAAGAATAAAATTAAAATAAAGTAAATGTTTAAGGGGGGCTCCCATACAAAAAACACAATTTTTTGTCTACTTTTGCTAAGATAAAAAAAGATATAAACAATGTTTTTTTTTTTAATCTCTATTACCGATATTATTAACTATTGTATAGAGAGTTTAAAAAATATATCACTTAGACATTATTATTATTTTTTTAATATACTTTTCATGGGTCAAAAGTACCTTTAAAAATTTTTTTCTTTCAAAATATTAACTTTACCGTGAAAAGTCATAGGACTTTTTTATTGGTATTTTAATAAAGAATAAAAAAAAATTGTCCGGTTAAAAAATAACATTTCCTTGCAATTGTTTAAACAATGTTTGTTTAAACAATATGGCACCGGGTTGCACCATGGCAACATGCATTTATATCATCAGGAGGGCAATTTGAAGAGGATCGCATAAAAAAATTGAGGTGGAATAGTTTCCGGTACTCATGCGCCGACTCGTGCTGCACTAAGAAGCGTGTGCGGAAATAAAATGATATTTCGTTGTCAACTAGAAGTCGAAGCAAACTAAAGCTTTCTAATTTTACTCAATATTTTATCAAAATGTCAATTGACCGTGACATTACAATATTTTCCTCAAATACGCAATTTTCTATGCTCAATATTGTCACGGTGATTATTTAATTAATTTTTTCTAACTCTATGAGACATCATACTTATCCTACTGATTCTTTCCAACAACGAATTTCTATTATAAAAATATAAAAGATGGTGTTTCAGCTTATATTTGGTACAATAATTTCACGAATGCTATGAAATTAGGATCTGAGTAAGTAATGAACAGATCTGAAGTACTATTGGCTGATATAAGTAATTTTCACCAGACTATCAGCTCTTTTTTACATAAATAAAGAGTAGTTTCATTAAAATGTATTTGCAGATTTGAAATATACAGTTTTTGAGGTTTTCTATAGAAGTTTAAATATTTACTCTACTTTTCGATTGGCTAACGTCAAAAACCTTAACTCATCAATTTATTAACATACCTCAATTACAAAAACCCTCAGAAAATGAGCACTAGGCTTTTTAAAGTCTTTCTAGAGATATAACTCGAAAAATATACAGCCTGTAGGTATGAAAAGGGCTTAGAAACCTCTACCATTGTTATCTAATCATTGCGATATCAGCACAGCTGCATCACGTTTATCGTTTACTGTTTTCAAACATAAATCTTCAACTAATGAGCAATGTCTAATTTAATAGTATTATAATGTATTATATTGTGTGTGCTGTATTATTATACAGCTATACTGCAGATTTTGCGATATAATTTCTCCCTTGCTAATTAAAATAGTCACATATTGGTTATCTTACACAATGTATTGAAACGGGGTTATCATTGCAATGACAAACTTTAAGCTTACATTTTAGAAATAAAACTGAAAAATGTATTATTCAACAATGAAACAATGATTCTTATAAAATTCTTTACAGTATAAAAATACTGTAAAGTAACTGTAAAGGCTACGGTCTTTAATCGAATTATTATAATTCAGTTTTTAAAAATGCACGTTTGTTAAAAATAATTATAATACAACATATTTTATATCGAATGAGTATTGTAATTTTAGACTTGAATCTCCTAACTAAAAATCGGTACACAAAAGTGCTTTTCGGGTTTTTTTTAGATTAATATTTATGAAGCTGACAACGAGCATTTTAAATACGGCTTATACATACATTCACGAAATAAAGGAAGTAAAATAAACACACGGCGTCATCGAATGACAAAAGCATTACAATAAACAAACTGAAAAATCACACAACACAACAAAATACACGTACACTTCACAGATAGGCACGTAATCCACCCGCAGCAGGACGCTACTTACGTGCGAGAAGTCCGTCAATGCGCCATCGGCGGCCGCGGTGCAACACGGGGTACACGGGATACACGGGGCTGGTGGCCAGGCCCGTATTGCCCGGGATGCGGCGGCACGGATACGCGGCTTCGAGGAAGTAAGTCCGGACGAACTGTCAACGCTCGGGCGGAAATCGGGCGGCGGCGCTGCGAGGCGCACGCGCGGGCCGCCCGTCAACAGCCCTGCAGCTCTACCCTCCCCGGCCTACCCTTTAAATCGAACGTCATAGCCGCACCACCCTCACCCTGTAATTTCTGAAAAGCGCTGACTGCCCCCACCAAAACCTAAAAAATGCATTGCGTAACGGTTTCGCTGAACGCCGCCGGTCGCCCGATCAATTATCTACCTGAATTACAAAATGGGAGTCGGAGCCGGTTAGACGGGTGATCCTTTGAAATTTACTTTCGTTCGGAAACGTTGCGTTTCATGGTGATTTTGCAGATTTGTCTCGGTCGTAACACCCGCCATGCGAGCTGGGACTTTCTGTTTTGTTTTCCTTTTTCTAGGCTCTATATTTTATGTGAATCCTAAAATTTGTCTGCAGTAAAATTTATATTTTAAATATTAATTCACACATTTAAATTCCGAAAAAAGCTGCAATGACGCAAATTATTCGACTTATTATTATCTGACCTTACCCTTTGTTTTATTTAGATTTATACAAATTTAATGCCACAAGGAAACTAAAGTACCTGTAATTTACCAGTGTTTTGACAATGAATAAAAGATATTTCTATTAAAATATTCTGATCAAAAATAGTTTGATGGGTAATAAATAGAAGGACGTTCCCAGATTCTCTATATTTATAACTGCAGCCAATGTAGCGGCCCTTCCCGCCCGTACCTACATATATATAGTCCCAATCAATGATTGACCTCATTTACAACAATTACGCATCAACTACCATAATTTTCCCCCATGTGTGGGGTTGAATCTTTTGCTGAATCCCTGGGAATGCCTCCGCCACACTTTGCCACGAATATTTTAACAGCTTACCTCCAATTACCTTCGGGCTTCGAATGGTGATTATGACTACATAATATTATAGTCATAATCACCATTTTGCAGTTCTTTACGATAATTTATTAAAAAAGTGGGCCAAATGTGACTCTCCCACAAAGGGGTACTGTTGCAAAGCAAAATAAGTTTTTCTTTTAAATTCGATTTGATTGAAAAAAGGTAAATTGCGGTTTACGGTTTATAGAATTCTATAAAACTATTATCTAGATCTCGTTCAAATCAATTTTCGCTGGTAGTTTTTATGGTAATGTACCATCGAGGAAATTGATTCCTAGGCAGTTGACAGACGAACGTCACTTGGTCGGATCATGTCAATTCAATTTTAATTATTGTGATCTGTCGGCTGGGTTTGACGTAACCGCGACCAAACTACGTATAGGTCCCCCATCTGCCTAGGTCGAATCAACTTCTCTGATAGTAGGCAGTTTTATCAATCTCTTACTTTAGAAGTTAGAGGTGGGGCACACATTTTGCCACTTTGGAAGTGTCTCACGCGCAAACTATTCAGTTTAGAAAAAATATTACAATATAGATACCTCTATATAATTTTTTTAAAACCTATCCATAGATCTACTTCACTCGTAAGTATATAATGAAAAAAAAAATTGAGTTTCAGTTCCTGCAGGTATGGGACCCCCAAAATTTATTACTATTTCTTTATTTTTGTGCAAATATCTTAAATCGGTTCACTGAATACACCTCACTAAATTTCAACCATAAACGTCTTATAGTATCCGAGTAAAGTGGCTGTGACATACGAATAGACAGACAGATATAAGTTATGACGAATCTATAAATCCTATCAATTGTTATTATTTCCTTATACTAGTTCAGAACATTTACCTGAAATGAGTGTCTCGAAAAATAACATCGAAATTAGTCGTAGTTCTCCTTCCTAATTGATCATGTCACAATACTACTTAATACATTGCTTTCTTTTAAGAAGAAAGAAGTCGCATGAAACTGGAAAAGTTATTCACATCACATTTTGTAGATAAAGTACCAGTATCAAATCAATAATTGTAGAATTCGATGTAATATTAAATTTTTTTTGTTATTTGAAATAAATTTGTACTGAAAGACTTTGATGAAATTTACGAAAACCTGAATGTAATAAAAATCAATCTACAGCTTTTAAATTGTAGCATCGGGATATAAATAGGGTGAAGGTGCTCGTCGATCGCTATAGAGAACAAAGGAGAGCCCGCGTCGATACCGAATCCAGGCCACCATGTCTGTCCAAATCGAATGCAGCTGGCGTACTCTATCCAAAATAGATGTAAACTCTGAAAGTGGGTCAAATAATGCGCCTTGGTACACTTTTATACCGTCCATGTTTAATTTAACTATTTCAATGTCACACATATTTAAAAGGGGCCTTGCTAATTTTTCCAAATTTATGTTCGATACATTAATATGTATTTCGGTTAGTTTCGATGGCGCAAAGGTTATATATAAAAATAAGTTGGTAGCGAATCTGCTGAACAGGGCTTTTTAAATTTAAATTTTATTACTTTGATGTTCTATTTTAAATCCGAAAGCTTTGCTTTGTCCTTAAGAGCGTTTACACCTTTCACGCTCAATTTGGTTTAAAATTGTACTTTTCAAACTTGATTTTTTGAAAAAATCATCAACCAATAATGAAGAGGTGAGTGGATGAATGAGTTAAGTAACATTTTTGAAAATTTACGTTTTTTTGCATAAATGTAGCTTTTAGGACTTGGAAAATGATTTGCAATAAAAAATTTTTGAATTTTACGTATACTTACAAAGTTAGCCAGATGATGAAGCAGGTAAGTAACAAGGTTCGTCCAAATGACTATGCAAGAAGCGGGTAACAACCATTATATGTGTTGTATTACGGGAGATCGCTTGAATATTTTACTTTTTTAAGCAATATGTCGACTTTTTTTTATTCTATTGGTCAAAGGTGGTCAAAGGCATAGATTAAATTATATAGAACGAGCTTTTGCCCGCGGCTTCGCTCGCGTTAAAAAGTATTATTAATAAATATTATTATATACAAACTTTGATCCCGTATTTTAACCCCTAGGAGGTAGAATTGATCAAAATAATTTCTTAGCGGATGCCTACGTCATAACATCTACCTGCATGCCAAATTTCAGCCCGATCCGTCCAGTGGTTTGGGCTGTGCGTTGATAAATCACCATGTCAGTCAGTCACTTTTGAGTTTTATATATATATAAGATAGAAGATATATAAGAAGATGTACACATTATTCAGATAAAAAAGTACTAAGTACAACTGTATTTTTTTAACAACATTTGAATGCACAATCCTTTAAAGTTTAAAGAGTGGGTATTCCCGGGTAAATTCATACTAATATTATAAATGCGAAAGTGTGTCTGTCTGTCTGTCTGTCTGTTTGTTACCTCTTCACGCTCGAACCGCTGAACCGATTTTGCTGAAATTTTGCATGGAGATTCTTTGAGTCCCGAGAAAGGACATAGGATAGTTTTTATCCCGGAAAATGTACGGTTCCCGCGCGATAAACGAATTTTGGCGCAACGAAGTTGTGGGCATCATCTAGTATTAGGTATACATATAGAATGTACACATCATTCAGATAAAAAAGTAGTAGAGTAGTAGATTAGTTCAAATTCGGGGAGGGGGTAGCCGAGGTGTTGCCTTTGATGTTAGAAGAAACCCCGTTCCTCTAGGCCTATTGGGAGCGGAGTTATGTCTACTTTAATAAGACGTTTGACAGTTGCCGAGCTGTCAATGTCAAAGTTTGAATGCTTGTAACTTGGCAACTATTTGTCCTGGATATGGGTTTCTTCGGCTTGATCTTCCTGGATTTTTCTCTTCTATTCGATTCTGGTCTTAGAATTGAGAAAAAAAATTGATGTCTCTGATTTAGTTCAAATTCAGGGAGGGGGTAGCCGAGGTGTTGCCTTTGATGTTAGAAGAAACCCCGTTCCTCTAGGCCTATTGGAAGCGGAGTTATGGCCGCTTTTGTTCGACGTTTGACAGTTGCCGAGCTGTCAATGTCAAAGTTTGAGTGCTTATAACTTGGCAACTGTTTGTCCTGGATATGGGGTTCTTGGGCTTGTTCTTCCTGGATTTTTCCCCTCTATACGATCCTGGCCTCAAAATTGAGGATTTTTTTTCGGAAAATTCCTTCTTCCCTGATCGTGAATTGGGAATTCGGGAATTATGTTGGGGCCAAGTTGTAGATCTCATCGTCCTGATTAAAATGAGCCCTCCCTCGGGGGGTCCAGGACCAGGGTTATGACTTATGAGCCGTGGGGTTTTCTTCCAGGGGGGAGGGGGGGGGGCAAGTTTCACGAGAGTGATGTTGGTGAAGTCTTGAAAGTTTGCTTGCCCGAAGGTACTTGTGCGGTACCCTCGCTGTTCTCCTGAATATGAAAATAGTTGTCGCCCTTATTACTCGGTAATAGTTTGTATACCTTCTCATCAAAATTAAAAAAAAAAACTCCTTAACTATACCATCCTGATAAATTTTTTATTAACATAATTAGATGTCTTCCACTATACTTACAATACTTTTAATAGTAATGTAATGGACAAATTTTACATTACTCATTCTTTGCATTTAATGGACAATGAAGGTCCGATAATGGCTCATTATTTTGTAAAATGGCAATGTAAGATAATCCATTACTAATTTTTTTTTGTAATGAGTAATGTGAATATTCACATTGCTTGTTTTAATGTGTAATGGAGGACCACACATTACACATTAATCATTTACTGGGTAATGGATACCAATTAAATTTCCAAAGTATAATCCAAATTTCTTTTTGGCCTGTCTGTTTGGCCGTGAGTTTCTTGTCTTTTCAATTGAGTTTTGACTTTTGTTTCATCTCAATAAAAAAAATGATTTATGTTTATTGTTTACTTCATGCATGACAGTCTTTACAGATTTTGTTGCATATAAAAGTGTGGAACCGAATAACTTCACATTTTTCGTAATTTATCCTAGAATGGAGATTTTTTTATATATTTTTAACATAATATTAAAACGGAAGATATTTACACCTCCTGATACAAATAACATAAGCCATTACTTGATTTGTGATGAGAAATCATAAAAAGTTTTTTCAAAACTTTAAACGCGATTTACTCGAAATTCGAAATGTGTTACTTGTTCGATTCTTCCACTCATTTCTTTAATTATCTTGATAAAAATGTTAATAATTTATTTTTACTGCCTATACTATATAGGCAGTAAAAATAAATTATTAACATTTTATTTTATTGTAGCAGAGAAAAAAAATACGATTTGTAGAGTATTTGTACATTAAATCTCGATACCATAGAGGTTTTCTTAAATTCCGTTTTAGTATCAGTTTCGAAGCTTAAAATTTACGAAACCAGCGATAGATCTAATGAAAAAAAATAATAACCTATTGACAAGATCCTTAAGCAAATAGCTAGAAAATTAAAAAAATATATTTCGTTGAGGTATTTAACTTTATGTAATTTAAATTCAAAGAATGAGAAACATCAAAGAAATATCAAGGAATTAAAACTTTTTTTTACCTATTTAACTTAATTTAATATAATAATAGCTTCATATCATAGAAGAACACTTTAATTTTAAAAAATGTTTTTAAATATAAACAAATCTTTTGTTATTTTTTTTCCACAAATATTTTAAAACTAAGTACTACTTACCTATAAATCGCTGCGCGCAAAGCAATTCCAATAAATAGGTTTGTATGGAAACTTGAAATTAGGTGTAAACGCTCTTAATGTCTGCTATGTTTATTTATTAATTTAGACATAATATTTAAAATAGTTATCAAGTAGTCAACTATACCTAGCTACTATATTTCAAGACAATAATATAAAATAAAACTTAGCAGCAGCGTTTTCTATAATTTAATTTCCATCATCAGCTGTTTTTTAGAGATCGTCATTCAAATCTTTAAAATAAACTCTTGCATGTGAAAAAGAACGTAAGTTTATTTACATTGAGTAAAGATGAACTTGACAATATCTCACACTAATTTAACTAAACAGCAAGTTTGTGACAAAATGGCTAATAATTTTCCTACTAAAATTTCATTCATAATTTTTCCAATTAGTTTGATGTTTTAATATTTAATTAGAATAGCTGTTACTAGTTCCTTAATATACGACTTAAAATATAATGTAAAACTGGTTAGTGGATATCAAAAACGTTAAGGAAAAAAACCGGCCAAGTTCGTATCAGGCAATATAATATAAGAATAGGGTTTTGTAATCATCCATTATATGTTGCAAGAGATCAAAATTTATAATAACAATTAACAAGTACATAAATCTGAAAACTGATCATTGTATTTAAAAACTACTTTTACGTCTAAAAATATATATATTTTTAGGGTGGGTTGCACCAGAGGCGTGGTTAAAGTTAAAGTTATGGTCAAATTTATGGTTATAGTTAAGGCTAACTTAACTTTAACCTTAACTTTAACTTTGACCCTGCTTTGAACACAGAATTTGACAGATGTCTGTTGCGTTTATTTTTTTATTAATTGGATTGAGAGTATAGAAAATTGAATTAAATATCCGTAAAAATAAACAGGAAAATATTTGTTATAATAACACTGTGAAACATAGTAAATTTTCACGAAAAAATTTCGATATAAGTATGAGCGGTTATGGTTACCGTTAAATATGGCATCCTTAACCAAAAATTTGACATTTTGCACTGTAGTTAAAGTTATAGTTAAAGTTACGGTTATAACCCACCCTTAGGTACTAATAAAAATTAAACATCCTCGGTTTTTAGTTAAAAGTTTTTTTTTTAATTTTACAATATTAATTGTTCTAAATTCTAATAAATTAACTGTATTAAGGCCTCACCGGGAGCATTCGCTTGTAATGTAATGTTACAGAGTCAAGCATTACAAACCGAGCATTACAATGCGCACTTTGTAATGATACAGTGTGTAATAATATCTTGATACAACTTGTAACATTAACTAGCTATGGAATGCTCAAAGTCGAATCTTTAATGTTACATTACACGTGTAATGTAATGCTCAAAAACGAATCTATAATGTTACATTACAAATGAATGCTCGCGGTGAAGGAGCACTTTTAAATAGTAATTTATAATAAAAATTAAGTACAAGTCGCCCAATGGCAGGCAATACCCAAAAAGATACTTACTCTATCTTACAGAATAGAGGCACGAAAAAATTGAAAAGGAATATTTGAATTAATTAAATATGATTCTTTTTTAAAAAAACTTTAAAGTACTCACACAAATATTATTTTGTCAAGTTTTTTAACATAATACACAAAACGTAAATGAAATAATTTATTTCAAGATATTTTATAGAAATGATTACATATATTTACCTAAGTATTATATTACGGCCTGTTGTAAGTTTATTTAATAATTTTTATGCGATGTTTAAGAATATTTTAAAAGTTAACTTGTTCTAAAACTAAGATATTATGTTTATAATTTCTTGCCGCACAAAAATGAAAAATTAATGCAAAATAGATTCATAAATAGAACGCCAAGTTCACAAGGAAGTCGAGAATTTTCTTTCGTGTATGTGTGAGTATAGTTTCGTGTGTGCGCGATTAGTGTGCAACTAGTCGTTCGAGGTCGCCCACATTTGATCTGTGCAAATTTCGTGCGCTAAGGTCGGTGGCCGATTCCAGGGCCGCTAGCCGTGGTATCTCTCAATTTTTGCTTGTTAATTATAAAAATAATGTGTTATATAAGGTATCTCCGTCCCTTTCGCTCGCGTCGCCCGCAGTATATCCGTCTCGCAATCACTATGCCGCACACAACGACGGCGACTAGGAAATACATCTACAAAGTTTCGGCTGCGTGTGCGTGTGTGCGTGAATGACGTTATCGCACAATGCGATTACAGAGCTGCATTGAGCACTGCCAAATTTTGTCCAATATTTATTATGTTAACTGCTCATTGTAGGCCGTAATTCAATAATTACAGTGCAAAATAAATTGCAGCACATCAAGAAAATTTTCAGGTTGCACTCATGTGAAAATTTCTATAAATTTTCCTGACTGTTTGCAGTTGGAAGCGTTTATTTGTTTCGGTGCAATTGTACAACTGTATTGCAAAGTTCGGGACTGTGCTTACACGTGCCGCTAGGTTGTGCCCTGGATGAGATCTTTGGCAGTCATTGTATGCAGTCATCGAGTATTTGCGCACTAGCTGCCCCCGCGCCTCCGCACCTCCCCGCACCTCACCTCCGTTTCCATGATGAAGCGCAATGTAACTTAATTCGCTATTTAACGATGAGGCCCCAAAATTTTTCAAATAAGAAATCTATGTTAGTTTCTCTTTGTGTAAGTTGGTTTATAAGATTCTAATGTAATAACAACTGGTACGAGTTTGGATAATCCTTTAGAATGTCCTTCGAAATATACCTTACATAACGTCGTGACTCATGGGTCATGACTCATGAGTGCGTTGATATGATGCAACCATGAGGAATGGCCCACCATTGGGCGATCTCCAGTAGCTTTTTGTCCCCTATTTTCAAATGGAAAAGTTCATTGATGGCATATTGGTTTTTCTTTGTTTTGTTTTATGTGGCGTGTTATGTAAAATATTTATTTTCAAGTAGGTACCTCTTTTATCTTACAAATGTTATTTAAATGCGAAAGTATAGTGAGTTTGTATGTTTGTTACTTCTTCACGCTTAAACGGCTGGAGCTGGATTAACACATAGGCTACATCCTTAACCGACTTTCAAAATGGAAGAGATGTTATGTTCATTTAAGGTTTCGTACCCAATGGGTAAAAACGGGACCCTATTACTAAGACTTCGATATCTGACCGTCTATCCGTCTGTCCGTCTGTCTGTCACCAGGCTGTAACTCAAGAACCGCTATAGCTAGACTTCTGACATTTTCACAGATTGTGTATATCTGTCGCCGCTATAACAACAAATACTAAAAACAAAATAAATTAAATATTTACAACAAACGTGATGTTTTTGCAATTTTTTGCTCTTAGTCAATAACGGCAACAGGCAATTGAAATGTTCACAAAATACTTAATTGAATTTGTACTTTAATAATCTATACATATTATAAAACAAAGTCGCTTTTTTTCCCTCATGTCCCTTTGTTCCCTTTAATCTTTAAAACTACGCAATAGATTTTGATGATTCTTTCAGTATTAGATAGCCCATTTATCGAGGAAGGCTATAGGCTATATTTTATCACGCTAAGACTAATAGGAGCGAAGAAATAGAGGAAGATGTGGAAAAAACAGGGAAAATTATTTGAAAGGGCTCACTTGAACGCGCTTATCCCAGGAACTACTGGTCCGATTTGAAAAATTCTTTCAGTGTTAGATAGCCCATGTATTGAGAAAGGCTATAGGCTATATTTAATCACGCTAAGACTAATAGAAGAATGAGGAAAAAACGGGGGATTTTATTTGAAAGGGCTTATCTCACAAACTACTGGAGCAATTTTTATATTATTTGGCACAGATAAGAAGTAGACCACGTGAAGGATCATACTTCATAGGCTATCGATTTTTCAGTGGCTATATATTTTATACCCGTGCTACGCCGGGGCGGGTCGCTAGTTAATAATTAAACTAAAATAAATTAAATAATTTAGGGGGGCTCCCATACAAAAAAAATAATTTTTAGCCTATTTTTGCTCTGTAGTGGTACGGAACCCTTCGTGCGCGAGTCCGACTCGCACTTGGCCGATTATTTTAATTTTTTATGTTCAACGATTACTCCGCCGATTTTTCACCAAGGTATACCGTGGTTTGGAAGGTGCTAAGAGAACTTCTGACTCCCTATAGATACAAGTTTGGGGGTTTCGGCCTTGTTTTAAGAAATAAAAGCGTATACTACTATATTATCAAATTAAATTCATCATCATCATCACTACTATAAACCATTAAATAGAGTTGCAGTGGTGGGAATGTGTGGTGGGCCTTATCTCCTACTCCTCCTACATTTCTTCTGATTAATTTCGTTGCGGGTCCCAAGACAGATTTATCTTGTCCCTCGGGCATCCCTGAGATCATATTGGGCTGTTCGTGGTTGGTTACCACTGTTGATCCTGGCGACACCGGAGTTGCAGTGGTGGGAATGTGTGGTGGGCCTATAAACCATTATACTATGCATCGTACCATGATGACCCTATTACTGGTACTTTTCATAATCTTTTAGATTGAGACTTCAGAGATGGTATACCATGGTTCGGAATGTGCTGACAGATCTCCTGACTCCTTATAGATACAAGTTTGGGGGATTCGGCGTTGTTTTCAGAGCGGAAAGCATTAATAATTAAATTAATGCTTTCCGCTCTGCAATAATTTGCATAGTAGCAAATGTAATTTGCTACTATGCAAATTACATTCATCATCATCATCATCATTTCACTACTATAAACCATTTTACCTTGCATCGTCCCATTGTGACCTTATTAACTTTAGTAAAAATTACCAATATTATAGTCTTTTAGACCTAGACACGAGTTTGTTGAGCGATTTTGAAAATTATAGCTATATTGTAAACTTGGTGCTACGATTACCAAGGTGGATCTTGGGATCCATGAGGTATATAGGTATCTTCTCAAAATGTATTGATGGTTTTTAGATGGATAGATTTTATTTTAGCAGAAGTTTTCTAAGAACAATTTGCAACCAATGAGTAAGCTTATGTACCATTAGGTATACGGGTATCATCGTCCCGAAGGTGCTGACAGAACTCCTGATTTCTTAAAGATACGAGTTAGGAGGTCTCAGCATTGTTTTAAGAACAAAAAGTATGTATTATGCTACTATAAAAATCACATTCATCATCATCATCATCATCACTACCATTACACCATGCATCATCACAGTATGATCCTATTTATTAGTTCTTTTCATAGTCTCTTAATAATATATTTTAGTTAAAAACCGCGGGTAACACCGCGGGACACAGCTAGTATTACATATTTTCCTCAAAGAAAATATCAGACCACCAAAACCACTAGTGGCTTTAACAGAAACCGGATAATTTTCCTACTAATATGATGAAATATAGGTGAATCTACATATCATATAATATAATATAAGTACGCGAGCGAAAAACTTTAGACCTCTTTTTACGAAAAATGCGAAAACGTAGTCGAGCATGAAATTTCGCACAGAGATAGTTTATATGGAGAAGGAGTGTATCGAGCCAATATTGTTTAAAAATTATGCTTTTTTCATACATTTTTTTAATAAATAAGTCATTACGCACACTGCAATGTGCACACTTCCATCTTTTTGAATGTGGTTTATGGTTGATGTCTGCGATCAAATTGACAATGAATAGAATATTTTTTTTATTTAATCTCAAACATTTTTTTATTCTTGTGCATGATGGCAACAAAACTTATATATTTTTAACATATTATTATTTTTCACAAGTACCCGAATGAAAAACAGGCCCAACGAGCGATGATCTAGTAGGTAAGACACTTCGCCTCGCTCAAGATTTTTTTAATAAAACGGCTTTTTTAATTAAACTTAAAATAGGCTTACATACCTATCTTCGTTCAATTTGGGTTATAAATTAAGTCATTTTAATTTCGACGAAATTAACTTTATATCCTCAACAATTTTTAATTATATCACCGAATAGCTCTTGAATTTTATTTTAACCCTCTATTGCATGAATTATGATAGAATGAAGAAAAAAAATGTTTTGCTGGTTAATATTGCTTCATAAGGGGTAAGGTCAATGTGTCGAAGTCCGTCTGGGAGGTAAGTCCGTCTAGCGGCAATAACTTTCATATTTGAACGACTAGTTTCATATGGCTCAGTGGGTAAAACAATATCGCAAAGTTAGTTTGACCTAAGAAACAGATACATATATGTCGCTACTAACTATCTGTAACGAAAAAAATTATCTCAAAATTTTTTCCCGTTTTGTACTCGCAGTCGGAGTGTAAGTCTCTGCCAAAAAAAAAAGTGGAAATACGAAGGAGTTTTTGGAGTTTCTTGGATTACATAAGTAATTTAGTGATCCTTTTACTTATTACTGGTGTTCGATTCGTTAATATCGCTTTAATTTCGTTATTATCACCTGCAACATGTGTCTGACCTAAAATTGCAATAATTGGGAAGTCTGTCTAGTTTTCATAAGGAAAGGCCGTCATATGCCGGTCTTGCCTCGAAACAGATATTGTCAACCTTTTCAAATATACAAGTCTTCATTGTTAATTTGCATTTAAACTTAGGACTACTAAATCATAGCATTTCCCAAATTTTACTGCACGAAAAGAGCATACAAGAGGGGCTGATAAAAATTGCAAAAGTTATAAACAATAAAGTAAAAATCGGCCAAGTGCGAGTCGAACTCGCGCACGAAGGGTTCCGTACCGTTATAGAGCAAAATAGGCCAAAATTGTCTTTTTTTGTATGGGAGCCCCCCTTAATTTTTCATTTTATTTAAATATTATTATTACTCGTAATTATTAAAGTATACATATAATTAAGGCCTTTGTGAAAATTTCAAGTGCCTACCTGTTGCCATTATTGATATCGAGCAAAAAAGGCCAAAAAAATCACGTTTGTTGTATGGGAGCCCCCCTTAAATATTATTATTATTTTGTTTTTAGTATTTGTTGTTATAGCGGCAATAGATATACATAATCTGTGAAATTTTCAGTAGTCTAGCTAAAGCGGTTCTTGAGATACAGCCTGGAGACAGACAGACGGACGGACGGACGGACGGACGGACGGACGGACAGACAACGAAGTCTCAGTAATAGGGTCCCGTTTTTACCCTTTGGGTACGGAACCCTAAAAAAGAAGGGTTTGGTTTTTTAATATTCCAAAAACCAAAAATTATTTGAGATAATCAAAATTTGAAAAAAGATCCTTAAAGAGCAGGAAATTTCCTTGAAAAAATCCTACCCCCCAGACCAACAACCCTTATAATTTTAATTGAGCGGCGAAAATAATGGTATAAACACGTAACTTTTGCGTGCATGGCCCCAATCTGCCACGAAAACTAAAAAGTTATTTTAACTAACTAAATATTAATATTACGGAATAAAAAAAATAGGTACTAAGTAGACATATCAATCACAATGAATGTAATGTCAATTTTAAGTTTAAAGAGATTGACCCCAAAGACATTATTGATACTTTTAAATTATTAAACATTAAGAACACCACTGATCTTTGGGGCATGTCTACAAAAATTATTAAATCAATAATTGACATCATAGCTCCTCATCTAGCAATGATTTTTAATAACTGTATAGAGAATGGTGTTTTTCCTGACTTAATGAAGCACAGCAAGGTTATACCTTTATTTAAAGCGGGAATTAAGTCTGATCTGACAAATTACAGACCTATATCAATTTTACCGACCCTTAGCAAAATATTTGAAAAAAAATTTAAAACAGCTATTGGTACACTTTAATACAAATAATTTATTACACGAAAATCAATACGGTTTTACTAAGGGTCGTTCCACAACGGATGCTGGTATAGGTCTTCTATGTAGTATATTTGAAGCTTGGGAGGAATCGCAGGATGCCTTAGGTGTCTTCTGTGATCTCTCTAAGGCCTTCGACTGTGTCGAACACGCTACATTAATTAGGAAATTGCACCACTATGGCATAAGGGACTCGGCACTCAACCTTTTGACATCTTACCTCAAAAATAGGACTCAAAGGGTTGAAATTAATAATAAGAGATCTAATGGAACCAAAATAGAATTAGGTGTCCCACAGGGATCTATTTTGGGCCCATTTCTTTTTCTCATCTACATAAATGACCTACCTTATCTAGTTAAGGACAATGGTAATGAAATAGTACTTTTTTCTGATGACACTTCACTTATTTTTAAAGTGAAGAGACAACAGTCTAATTACGACGAGGTAAACAGTACTCTTTCAAAAATAGTACATTGGTTTAATGTTAATAATTTACTTTTGAATTCTACGAAAACTAAATGTTTAAAGTTTACTTTGCCCAATGTACGGCAAGTTCAAACCAATGTACTATTAAATGATGAGAAAATGAATTTGGTGGACACTACTGTGTTTTTAGGTATTACACTGGATAGCAAATTACAGTGGGGTCCTCATATTGCTAAACTCGCAGATAGACTCAGTTCTGAAGCATATGCAGTCAGAAAGATTAGGGAAATTTCTGACTAAGACACTGCACGGTTAGTATACTTTAGCTATTTTCACAGTAGAATGGCATATGGTATCCTTTTTTGGGGAAACGCTGCCGATATAAATACTATTTTTGTGCTGCAGAAGCGAGCTAAATCGAACGTGATTTACAAAATGTCTACATTTGAATCTTTGAGAGAAAAGTTTAAAGAAATTGGTGTTATGACAGTAGCTTCTCAATACATTTTGGATAATGTATTATATGTTAGAAAAAATATATGTAAATTTAAAGTCAAAGGTGACGTTCATTGTAGAAACACCAGAAATAAGCACAAGCTAGATTTGCCAGTGATCAGACTTAGTAAAGTCAGTAAATCTTTTAAAGGTCAATGTATACGCCTTTTCAATAAAATCCCAGAAAACGTTCAAAATCTTTCCATTAACAAATTTAAGAAAGTAGTCAAAGAGCGTATGTGTTCCAAAGCCTATTATAAGGTCAATGATTTCATAAATGATGGCACATCTTGGGAGTAGGATGGCTGCTTGCAAGGCTACCTACACTATTGTTTGACTTACAATTATGTATGTATCTTGACATTGTATATTTTAAGTTACAGCATTGTAAATTTTATTGTAAAAGATTAATTTTTTTCTCACTTTTTTGGTAAAAAAGTGGGCCCCGTGCGAGTTTCTTACGCCGGTTCTTCTCGCCGGGTTAGTTCCTGAACCGGTGGTAGGCACCAGTAGTGTCAACATTCTGAAAGTATTTTTTTTAATCTATTCAGAAATAAAACAATTTTTATTTTATTTATTTTTACAATAATCAAATCAAAATTAAGTAGGGGAGTATGTTGAAAAATGTCTTATCCCATAAATGATGATGAAGCAATGTTGTAGATTTTACCGGCACTAATTATTATAATTTTGTTGCAATAAACATTTATGTTTATACTTAGTGTTTAATTTTTCATAAAATTCACTACAATTTCAATGAAAATGTTTGCAACCACTTAAGCTTACGATATGCCGGACTTGCCTTAAAATGATATAAATTAATTTTCTCTGGAATGCGAACCTTATTATCGACACCTTAAACACATATTTGAATGGCCGTTTTACGGCTTTGCTAGAAACCGTTGCCATGCATTTTACTTCACAAGTTATGGCTATGCTGCTGCTAGACGGACTTACCTCAAACTGTAAGGGAAGTCCGTCTACACGCCGAGTTTTTAAAAAATACTACTTAAGTAAAAAAATACGGCAACTAAGATTATTTTTAGATCATTATAGGTCTAATTAATATAATATAGCCTATAATTTCCGATGACACAAGTTACTTTAAAAAGCGAATCTCAAGTCAATAAATTTTGTTAAACTTTAATTTTAGAAAAGTATGCCGGACTTCGACACATTAAGACCTTAATTAAGAAAATTATTAGGATTTTTTTTTTTTAGTATCTTATTTTAGAAAATAATTTTAGGAGCCATTAATGGCTCCGTATGCATAACAAGTACAGAATTTAGCGTTGTAAAAGTCTTTGAAGCAATTTATTTTCTCGTTTAGGCACAAGAAAACGTATCAATTTTCACATTTTATATACGATCGAAATATAATTGTTAATTTTGATAAAGTAGGAGTATTTTTTTCGAGAGTTACCAATGTGGTCATTTGGCGGAGGGGGTAAAGGAAGACCTTCCGACGGGTCAAGGGTGTTTTTTCAGGATGGCCGAAGTGGTAATATATGTAAGAATATACATATTATCCGACACGTTTAGAAAACTTCAATAGTGCGATGCACTTTTTAGTTGATATTAGTTGGACCTCTACATATCACCACAATAACCACGCTTTTATTTTATTTGAATTAGAGAAAGTTAGAAAACGGTAATTAATCCTTATTCGAGTCAGATCCTAACATATCACTTATGAAATCATCACCAGGGATAGTTCTTGTGAACTTATTGGTACCAAAAAAGTGTGCAAGTAAGATCGGTGAATGCATACGAAGCCAGAAGTGGCTCCCGCGGAAAATTCAGAAATATAGCAGAAAAACCAAATCTCTAGTAAAACAAATATTACGGAAAGTAAAAAGAACCTTTGAACATTATAATCAGATTTTTAACACACGAATATCTTACTTTTTTCCAATAATATACATCGTCAAAGTCGCATGAAATTTTACTTCGTCTGTTTCATGCGCCCGCGCCGCTAAAAAGTGAAATTGCATTCGCAGATGACATTTTGCCATCAGCAAAAAAAAATACGTTTCGATCCACAGAGAAGTAGTTCATATAGGAGTGAAAATATATAATCTATTCTCATTATAATAAGGGCAGAAAAAAATATTTAATCTGAAGAGCCAGAAATGGCTTCATATGCAGTAAGGGGTTAGATGTCTTCAAAATTATCATCTGAATATTTTTACATGCATAATAATATTCATATACATATAAATGCATAATATATATAATGTGCATAAATATTTTTTGAATTGCTTTTATAACAGAGCTGCTTACGCCCACCCGCAGCGACTCTATGTAGAGTCTAGTGTGGGCTGATTTGAAGATAATTATTATTATTAATCACTCATTAGTCATTACTATTATATTAGTCACATTTTTTACACTTACACGATACGGGCAGTTCCATATGTGACTGACTCTACATTTGATACGACTTGCGTTTTATTTTCTCATATATTATGGTTACTATTATATTGTTAATATCAATTTTAAGATGGCTTTGTAGCAGATTAAACAAGTTAACTTATGTATAAAAAATGGCATACACTGTTGTTTTCAAATAGCATTTATTAAGTCAAACATAAACGTGACCGACACTACATGCAAAAGGAAGTCGTTTCTGAGAGTGTTTGTAAACACCAATAATCTTCCTCTCTGTGTGCTAAATAACTCTACTTTGTATTTTTGTCGAAAGTGCATGAAATAAACTATTATAAAATGGTTACCTGTAGCCTGTAAGTTATTAAAAAATATATTTATTAGCAAAAGAAATCGTGACCGACACTACAGCCTAAAACGTGACCGACACTACACTCACTTTGTGCAGGTAAAAGTCGGTAGTTTTACATGACACCTTAAAATTTATATATCTCAGCACGTACATTACGAACTCTTAAATTATATAAAAGCAAATCAGTAATTAGTTAATTCATTAAAATGCCTTTTTTTGAACTTAGACATCACAAAAACGAAACCACTAATAATTTGTCAAAAAATAACTCAACACGAAATTTTCTCAAAAACTATTAACATAATAACGGATAGGCGGACTTTCGTCATTTTTTTTAAGCTAAAAATTTTCCTTTATATGAGCCCTATAGAGGCAAGAACGACCAGACACTATGGAGTTTCGGTCGCTATTACTTTAGAAGGTTTCCAGTTCTGCAGGTGTACCTTACCTTCAATAAAGTTTAAAGATTAATAATTTTATCTTATTTTCTTGCGATATCTGTAAGAATCTCATATTCTACTGCCAGATTTTTGTGACAATTGCTTCCCATTTCGAGACATCGCAAAATTTTAGATTTTATTTGACTTTGAGGTGGTCTGGCAGGTTCTTAAAATAATAATTTAGCTTTCTGCGTCTCTCTCTATTTTTCTATAGCTATTTTCGCCATCTATCAGTAAAAATAACAAACAAAACGCTACTTTTGGGCGCGATCGACTCTATAATGTGACTGACACTACAAAAATGTTTTTTAGAGTTTGAGTGTTATAAAAAAATATGACAAATTTTTAATGCCGGTATCATTTGAGTAACGCCGTCACGTAGGAAAGTTTCTAATTTTATTGATGTAAAAGTAATTTTACTGTAGTTAAAGACAAAAGTAATGTTTTTTATGTGACCGACACTACAACTCGACACTGTGATCTTTCACGCCTATTATATCTTTATAAAAATGAATTTTCTCGAATCTCAAAAGCTATATCGGTATTTAATTGTTTGAACAATCAGTGTGTAACAAAATATGACAAGAATTTAAAATACATAACGTGAAAACTAAGTCAGAACTTCATCACACAAAACCACACTCAGCCAAGCTCTCGCCATCATCTCATAAATGGCAGATTTTCTAGAAAAGTAATGCTTAGAAATTGTTGCTTCTATAAAATCTTAATAGTACCTTATTGTTGTCACTATAATTAAGTATTTTTAATACCAAAATCAGGTATTTATTTTCTTAGTTTATGGTAGACTTTTACATGGAATTGCCCATACTACAATGTAATATTAACCTATCAAGCCCCATATAAGATCACCGGTGATCGCGACAACAATAGAATAACAATAAATTTCCAAGAATCTGCGATCTAAGGATTGAAAATTAATGCAACTGAATAGTGATATTATGATTATTGATTATTTCCGTAATAATGTCTCATGTATGTATAGTATTCAAATGTTACATACAGATTACGAGCAAACCCAAAGTACAACACGGTCACATTAACTTGACGCACCGCTGGAATGCAATAACATGCGAGCTCCGTAATGACGTCATCAAACCGTGCGTCTAGTTAATTTGACTGTGTTATACATAACTAAACATCGGATTATATTAAGCATTTGCATACTTGCATATGCAAATGCATATAATGGCACTTTTTAGGCGATAGTGCATAATATTTTGGCAATTTTTCGTTGATAGTGCATATTTCGGTCGTATTATACCATCGTAGTCTCCAAATTAGCAATCATAATCATCGTACACACCGAGGCCACGAAACAGAAGTACGATTGATCAAAATACCTCAAATATTATTTGGCCCCACTTATGTTTAAAGTCTTCCGCAATAAACCCAATTTAAGATATAATATCTTTCTAGAAACAAAATGTTTCTTTGTGGTAATGGCAACATCAGAAAAAAATTCATAAATAAAATTGCAAACGGAAAGAAGAAAAAAAAGATTGCAACAAAATAATAAATTTTAATAGCAAATGACTTCTGATTGTGCATATTTTGTGCATATTTCGGCCATTTTTTGTGCACACTTGCATACATATTTCGGCACTTTGATCGTGAATATAATCCGATGTCTATATATAACCTATCAAAGTAGTCGAGGCAAACCAAGGTATCGTAACAGAAATCAACAAATTGTATTAATTTGAATTTTCAAATTGATTTGGTAGTAAAACTACAAAATATATTTAATAGATAAGTTATTATTATTCAACTTAACAACGTTAATGTTATAAAATGCTATTTATCGGTACAAAAAAATTGACACAATAATTGTTATTACATAAGACAAAATAATAATATTATCAATCATCATCATCACTATCACTACATGTTATAAAACAAATTACAAAGTCGCTTTTTTTTCCCTCATGTCCCTTTGTTCCCCTTTAAAACTACGCAACGGAATTTGATTCGGTTTTCTTTAATAGATAGAGTGATTCAAGAGGAAGGTTTATAAGTATAATAACATTCATTAAATAGTGGAGAAATACTGTTATTGTTGGGGTTTCTAATGTGATGTCTTGAGTAATTACATTTTTTCCGCTTACATTGCAAACGCAGGCTGAACCGTGATCAGGCTGAACCCTACGAGATTTATCAAAATAATGTACCAACTACCAAGTATTGTACACATTGAAAAGGTCTACAGAAAACTTCGTGATGGTATATTATGTCTATCTCCTATGGATATCCCACAATAACAGTTTTTTGTCATTTACTTACATTTTGACAATAATGGCTAATTTTCGAAGCGATTTTAACCACTACGGCATTAATCTTTATTCAATTAAACACTTTAAATTTAAATACATTGTTATTTAATACTAGCTGTTGCCCGCGACTTCGTCCGCGTTAGCATAGCAGATCACATTCCAAGTATTATTTATTGTACAAAAATATTCAATGTACAGAATTGACTAACACTGAAAGAATTTTTCAAATCGGACCAGTAGTTCCTGAGATTAGCGCGTTCAAACTATTACTAAATAAGCATTTCATATAATTTTCCCCGTTTTTTTCCACATTTTCCTCTATTTCTTCGCTCTTATAAGTCTTAGCGTGATAAAATATATCTTGTAGCTTTCCTCGACAAATGGGGTATCTAATACTGAAAGAATTTTCCAAATTGGACCAGTAGTTCCTGAGATTAGATTAGATTATTATTTTTCCACTTTTTCCTCTATTTCTTCGCTCTTATAAGTCTTAGCGTAATAAAATATAGCCTATAGCCTTTCTCAATAAATGGGCTATCTAACACTTAAAGAATTTTTCAAATCGGACCAGTAGTTTCTGAGATTAGCGCGTTCAAACTATTACTAAATAAGCATTTCATATAATTTTCCCCGTTTTTTCCACATTTTCCTTTATTTCTTCGTTTCTATTAGTTTTAGCGTGATAAAATATAGCCTATAGCCTTCCTCAATAAATGGGCTATCTAACACCGAAAGAATTTTTCAAATCGGACCAGTAGTTCCTGAGATTAGCGCGTTCAAACAAACAAACTAACAAACTCTTCCGCTTTATAATATTAGTATAGATAGATCTATATGGCCCTTTACAGCATATGATTTAAAGATATTACATAATATTAAAATATTGCAAAACGTAGCTTTTGCGGCGCGGCGGTACCGACCAATGCGGGCCACGGGTAGTAATAATGAATATTTAAAATCAAAACTGCTGAATCGATTTTAATCATTTTTTCAGTGGCTATAATATAATATTTTATAGCCCTGAGGAGCCGGGACGGGTCGCTAGTACGATACATCATAAGAAAGTCCTACTTGACTATTTCAAATGATGTGTGGGCATTTTAAAATATTCAATAGATTGATGAGTCCAACATCGACTAAATTGAAACGATTGTTTGAAACTCAAAACATTGTTTAGCTATTGAATATTATAAATTACCTATGGAATCAAAATAATCTTCAACTCGTATATATTTTTTAGGGTTTTTTATGCAGCTTAGTGAAACTTATTAATTTTTAATTAAATGCTTACATTACAGTAGAGCAGTACGTTTGTTACAGCATTTCAAGAATTTATGTAACACATCCAAGGATCGCTTGATTTATAGTAGTTCTTATTTTTAACCGACTTCCAAAAAGGAGGAGGTTATAACTATGTTCGGCTGTGGATATATATATTTTTTTGTATGTTCAACGATTACTCCGCCGTTTGTGAACCGATTTTCAAAATTTTTGTTTTGTTATATAAGGTTAAAACCATAATTACTTTGTTATATAACATAGAACCAATCATAATTTTGAAGTCGGTGCTAGTTCCAAAAGTTTCAAATATTCTGGCAGACTGAAGATTCAGCTATCTGGTACCGACTTCAAAATGATGAAGATTGAGTACAGAAATAGTTCAGTTTCAGCCGAATTCGCAAAAAGGCACTATCAGATAGGAAAAATTATTTAATACTTTTTAGTTCATATTATAAGGATGTTATTATTGTTTTTACCTTGGAAGACGGTTTTAATTTTTTGTTAAAAATAATAATATAATAACAATTTGAACTCAGGAGCACAACAAAAAGAAGCAAAACTTAATTAAACTAAATTTACTTCCATAATGGTAGAGGCGTAGAGCTACAGATTAAAGCAAAGAGCTGTGTAACTAATTATTAACATATTTCAAGAGATACAACACATTAATAAAATAAATATTATCATGTTGTAAAATAAGGAAAATTTAGTTTTAATTAAAAAAGTGGAAATGCAATGCAATTTTAATTATACAAACTGTTTAACATTATTTATTACATCTTGTTCTTTCTATGCTACAACTTACAAGTAAATAGTAAATTTCACACGATATTTTAGAATACTGAGAAAAATTAGATGCAGCGAACCATACGAAACACTAACAGACTATTATTTTGGCTTGTGCGTTTTTATTATTTTTGGGTTTACCTTAGAATAATATGAATTATGTAGGAGGCATTTTTTTTCAAATCTTGCCTTTGTTTTCGCAAATATAGCTCTACAAAAGAAGGCTATAAACAATCTCTAGGCTTTTTCCGTTTCAAAAATGTTCTCAAACTAGTTTTTGGACGTTAAGGGGCCGGGTACCCTCTAAATTCTCATACATACGTAATTCCAAAATCATTTTCTCATACGAAAATATTTAACATGTTTGAGTTGTTTTTCAGTTTAAAATAGTAATTATCTAGGTTAGGCACAAAAATTTACTTCAAAATATTTAAACATTATTTTTTTTTTTTTGTTTTTAATTTTTTTTAGTAAATTTAGTACTTAATATTTAAACACTAAAAAATAGAGTAAAACAATAAAAAATATATAAATAAATAGTAAATTTACTACAAAATATTTAATTACTAAAAAATATTTTTTACAGTTTAATAATTACTATTTTAAACTGAAAAACAACTCAAACATGTTAAATATTTTCGTATGAGAAAATGATTTTGGAATTACGTATGTATGAGAAATTCCAAGTGTACCCGGCCTCTTAAGGGCCCTCTCTCCCTAAATTAGCAGGTCGATAGTCTGTCAGTGCGAATATCGACGTAAATGACATTAAAATAACATTCATCACAGCGCGCCTTGTACGGTGGCGGTTACGACGCTCGCCGCGTCCATGATAGGGCGAAATAGGAGAAAAAACCTTTTTAAGGCTTAATATAATACATATTTCAAAAAAGTAAAAAAAAAACAAATTATTAACTTATGTATTGCAAAGCAGTAGATATTTTTTATATATTCTTTTGATAAATAATGAAGGAGTAAAGTGGTTTCATTCAACGATTTGGAGGTGATTTGGTTTTTTATTTCTTTATTATGTGATACCGATAGAAAAAATATGGCAAAACCAAATTACGTATCATATCATGTAGATTACTAATTTTTTTTTCAGATATAATTTCTCTGTTAATGCCGATGAAAAGTTGTTTCATCTGCACGCTTTTTTCGAAAGAGCAGCCTTAACGAGCTGTGATGTTGAGCATCGTAGAGCAGCATTAGCAACACTGTTCATGCGTGTTCGGTGTGGGCCAGTGGGCACAAAAGCAACGTGGCCAACAATGCGGCGTTAATACGCATCAGGTTTCGGTAGGCGCGAGTAGGAAGTTCTCCGTATACGTTAATATTATGCAATTGGTCGGCGGCTTCGGCGAGGTGACGTCAGCCAGCTACTCCGGAGCCAGGTTCACGGACGAATATCAAGTTCATAGATTATTTTGACAGTATACGATCGTGCTCTGTCTATTCATTATACACTCAAAATGGCGACGATGCGATGGCGAATCTACATCGTAATATAAATATTATGCTAATCGCAATAAAATTTCAATATTTATCTAGTTCCGAGATATAGTTTAAAAAATGTTCCTCCGTAATAAATTAGGATAATCGAGTAAAAAGCGATTTTCGATTCGGATTGAATTGAAACATTAGTGGAATTAAATTTTCACAAAATTACAATGTATGCCTATAAAATGCATGAAACGTCTCTAATAATCGTAAATATAATAATAATTCGTTGAATTGCCCAAAAACCTGCACCTATATACCCGCACAACTACAAGAATAATAAAAAAGGTAGGTAGATTGTAATAGAATATGAAAAGACGATAGTACACTAAAAGAGATACTATAAAATTAGCAAGTTATTATTAGTAGCAAGTTTTTCAGCAATGAGTAAAGCTAAGAAATTGAAGGTCATTGTCAGTATTCATCATGTCTTTGTCTTTAAATTACCCATAACATAACACATAAAAAAATGTTATACGAAAATGTAATCTAACGTTACATTACTTATGTCTGGAAGCACCGTTCCTCACCAGTGGCATGCAAGATGGCCGATTTGTCGTGTCTGTGGATCCCTGAGCGGGTTTCGCCACAGACAAAGACACAGACACACCCAGCATACACTAAAACTGTAATTTCATGTTCCTTGGTCTTGCGGAAGCCCTTATCACGATGTGAATAATTTTTAAATTAAATGTTCTACCTAGAAAATAGTACTTTTGTAATATATTTGTCGGTAATAATGTTATACAGCTGGTATATTTACTGAGGTACCTATGTTCAATATATTTTGGGTCATATTTTAATAATTAACTACTATTTAGCGAGTCAAAAGTATTTATTTATAACCTTATATTACTATTCACAAAAATAATATCACACAAGTCATGAGTCATGACTGTCATACAATTATTTTAAATAATCAACGTTTTAAGTACAGAACAAAAATGGGTGCGACCCGTAAGGGTGCGTCCACATATTTTGTATCATTTGCGCGATCAGATCCCCGATCAGATCTCCGTCGCGTATCATCGAAGCGTGTCAAAATGATACGCGTATCATGATATGCCCCGATCGCTATTAACCGCGTATCTAATACATGCCGTATCAAATACTCGCATGATCGGCAGAATGATCTAATAGGCGTCCACACTATGACACGCATACTTGATACGGCGCGATGATCGCGACGGAAATCTGATCGGAGATCTTATCGCGCAAATGATACAAATGTGGACGCACCGTAACAGGGTTCGCCACAGCTGAGGGATTACATATTCTTCTCCACCGTCCCACCGAGAACTCAAACGACGCTTGCTAGCTGTCTAGCTCTACATAAACGCGATAATAAGAGAACCTAAAAAAAGTTTATAAAAATAGCTTTAGCTTTACTTTAAGTGGTCAACAGTCCTATGCCGTCAATGTCATACGGCGATGAACACGTTATATAAAAAAGAATTGGTACTACGTTGATGATCAAGGCCCGCGTAAAGGTCGACTCTAACTGCTCGTACTAGCGCTTGTTACACTAAACTCAGTCGCATATAAAACAATTACTAACAAGGAAATGGCTGGCGTATTATGGTATTATCAAATTCTTACGTTATAACTTATAATATTGTTAGTTTCGTACTACTATTCGTACTTTTTATGTTATAATTTACTAGATGACGCCCGCAACTCCGTTGCGCCAAAATTCGTTTATCGCGCGGGAACCGTACATTTTTCCGGGATGAAATGTCCTTTCCAGGGAGTCAAAGTATCAGCAAAATCGGTTCAACGGTTTGAGCGTGAAGAGGTAATAGACAGTCAGACAGACAGACAGATAGACACGCTTTCGCATTTATAATATTAGTATGGATTTTAATAATAATATTATTTTATATTCTGTAAAATCTTTGCAAAATCATTTGCAAAATGAAAAACCTGTAATCTTTTGTAGAAAATAATTAGGTGGAAATAAAAAGTACGTTTAATGTCACTAAGTTAGTATTATAATCGAAAGCTAATTATTTTTAATACTATCGAACATCAAATAAAAAATCCATACTAGCATTATAATATTTTTGTCCTACATATTGATCTACCACCGGGTCAACCAAGCCTGGTGATAAGAACATAACAGTCCGATTCCAAATTTCCTCACTGTTTAAACCTCCTTAGAGCCTGAGTCTGCTACGAAAATTTAAAAAAAAAAACTTTCCAATCCAATTTTAATCCAAAGATTAACCTTGGACTTGCCTATAATATGAAAGACATAAACATCAAACTGCAAGCAAAGGTAGAATACTAATATAGTGTCTACGATAACCGATATAATAGGCGCGGTTGCCTATTAGGTTTAATGCAAATATGTAGAGCAAAATTTGTAGACTGATTGCAGTATCAAGACTGAAATAGGTATTTAACAATGAGTTCTTTTTAATTCACTTCACACTTCTACATTCATTACTGAAAAGGCAGTTTCTTGATTGCTGATAATGATTGATTCGTGAATTTCTTCTATATCTATACATAATGAATATAAATTAAAACTACTGATTCGATTTTAATTAATCTATATACATATTATAAAACAAAAGTCGCTTTTTTTTCCTCATATCCCTTTGCTCCCTTTAATCTTTAAAACTACGCAACGGATTTTAATAATTTTTTCAGTGTTAGATAGCCCATTTATCGAGGAAGGCTATATTTTATCACGCTAAGACTAATAGGAGAATGTGGAAAAAATGGGGGAAATTATTTGAAAGGGCTTATCTCGCGAACTACTGGAGCAATTTTATGTTATTTGGCACAGATAAGAAGTAGACCACGTGAAGGATCATAGGCTATCGATTTTAATCATTTTTTCAGTGGCTATATATTTTATACCCGTGCGACGCCGGGGCGGGTCGCTAATTTATAATTATTTCCAAACAGCTTTTTCTATTCTATTATAACGTAAGTTTAGTGAGACGTTAGTAAACACGGGTATTACGTAGTCTGTGTTTTCGATATGTACAGTACTTAATCAATAAATGCTTAATTTGTGAACTGTTCCAGTCTAAGAGTTGCCATAGCGACTATCCCTTTACAGCTTCCCAGGGTCACATTAATGTTGAACTAAAGGTAAAACACTAGAAACTTCTACACCTATAGCTCATCGTTCCAAGAGTTTGCATTTGCGATTCAAGTTCTTTTGAATCTCAATCACAGATAAAGAAAGTTTTCATTATTTCAGGAATTCAAAAAGTATTTTCATTCCACCTTAGTACACGCTTTATAGGTAACCACCGGTAGAAATGGTGACTCTACCAAATTGTAGAGTCTCCAATATCTCTAAAGATCCTTCTATGCAATTTACAATCATATCATTAAATAATATAATAATAATATTATAACATAAATTTTATACGGCGTTTCTTTAAAACTCATGAGTTGCATAACATACTTTATTGTCCAAAAAATATCTTGCATCTTTCACCATATTACATTCATAAGGTAGATTTTTATAACATAGCATTTTTGTGAATTTGATTAGTATGTTTCGATTTTCACTTAAAAATATGCCTAATTCATCATTCTGCAGGTTGCATCACATTGCATTGTGCAATACGTGTTTATTCACCTTAAAGTTTAAAGTTTATTATTATTCATAATCTATATAGCAAATAGTGAATTCGTTATTCCAAGTGCACACTCATCTTCAGCCGAGACGAGAAAATCGAGCCTCGCTCGTGACCTTCACTTTGACATTTGTTCTTACAAGAAAATCTAATTAAAATTCGAATTCCAAATTACACGAGCGAATAAACGTCAACGAATAAAGGAATTAGACTCGATAACGATAATCTCGGTCGAAGTTTCATATCTAACCACTTCGGCCTAATAGATGGCACTTGCATTGTTCATGGGTTTGTCTGATAGCGAAATGATCGTCGAATTTGTGAATTATCGGAGCGGATTGAGTAGTTGGTGGACTTGGTGGGTGGCGGGCGGTGGCGGGCGGCGGGGGGTGGAGGTTAAGGAGGGGAGGGGGGGACGAAGTTCGGAGGCCCGGTGCTCGCAAATAGCAAGCTGCGACTTGGCCTTCCACTGTACTTCCCGCACAGGGACGTACTCGGACGAATAGGTCTCGCTAGATAACATTTTATTTATAAACCGACATTATACCTTAAAAAAATGTAAACAGCAAAACGTTTTTGGAAGTCGGTTAAAAATAAGACTTTCTGTACACCACGTTTTAACTGTTAAGGGGTAAAATAGTTTGTTAGTGAGTTGAATTAATTAAAATGGTCCATCGTAACCCTTTGAATGTCTATTAAAGTCACTTCTTAAATCTTAATTTATAACAAATGCCATTGGAATGCTCATATTAAGCATATTGCTATCCGCATCCGTTTCCTAAAACCAGTATAGTAACCTTTACATACTGCCTATAAAATGCCTGTTGCTTTTGAATAAGCGGGAGGCTTGTTGAAATATTTTTGATGTTGAATATTGTGAAAAAAAAAACATTATTTTATTTTTAATTTTTATTCTTCATACTTCATTACATAGGAACCTGATGCACATGAAAAAACGCAATTTATGAGTCATAACGGAAACTATGGTGTCTATCTCCATAGATTTCAAAGTTAATTCTCCGAAATATTAACAAGTCTGCCTGGTGTTGTTCTGAGAAAGAGTCAAGGCCGATTATGCCAAATCTTCGCTTTTTTGCTTACAAAAAAAAGACACGGGGTTATTAAA